>CM051348.1:23467587-24667587 GCA_028015215.1 Gynostemma pentaphyllum
GTTTAGATATTTAAGATTTTCAGAAATTACGGTTACATCCCTTTAATGACTTTTGACTTATAAATCGTAACCCAAAGTTCTTAAACTAGCCAAATGGTGATTAATAATTATTAATTGGCCCGTTAATAATTATTAATACGACCATAACTAATTTAAGCTAATAAAATGATTAAAAAGATTTTTGAATAAAATTAACTACTAAATTCTAAATTACTAAAACTAAAATTAAACTAAATATTTTAATTAAAATAAATAAATAAATAAACAAATAAAATAAAATAATAAAAAAAATTCACTTAAAAAGTGACGAGATGATACATCATTATTATTAATTATTTAAATAATGTGTTTATTTAAATGGTAATTAATAATAAAATATTATTAATAAATAATAATTAATTAATTTGGTAATGTGTTTTCTTAAATGGAATTTAATAATTAAAAATTTATTACTAATTTTAAATAATAAAGATTATTTAAAAGAATAATAGTAAATAATATATTTATTATTAATTTAAATAATTTCGATTATTTAAATGGAAAATAATAAATATTTGTTAATAATAAAGTACAAAAATCGGAATATGATATTTTATTTAAATGATTGATTTATTTAAAATAAATATCAAGAATTAATAAATAAGATTTATTAAGGAAGAATATATAATTGAATTAATGAATTCAATAGATATTTGGTTCAAATTATTGATAAATAAATACAGATTTATTTAAACAATATATACCAAAATTGGCACATATATGATATTTTAGGAAATAATTGTTGAATTATTTTGTCTAAAATAAATATATAAAAGAATGTTTATCAAAGGCAAATTAAATAAAAAAAAAAGTTTTTCTTATTGATTTTATGCACATAAAATCAGTACATAAGATAACTAAGGAGTAAAATTTGATTTTATTCTTTGCATTTATCTTGTTAGTTTTCCTTATTTAATTGGAAGACTCCTGCCTATAAATACAAAAATCTTGGCTATTCATTCAAAAGCTTCTAATTTCAATTCTTGAAATTGAAAACTCTTTTTCTTTCTATTTTTCTCATAACCGATTTTACTTTAGTCTAAAGAGAATAAAAAAAATTCTTCTCAAACCATAATTTTCTAGCTTAGTTTAATTATCAATTTGTTTTTATTTTGAATTACGTAATAATTATTGGTTCTTTTTTTCATAAGAGTCAAGTTAGGAATATTTTAAATTAAGAGTTATTTAGGTAGATATTCCTTTACAATTATATTACAAAGTTCCAAAGTGTGATTGGATGGTTATTCAAAATACTGAGTATAAAACAAATAAATTCCAAATCCAAATTCTAAACTCCGGAATATTTAAATGAATTATATGGTTTAAAATGTTTAATAATTTAAGTCTAAATTTTCTTAAATAAGTTAGAAGGATTAATTTCTTAAAGATGGTTCTCAAAATTTTGAGATGATAACCATATTAATCCATGAACTTATGGGATAAGTAAAATCGAATATCTTTAAATTAAAGATAAATAGATTTAAATATCCCTAAAGTTTGAACATTCAGATGTTAGAACTTAAGTGATAACTAAACATAGAATCGATTTCTTATATTTCAAATATTCAGTTATTTAAAAGTTGCTTTAAAAGGTAATAACTGATATTGAATAAATAAAACAGAAATTGAAAAGCAATAATTATTGGATAATTGAATTCACAAATTAAGTTCAGTAAATCATTGATATTGAAACCTTTAAACCTTACTATATTTAGAAAAGAACATAGAATTACAATTATTTTATTTCACAACAAAACAAGTAGTTGTTTAAAGTTAAAGTACTTAAAATACATATAGAAATTTATTTGAGTGGGAGCATTATAGTACGAACCAAATCAAACAAAAGGACTTTTGGAAGTCCAAGTGAAACTTATTGACTTCAAAATCAATGAATAAAGTTCAAAATTAGTGAAATAAAACCGATACAAATTTTCAATGGTGGAGTTGAAAAGGGTCACTTATACTTATATATTATTTTTGAAATAATAACAAGTATAAAATTATAATCATTAAATGAATGAAAGTAATGGAGAATTACTTTGTAGTGGGAGCTTAAAAATTTTGAGAATCCAAGAACCAGTGTGACTAACATAAAATTTACAAATAGTATGTTAGTGCACATAGTTAAAATGGAAGATTTTATGAGTTGTACGGGATCTAATTCGAACATGGATTTACTTCCATATAAGAATTTGACAAAAGACCTTTGCGAAGTAACAATTAAATGAGATAAGTATAAGTAAAATGAGTTTTTTTACTTACTAAACTCTAAATTCGCGTGATTACTAATTTGTTAGTACATGAAAGGTGATTGAACATGATAGTTTCAAATCAAGAGTTAATAGAGTTTATTTTATGGCGATAAAATATGGAATCTGTTACACTAAATGAAACTAACATCAAACCAAAGAAATACATACTAAACAGATGAAAACCGTTACTGATAAAGTTTTAAAATGACTACCATGGCTAAGTAGTTGTAGTCATCCAACTTGACTGGAGTTACAAGTCAAATCTCCAATGATTTAGGATAAGTAGGATATTTTTAGGAATGGTGTCCAAGAACTTGTAATTATTTAATAAAGATAATTTATTTTGAATAAATTAAATAAATAAACATAAGTTCTTTCTATTATCTATATTGATTCAATTGATGATATTAAAAATATATGGAAGTATATTAATATCAAACATTCAAATAGTAAAACTACGTTACTCTTGTGAAATCACGACTACGTATGTGAGTCATACAAGAGGATTAAAGTCGAGATGAGTAACTTAAAGTGTCTACAGTAAATGGATAATGTTTGGGAACCTTATCCTGGTAATACTGTTGATAGCTTGCCATTATGTTTATAGACAAATGATCTAATCCTAATCATTCATGTGGGTGATATGAAATGGAAGTATCATATGCAATGTTGATTGTATAAGGCATGACCACGACGTTTGATCAAATTTCTCATTAGTACCGTTTACGAGAAAAGATCAAATATCAAACTAAGTTTATCAACAGTGATAAATCTCAATCCTGAGTGAAATGTGGACTCCTATTCAGGAAGTTATGCTCTTTGATTCATATGGTTGAGAGCGATCTGATATGAACACTCAATACACTCCTGTTTTGGGAACATAACGAGATAGTAGCTGAGAACACATTTACATGAGATGAAATTCATAATTTTCCTATAAATTAACGATATCAGTGCGATACCTAAATATTTTAGGAATTTTATGAAACTCCCTTGATGTATTGATTTGAGACATGAACAAGTGGCGCCACGACTTTTATTGATCACATAAGTATATTATCAGCATTTTTACTACAAATAATGTTCATTGGAGAATCAGCGGGAACACAAGGATAAAAAGGTAATTAAAGGGGTAAAATGGTAAATTTATCCGCCTGTAATTATGAGGGCTCCATGTGAAAGATATATCACAGATATAAATAAACTGTAAATTAAATGGATATAACTCATCTATAGTGAGGGGAGTTTGACTATGAATCTATAGTGGAATTATTTATAGTTAGATAATAAGTAATTAACTGATTATGAGTTAATCACTTAATTGACTAATTATTAAGCCCATGATCTATAGGTTCATCAGATCCCTATGCTATCCCATATATCGTAGTCATGAAATCAAATTGAAGAAATGAAAAATATAAGTAAGATGAATTACTTAAATAGGCAATGTTAATTGTTTAAAATTCTAAACTATGGATTTTTTAGAGAGAAAAACTCTCATTTCTCTCTAGAAAAAGAAAAGTTTTCGTTAAAACCTAGTTTTCTCGACTCCGTCTCTTTTTCTTCGATGACGTAGGGTTTGGATCGGGAGCCTCTCATCCTTCCGTTGTCTTCTACATCGGAGGGGTGCTCCTTTCTTGCCAGCATCGTGGTCGGAAAGATGACCTCTTATTTTCTTTGAGTTTTTTCAGAGTTCTTCTATCCTTTCTTTCTTTTGGTTCCCTCTGGTTTGAGTGGTGGTTTCGTCAGCCTCTATGCTTTTTGCTTCTCTCTGTTGTTAAGTGTTGAATCTTTCTGTCTTGGTTATTGTATTCTTCATGTCTGGGAGGTTGGTGTTTGTAGGGTTGTATTCTTCTTAGATTGAGCTTGTTCAATGGGTAGGAAGAAGTGAAAGGGTCGAAGTTACAAAGATCACCAAGGTCAGTCGAGCTACTTCGGTTGGAATAGAAGTCCAAACCTCCCAAGGTTTCACAAAGAGCGGTGTTCTCCCCCTATGTTAAACATTGAAAAAAAGACTTTTCACTTCAATGATATGGGTGATGGTAGAAATTTCAAGATATCGGTGGAAGGTAAAGTCTACTCTGAATTTGTTTTTTGAGTACGGATGCCTTTGTTGGAGCACAGATGCCCCGTTAACAATATCCAAGTACCATGGAAGTCACCCTTTTTTTCGGAAGTGGAGGTGCTCAAATATGACAGTGCTTCTTCAAGTATTTTCAAATTCTAATGGAAGATTTGGGATACTGTCCAAAGAACCTTTTATGAGTAAGAGGTCCTCAATCTTTTTCCCTGAAGGTTTAGGTGGTGAGGGGTGGAGAAGCTTTGTGAAAAGACTGGATTTTTTCCTACCCAAACCCTTAGTGAAGCCCCTTTCTGAGTTGAAAAATGGGAGGATTGAAAGGATCCCTTTGAATGGGCCTGAGAAACCAGAATCAGATGACGAGAGTGTTCCTAGTATCTTGGTCAAGCTAGCTTTTGATCCTCAAAAGACCATCATCGTGAGAAGACTAAAGACTACAGATGACTGGTGGAAGATTAGCCAAGCTATTTAAGAGAAATTCAAAATCATGGTTAACCTAAGACCATATTGCGAAAACCTTGCAGTGGGTTTCTGTGTTTCTATGCAAGAAGCAGTCAGCGTAAGTATTGAGGCTCTAGTTATCGTGGGAGGAATTGAAGTGGAAATACAATGGTGGGACTTGAAGTTCCTCCTTGAGAAGTAAAAGATATTGTTCTCGAGGGGATGGGTGGAAATTCTGGGCATCCCTCCTCTCTTAAGAACCGAAGAGATCGTGAATAAGATTACTAGGATTTGTGGAGGTCTAGTGGACCCGATTAATATAAGGGGTTTATGGGGTCTTCATGAAAACGTATTTGTGAAGGTTATTGGTTTTGTAGATGGTTTTATTCCCCTGGGAAGCATGATAACTCATGGAAATGTAGACTTTCCGTTAAGATTCTTGAAATGTAATAATGTAGATGAGGATGATGCGGGCCCTGAAAATTCTGTTAACCTATCTTTTAAAGATGATTCAGAGGTTGAATCCAAGCTGGGGAGGAATATTTATCTATTTCTAAGAAGGCTGCAAAGAAGGGAAATGGATTGAATTCGGATCCTCAGGGCAACTTCAGGGAAGAGTCGTATAGGGATGGTAAGAGTCCAATGGTAGAAGAGGCGAAGCTTAGCACTTTTGAAACAATCCAAGATGGGGAAGTCGAGGGGGCTGAGTGTAGTAGTCGTAAAGCTGAAGAGGGTGAGATTAATTTCTAGGAAAATATTACTCTCTTGGACCTGAAAGACAGTGAAGTGATTTTGGGGAAAGATTTACTTGATGTAAATTTGGAAACACAGTTTAACAAATCTAGCCACGGATCTTCCGAACCAAAATTTGAGGGGACTTCTGAATCTGATTTTGATGAAAAATCCTTTGTTTCAACATCAGAGCAAAGTTTCCAATCATATGATGATCTTCATTTATTTTTGGGCTCTTCTCCCATTAATAGCGATGGATTCAATGTCTTTTGTTGGCACTTTGAGACTAGATTCCACAGAGGAGGTGAAAGACTCGTTGAATGGGAATGCAATAGCCTATGTTGGTGAAGAGCAGGAGATCGTGTTCATTGAAAGGTTGATCGATTCTTTGCAAGATTTGGAGGAATGGGGCAGAGCAACCAGATCTGAAAATATTTATGTTTCGTCTTCCTTTTCCTTGGAAGAGATGGCAGGGAGCAGTAACCTCAAGAAAGTTTCTTGCCTCGATAATCATCAAGATGGTTCAAATTTGGAATTAAATATGCTACAGAAAAAGGATTTTCCAGTTTGTCTCAGATTTCTTGACATGGACAGTGGGGTGAATGATTTATCTGTTTCTGATTGCATTGGGTTTACCGTTGGGATTTTTGATAAGGGTGAGAAGACGGGGACTTTGTCGTGTCCATTTGACCAAAGAGTGATCCAATGCTCCAATTTAGTAAATTTGGATCACTTTGTTGCCAAGGCAATAAACCCTTCTGAATGTGGTACTTCTATCCCGCCTCTTTTTTCCTTTCCTAACAATTCTATTTGGTCTTTGAATTAGTTTGAGATTCCTCTTTCTCGGTTTTCCCAAGTCAAAGGCAACGGGCCATCCCCCTCTTTCATCAGGTATATAGATAGAGGAGGGCGTAGCATTGAGATATGAATGCCGAACCTGGATCTCAATGCCTCTAAACAAAACATTATTGTAACAACCCGGTTTTTTGTATAAGGGTATTTTAGTCTTTTTACCAATTTTTATCCAAATAGCAATATCTTTAGTTTTCCTGAATCGTCATGTCGCTACGAGTTCAACGTAATTGACTATGCTCAATTCTGTGTCCCGAGTAAAAAGATATGGCCTGAATACCGTTTATGTCCTTTAGTTTTATATTTCTTAATAAGGGCATTTTAGTCTATTGGTAGTTTTCATGTATTTTTAATATACAAAACCCTAAACCTAAATCCTCTAATACCCACGCTCTCTCTGCCTCTCTGCAGTCAACGTGCGCACGCCGGGATCGCTTCAAAAGTTCACCGTTCTTCATCGTTTAGTTTAGGTAATTTAGGTTTCGATCAACTACTTTCGTTTTCATTGGGTTAGAATCATCAACTTCATTGTTTCTTCATCGTTCAGTTTAGACATCCGAGCTTCACGCATCACCAGAAAATCAAGGATAATTGTCACGTTTCTTCGATAATTCCTTAAGGTAATTCGTCCATTCGATTGTTCTTTTGTTTTGGGTTCCTTTAGAGTAATTTTCCCACTAATTTGACATTTTTTTTCATGTATTCCTCTGAGTTTAGTTTCTCGCCGGATTCTGGATTTGTCTCACCGGAAAACAGCCCCTTCCCATCGTTATTTTTGTTAATCGTCGCGAGGTATTCCGTTTGGTTTAGTCCTTGTTATTCTTCATAAGTTTCGAGTTAATTTTACGCTAATTGGACGTGTTTCTTATGATTTTTCTTTAGGAATAAAGCCTTGTCGAAGTTGACTTCTTCCTTGCCGGAATTTGGGATTGATCTAGTTTGTAGTCGTTTTTCGTTAGGATTCTTTATTTCGTGTGATTCGGGTGCGAGCGTAGGACGTTTCCTTCAAGTTAGGTAAGCTGCTTCATTTTAAATTATATATATATATATTTAAAAAAAAAGGAAAAGGGAAAACGGTTTTCCCTCTGTTGCATGAATTGTGCAATATTGAAGGAGCGGTCCAGTTGGACCGGCTGAGCTTGTTCAACTGGTCCAGAGGTTAATTTGACTAAATTTGAACCGGTTTGTGCCCCGTTGGCCCGGTTCTTGTGAATTTGACATTAATTTAATGTTGTCACAGGTCTTGGGCATCTCTAGGATTTTATTTGGCGTTATTTTTGAGCTCGTTTGCTTGCTCAATTTGCTATTAAGGTAGGTTAATTCTACTTAGAAGCTAAATTAAATTCCTTGTGATTGCATTTTTGATGTGTGATTTATAAGATAGTTATGGTGATGAAAATTGTTTATTTTAAAAGTATTATGTGCACGTTTTGATTGTGAATCATGTTAATAATTGATTTATGATCGTTAATTGGTTAAATGTGAATAATGCTTATAATTGGTTTATGATCATTAGTTCCATGTGATTGCATGTTTGTTATGCGATTATTATGATATTTTCGGGAGATGATTTATTATTTTTAATTATTATTATTATTATTATTATTATTATTATTATTATTATTATTTGCTTGTTGATTTGCTAATATTGTATTTATTTCATTTATGTAGATTAATTGGTTATGTGTTATAATTAGGGCTTAATAGCGGTTTAAGTTTTAAATTAACCTAATAAACACACCTGTTAAATTTGTAAGGCTGGATGCTTATCATGGCACGTATCATGAGTGGCCTATACCCCACTATGATACTTATATACAAATTTAATAGTAAACAAGAGATATAATAATTACATATTAAAGTTGTAGAGCGTATACTATGACACATATCATAAGTGGCCCTATACCCCACTATGATCATATTTTCAAGCGCATAGTATGACACGTATCATGAGTGGCTCTATACCCCACTATGATGCATATATGCAATTTTAATTAAAACAAAGATTGAAGGAAATGTTGTAGGCTAAGTACCTACTAAATAAATGGGTAAGTACCTATATTTATAAATGAGAAATTGGGGATTTGGACTAGTATCCAATAGTTATTACATTTGGTGTGATTTCAATTTAGCTTACTTATATAAGTTGAAATTAATCTACTGAGCTAAAAACTCACGATATTCGAATGCCCTGAAAATTTATAACAATGTTGGGAATCGAGGCGCGTGACGAGGATGGTGCTATATGGAGGCATTAGGACTTATTCATTTTCACTTTTCTCTTTTGACTTAACATTATTGGTCATTTTTCATTTATTTGGGATATTTTGTTTTTATTATTAAACTCATTTAGTTTATTTATTTTCATTAAAATTATATTATTTAAAATGGCGCCACAATTAAACGTTTTGTTTTTATCTTTTATCGGTTATTTAATAAAGAGGCTTCCGCATTTATTGATTTTACTCTGATTTATATATAAATTGAAATTAGTTCTTTTAATATTTATTTATTTATTTTACATTGAGCCAGGTCGTCACAATTATTGTCCACTAAGTTGATGGGAGCCTTTCTTTAAATCCTTCACTAAATGATGTGGATGTTGGAATTTTGTTGGGGAATCAAACAGCCATGTTACAAGATAGCCATTTTACTCCTAAGAACAAGGATTTTTGTGAAAGTCAGAGTGACTGGGATAGGGACTCTAACCTAGCAGGGGCTATGAGTGTGCATCCTCTTCCCTGGAGAGACTGAACCTCTTATTTCAATTAAGAAGTTGGAATCTAAGGAGTTGAAGACTCCCAAAGGCTCTAGTTTCAAAGGAATGCGTGAGGTTAGAGGTCTTTTCTCAAATGTGAATTACGAGAAAAGAAGGACCCAAGGGAAGGGTTAGGGAGCTAGTAATTCTAGATGTTAGTTCTCTCATGGAACGTGAGAGGGGTGAGGGAGGGGAGAGATAAGAGGAGACTTATAAAAGAGACAATATGCAAAGTGAACCCAAAAGTTGTGATTCATCAAGAAACTAAAAGACTTTGTTGTCCTAGAGAGTTGGTTTCAAGCCTCTACAGGGGTAGATTCATTGACTGGATGGAACTTGAGGATGTGGGAGCTTCCGGGGGTATTCTTATAATGTGGGACCCTAGGATTCTCTCTTCGGTTGAGGTTTTGAAAAGGGAGTTTCTCATTATCAAACAAATTTTAGGAATTGGATGGGAGCTTGTGGTGGATATCGAGTATTTATGGTCCTGCCTCAACATCAGGCAGGAATGATTTTTGGGATGAAATATTTGGTCTCTCTCGTTTGTGTGAAGGGAGGTGGTGCCTAGTTGGGGATTCCAATGTAACCAGATTCGTCTCGGAAAAGTCAAATGGTGGACGTGTAACCAATCAATGAGAACCATTAATGAGGTTATTGAGGAATGTGGCCTTAGAGACCCACCACTTTCAAATGGGAGATTTACGTGGTCAAATAATTGGGAGAGAATCATTTTAAGAAGATTGGATAGGTTTCTTCTATCAGAACATTAGTATGAGAATGGAATTAATATTCAACAATATATGAGCCCGAGAGTGACCTCTAATCATTGGAGTTTGATTCTAGTAGTGGGGGAATGAGGTCCCTTTCCGATTTGAAAATGGGAAGCTTTGAAATTTTTGAAAAAACTGAGAAATCTAAAATCGAAGCAGAAAGAGTGGAGCAAGGCCTCTTTAGGGAATGTATAGGGCAAGAAAAAGGAAATCATGGATAGAATAAGACACTTGGATAATCTAGATGACAATGATGTCCTCCCAAATGATAGTGGAAGCAATTAGAAGGGAGGATATGGCTTGGAGACAGAGAGCAAAAATCAAATGGGTAAAAGAGGGCGATTGTAATTCGTCGTTCTTTCATAGAATGGCTTCAATCAGAAAAGGTAAAAATCATATCCCGTTCTTAATAAGAGAGGACAGTTCCATGATCCATAATGAGGAGGAGATAGTTAAAGAAGTGATTTTGTTCTATTCTAGACTTTATGCTTCTGGTGCTGTCCCTCAGGCAAAGATTAAAGGGATTTAATGGCACCCTATTAGTTCGAATGGGAGTTAACTTCTTGAGAGGCCGTTTACATTGGAGGAGATTAGGAGTGCAGTCTTCAGTTGCGATTGTCACAAGGCCCCTGGACCCGATGGGTTTTCACTGGTATTTTACTAGAGTAATTGGGATCTGGTGAGAGGGGATCTGGAAAAGGTTTTCAAAGAATTCTTTGAAAGGGGAATAATAGATATCGCGTCTAATGAGACATTTGTTTGCCTGATTCCCAAGTAAGATAGGGTTGAAAGTTTGAAAGATTTTCGCCCTATCAGCTATATTACTAGCCTCTACAAGCTGATTGCTATGGTTCTGGCTGTAAGACTTAGAAAAGTTCTGCCTTCCATGATTGCTCCCAATCAAGGGGATGTTATAGAAGGAAGGAAAATTCTAGATGAGATTTTAATAGCAAATGACGCAATGAAGACTACAGATCAAAGAAACAAGAGGGAATCCTTTTTAAGATTGATTTTGAGAAAGCCTATGATCATGTGGATTGGAGTTTTCTTGATCAAGTTATTGTGAGGAAAGGCTTTGGGTTCAAATGGAGAGCATGGATGTGGGTTTGTACTAGATCGGTCAACTACTCGTTCCTTATCAATGGAAAACTTAGAGGAAGAGTATTCGCCACTAATAGAATTAGACAAGGTGATCCACTCTCGCCTTTCCTCTTTACATTAGTTGTGGATACACTGAGTAGACTCTTCGAACGGGGGTTGGAAAGGGGTCTGATTGAGGGATTTCAAATTGGAAAAGACAAGGTGCTGCTAACCCACCTTTAGTTTGTAGATTATACCTTGATTTTTTGCTCTGGAAAAGAGGACTCCTTTCAAATTTCTTAGATATAATTCAAATTTTCGAACGGAGCTCTGGTCTAAAAATAAATAGAGCAAAATGTTCACTAACGGGGGTAAATGTGGAAGAAGGCAAACTATCAGCTTTGGCAGATAGGGTGGGTTGTAAAATTGAGAACCTGTCTTTCAATTACCTTGGTATGCCTCTGGGGGATAATCCAAAAAATAAATGTTTTTGGGAACCTATGATTGAGAAAGTGTCAAAAAGATTGACCTCATGAAAAAAAGGGTATTTCTCCAAGGGTGGGAGGCACACACTTATCCAATCAGTCTTGTCACGTATCCCAACCATATTACTTGTCTATTTTTAAAATGCCGGCAAGCATTAGAGAGGATTTGGAGAGGATTATGAGGAACTTCCTCTGGGAGGGTTCGAAAGAGGGAAAGGGTGCACACCTTTTCAAATGGAAGACGGTTTCACGTCCGATGGATGAGGGGGGGCTTGGTATCGGAAATCTGGATAGAAAAAATATGGCTTTACTTGTAAAATGGTTGTGGAGATTTCCAAACGAATCCAATAGTCTATGGCACAAGGTGATTGAGAGTAAATATAGGATCCATTCAAATAGTTGGGACACAAATGTAGTGACTAGAGGCACCGCTAGGAATCCATGGAAGGCGATATCCAAAGGTTACCCCCTATTCTTTAATTGTGTAAAATAGAAAATTGGGGATGGCAACCAGATTAGTTTCTGGGAGGATGCTTGGTTCGGAGATGGTATGTTTTAAGACCTTTATCCTCTGTTGTATTCCTTAACCCTTGCAAAAAATTCTCCAATTTCAACCTTTATTTTGAGAGGGGGGGGGGGGAAGTGTGAATATTGATTTCCATTTTCGAAGATCGATTCGGGAAAGGGAATTGAATGAATTAACTTCCATGACTGCAAACCTTGAGGGTGTTTTGGTGAATGAGGGTGTATGTGATAGTAGATTATAGTCCCTAAACTCTGCAAACGTGTTCTCGTGTAAATTATTTTTTGAATTTAGTAAGCCCACAAACATATGCTCCTCACCAATTTTCTTTTCTAATCTTTGGAAGATTAAGATCTCGAACAAAGTCAAATTTTTTCTTTGGTCTGTAGCCTTGGGCAAGATCAATACCTGTGAGTTTCTTCAGCGATCTTCTTCTTTCATTTTAAACCCCAATTGGTGTTGTCTATGCAATCGTGATTTGGAAGATATAAATCACATCATGTGGAAGTGCAAGTTTTCGAGGCTCATTTGGTAAAGTTTTTTCCAAGTGTTTGGCATATCGTGGGTGAATAGTGAGTCTATCCGTTTAACCTTAGAAGAAATGATTGTATCCCCCCCCCTTTAATGATAAGGGGAATTTATTATGGAGGGCGGGTTGTAGTGCAATTGTATGGGGTATTTGGCTAGAAAGAAATAGAAGAATTTTTAGGGATGAAAGGAGATCTTGGGATTATGTTTGGGAGTTGAAAATGTAAATGTCTCCTTTTGGGTGTCAACTTCCAAAGATTTTTGTAATTATTCAATTGGACAAATTATTAATAGGTGGACCGCATACTTGTAATTAGGTGGCGATGCTGGTTTTGGGTTGGAGGCATACAGTATATCTAAGCTTTGTGGCTTTTTGGTTAGTCTAGTGCCACTTTTACTTTGTTTTATTTTTGCTTTTCTGTACTTCTTTCATTTATTCAATGAAATGGCCTTTTGAGGTGTTCTTATAAAAAAAATGTTAATTGTTTAAAATATTGAGTATATTTAAACGGTAATTAATAGAAATATTATTAATTGTTTAAATAATGAGTTTATTTAAACATGAAATTAATAATGAAATATTATTAATTGTACATTATAAATTAGTTAAATATTGAGCATATTTAAATGGTAATTAATAAATAATATATTTAAGTTAGACTTATTAATTTAAGAGAGAGTTTCTAGCCCAATTGGATTAACGAACCCAATTGAGATTAGCCAGAAATAATTAATTAAGTAAATTAAATTTATTTATTATTTAATATAGCATTTTCGGCTATATGAGTATTATTTTAGGGAGATAACTGTTTGAATTATATCCTAAAATAATGACAAAGATTTATTTACCCAAGAAAAATTAAATAAAAAAAAAAGAAAATATTCTCCTATTTTTCTAAGCTATTTTTGAAAATACCAAGATAAAAGAAAGAGAAAATCTTTTTCTTTTGTATTTATATCTATGGAATATCCTAATGTGCTTAGATTTTCCATTAGTCTATAAATAGGAGGCTTGAGTCATTCATAATCACACAATTCAATTTTTTAGAAATTGAAAGCTCTCTCTCCTCCTCTCCCTATGCCATTGCCGATTTTTAGGATTTAAATTTGGAAGAAAAATATTTTTCTTCTTCTTAATTTCTTCTAAAGTTCGATCCCACAATCGGGTTTCGCTTGTTCGATCGAGATATAGCGTGGAAGATCTTATGTTGCTGAGGATTGATTCTGTAAAGAAAACCTCCAACCGATTCTCCATATATTACTCAATGTAAGTAAAAGAGTTTGATTTTTTGAAAATTAAGCATGAATTTACATGTTTTTCATGTTTTTATCACAAATTGCATGATATTAATAGATCCTTAATTAAGTGTTAATTTGTTTACTAAATAAAATTCCGTTAATTTAGTAAAGTAGTCCCTTCATATATACTTACAGTCTTCTGGTAAAGTCGTTACAGAAAGAAACTTCGTATATCGATCGATTGATCATGTATAATTGATATTAATCCTTAGTGGATTACAAACTTCTATTCGCAAGAGACAAATCTTTGATCTGCATAGGTGAGAGTGACTTGATATAGGTCGCTCAATATGACTCCCACTTTGGGGATTGCATCTTGCTTATAATTGGGAAAGTAATTACACAAGATTGGAATTCACTTTTTTCCTCTTAGGAAAATAGATAAGTAGTTCGCTTATGGACTGATTCGGGTGCTTGATCTGTGGGGCCCCATATTCCTTTGATCGAGGAAAAAGCAAAGACGCATAATGGAGATTATGTAAGGTTGTTCATTAGAGAATCAGTTTGGCTTAAACAAGATGTATTATGAAGGTTAATACGGTAAAATTACCTAGCCATGGATACGAACTACTTGTGAAGGATCAAAGTATATTGGATGATTATAACCAATGGACATAACTATGTCTATAGTACTAAGATTGCAACTCTAGATATATAGCGGAATTATCTAGGAGTTAATGAACAAGAATTAATTAATTAAATAAGTTTAATCAATGTAATTCTAGATCATGGGAGCTTAGTCATATAGGTTTGTTAAGTCCTTCGATCAATCGCATGGAATTGAGAACATGATTAATAAGATTAATCACCTTGGAAATTGAGAAAAATAAATAGATGAGTCTATTTTATTAATTAAAATAAATTAAATAGAGGTGTCTATTTACTTCTTTAATTAATGGGAATTAAATAGAGGTGTCTATTTAATTGAGGAGATTAAAAGAGAAGAGTCTATTAGATTAATTTTGAGGAAAATTAATGGGAAATTAAATAAAGGAGTCTATTTAATTATTTAATTAATTAATTTGAATTTTCAAATTAAAAGGGATTTAATGGAATTGTTTTATTAAATATATGGAGGGAAAATAAAATGCCTAATATTGTCATTGGATGATGATATGGGTGTCTGACCCATGGTAGGGTCACACGCCACTTTGGTAATTTATTTACCATTAATTTTTTGCATTTTATTTGTGATATCTTTTATTGAATTTAATATGATTAATTTAAATATTTATATATGGGAATAATTATTTAAATTATTAATGGAGATTAATTTAAATTGCAATATGTAATATCTTATATTATAATTATTCAAAATATATTTTTAATACATTTATTTAATTATTTGATAATTAAAAAGATATTCAAATATTTTTCGAGGCCTTAGTTTTCCTATATATAGGAGGCTTGGGGTGACCGCAAACACACGCAACTAAGGGAATCAGAAAATTTCCTCTCCCTTTTCTCCTCTTGCCATCGCCGCCAGTGTGGTGTAGGAATAAAATATTTTTCTTCCCTCTTCCTTTTTCTAAGGAGGAAAAGTGCCCATGCATAATTTCTCTATTGTGTTTAGTGAGGTAAATTTTTTGGTGGTCCCAGGATCGTAACCAAGGAGGAAGAGGAATCGTCAGACACTTCTCTACAAGGGTTAGTGTTTTGTTTATGCATTTACTTTTGATTAATATTATAATGTAAGGAAAGGTCCATGAGAATTTTGATTGAAAACTCTATTTTAGAGGCCTCAATCTCAACAACTAGTATCAGAGCAGTCTTGTATCTATAATGTTTATCAAAAGTTTTGTTATGATGAGAAGAAAAATCTATTTTAAAAGGAGTTTTAAAATATGTGGTTTGCATTTTGGTTGAATTATAAATTATTGGTCTAGGTTGTTCTTATTCTTTCCTAGAAAATTTTATAAACCCACTAGTTGGGTATAGAAAAAATTTTGTAATTGTTTTTTATTTGATCGAAACAAAGAAGGAAAGAAACGCAACTGGATCCTGGTTTGTACCGAATGAGATGGAATCGCGAGCTTCCCACGAAGGAGGCCATAGCAAGCCGCTGCTGTAGTTGTTAACGAAAAAAAAAGGTTTTTTTTTAAAAGTGGCGGCGCCTAGGGTTAAAACCTTAGGTGCCTCCGATTTTTCGTTCTCTAGAGATCCTGGAGATGAAGATTATTTCTATATTTAGATATAGATGTAATTTTCATAGATTTGACCGATATATTCCCAACCAAAATTGCTTACTAATTTATTATATATTAGATATAATTCAATAAAAAATTTCATGTATAAAGTATGCCATAAATAATTATTCCCATCATAAATCCATAAATGCCATGATCATGCATCATTGTAATTTTATGATCATGCCTTGCATAAATGTCAATGTTATATTTTATTAATGCTAGAATTTTAATTAAGGGGTTAATTAGTAATTGCTAGCAGGATATTTTAGGGATTATGGTCTAAAAGAGTTTAACAACCAACTGTTTAATTAATTATTTAGTTTTAAATAGGTTTTGAAACTAAAACACAAAATATGAGGTGTCATTATTTTTAATTAAGAAGTTAATTAAAAATTGATGAAGTTGAATTGGTTAATTAAAATAGAACTCTAGCGAGAAAGCTCTGCCTTAAATAAGAGGTTAGTTAATCGTTCCATTAACATGGGACACCTCTAATTGGGAGCGATCTGGGAATTATATTTTGTTAATAATTCGGTTAATCAAGACAGTGCATAATGTGTTAAGATTAATAGAGATTAGTCACTCTGCTATCACATTAAAATCAATCTAACTAATTTATAAGAGCTATTATAAGTTAGATTCAACTTATATATTGGAGTTTAGCCTGGGTATATCTAAGTAAAAGCCTTAAGTAACTATATTGAGTGGGAGAAGGACAAGTGACAACCAGTCATGTTGTCTCCAAGTTGAAATCAATGTGTGAGATTCATATAGGGCATTAGTGGTGTTGGTAACCCTTCACTCATTCCCTCTAGAAAGTAACTGTATGAATCAAATACCCGGGTGATTCTCTTCGGGATAGGATTTTTTAAAGCTTTTGATGTTTGACTCTCCCTTCGGTGACAATTATCAAAATAACTTTAAGCGATCTAAAACTTGGGTAACACTCAAGGGGATTTGTTTAGAAAGACTCTTAAGAGTTTTGATATTTGATTCTCCCTTCGGTGACACTCATCAAGATTACTATTTAAGTGATCTGAACATTTCTTGGATCGAAAAATGGTAACTAAAGAATTGTAGAGTATAAGTTACCCTAGGGATGTTTTTTGGTTGAGTGGAGTTTCAGAGGGAACTTTGACCTGCCTAGGTAGGCATCGTTCTTATCACACTAATATACCATGGCATAGAAATTGTGTTTCAAGGTTTTTAAAATTTTATTAAATGTGCATTCATATATCACGTTTAATAGATGCCAAAAGTATGAATTAATGGATGTGTAAAATATGTTACTAAAGCATGTGTTTATTTATTTTCAAAAATTATGTTGAACTCTCTTATTGCTATTCTTGCAACTGATAAGTTGAATGGTAAAAATTTCACCACTTGAAAAAAATAACATCAATACCATTCTGATCATTGAGGATATCAAAGTCACCATTCTAGAGAAATGTCCTTCAGAGCCACCTGCTAATGTCACTCAAACTGTTCGAGAGGCTTATGATCGTTGGATCAAGGCTAATGAGAAAGCTCGTGTCTATATCTTGGCTGGACTTACTAAAGTCGTATCCAAGAAACTTGCACCTCTTCCTATAGCATATGAGATGCTGCAATCGCAACAATAGATGTTTGGCAAGCCATCTAAGCAAGTTAAACATAAGGCTCTTGAGTACATAATCAATGTCTACATGAAGGAGGAAACATTTGTTAGGGAACATGTCCTTAACATGATGGTCCACCTGAATGTGGCTGAGATGAATGGTGGTTCTAAAGATGAGACTAGCAAGATCAACATGATCCTAGAAATTCTTCCAGAAAGTTTCATATCGTTCAAAAGCAATTATATTTTGAACAAGGTGGACATGAATATGTCCCAATTTCTTAATGAGTTGTAGACTTTCGAGTCAATATTGCTTAAAGGTAAGAGACGAAAGCTCTAGAGGCAAATGTTGCTGCTCAAGGTGCCTTTGGTTCAGGTACTAATTTCTGGAAGGAGGTTAAGGGAGCTACCAACCCTACCAAGAAATCCAAAAGTGGAAAAGTTCCTACGGGAAAGTGCTATCTGTAACGGTGAAGGGCACTAGAATCAAAATTACTTAGAAGAGAGAAATAAGGGTAGAGAAGGTAAATATGATTTATTCTTTTTGAAAATCTTTATTGTGGAGGATTATAAATCCACCTAGATACTTGATTCAGGAGCACTAATCATTTATGCTCTTCTAACCACAGAAGTGACTCTTAGAGAAGGATCAGGCATGGAGAAGTGTCTCTGAGGAATAACGTGGGGGCAGATGGTGGATTAAATTATCTTTTAGAAATGAAATGTTTATTTTTTGAATAATGTATATTATATTCCTAGTTTAAATAAGAACATAAGTATCATTGAGGTGTATTCGAAAACAATCATATACCGTAGATTTCGGTATTAATAAGATGGATATTCTTAAAAATGGAAACTTTATTTGTTCAGGACTAGAAGATAATGATTTATACATACTATGGTCATTTGTAGTGCAACGCATTGTAATATTGAGTTTTTCGAGACTGTAGAGTCTAGAACGAGTAAAGGTATGATTTCTAAAGATGAGACCCTTTTACGGTATCTAAGGCTTGGCCATATTAATCTTAATAGAATTCAACGAATGGTTAAAAATGGATCTCTAAGTGATTTAGAGCTTGGCACACTCCCAGTTTGTGAATCTTGTATAGAGGGAAAAATGACCAAGCATCCTTTCTCAGCTAAAAGAAATAGAGCCACAAAACCACTAGAGTGTATACATTTAGACCTTTATGGTCCTATGAATGTAAAGACTAGGGGTGGATATGAGTACTACGTGTCTTTCATATATGACTACTCAAGATATGGGTACATTTACTTGTTGCAATTCAAGTTGGAAACTCTTGAAAAGTTCAAGGAGTTCAAAGCTGAGGTTGAAAAGCAACTTGGTAAATCTATCAAGAGAATTCAATATGATCATTGTGGGGGGAGTATATGGACTATGAGTTCAAAAACTACTTGATAGAAAATGGGATATCATCCCACCTTTCAGCACCAAGTACACCACAACAGAATGGTGCAGCTGAAAGGAGAAATAAAACCTTGCTCGAAATGACGAGATTAATAAAGAGTTATTCATCCTTACTAGAATCTTTCCGAGCTTACGCATTGTGGATTGCATTATACATCCTAAATAGGATACCTTCTACAAGTGTTTAAGAAACTCCTATTGAGTTATGGTCGAGGCGTAAAGCTAGTTTACGTCATTTCCAAGTATGGGAATGTCCAGCACACATGCTAAAAATGAACCCTACGAAATTAGAACCGCGTTCTAAGGTTTGCTTCTTTGTAGGCTACCCTAAGGAGACTCGTGGTGGGTTGTTTTTTAGTACTGACGAGAATAAAGTATTTGTGATCACAAATGCTACATTCTTGGAAGAAGACCATATAAGAAACTGTAACGTCCCGTTATTTTGAGGTGAATTTTTTTTTTTATTTAATATTTATTTGTTTATTTAAAGTATTAAAGATAATTCTAGAATTAGTTATTTAGAGTTAAATAGTTAATTTCGTTCGGAAACCTTTTTAATTATCCTAAACGAGTTTCAATGGTATTAATAATTATTAATTGGCCAATTAATAATTATTAATCAACATTGGGCTAGTTTAAATGCTTCGGGTTTTGTTTTAAAAGCTTAAGACAAGAAAAGGACGTAGGCGTCATTTTTGAATTCTTAAAATATCTAAAAACACTATTCATCATCTCCTTAAATATAAAATATTAGACAAAAATTTCATTTCCCTTCCTCATCTTGCCGTGAGCTTCAAGGAGAGAAAAGAGATTTTTGCTTTTTCTTCGTTTCTTGCCTGATCGTCACAATTTCGATTGCGTTGGATAGCCACAGGCCCGAGCATCATTTCCAACCTACCAATCGATCTTTTCCTCCATCATATAAGGGTCTTAAGGTATGTCAAAGTTCAAAACCTAAAGCTTCAAATAGTGTTTTAATGGTGTTTTTGGTTAAAATCTTCCATTTCTTGCTCGGGAACTCAAAGATTTAGATCGAGGGAGTTGTTTTTATGTATATTTAGAACTTTCCCTAAACCCTAGAATCGGGTTTGAGCCAAAAGCCATTTCTTTTAGTTTTCTCTTATTTGATGATTATTAGGGTATTTCAAATGTTATGTTTTCATGTTTTACTTAAATTATCGAGATTGAACTTTTCCTAAACCCTAAATCACGTTTACCCATTGATGGTACCAATCTCCAAAGTGCTCGAAACCAACCCGAAAAGCCTCTAAAGTGCTTAAAATCCAGAAAACTATCTCCAATCCCTCTTTTCCCTTTGGCCGTGGGCTTCATGGAGGATTTTCCGGGCTATTTTGTCTTTTATTTTAATAACGTGACGATCGTTGTTCAATTCGGTTAATTAATATACTTTAGGTGTATTTAAATTATAGGTTTTGTGCATTGATCATGAATTTGGTCAACCGGCGATTTGGAGTTGACTTCACTTATTAGGTGAGTTTAAAATGGTTGTGATTACTTTAATATTTTTGAATTGCTTGACGATTATGTTTGATTGAGGTTAAGAGGGTTATTAGATTTTAGAACTTTTCCAAGAATGTATATAATTGGGAGTTAAGGAAAGTGCATAAGGAAAGAACTAGTTAAGTTTTGTGTTATTTAAAGTGAGATGTTATTGGTGGATTAAGTTGTATTCTCAAGGAGAATTAGGTTCCGGAAATTGGAGAAAAGTATTAGATTACTCCGTTTATTTCGAGTGGTTATAAGATAGTTAATAGAAAACTATGGAGAGATTCACTGTGTAGATTTGAGTTAGTATGATATTATTAGCGATGGGATTCGCTATTTAGTACGACCAAAGGGGAGTAGTACGTGTGGCGTTATGATACGCGTGGTTTGTGAATGGTGACAATGAGGTCACGATGTGGTTTGTGAATGGTGACAATGAGGTCACGATGTGGTTTGTGAATGGTGACAATGAGGTCACGATGTGGTTTGTGATTGGTGATAATGAGGTCACGGTGTGGTTTGTGATTGGTGACGATGAGGTCACGGTATGATTTGTGATTGGTGACAATGTGGTCACAGTGTGGTTTGTGATTGGTGACAATGTGGTCACGGATGTGAAATGTGAATGGTGACAATGTGGTCACGGTGTGGTTTGTGATTGGTGACAATGTGGTCACAGATGTGAAATGTGAATGGTGACAATGTGGTCACAGTGTGGTTTGTGATTGGTGACAATGTAGTCACGGATGTGAAATGTGAATGGTGACATTGTGGTCACAATGTGAAATGTGAATGGTGACAAGTGGTCACGGTTTGAATTGTGAAATGTGATAATGGGGTCACAATGTGATATAACGTGTGGAATGATGTAAATGATAGAAATTTACTTTGTTATGCTTTAGTACTTTATTTTACGAGCTTGAATGTTTACTTTTTAAAATTACGATATAGTAGAATGTGATTGATTTTCTTATGCAAAGTACTTGGGAATATCGAATGGGTAGTAAATAGAACATTAGGATTTTTGGACACATTTTCTGATATGGGATTCGGTCCATAGAAGTTCTTGCATCCATCTTATTCTCACTAACATTTTTATGCTAATGTTGCTACACATAAACTTTTTCAGGTAATACTCGTGCGAGAGGGCGAGGTCGTGGAGGTGGTGCTGCGTGATCGCGAGTGGATGTCTTGGATACTTGGACTAATAAAGGCATATTTTAGAGCATTTTAGAAATGCTATATATATAAACTTGATTTTGATGTCTTTAAACTCGTATTTTGTGTCTCACGAGAGCCTAAGATCTGTTGTACATATGTCTAAGTTTATTTTCTCTGATTTGGTATAAATCGAAGTCTAAAATCCTGTTGTTTTAAATTCTCTGATTTGAGCTCATGTAAACAGGTTTAGGGAGTTTGTATTTTAAACGGATCCACACCAATTTTTTTAAAAATCTAGTCTTCCGATGTTTTACTTATGATTTAAAGATTTGAGAAATTTCGAGTCTTTACAGAAACTATAAATCTCTTAGTAAATTGGTACTAGAGGCGATTATTCCAAGTGATACCACAACTGAGCCAACAATAGTTGTTGACTTGCCTAACTCTTCAAGCAGGAAGAGGAATTACAGTCAAATCAAGTTAAGTCCTCATCGTAGTTAGAGGGCATCCAAGTTGCTCGAACGATATTTAGGTTTAACTCAGGTCAATGTTGGCGGCATAGACCTAGAGGATCCATTGTCTTATAAAAAAGCAAGGGAGGATGTGGACAAAGAAAAATGGCTAAAAGTCATGGATCTTGATATGGAGTCCATGTACTCCAACTCAGTCCGGTAACTTGTAGATCAACCAGTTGGGGTAAAACCCATTGGGTGTAAGTGGATCTACAAAAGGAAACGTGGAGTCGATGGGAAAGTGGAGACTTTCAAGACTAGACTTGTTGTAAAGGGTTATACCAAAAGGGAAGGGGTGGGTTATGAAGAAACTTTCTCCCCTGTTGCTATGTTAAAGTCTATTAGAACTCTTTTATCCATAGCAGCCCATTTCAATTATGAAATATGACAGATGGATGTCAAGACCACATTTCTGAATGGGTATCTTGATGAGAGTATCTATATGCTTCAACCAGAAGGTTTCATAGTCCAAGGTGAAAAACAAAAGGTTTGTAAGTTGCAAAAATCCATTTATGGATTAAAACAAGCTTCACGGTCATAGAATATTAGATTTGACACTACGGTCAAATCATATGACTTTGAACAAAATGTTGATGAGTTTTGTGTCTACAAGAAGATGCTCAACAAAGATGTGGTGTTTCTCATTCTATACATAGATGACATCTTACTTATTGGGAATAATTTAAGGGCATTGTTCGACGTTAAGAAATGGCTAGCTAACAAATTACAAATGAAAGATTTGGGAGAGGCTCAATATGTTCTTGGTATCTAAATTATTAGGGATCGCAAGAATAAGACGTTAGTGTTGTCTCAGACGACCTATTTGACTAAAGATCAATGTCCAAGAAAGGAGCATTACCTTTAAGACATGGGATAGTTGCCAAGTATGGAACGGATAAATCCAAAAAATGAGCATTACCTTTCAGGCATGGGATTTATTTGACTAAGGATAGTTGTCAAGTATGGGATGGATAAATCCAAGAAAGGAGCTGTAACGACCCGACTCAAAATAACCAATAAATAAATAAATTACTCATTTTAAATATAAATGAATCAGAGTAAAAGCCAAATAATTGAGGAAGCATTCGTTTAATAACCAAAGAAATATTCGAAACAAAACATTTTTTTTGGCGCCAATTTAAATAATTAAAAAAAACAACTAAAATAAATGAAAATGAAAATCCATAAAAACAAATGACAAAATATTCAATAAAATAAAATTAAGATAAAATAAATAGAAATGACAAGTCTTAAGGGTCTCTCAGTGTAGCGCCGTCCTCGTCAATCGCCATGGTCCCCATTAAAATCAATGTTACCTGCAAAATAAAAGTTTGCAGGGCATTCGAATACCGTGAGTTTTTAGCTCAGTAGATTAAATCCATACTCAAATAAGTAAATTAAAAACAGTTTATCTCATAAATATAATAACGTATGGATACTCGTCCATTTCCACCATTCATCAACAACTAGTAGGTACTTAGCCTACAAAGATCATAACCACAGTGTTCAGCTCTATAGAATAGTATCATAGTGGCCACTATGATACGTGCCACACTATCCATCGTGGTAATCACTTGTCCAACTCATCTCAACTACTTAGATATATCATAATCACAGTGTTCAGCTCTATAGAATAGTATCATAATGGCCATTATGATACGTGCCACACTATCCAACGTGATTATCATATATCTGAGTAAAATCATTCAAATAAATACCAAACAATAATCAATCTTAAAATAACTCCCCGATCATAACTCATGAATAATAAGATGACAACAAAGAATAAATATTTAAATCAACACACATTCGCATCACAAATAGTTAAAAGAAAAGAAATAACGCAATCGAGTCACAACAAGAAAATCATCTAGTTATTATTTAATTTTATAAATTAACTATATTATTATCTCATAATTGGCTCTAAAACTTATCCTAAACATTATTGTAAATCATTTTAACTAATTATTAGGTGGTTGTTAATTATTAATATTAATTAATTAAAATATTAAATTTAATATGAGTTTATTTAACTTAAATATTTTATAGGCTCTAATTATAATTAAAAACTAATTAACAATCATAATTAGAATATAAACATTAATCACGAGTTAAACGGGCATATCATGCTTTTAAAATAAATAATTATATCACCCATAACTATCCTAATAATCACACAATAAACAAACAATCACATGGAATTTAATTTAACTTCTAAGTAGGAATTAACCTACCTTAATTCTAAATTGAGCTAGCAAACGATCTAGAAACAATGCCAAATAAATTCCTAGAGGTGCCCAAAACCTGTATTGACATTGATTTAAAGTCAATTTTATGAAAACCGGAGAAACGGGTCGAAAACCGGCTCAATTGGACACTAAATAGGCCCTCAACCGGTCTGGACCAACTGAACCGGTCCAAGTGGACCAGTCCATCCGGTCCAGGAAAACCGGTCCCCTTCCCCACGCATGGCTTGCAGCCATGGGAGAAAACGCACGCTGTGCGTTTTCTCTTCCTGCAACTTTTTTTTTTTTTAAAAATAAAATTCGTTTTAAATTCTGGAACTTACCCGATCTCAACGAAACGAAGAACCCGAAGAAAACGATGATCCAACCCGAGGCCAAAATTCCAGATTCCGGCGAGGTGCTTGGCAGTTCCGGCGAGGCTCCTTATTCGAACGAAAAATCAATGAAAACTCATCCCATTGGCACGTAATTCATTCGAGGACGATAACTAAACAATGAATAACAAGATTAACGTAAATACCAAGTGATTTGGGGTTGAACGAGGTCAAAATATCTCTCGAATTTCCGATGAGTTACCGAGCCCGAATCTTGCCTTGAACGGCAGCCCAATAGTCGAATATTAGATCAGGATTAACGGAAAAATAAACAACGATTAATAAAACTCGATCATTACCTTGCGAGAAACAAAACGGAAATCTTCGGCTTTGAACGTGCGGCTGGCTAGAGGAGTTCACGTAGAAAGAAAAAGAATAGTGAACTAGGGTTGGCTGAAATATAATAGTTGAGAAATTACGATAATGCCCCCGGAAGTAAAAATAAGAGTTAGGGACGTAAACGGTATTCAGGTCATATCTTTTTACTCGGAACTCGGAATTGAGCGTAGTCAATTTCGTTGAATTCGTATCGACGTGACGGTTCGGGAAAACCAAAAATAATGTTGATTGGATCAAAATTGGTGAAAAGACTAAAATACCCTCGAGTGAAAATCCGGGTTGTTACAGGAGCATTACCTTTCAGGCATGAGATTTATTTGACTAAGGATCGATGTCCTAAAACTCCTCAAGAAGTTGAGAGTATGAGACAATATTCTTATGCATCAACAGTTGGAAGTCTAATGTATGTGATATTGTGCACTAGACCGAACAGGATAGTAAGCCGTTATCAGTCGAACCCTGGTTATGAACATTGGGTTGCGGTCAAGAATATTCTCAAATATCTTCTGAGAACGAGAGAATATGTGCTTGTGTACGGTAAAGAGGATTTGATTCTCAAGGGGTACACTGATTCTGATTTC
Source organism: Gynostemma pentaphyllum (assembly GCA_028015215.1). Lineage (NCBI taxonomy): Eukaryota > Viridiplantae > Streptophyta > Magnoliopsida > Cucurbitales > Cucurbitaceae > Gynostemma > Gynostemma pentaphyllum. Next base: position 23,493,361 of record CM051348.1, read on the forward strand.
CAAACAGATAAGGATTCTAGAAAATCCACGTCTGGGTCAATATTCACACTTTTGGTGGAACCATTGTTTAGATAAGTATCAAGCAAAGTTGTATTGCTGACTCTACAATAGGGACTGAGTACGTAGCTGCTTGCGAAGCTGCTAAAGACGGTGTCTGGCTTTAGAAGTTCCTAACCGATCTGGAGGTAGTACTAGATATGGACAAACCCATAACACTGTTCTGTGATAAGAGTGGTGTTGTAGCTAACTCCAAAAAGCCTAGAAACCACAAACGAGGAAAGCACATAGAGGGGAATTATCACTTGATAAGGGAGATAGTCCAAAGAGGAGATGTTGTAGTGACAAAAATAGCCTCTGAACATTGCTGATCCATTTACAAAGACGCTCCCGGCTAAAGTGTTTGAGCATCATATGGGTAGTTTAAGATTATTAAATAAATCTGTGTAAAGGTTCAGTACAAGGGGGAGATTGCTGGGATTTACGCCATAAATCTTTGTAATCCAATTAAACTATAAATAAATAAAGGATTATTTAATTAGTAATATTTACACTGTCATTTATTATCGTTTAATAAATATTATTCATCATAAGATCCAAAGTTACTTATGATAACTTAAGTGAGCATGTGATGCGGGAAGATTCGCTTAAATTGTAACTTGAAAAGCCTGTGGTACATGAATAAAGGTTTGGTGCCTTATTTCTGGTAACACCACTAACACGGTCCACTTGTGAATTGGCACAAGTAATCTCATTTGGATTACTCATGTAGAGACATGTGCGTGGGGAGTGTTGCCGCAATAGAGATTGTAGTAGACTGGACAAAGATATACTTACTATCTTCTGGTAAAGTCGTTATAGAAAGACACTTCGTATATCGATTGGTTGATCATGTGTAATTGATCTTAATCCAGAGTGGATTACAAACTCCTGTTCGCAAGAGACAATCTTTGATTTGTAGAGGTGAGAGTGACTCGATATAGTTCGCTCAATATGCCTCCCACTTTAGGGATTGCATCTTGCTTTATAGCTGAGAACATAATTACACAAGATTGGAATTAATTTATTATTTTCCTCTTAGGAAAATAGATAAGTAGTTCCCGTATCAACTGATTTAGGTGCTTGGACAGCGGGGCCCCATATCCTCTGATCATGGAAAAAGCAAAGACGCATGGAGGTTAATACGGTAAAATTACCTAGTCATGGATACCAATGGACATAACTATGTCTATAGAATTAAGAGTGCAACTCTAGATATATAGTGGAGTTATCTAGGAGTTAATGAATAAGAATTAATTAATTAAATGAGTTTAATCAATGTAATTTTAGATAATTGGAGCTTAGTCCTATAGGTCCATTAAGTCCTCCAAGCTATCACATGTAATTGAAAACATGGTAAATAAGATTAATCACCTTGGAAATTGAGAAAAATACATAGATGAGTCTATTTGATTAATTAAAAGAAATTAAATAGAGGAGTCTATTTAATTATTTAATTTGAATTTTCAAATTAAAAGGGAATTAAATAAATAAAATGGAATGCGGTTGCTTCTTTTACTTCGTTACAGTCTGGGACCTCCAACTTGACCTTTCAAAATCTCAAGATGAAATCTTTTAGGGTTCTCCCTCTCCCATCAAAATCTCGTGTAGGTCGTGATTCACCTTGGCAAATTTCTAGTTGATTGTATACTCACTCAAAAAAGCTAAGTTCGGATATGAGAAGGTCTCAATTGATCGCTTAGTTAGACCATTGAACCACATTAGATGTGACCCTTTCGGGCTGGTTGGGAAGAGTTTGCATGGCATTGAGTCTAAGTTTGTAATCGGTACGCATGTCGACTCCATCATGTTCATGAAGTGTGCCATATGTTCCATTAGGTCTCTAGTTCCATCGTACATTTTAAAGTTCGAGAGTAAGAAATTTCAAGGTTGTTCAAACCACAAGACTTCCTTCACGAAGGGAAAATCTCCTGGTTCTCAGATCTGAATAACATGACTTCCCTTCTTCTCTAAGAGCCTTTTTTATCACATTCTCTTTGATGATCTTTTATATTTTCGGGTTCTCAGAGTATCTCTTAGTGTACCGATCTCACCCAGTTGAGCATGAGCTGCTCTAGAGATCGTCATCTCCTTCTTCATTGAGTCTTCCAAGAGACGTTCTACTTCGAGTCTTTTTGTGTGGGTCAACCTCATACGGGATGGGGCCTAGCCTACTTGGACCTCGCTTATCGGATGATGACCCTGAAGGGATGATTTACTAAATTAGCGGAATTTATTTAGTAACACAAATTAACACTTAATTTAGGATCTATTAATATCATGCAATTTGTGATAAAAACATGTAGATTCATGCTAGTTTTTCGAAAATTAAAAACCTTTTACTTACATTGAGTAAAATATGGAGAATCGGTTGGAGGTTTCTTTACAGCATCAATCCTCAGCAACACCGGATCTTCTATGCTATATCCCGATCGATCAAACGAAATCTGATTGTGGGATCGAACTTAAGAAGAAATTGGGAAGAAGAAAAATATTTTCTTCCCAATAATGACTAGGAAATTTCGGCTATGGGGGGAGAAGGGAAGAAGAGAGAGTTCCAATTTTCTATGGAATTAAATTGTATGATTTATGAATAACCCAACCCTCCTATTTATAGAAAAATAGGAATCCTAATCACATTAGGATTAATCTATAGAGATAAATACAAAAAGAAAAAAGATTATCTCTTTCCTTTATCTAGCAATTTCGAAAATGCCATGGATAAATAGGAGATTATTTTATTTTCTTTATTTTTATTTATCTTGGGTAAATAAATCTATGTAATTATTTTAGGATATAATTCAAATAATTATCTCCTAAAAATTATCTATGAAGGCCAAAATTAATAATAAATAATTAATAAATCACATTTATTTAATTAATTTTTTTGGGCCAATTTCAATTGGGTTCATTAATCCAATTGGGCTTGAAACTCTCTCTTAAATTAATAAGTCCAACTTAATTAATTTATTTATTAATTACCATTTAAATAAAATATTTTATTTAAACAATTAATAATATTAATATTTTCTCCCGACTAAATATTATCAAACTATATTTAATTATTAATTTCCATTTAAATAATTTTCATTATTTAAATAATTAATAATAAATATTTTAATTATTAATTTCCATTAAATAAACTCATTATTTAATTAATAATTTTATTGATAATATTTTATTATTAATTAATTAATTATTAATTATTAATTCCGTTCAAATAAAATTTATTATTTAAACAATTAATAATTGTTAATTAATTTCAAATTATTCATTACCATTTAAATATACTCAATATTTAAATAATTAATAATATCTAATTAATCATATTTCATTATTAATTTCATGTTTAAATAAACTCATTATTTAAACAATTAATAATGTTTATATTAATTACCGTTTAAATATACTCAATATTTAAACAATTAATATTGCCTATTTTAAGTAATTCACTTTACTTAAAATTTCCATTTCTTCTACTTGATTTCGCGACTACGATATTTGGGCTAGCATAGGGACCCGATGGACCAATAGATCATGGGCTTAATAATTAGTCAATTAAGTGATTAACACATAATCAGTTAATTACTTATTATCTAACTATGAATAATTCCACTATAGATTCATAGCTAAACTCCCCTCACTATAGATGAGTTATGTCCATTTAGTTTATCTTTTATTTATATCGTGATATATCCTTCACGTGGAACCCTCATAATTACAGGCGGATAAATTTACCGTTTTGCCCCTGTAATTACCGCTTTATCCTTGTGTTCCCGCTGATTCTCCAATAAACTTTACCTTTAGTCAAACTAGAGATAAGATACTTCTGTGATCAATAGAAGTCGTGACGTCACTTGTTCATGTCTCGAATCAGTACATCAAGGGAGTTTCCTAAAGTTCCTAAAATGTTTAGGTATCGCACTGATACCGTTAATTTATAGGAAAGTTATGAATTCCATCTCGTGAAAATGAGTTCCCAGCTACTTATCTAGTCATGTTCCCAAAACAGGAGTGTATTGAGCGTTCTTACAGATCGCTTTCAACTATGTGAATCAAAGAACATAACTCCACAAATAGGAGTCCGCATTTCACTCAGGATTGAGATCTATCACGGTTGATAAACTTAGTTTGATATTCGATTATTTCTCGTAAACGGTACTAATGAGAAATTTGATCGAACATCGTGGTCCTGTCTTATACAATCAACATTTCATATGATACTTCTATTTCATGTCTCCCACATGAATGATCAGGATTCGATCATTTGTCTATAAACAAAAAGCGAAGCTATCAACAGTGTTACTAGGATAAGGTTCCCAAACGTTATCCGTTTACTGTAGACACGTTTAAGTTACTCATCTCGACTTTAATCCTCTCGTATGACTCACATACTAAGTCGTGATTTCATAAGAGTAACTTAGGGTTTTACTATTTGAATGTTTTATATTAATATATTTCCATATATTCCTAATATCATTAATTGAATCAATCTAGATAATATAAAGAACTTATGTTTATTTATTTAATTTATTCTTAATAAATTATTATAATTAAATTATTACAAGTTCTAGGACACCATTCCTAACAGACCCGCACATGGATTCATTCTCTCTGAGTTTTCGGGCGGTTAGCTTGGCCCTCAAGTAATTTTTTAACATTTGAGTCTTCCAGTTTTGGACGTGATGGTCGTCTTGCTCCAGGCTCGTGACCCTCACTAGGTCTCTTTACCGATTTTAGGCCTGGAAGATCCTCCCTCGTCTCCATCATGGGCTTTCAATTTCCCATCATTCCCCGAAAACTTTCCGTCATCTTTGTTTTCCCATCCAAATAGGTTTTTACTTTTCTCATCTCCTCCAACAATGTAATGTTGAGCTCTATTAGTTCTTTATATTCAGTAGCCGAAATAATCACAGTTTTTTGCATGGCTTTCACATTATCATTCCGACCTTCATCGCCTCCTACTTGAAGGTTTGTGATACCTCATCATCATGAGCTCACCTGCTCGCTAACCTTGTTGTTGGCAAGTTATCCATTCTCAGATAGTAGGGTTACCACGTGAGTATCGAGAGAGTATAAAAAATGGCTCAACAAATCGCCCCACGATGGATGCCAAACTTTGAGTGACTGGTCTCACAATTGAGCACTTGACGACAGGTGTTGGGGCCTTACAACTCTCGTTATCTAAAACAATGAGAAACAACGGTCAGAAGGGCACTAGTGTGGTACCTATCTGTAACGTCCCGTTACTTTTGAAGTAAATTTTTTTATTATTATTTTTTTATTATTATTTATTTAATATGTTATTTATTTATTTATTTCAATTAAAGTATTTAGTTTAATATTTATTTTTGTAGTTTAGAATTTAGTAGTTTATTTCGTTTAAACCTTTTTAAATGCTTTATTAGCTTAAATTAATTTTGGTCGTATTGATAATTATTAACTGGCCAATTAATAATTATTAATCACCATTTGACTAGTTTAAGAAATTCGGGTTTCGATTTAGAAGTCAAAAGTCATTAAAAGGACGTAACCGTAATTTTCAATTTCTTAAATTACCCAAAACACTATTCACTCATCTTTAAAATCTCAAAGTTGACCAAATTTCATTTCTTCTCCTTCATCTTGTCGTGGGTCTCTTCTCTATGGGAGGGAGATTTGGTTTTTCTTCGATTCTCGATGGATCGACTTGATTTCAGTTGCGTTGGAAAACCTTCGGTTCTAGGATTCTTCTCAACCTAGTAACCATACTTTCCATCTGTTTTCTAAAGGCCTCAAGGTATGTCAAAGTTTCAAAACCTAAGCTTCAAATAGTGTTTTAATGGAGTTTTGATTTGAATCTTCGATTTCTTGCCGAGAAACTCGATGACTTTAACTACGGGAGTTGTTTTTGGTAATTTTGGGAACTTCTTCTTAACCCTAAACCCGAGTTTTAGCCGAAACCCGTCCCGTTTGAAATTTATATTTTTTGGGCTATTTTAGGATGCATATTTATTGATTAATTGTATGTTATAATTAAATTCGGGAAATCAACTATTGTTCAAAAACCCAATTCTTCGTTACCCATTGAAATCAGGAACTTCCAAACCATTTGAAACCAACCCGAAACACGTCTAAATTTCCTAAAAGCCGAAAAACCAAACTCGAGACCTATTTTCCTTCTAGGATGGATTATTGGAAGTTGAAGGATCCAAGTTTAATAGAATAGTTAAGGAACTTGGATGTAGAACTTTGGATATCTATTGAAAGAATTAGAATCCTTGGAAGTGGAGACTTTATTGTTAAAGTTAAGAACTTACTTTTATTAAAGTACCGTTGACTTCATTCACTTTTTGTTCTTCTGAAATTCCTATTTATTTATTTTATGTATAAGGGGAATTATGATTCTTTTACTTTATGCCCTTCGGTTACTTTGAATGTTTTTATTTATGTTTACTTACTTTTGAAAGCATATGCATATCATACTGCATCATCAAAATGGAAGGAAAGTGAGATTAAAGGTGAATGCGAATCCTACGGGAGTTTTCATGACCTTCATTATTCATTTGAGTTGGAATTATATGATTGAGAAAGAATTGTATATTTTATTATGGAAAGTAAGATAATCAGGTGAATGTTAGTCCTACGGGAGCTACCATTACCTAGCATTATTTGCATAAAATGTTATGTTTATGTAAAGATTATGTACCCCTTTTATACTTGTTCTAATGAGCTAATGAATGATGATAAGATTACGTATTCTAGTTGAAGGGATGATTTACTAAACTAGCGGAAATTTATTTAGTAAACTTATTAACATTTAATAACGGATCTATTAACATCATGCAATTTGTGATAAAACATGTAGATTCATGCTTAATTTCGAAAATTAAAACCGGTTTACTTACATTGAGTAATTAATGGAGAATTGGTTGGAGGTTTCTTTACAGCATCAAATCCTCAGCAACACCGGATCTTCTATGCTATATCTCGATCGAAAGTAAAACCGACTTGGAATCGAACCGGAAGAACAAAAGAAGAAGAAATTTCTTCTAAATTTTTTCCTAAGGAAAATCGGCAATTGGGCAAAAACTTGAGAGAGAATTTTCACTTTTCTAATTTAAGTGAGAAGTGTATAATATATGAATCCCAATGGTCATATTTATAGGAAAATATGATATCTAATCTCTATAGATATATTTATCTCCTAATTATTAAAATATAATAGAAAAGATAAATAAAAAATTATATATATAAATTCAATCTCCCGCGTGCGCCCACTCACCCACATATGTCATTTATATATAACATATATATTATATAAAACTTTGAAGTTTCACACTGACGCATTGAAGACATATATATATTTTTTTATTTACTTATCTTTACATAATAATTGTATATTTATATATTTAAAATTAGAAAAAATTCAAATAATAATTTCTAATTTAAACATATTTAGCCAAAAACTATAATGTTAATTACCATTGAATCTTATTCAATTAATTAATTATTTTGGACCAAACTAATTTGTTTCTTAAACCAATTGAATTTAATTCTCTCTAGTATTTATCATTAAATTAAATAAACTCATTATTTAATTAATAATATTAATTATTAATTTCTATTTAAATAAACTCATTATTTAAATAATTAATAATATTAACATTAATTCCCGTTTAAATAATTTATTTATTTAAACAATTAATTTTGCCTTCAAATATTATAATTGATAATGTTATATTAATTTCCATTTAAATAAACTCTTTATTTAAACAATTAATATTGTATCAATATTAATAATATTAATATTAATTGTCATTTAAATAATCTCATTATTCAAATAATCAATATTGCCTAATTTTAAGTAAATTCAATTACTTAAATTATTTGTTCTTCTTAAGTTAAATTAATAACTTAGTTTTGCTACAACGATATTTGGGCTAGCATAGGAACCCGATGGACCTATAGATCATGGGCTTAATAATTAGTCAATTAAGTGATTAACTCATAATCAGTTAATTACATATTATTTAACAATGAATAATTCCACTATAGATTCATAGCTGAACTCCCCTCACTATAGATGAGTTACTTCCATTTAGTTTATCTTTTATTTATATCTGTGATATATCCTTCACGTGGAACCCTCATAATTACAGGCGGATAAATTTACCGTTTTGCTCCTGTAATTACCGCTTTATCCTTGTGTTCCCATTGATTCTCCAATGAACATTATCTTTAGTCGAACTAGAGATAATATACTTCTGTGATCAATAAAAGTCGTGGCGCCACTTGTTCATGTCTCGAATCAGTACATCAATGGAGTTTCCTAAAGTTCCTAAAATGTTTAGGTATCGCACTGATACCGTTAATTTATAGGAAAGTTATGAATTCCATCTCGTGAAAATGAGTTCTCGACTACTTATCTAGCCATGTTCCCAAACAGGAGTGTATTGAGCGTTCTTACAGATCGCTCTCAATCATGTGAATCAAAGAACATAACTCCATAAATAGGAGTCCGCATTTCACTCAGGATTGAGATCTATCACGGTTGATAAACTTAGTTTGATATTCGATAATTTCTCGTAAACGGTACTAATGTGAAATTTGATCGAACATCGTGGTCCTGTCTTATACAATCAACATTGCATATGATACTTCCATTTCATGTCTCCCACATGAATGATCAGGATTAGATCATTTGTCTATAAACAAAATGCGAAACTATCAACAGTGTTACCAGGATAAGGTTCCCAAACGTTATCCGTTTACTGTAGACACGTTTAAGTTACTCATCTCAACTTTAATCCTCTTGTATGACTCACATACTAAGTCGTGATTTCATAAGAGTAACTTAGGGTTTACTATTCGAATGTTTGATATTACTATATTTCCATATACTCCTAATATCGTCAATTGAATCAATCTAGATAATATAAAGAACTTATGTTTATTTATTTAATTTATTCGAAATAAATTATTATAAGTAAATAATTACAAGTTCTAGGACACAATTCTTAACAATCTCCCACTTGTCCTAGATCTTTGGAGATTTGACTTGTAATTTCAGTCAAACTGGATGACTATCAACTACTTAGCCATGGTAGTCATTTTAATACTTTATCAGTAACGTTTTCATCTGTTTAGTATGTATTTCTTTTGTCTGATGTTAGTTTCATTAAGTGTAATAGATTCCATATTTTATCGCCATAAAATAAACTCTATTAACTATTGATTTGAAACTATCATGTTCAACCACCTTTCATTTACTAACGACTTAGTAATTACGCGAATCTAGAGTTTAGTTAGTAAAAACTCGTTTTACTTATACTTAACTCATTTGATGTTTAATTCGCAAAGGTCTTTTGTCGAACTCTTACATGGAAGTAAATCCATGTTCGAATTTGATCCCGTGCACCTCATAAAATCTCGCATTTTATCTATGTGCACTAACATACTATTTATAAATTTTATTTTAGTCACATTGGTTCTAGGATTCTCAAAATTCTTAAGTTCCCACTACAAAGTAATTCTCCATTACTTTCATTTGTTCAATGATTATAATTCTATACTTCTTATTATTTTCAAAATAATATATAAGTATAAGTGACCCTTTTCAACTCAACAATTGAAAAATTCATGTCATTTTTATTTCACTTATTTTGAACTTTATTCATTGATTTTAGAAGTCAATGAGTTTTACAGACTTCTAAAAGTCCGTTTGGTTCGTTCTATGACGCTCCCACTCAAATAAAGTTCTACAAGTAGTTTAATTATTTAAACTTTTAAATAACTACTTGTTTTTATTGTGAAATAAAATCATTGTAATTCTTATCTATCTTAAGTATGGTTTAAACCTTTCAGTATCACTGATTTACTGAACTTTTCTTTGATAATTTGTGAATTCAGTTTCCACTAATTATTAATTTTCAATTTCTATTTCGTTTATTCCATATCAGTTAATACTCCTTTAAAACATCCTTTTAAATAACTGAATATTTGGAATATAAGAAATTGATTTAATGTTTGTTTTTCACTTAAGTTCTAACATCTAAATGTCCAACTTTAGTGATATTTAAGTCTAGTTGTCTTTGATAAATCAAAGATATTCGATTTTACTTATCCCATAAGTTCGTGGATTAATATGGTTATCATCTCAAAATCCTTGAGAACCATCTTTAAGAGATTAATCCCTCTAACTTATTTAAGTAATTTTAGACTTAAATTTTTAAACATTTTTTAAACCTTATGACTTATTTAGATATTCCGGAGTTTAGAATTTGGATTTGGAATTTATTTGTTTTATACTAAGTATTTTGAATAACCATCCAATCACACTTTGGAACTTTGTAATATAATTGTAAAGGAATATCTACCTAAATAACTCTTATTTAAAATATTCCCAAACTTGGTTCATACTAAATGAGAACCAATAGTTCTTACATAATTCAAAATAAAAACAAATTGATAACTAAACTAAACTAGAAAACTATGGTTTGGGAAGAAAAATATTCTTCTTCCATTTAGACTATAGTAAATCGAATATGAGGAAAAATAGGAAGAATAAGAGTTTTCAATTTCGAGAATTGAAATTAGAAGCTTTTGAATGAACAACCAAGACGTTTGTATTTATATGCAAAACAGTTTTCCAATCGAATTAGGAAATACTATCAAAATAAATACAAGATAAATGCCAAGAATAAAATCAAATTTTATTCCTTATTTATCTTACGTGCCGATTTTATGTGTATAAAATCAATAAGAAAAACTAATTTTTTTCTTTGTTTTAATTTGTCTTTGGTTAAACATTCTTTTATATATTTATTTTAGACAAAATAATTCAATAATTATTTCCTAAAATATCATATATGTGCTGATTTTGGTATTCAAATAATTTGAACCAAAATTCTATTGAATTCACTAATTCAATTCTAGATTCTTCCTTATTAATAAATCTTATTTATTAACTCTTGATATTTATTTCAATAAATCAATTATTCAAATAAAATATCATATTCCGATTTTATATATTATTAATAAATATTTATTATTTTCTATTTAAATAATCGACATTATTTAAATTAATAATAAATATGTTATTTACTATTATCCTTTTAAATAATCACTGTTATTTAAAATTAATAATAAATATTAATTATTAATTTCCATTGAGGTAAACACATTACCTAAATAATTAATAATTATTTATCAATAATATTTTATTATTAATTACCATTTAAATAAACACATTATTTAAATAATTAATAACAATGATATTAATTTCCATTTAAATAAACTCGTTATTTAAATAATTAATATTGTCAGTTTATTTAAGTAAACTATTTTACTTAAATTATTCATTTCCTTTTCTAGGAAACATAGTTCTCATTGTTCAGTTTGTTATTTCCAAATATAGTGACTAAAGCAGATGCTATATTACTGAAATTTAAATAAACCTTATCTTAGTAATCTAACATGCATTCAACATTCAAATACTCAAAGTTTTGACATATAATTAAATATGATGCATGAATGCGAACATATTAATGAACAGAAAAGCCCTAAAACATGTTACTATGTCACAATATTTTAATGATACCAGTGAAGTGCCGTCGAATGATAGGTCAGTTACCATCATTAAAATGAGATGCCACTCGAACAATTGACAACTCCAAAATAACTCATATTCCTATGTCATAGTTTACCGTGTATTTGGTCAAGAATTTCAATAACAAACTTTATCAAATTTCTTTTTAAGTGTGACCCACCAATTTAGTATTTTAAATAAAAATTGAAGAGTGTCTATGAAGTGTAGATTCAGTCTTCAACCGCATTTAAAATTCTTTATCCTTTCAGGAGACCCAACCTGATATTGATTTATACAATAGAACCTTCCTATGGGAATGACCACCTGCAGCAGTGTTACAGAGGCCATGTATAAATCTCACGTTTCGAGCCCATTAGTGGAGACCATAGGATACATTGACATATTTCCTTCTCCTACTTAATATTTTAAGTTAGGGTTTCATAACTTAGACTAATTCAGGCTAACTCATTAATCCAAATTTTAATTAACCTAATCAACTTTAACTCTTAATGATATGAATCAGGGAGCCTTGCAATCAAAAGTTCAAGAGCCAAGAAACTTGTCAAATGAAAGCAAACCGAGGAGAAGCTTGTCAATCAATAAGATAATCTTGTAAATCGATGTGTGGACAAAGAATATTGAAGAAGAAGCTTTAAGACATCAAGATACTCAGTAAAGAAGCAAACTTTGAAGAAGAAATGTGCTAAAAATAATTTTAGGAATGTTTTCGGCGATTTTGGAAACTTTCCTTATTTGGACCACTTTCCATATTTGTCTTCTACTTTCCTTATATGGTGTCAACGAATTTACAATGTATTTAGTCATGTTTTAGGCCTTTATTTTTCAGTATTAATGCTTAGAATATTTTAGGAATCATATAATATCTTCTAGGGCAAAACATTCCTAAAATGCACCAAATGCACTTAAGGAAAGTATTTGGAAGATTTTATTCTCATTTATTTCGAATTTTGTAGCTTATTTTAGGGTTTCTTTTGCCTATTTAAAGGCTTATTTGTAACCCTAATGGGAGGATTGAAAATGTAATGAAAAGTTACCTTTGGAGCAAATAGAGAGCCTTGAGCCTCACCCCTTTGTAGTCTTGTCTTAGATTACTTGTTTAGAGTCATTCAAGTGGAGATGATCGTGCTACTTGTGGAGTGTCTCGGATCATGAAATGATGGAATGTAATGTTTGTCCGTTTCATGATTTTTAGATCAACATAAGGTAATCTGTTTTCTAGCCTTTCCTTGGGTTGCTTCGAATGACATATGTGGGTTTTATGGTTTGATCTTTTGGGGTCCTTAGTTAAGTTTAAGGGTTTTAAGAGCAATTCCATAGGGTTTTCGTATCACTTAAATTGGTTAGATTAATTTTATAAATGTGATTGTTCAAGTTTTCCTAATTAAAACTAATCACATTATGAGCCGTCTTAATAATTTCGATTTATTAATTTGAACTTTTCTCCCAGATCGCTCCCAGTTAGAGGCGCTCCGTGTTAGGGGAATTTTATGAAACCTCATCGCTTGGGCAGAGCTTTCTCGCCAGAGATCCATTCAATTTAATCAATCTCAATTATTAATTTTTAATTAACCCTTAATTAAAAGTTTCTATTTGTTTACCTTATATGGATTTTGGCCCAATTGTTTTAACAATAATTCCATATTACAAATAATTCATTTAGTTTCTATTCAACTTTTAAACTAGATTTAACTTTTGAATTTTAACTAAATAAGCATGCTTTTAATTCTAAAACAATTAGAATAAAAATTACATAATTTTCGATAATAACACTTTATAAACTAAAAATTATGGCATGCTTCACATACATTATCATATAATAACACATATTATAGCATGATGCATGTATGTATAATTAATTAAAATCATACAACCTATGGTGGGATTTTCTACATGTCATACTCTTATGCATGAAAATTATTTAAAAACAATTATATCATACATATAAACAATTTAAATAATAAACAGCTAAATTGACAGGTATTCTTGCCACTATTTCTAAAACGGAAAATTAAATTACAACTTAATTTAAATCTTCCATTGTAGAACTTGAGACTTCAACTTTCTCTCTCCTCTCCATGGTGTAGGCGTGGGCATGGGTATTTATGGGGCAAATATTATCTCCTTAATATTTCCATAAATACTTGTTTTAAAATAATTATATGGAAAAAATAAAGAAAATATTTTCCATATAATCTTATATCAATTTCCAAATTCATAATTTAAGATAGGGATATAATCTTAAAAGATTATATCCTTATCTTAAATTTTTAAATTTTTAAATTGAGATAACAAGATAATTATGATAAAATATCTTACCATATCTTTACCTTTTCTCATCCTTATCTCTCTCTTGGGGTGGACATCATGGATGTTGGTGGAAAAAATTCTTTCTTCCTCCCATTTGGTGTAGCCGATTTTTGCCTCCTTTGGTATGGGAAAATTACAAATTTTTCCTATACCCTAAAATTAGGGTTTACAAATTTTCTACTAAAATTTAAAATCCTAAGTGCCTCAAGAATACCTAAACAGTCAATTAGCAAACCTCCACAACTTATATAGCACAATTTATAAAAACATACATAAAACGATTTTTATGCAACCCACCATATTTTCAAAAAATCACAAATTTTGCATGATAATTAAAATTAGCTCTGATACCAATTGAAGGAATGATTTACTAAACTAGTGGAAATTTATTTAGTAAACTTATTAACATTTAATAACGGATCTATTAACATCATGCAATTTGTGATAAAACATGTAGATTCATACTTAATTTCGAAAATTAAAACCGGTTTACTTATATTGAGTAATTAATGGAGAATCGGTTGGAGGTTTCTTTACAGCATCAAATCCTCAGCAACACCGGATCTTCTATGCTATATCCCGATCGAAAGTAAAACTGACTTGTGGGAATCGAACTGGAAGAACAAAAGAAGAAGAAATTTCTTCTAAATTTTTCCCTAAGGAAAATCGGCAATTGGGCAAAAACTTGAGAGAGAATTTTCACTTTTCTAATTAAAGTGAGAAGTGTATAATATATGAATCCCAATGGTCATATTTATAGGAAAATATGATATCTAATCTCTATAGATATGTTTATCTCCTAATTATTAAAATATAATAGAAAAGATAAATAAAAAATTATATATATAAATTCAATCTTCTGCGTGCACCCACTCGCCCACATATGTCATTTATATATAACATATATATTATATAAAACTTTGAAGTTTCACGCTGACGCATTGAAGACATATATATATATATATATATTTTATTTACTTTTCTTTATATAATAATTGTATATTTATATATTTAAAATTAGAAAAAATTCAAATAATAATTTCTAATTTAAACATATTTAGCCAAAAACTATAATGTTAATTACCATTGAATCTTATTCAATTAATTAATTATTTTGGACCAAACCAATTTGTTTCTTAAACCAACTGAATTTAATTCTCTCTAGTATTTATCATTAAATTAAATAAACTCATTATTTAATTAATAATATTAATTATTAATTTCTATTTAAATAAACTCATTATTTAAATAATTAATAATATTAACATTAATTCCCATTTAAATAATTTATTTATTTAAACAATTAATTTTGCCTTCAAATATTATAATTGATAATGTTATATTAATTTCAATTTTAATAAACTCTTTATTTAAAAAATTAATATTGTATCAATATTAATAATATTAATTTTAATTGTCATTTAAATAATCTCATTATTCAAATAATCAATATTGCCTAGTTTTAAGTAAATTCAATTACTTAAATTATTTGTTCTTCTTAAGTTAAATTAATAACTTAGTTTTGCTACAACGATATTGTAACGTCCCGTTACTTTTTGAGGTAAATTTTTTTTTATTTAATTAAAGTTTTTAAGATTAGTTTAAATTCAGAAATTTCGATTTTAGTAGCTATTTTTCGTCCGAAATTCATTTAAATCGTTTTAATACTTTAAATTCGTTTCGGTGACATTAATAATTATTAATAGGCCAATTAATAATTATTAATCACCTTTAGATTGATTTACGAGCTTCGGGTTTCGTTTTTTAAGCAAAAGTAAAAGAGGGACGTAGGCGTCATTTCCAAATTTCTTAAATATCTAAAAGTTACTATTCATCATCTTTTAAGTAATCAAATCAAAGGCAAAAATGCTCAATTTTCTTTCTCTTCTTCTCCTTGGGGCCGTAGGTAGCAAGAGGGAAATTGGGATTTTTGGTTTTTCTTTATTTCTCGACGGATCGTATCGATTCTACCTCCGTTGGAAAGCCCTTGGCCCGTGGATCATTTCCAACCTACCGATCGAGATTTTCGCTCATTTTCTCGAGGCCTTAAGGTATGTCAAAGTTTCTAAAACTTGAGATGAATAGTGTTTTAATGGAGGTTTTGAGTTGTAATCTTCGAATTCGTTCACCGAAGCTTGAATGTTTCATTCGGGGAAGTCTTTATAGTCAATTTTAGAAACTTTCCCTAAACCCTAAAACCGAGTTTGAGCCGGAAACCCGTCCTTTGTGATTTTCCCTCTTTGGACTATGTTTAGGATGTTTGGTTCTTTGTGTTTTTTCTTTTTAGTTAATTTTTCGAAAATTGATTAATATGCAAAACCCTAATTTTCGTTTACCCATTGATTTTGCAAGCCTCCAAAGTATCCGAAACCAACCCAAAACACCTCTAAAATGCATAAAAGCCAGAAAACCAAACCCGAACCCCTTTTTCCCTAGCTTGGTCGAGAGCACCATAAGGGTAGAATCCGGGATTTTCACGGTTTTATGTGTTTAGATGCTGTTTGATTGTTTTCCGGTTAATTAATGTTCTTTAGGAATAATTCGTTTGTAGGATTGTGAATTGTTCGTGAATTTACAACCTCGGATTATTCGGAGCTTGTCTTCCAACAAAGGTGAGTTTAATGTGAAAGTTAGTGGTTTTATGAATTTAGTTTCGTTATGTAATTGTTTATCGATGTAAAGAGGGAGATAACTTCTTAGGATTAAGTTTTGGTTAGAGACTTTAATTCGGAAGTGTGTGTGGAGAAAGTTTGGAAGTTACTTTGATGGATTTGGAAGTATCGTATTAAGATTTGAAGATGTTAGATGAAAGTGAGAATGGAAGTTACTTTGATGGATTTGGAAGTTAAAGTAATTAGAAGATGCACTTGAGTGATAACTCGTGTAATCTAGTTAGTTAGGTTTCTAATTAACTTAGTAGAATTCTTTGGAGTTTAGCTAACTTTTGGAGACCTAGGGCACATTGATTCACACATGGTAGTATGTTGATTTTGATCCATATGTAACCATGGTGTGATGATTTGTGGGAACTTTGAGCACATTGATTCAGCACGTGATAGTATGTGATTTTGATCCATATGTAATCATGGTGAGATGATTTGTGAAATAGTACATGGTAGTATGTGATTTTGATCCATATGTAACCATGGTACTATGGTTTGTGATACGGCACATGGTAGTATGTTGATTTTGATCCATATGTAATCATGGTGCGATGATGGTAATATGGTACGACCGTACGTGGTATGTTGATTCGGATCCATACAATAGCACGTTACGATGATGGCACTACAGCACATGATAGTATGTTGATTTTGATCCATATGTAATCATGGTGCGAGGGTTTGTGAAATAGTATATGGTAGTATGTGATTTTGATCCATATGTAACCATGGTACTATGGTTTGTGATACGACACATGGTAGTATGTTGATTTTGATCCATATGTAATCATGGTGCGATGATGGTAATATGGTACGACCGTACGTGGTATGTAAATTTTGATCCATACAATAGCACGTTACGATGAAACTTGATTGGTAATAAGGATAGATAATGATACATTTACATTTTCCTTAGAATTGTGTAGTAAGACTTAGTAGTGATTGTACTTTACTTTAAGCCTTTGTTTCTATCTCATGGTTTTGATTGATGAATACGGGTAATATATGACTATCGAAAGATTGTATGGAATTTGGAAGTGTGGATGTGGGTAGTATTGAGCATTTTAGGCCTTTGGACATGACTTCGGTTATGAGATTTTGTTCATAGGATTACTTGCTTTCATTTTACTCTCACTAGCATTGTTTGCTAATGGTGCTACACTACAATATTTTCAGGTAAACCCCGTGCCAAGAAGCATGGTAGAGGAGGTGGAGCCGCGTGACTTGACGAGATGGTGCAAGGACAATGTTAAAACTCTTTTGGTTAAGCATTCGTAAAAATGCTTGTAAATCATATACTTTTTACATACTTGTGTCTTTTTGAGCCCGCGAAGGGTGTTTGTATAAAGTATTTCGATGTTTTATGATTAAACTCTCTTTTGGAATGCGCATTCCCGATTTATAGCTTTCTCTGGAAATTTGGGTTGTAAACAGGTTTTGGTTATTCGATTTTTAAACGAACCCATGCCGTTTTTCTTTAAAAATTGAGTCTTCCACTGTGCATTTGAATTTAAAGAATTTAACGGAAAGCGGGTCGTTACAGGTATTTGGGCTAGCATAGGGACCCGATGGACCTATAGATCATGAGCTTAATAATTAGTCAATTAAGTGATTAACTCATAATCAGTTAATTACTTATTATTTAACTATGAATAATTCTACTATAGATTCATAGCTGAACTCCCCTCACTATAGATGAGTTATGTTCATTTAGTTTATCTTTTATTTGTATCTGTGATATATCCTTCACGTGGAACCCTCATAATTACAGACAGATAAATTTACCGTTTTGCCCCTGTAATTACCGCTTTATCCTTGTGTTCCCGCTGATTCTCCAATGAACATTATCTTTAGTCAAACTAGAGATAATATACTTCTGTGATCAATAAAATTCGTGGCGCCACTTGTTCATGTCTCGAATCAGTACATCAAGGGAGTTTCCTAAAATTCCTAAAATGTTTAGGTATCGCACTGATACCATTAATTTATAGGAAAGTTATGAATTCCATCTTGTGAAAATGAGTTCCCAGCTATTTATCTAGCCATGTTCCCAAAACAGGAGTGTATTGAGCGTTCTTACAGATCGCTCTCAACCATGTGAATCAAAGAACATAACTCCATAAATAGGAGTCCGCATTTCACACAGGATTGAGATCTATCACGGTTGATAAACTTAGTTTGATATTCGATAATTTCTCGTAAACGGTACTAATGAGAAATTTGATCGAACATCATGGTCCTGTCTTATACAATCAACATTGCATATGATACTTCCATTTCACGTCTCCCACATGAATGATCAGGATTAGATCATTTGTCTATAAACAAAATGTGAAGCTATCAACAGTGCTACCAGGATAAGGTTCCCAAACGTTATCCGTTTACTGTAGACACGTTTAAGTTACTCATCTCAACTTTAATCCTCTTATATGACTCACATACTAAGTCGTGATTTCATAAGAGTAACTTAGGGTTTACTATTCGAATGTTTGATATTACTATATTTCCATATACTCCTAATATCGTCAATTGAATCAATCTAGATAATATAAAGAACTTATGTTTATTTATTTAATTTATTAGAAATAAATTATTATAAGTAAATAATTACAAGTTCTAGGACACAATTCCTAACACTAGTAATATCATCTTGTATCGTAAATTGTTAATTATGTTAAGTCCGAATGAGATTAACATTATTTTTTTTATCAAACATAAAGGAAAGGTAAATCTTATATATAGTATGAGATATCAAAAGGATGAACCAGGAGGAGATTATAAGATATGAAAACATTCTTCCAAATATTTGAGAGTTAGTTTCTTGAGTTTGGGAGCTTTGGTAAAGAATAAGTACACTTTTGATAGTCTGAGTTGCTATAGAGAAAAGAATTGAAACATGATGTCTAACATACATTTCAATAGAGAAAAGAAATATAATTGTAACATCCCGTTATTTGTAAGTGAATTTTTTATTTATTTATTTATTTTAATTAAAGTATTTAAGGTTAATTTAAAAGTAGTGATTTCGATTTTAGTAGTTATTTTAGTCCGAAATTCTTTTTAATCGTTTTAATACTTTAAATTTTGCTTCGGTGACATTAATAATTATAATAGACCAATTAATAATTATTAATCACCTTTAGATTAATTTAAGAGCTTCGGGTTTTTGATTTATAAGTCAAAAATCATTAAAGGACGCAATCGTCATGTCCAAATTCTTAAAAATATCCAAAACACTATTCAATCATCTTTAAAATCCCAAGTTTGACCAAAATTGACTTCATCTTCATTTTTCTTCCTCCTTGGGCCGTGGACATCAATGGGGAATGGGGGGATTTTTGGCTTTTGCTCGTTTCTTGACGGATCGGCTCGATTTTGGTTGCATCGGAAAGCCTTCGGTCCTAGGATTCTTCTCCACCTAGCAATCGTGCTTTCCATCTATGTTCTAAGGACTTCTTGGTAAGTTAAATTTCAAACCCTAAGCTCCAAATAGTGTTGTTTAATGAAGTTTTCATGTTGAATCTTCGATTTCTTGCCGAGGAACTCGATGATTTTAATTACGGGAGTTGTTTTTAGTGATTTTGGAAACTTTCCCTAAACCCTAAAACTGAGTTTCAGTCAAAACCCTTCCCGTTTGAATTTTACATCGTGTGGGCCGTTTTGGGGTTTATTTTTGTTGATATATTGTTTATTGTAATTAAATTCGGGAAATCGATTTTTGTCCAAAAACCCGAATCATCGATACCCACTGAAATCGGGAACTTCCAAACTACTTGAAACAAACTCGAAACACCTCAAAAGTGCCTAAAAGCCGGAAAACCGAAACTGAAACCCGTTTTCCTTTGAGGGGCCGAGAGTACCCTTTGTGTTTTCCGGGGTTTTTCGTCATTTTGAGCTTTTAGATGTTAATTGATCGATGTTTGGTTTATTAATGATTGTTAGATATACTTTTAAATTGTAGGTGTTTTGGATCGTTGATTGATCGTGCTATCGGAGATTTGGAGCTATTCTACTTTGGCAAAGGCGAGAATAAATAGGATTTAAAGTAGATTTAGAAACCGAATACGTTGAACGGTTTGTAGGATCGGAAGTTGAGATTAAGATTCGAACCTAAGAGTACAGAAAAGTGAGCTAGTGACCTTAGGATTAGGAGCTAATTCTTTGAGTGAAAACTTTGGAGTTTTTAGAGCGAAACATTGAACTTTGAAAGTTCTAAGATAGAATCATTTCAAAGATTAGAATGGATCATTGGAAGTTAAAGGATCCAAACTTTTAGATAGAATGGATAAAGGAACTTGAAATTAGAACGTTGGATTTTATTTGGGAGTTTAGAATCCTTGAAAGTGGAGACTTACTCAATAAGAAAAGAACTTACTTTTATGAAAGTATCGGAAGTTCGATTTATTTATTGTTCTTCGGAAATTCCTATTTATTACTTTATGCATAAGGACACCTATGATCCATTTACTTTATGTCCTTTACCTTATACCCTTTACTTTACGCTCCATTCATATTTACGTTTATTTACTTTTGCGAGCATACCATAACATCTCGCATCATTGAAATGAAAGGAAAGAAAGTGAAAAAAGAAAAAGAAGGGAGAATGATGAATCCTACAAGAAGTTCACATTACCTTCAGAGAAAAAGAAAAGAAAGTGAGAAAGAAAAGAAGGAAGAATGTGGATCCTACGGGAAGTCCACATTACCTTTATTCATTCATAAGGGAGAATGTGGATCGTACGAGAAGTTCACATTACCTTTATTCATGCATAAAAGGTGAATGCGAATCCTACGGGATGTCTTCATTACCTTTATGCATATTATCGATGGAATTATATCATGGAGGAAGAATTGAGATGTTATGCTTATGCAAGGTTTATTTACTTTTTCTTACATTTGTTTTAACGAGTTAATGGGTATTATCATCCTCTAGAGATTATAGATTATGAAAGCTAGTTTTCTAGAGTTTAGAGGACTATAGAAAGGATTATGTAAGACGATCATTTTTAGAGAGAAAAGAAATGAATTTGATGTATAGTCGAGTGCTATTGGAAAACAGAATGAGATTGAATTGGATAATGAGAGAATACAAGGGTGTATTGAACCTTGTATAATTATCATGTGATCGACATGTAAGAGAACTAGTTTCTCAATAAATTGGAAGATCTCTTAATTGGAGAATAAGATTTGATGTAAACCTTATGTATAGTATAAGGTATTAAAGAGAACGAGATTCAAATGTTATATATATATATATATATATATCCTCCTAGTGGTTGGAAGATGGTTCCTCAAATATTTGGGAGAATTGGTAAGTCAAAGTGAAATATTGATGTAAAACTATTTTGGTGGTTGAAAGGTAAGAAAATGTGACTTTCACTTGGACACAAATCCGGATGCAAGTTTGGGATCTAACTTTACTTTTTATTCTGTTTATTCTCACTGGGCTTTGTTGTTAGCTCATGATATTACAAACATTTTTAGGAAATGTTCGAGTCGTGGGAGAAGAACTGGTGCGCGCTTGATCGAGAGGATGATGACACAGAGATGAACTAGATACCTTTTAAAATGACCATGGTCTCATTTTGTTTATGTTGTGTGTTTTGAGATGTAAATTGTATATATGCTCATAAGAGCTTTTCGTTTTGATTTATTCAGTCATAAACTCTTTAAACTTTACAAAAAGGAATTGCAATTCCTTGTCTTTAATTTCTCTGATTGTGAAAAGTGTAAACAGGTTATGGATAGTCCGAATTTTAAACATATTCATGCCAAATTTTTATGAAATTTAAAGACTTCCACTGTCAATCTGATTTTAAATTAATTAAAAGGAGTCGGGTCGTCACAGTTGGTATCAGAGCTTTAGGGTTCTGTAGACTACATGCGATGCATGTTTGTTTTCATGTTTTGTTTTAAGTCCACTCTCTAGTCATCATCTAAGATCAGTGGCACCAGGTATGCCTAGAACTTTTATTCTCAAGCTTTAATTTCTTTAATAGTATTAAAGTTTATGAGAAGGTTGTTTATCTGTAAATGTGATAGTTCACATCCTCGTAAAAACCACTATGTGGTGATGTTTATTTTGACCCAGATTGAGATTTGGGTAAGGATGCTGAGAATGTAAATGACCCAGTGCAGTTTTGGAGGTTATACACCTCGTTAAGAGTATTGACATAATGTCAAAGTAAAGAAGGCGAGATACTTAGAGAGATTGATCAATTGATCCTCATTGATTGATTAAACTTTAATTGTCACACAATTGCTAAATAGCGTTTTAGTAAATGTGTGTTGACATTTGTGTGTAAAAGGGGACATGATTGTCTGAAGCCCAGAAGTAAGAGATAAAGCACCTATTGGAGGAGAGTAATTGTTGATAAGAAACCAGTCTGGCTCGGGTCCAATAACCTAGATTTAACTCAATGGACAAGTTCCTAAGTTGAGTAGAGAAAGTTGGATTATGATAAATTGTAAAACATTGTGAAAGTAGAATATATTAAAAGAAAAGTGTGATGTCACTCAAAAGAGGAAGCAAGAACATTTCGTGATAAGTCTCAACGAGGACCATTAACGACAATGTTAATTGGTGAATGGCCTAGTTTGGTCGCTATTACACTATGGTGTATCAATCTGGAATTGGATTATACTTGAGGTAGAGTAATGAAGATCCATATTTAGTAAATTGTCAAGATTGACTAACACTAAGTTTAGTGTTGGTATTTGATTGAAATATAGAAGGAAGTTGATGGACCGTGATATCGGTAACTTCTGTAAGGCAATGTGATGGTTTAGTGAACTTCAATTCACATTGTGCTTGACCATCTAATTGGACGACAAACTTTGATAAACTTGTAGGTCGTAGTTTGGACCTACTGAGTCTTTTCAAGATAGACTCTAAAGTGAATCCTATGTTGGAAGGTTAGAATGTTATTGGACTAAGGTGTTTAACAGACACCAGTTTTTCTTCATAAGAAAGGAAATGATCTCTGAAGTCGAGTTCATTCAAGATTTGAATAAGGAGGCTTAGGAGTTATCCTTATCTTGGATTTCGTATATTATGAAAGGAAGGGAAAACTAGCTACTACAGACAGATTTCCTCTCAGGATAAGAAGACAGAAGATGACGATGTCAGTCAAGGGATACCGCAGCAGCAGCAACAACAGGTTCGAGGTGGAGCTCAACATGGATAGCCAAAAGTACAAGGATAGGATCATTCTTACTACAATAGTTGTGTTAGTTTCCACTTAGGGAGATGCACACTTCCACCAAGATACTATGTTTGTGATCAAACTTGGAATCACGCCACTTTTATAGGGCGTATAAGACTTAACTATCCCAACGTAGTAATAATCAGATTATCAAAAAATGCTGCAGCAGGCACCGCCAACTCAGTATGCTCTTTAGGGTAAGAGCAGAGGTCACTACAGAAAGTAGAGATCTTGGTAGACAAGCTCAGTAGTACAGTTTTACGCTTGTTACCTTCTCCACCTGCTCAGCATCATAATTGAGTATTTTCTACTAGAGATGATGCTAAAGTTGTAGGTATGGTAGTAATGGGTACTTTGTTATTTTCAGGCCGTTTGGCTTTTATTCTGTTTAATTCTGGAGCTAGCCACTATTTTATTTTTATCTTGTTATGATGAGTTGGCAGCTCTTGAGTCGAGACTGTTGAGTTTCGAGATGTGTGCTTTTACCTAAGTGGGGAAGTTGATTATTGTTGATGGTATGATTAGTATTGATGACATGTGCATTATGAGTAGATGTTCACATTTTACTTTGATTGTAATGCATATGTCTGATATTGATGTGATATTGATTATGGATTGGCTATTATCCAATCATACCATTATAGTTTGTACAGAGAAAGTTTTGATTTTATGAGTCCATGTGGGACTATAGTTTATGTTTTCGTGGGTTTAGTAGCCGAGTAGCACCCACTTTGATATCTATGATAGAAGCTAGAGTTCTTCTAAGTGATGTAGCTTGAGTTTATTTAGCTAGTGTTGTCGATACTTCTGTACCGGAGACTAGCTGAGTTAAAAGAGCTTAAGAGTCAGTTATAAGAACTATTAAACTCAGGGTTTATTCATCCTAGTGTGTCCTTGTAAAGAGCACCTTGTTGTTTGTGAAAAGAAAGAGAGTTCAGTGAGACTGTATATTGATTATCGATGGTTGAATCAAGTTACAATGAAAAACAAGTATCAATTGCATTGGATTGATGATCTATATGATCAGTTGGGGAGAAACTGCTATCTTTTCAAAGATAGATTTGAGATCCGGTTAAATCCGTTGAAGATTCGGGATTAAGATATTCCTAAAACTACTTTCAGGATGCGTTATGGATATTACGAGTTTGTAGTCATGTCTTTTGACTTAACCAACGCGCCTGCAACTTTTATGGATCTTATGCATACTGTGTTTAAGAGGTTCATCAATTCTATTGATGTTGTGACTAATGATGACAGTCTGATTTATTCTAAGACTAAGGAGATGCATTATATGCATTTGAAGGAAATTTTGACATTATTAAGAAATCAGAAGTGTATGCCAAGTTCTCAAAGTATGAGTTTTGACTAAAAGAAATGGCATCTTAAGCCATGTGGTATCAAGAAGAGGATTATATTGATTCCTCTAAGATGGAGGCATATACCAGTTGGCCTAGACTGACGAGTGTGCCTAAGATTCTATGGTTTCTAAGGCTTACAGGCTTGTTTTCGAGAGGCAGAGTTAGACATGCCAAATCGATCTATCTTTTTTTTACAGATAGTTTGTAATACATCGTAGGAGGCTTTGAGTTCCTTTCAGATCGACTTTTGAAAAGAACTCAGTTCTATCTTTTATGTTCATCCAGGCAATACAAAGAGGTATGAGAACCGAGACAATATTATTGATGACCTGGGATGAAACATAAGATTGTAAAGTATGTGGGTAGGTGCTTGATTTGTTAGCAAGTCAAGGCCCTAAAGGAAAGTCCACCAGGTTATCTTAACCTTTAAGAGTGCCTGAATGAAATTGGAAGGAGATTTCTATAGATTTTATCAGGGGTTTCTGAAGATGGCAAAGAGGTATGATACCATTTGGATGATAGTAGACCTATTGATCAAAAACCGTACACTTTACTCTTGGAAGGATCATCTACCCAGTTATGACTAGGGTACAATAGTACATAAAAAAGATTGTTAGATTGTATGGTGTGCTGGTGAAGATTGTATCAAATTGGCACATATACTTGTCTCAAAATTTTTACACCGTTTAGGCACTTTTTGGTAGAAAGTGTCGTTCTCCCGCTCATTAAGATGAGGTTGGAGAAAAGAGACTTTTGGTACTCAAGTTGTAACAAATGACTAACGAGTCTATTATTTGTTTAGAGAAAGGTTAAGGTTTACCCAAAGTTGACAGCGGAATTCGGTGTAGTCCGTTCAAGTTGTAGTAGTGGATCTCGTATACTTCAAGTAGCACCAATGAAGGATGTTATGAAAGTTGGGAATAAGGGTCAGTTGAGCCCTAGATTTATTAGCCTATTGAGATACTCAATCGAGTAGAAGTGGTAGCTTATTGTTTAGCTTTACCACTTTCGTTATCGACCGTTTGTAATGATTTCCATGTATTGATGCTTCGGAAATACATGGTGAATCTGTTCCCACGTGATTGATTATGAACTGCTAGTGTTGAATGCTATTGTGTCTAATGAAGAGACACCAGTTAAGATCATAGCATTCAATAAAAGTGATGAGAAATTAAAAGGGATTCACTTGGTTAAGGTTCTTTGGAAGAACCAAGTATCAAAGGAAGCAACGTGGGAACGTGAGGATGAGTTACAGTCTAAGTACCCGCGCTTTTCACTTAGTGAGCGCACTTTTCAAGGATGAAAAGTCTTTTAAGGAGGGTAGACAGTAAAGTCCCGTTATTTTGAAGTGGATTTTTTTTAATTCAAGTATTTAAGGTTAATTTAAAAGTAGTGATTTCGATTTTAGTAGTTATTTTAGTCTGAAATTCTTTTTAATCGTTTTAATACTTTAAATTTCGCTTCGGTGACATTAATAATTATTAATAGGCCAGTTAATAATTATTAATCACCTTTAGATTAATTTAAGAGCTTCGGGTTTCGATTTATAAGTCAAAAGTCATTAAAGGACGCAACCGTCATTTCCAAATTCTTAAAAATATCCAAAACTCTATTCACTCATCTTTAAAATCCCAAGTTTGACCAAAATTAAGTTCATCTTCATTTCTCTTCCTCCTTGGGCCGTGGACATCAATGGGGAATGGGGGGATTTTTGGCTTTTGCTCATTTCTCGACGAATCGGCTCAATTTCGGTTGCATCGGAAAGCCTTCAGTCCTAGGATTCTTCAACACCTAGCAATCAGGCTTTCCATCCGTGTTCTAAGGACTTCTCGGTAAGTTAAAGTTCAATCCCTAAGCTCCAAATAGTGTTTTAATGGAGTTTTTAAGTTGAATCTTTGATTTCGTGCCGAGGAACTCGATGATTTTAATTACGGGAGTTGTTTTTAGTGATTTTGGAAACTTTCCCTAAACCTTAAAACCGAGTTTCAGTCGAAACCCTTCCCGTTTGAATTTTACATCGTGTGGGCTGTTTTGGGGTTTATTTTTATTGATATATTGTTTATTGTAATTAAATTCGGGAAAACAATTATTGTCGAAAAACCTGAATCATCGATACCCATTGAAATCGGGAACTTCCAAACTACTTGAAACCAACTTGAAACACCTCTAAAGTGCCTAAAAGCTAGAAAACTGAACCCGAAACCCATTTTCCTTTGAGGGGCCGAGAGTACCCTTTGGGTTTTCCGGGGTTTTTCGTCGTTTTGAGCTTTTAGATATTAATTGATCGATGTTTGGTTTATTAATGATTGATAGATATACTTTTAAATTGTAGGTGTTTTGGATCGTTGATTGATCGTGCTATTGGAGATTTGGAGCGATTCTACTTTGGCTAAGGTGAGAATAAATAGGATTTAAAGCAGATTTAGAAACCGAATACGTTGAACGGTTTGTAGGATCGGAAGATGAGATTAATATTCGATTCTAAGAGTAAAGAAAAGTGAGCTAGTGACCTTAGGATTAGGAGCTAGTTCTTTGAGTGAAAACTTTGGAGTTTCTCGAGGGAAACATTGAACTTTTGAAAGTTCTAAGATAGAATCATTTCGGAGATTAGAATGGATCATTGGAAGTTAAAGGATCCAAACTTTTAGATAGAATGGTTAAAGGAACATGAAATTAGAACCTTGGATTTTATTTGGGAGTTCAGAATCCTTGAAAGTGGAGACTTACTCATTAAGATAAGAACTTACTTTTATGAAAGTATTGGAAGTTCGATTTATTTATTGTTCTTCTAAAATTCCTAATTATTACTTTATGCATAAGGACATCTATGATCCATTTACTTTATGTCCTTTACCTTATACCATTTACTTTACGCTCCATTCATATTTACGTTCATTTACTTTTGCGACATACCATAACATCTCGCATCATTGAAATGAAAGGAAAATAAAGTGAAAAAAGAAAAAGAAGGGAGAATGATGAATCCTACGGGATGTTCACATTACCTTCAGAGAAAAAGAAAAGAAAGTGAGAAAGAAAAGAAGGGAGAATGTGGATCCTACGGGAAGTCCACATTACCTTCATTCATTCATAAGGGAGAATGTGGATCCTACGGGAAGTTCACATTACCTTCATTCATGCATAAAAGGTGAATGCGAATCCTACGGGATGTCTTCATTAGCTTCATGCATATTATCGATCAAATTACATCATGGATAAAGAATTGAGATGTTATGCTTATGCAAGTTTTATTTACTTTTTCTTACATTTGTTTTAACGAGTTAATGGATGAGAATTAGACTACGTGTGCTAGTATTATCATCTTCTAGAGATTATAGATTATGAAAGTTAGTTTTCTAGAGTTTAGAGGACTATAGAAAGGATTATGTAAGACGATCATTTCTAGAGAGAAAAGAAATGAATTTGATGTATAGCCGAGTGCTATAGGAAAAAGGAATGAGATTGAATTGGATAATGAGAGAATACAAGGTTGTATTGAACCTTGTATAATTATCATGTGATAGACATGTAAGAGAACTAGTTTCTCAATAAATTGGAAGATCTTGTAATTGGAGAATAAGATCTGATGTAAACCTTATGTATAGTATAAGGTATTAAAGAGAACGAGATTCAAATGTTATATATATATATGTTATGAAACATATCCTCCTAATGGTTGTAAGATGGTTCCTCAAATATTTGGGACAATTGGTAAGTGAAAGTGAAATATTGATGTAAAACCATTTTGGTGGTTGAAAGGTAAGAAAATGTGAGTTTCACTTGGATACAAATCCGGATGTGGGTTTGGGATCTAACTTTACTTTTTATTCTGTTTATTCTCATTAGGCTTTGTTGTTAGCTTATGATATTACAAACATTTTCAGGAAATGTTCGAGTCGTGGGAGAGGAGCTGGTGTGCGCTTGATCAAGAGGATGATGACACAGAGATGGACTAGATACCTTTTAAAAATACCATGGTCTCATTTTGTTTATGTTGTGTCTTTTGAGATGTAAATTGTATATATGCTCATAAGAGCTTTTCGTTTTGATTTATTCAGTCATAAACTCTTTAGACTTTACAAAAAGGAATTGCAATTCCTTGTCTTTGATTTCTCTGATTGTGAAAAGTGTAAACAGGTTATGGATAGTCTGAATTTTAAACATATCCATGCCAAATTTTTATTAAATTTAAAGTTTTTCGCTGTCAATCTGATTTTAAATTAATTAAAAGGAGTCGGGTCGTCACAATAATTGATGTATAGCCGAGTGCCATAGGAAAGATGAATGAGATTGAATTTGTATAATGAGAGAATATAAGGGTGCATTGAACCTTGTATAATTATTATAATATATATGTAAGAGAACTAGTTTCTCAATAAATTGGAATATCCTGATTTTGGAGATTAGCACTTGAATGTAAACCTTATGTATAGTATAAGGTATTGAAGGGAATGAAATAAAATGTTATGTGTGTTATGAAACACATCTTCCTAAAGGCTTGGAAGATAGTTCCTCAATTATTTGGGAGACATGGTAAGTAAAAGTGGATTACTTGATGTAAAACTTTTTGAATGGATGGATAATAAAGAGTAAGTAAGTTCTTGGACACAAATCCGGATACGGGTCTGGGGTCTATTGTTACTTTATATTCTGTTTATTTTCACTGGGCTTGCTTTTAGCTCATGATATTACAAACAATTTCAGGTAATACTTACGCTCGTGTTGGTGGGAGAGGAGCTGGTGCGGCTTGATCGAGAGGATGATGATGCAAAGATGGACTAGATACACTTTTTAAAAGTCCATGGACTCATTTTGTTGTATTGTGTCTTTTGATATGTAAATTTGTATATAAGCTCATAAGAGCCTTTCACCTTAACTTTTATAATTATAAACTTCTTTAAACTCTGGAAAAGGAATTGCATCTCCTTGCTTTTTTTTAAATTTCCTGATGTGAAAAATGTATACAGGTTTTAGATAGTCTAAGTTTCAAACACATTCATGCCAAATTTTTTAAATATAAAGTCTTCCACTGAAAACTGATTTAAATTATTTAAAAGGAGTCGGGTCGTCACACGATCAAGGACCCTCCAACGATCAAGTTAGTATTTTCATAAATGGATAAGGTGCTGCAAGAACTTAGGTCTTGGTTTTTTGTGAATACATGATTTGATAGGTTAGATATTCCTTTCTGAATGGTTTGTCGTGGGCTTGCTTGTCCTTGCTAGTCAGGACTAGGCTTTATTGGGATTTGGATCGGCTCATCTTTGATTAGTTTGTTTCTTCTTCGGGTGTCATTGGGTCGAACCCTTTCGAATTGGTCTCATTTATTTTGCCCAAATATTAAATTTAATAATTAATTAATTTGGACTTATTTAATTCAAGAGAGCCACTTGGATTAATGAACCCAATTGGAAAATGGCCAAGATAATTAATTAAAATAAATTAGCTCTGTTAATTAATTAATAGTCAATTTTAGGCCAAGACATGTAGTTTTTGGGAAAATAATGATTGAATTAATTTTCTAAAATAATTACTTAAAAGTATAATTATCCAAGATAAAATAAATAAAGGAAAATTGGAAATTTCTTTGTATTTATCTTCATATTTTTGGCCACTCTAAGGGAAAAAGAAAAGGAAAATATTTTCCTTTATCTCTTTATCTTTGATGGGGTTTCCTAATGTGATTAGAAAACCCAAAATCATATTAATAGAAGGTTTGAGTTATTCATATTTCACGACAATTTAATTCATTAGAAAATTGAAAACTCTTTCATTTTCTCCCTAGCCCTTTACCGATTTTATCTTTATTTTTAGGAAGAAATTTTTTTTTTTCTTCTTTTAAATTTTCTTCTAAAGTTTAATTCTACAATCGTGTTTTTCTTGTTCAAGGGATATAGTGTAGAAGATCTGATGATAAAGAATCCCTTTAACTGATTCTCCATTATTACTCATTGTAAGTAATTTTTCTAGCTTTTAGAATAAAGCATGGATTTATGAAGTTCTTGATAAATTTTACATAATATTAAAGTAGATCTGACTCTTGCATGCTAATTAAATTAGTTAATTAATTCAATTAATTATTTTTCCACTGCGTTAGATTAGATCTTACTTCCTATATTATGTGAGGAGTGGAAGACGACGACTAGAGAGTTTTGGGAATGGGTCAGGAAGGAGAAAGCTTCATTACACCAGAAATCCAGAGTTAGATGGCTGAAGGAGGGAGATCACAATTGTGCCTTCTATCACATACATATAAGGAGTAGGATCACTCATAATGAGATTCTACTATATTGACTTTAGAGGGTAGGGATATATTTGATCAAGTTGAGATTGGTACTAAGGATAATTATTTTACTTGGATAATGGGTTCTGACTCGGTTTCTTTTTGGAATTTGACGGGGAGACTCCAAGATATCTAGATTTTAAGTATTTTACTCATGTTTTGACTAAGTTGAGGAAGCCTATTATAGAGGTCAAAATTCGTGAGACTTTGTTTAGTATGAAACAGTAACAATGTCACATTGCTGCTCCAAGCTCTGATAGTCATCTATTCTTTTCCTTTCTCAAGAACCAGTACTTGAACCGAAAAAGCAAATCGGACAAGGAAGAGAAACATTGACTGTAGAGCAAGATTTTACCTTCTACAATGCCTCTATCTCCTTTCTTCCTAACTTTCATTTGTTGTATATGAAAACGTAGTATAGAAAGCTGATTTTATAACTAGCCCAAGGAAGAAGAAGAATATGGTCATGATCAAGAAGAAGAAGATGAAGATGAAGAGATGAATTCTTACCTCTACAACTAGTTTTGAAACGATTGAATTTTTTTTTTAACTAGAGAGAGTTTCTTAACAGGGTTCCAAGGACCCTTTCTTTGTGGAATAATCGAGAATGGTGATCAATTACTAAGAAAATCGATTTTGAAAAATGAAGGCCTGTTTGGTAACCTTCCCAATTTTATATTTCTTGTTTATTGTTTCTCTTTCTTGTTTTTTATTCCTTTTTTTAAGAAGGAATAAAAAAACAGAAATGTGTTTGGTAACTATTTCTGTTTCTCATTTAAAAAAAATTAAAAATATGTTGAAAATATAAAAATATGAAATGAAATATTTAACAATATTATATCTATATAACTTTTGGATATTTATCATATATTTTTAAGTCAAAACGGGATAAAATAATAATTTATTAATATGTTGAAAATTTTGAAAACAAGAAACTTTAAATTTGTGGTTTCTAAAATTGCTAGATAATTTTAGTAATTTTTAAAAAAATGAGAAATAAATAACGGATAATAGTTACCAAATACTTTCGTTTCTTAAAAAAATAAAAACAAGAACCAGAAATAGAAAATTGAGAAACCCAAAACAGCCCGAAATGTCTACCTTTGCAGAAATCTAAAATCATGTAGGTTTGGGTTGTTAAGCAGGGTGTTGTTCAGTAGGGAGCTGTTAAGCAGATGTTGTTAAACAGGAGGTTGTTAACACTGTGTTTAGTTTGTACAAAACAATGAATTTGTTAAGTGTATAATATGTTGAAATGGTGAAAATAAATAGGTTTTTTAAGAGAGGGGGGGGGGGGGGGGTTAACAAACCCATCATATTATGTTTCAAAACTAGGAAACAAATACTAGTTAAAGTTGTGTAACCCCAACCCACTACTTAAACCTGACAACCAAATGCCCCTATAAAGATTAACATGATAAATGGCTTATGTATAGACTCACGTTATATATATATATTTTTAAAAAAGGTAAATTTGAAAGATTGGTAGTAAGGGTTAGTATTTTGATAAAAAAAAAAAGGGAAATTTCATTGGGTAGCAAAATTTTTAGCAATATTTATAAATATAGCAATTTTAAAAAGTATTTGCAAATATAGCAGATTTTTAAAAACCCACATTCATGTGATCAGAGATATCATTGATAACTTATAAAATAATTAGTGATTACGATCAGGTAATCAGTGATTCCTGCACAAAAATCAGGATATCAGTAAATCAGTTATTACTAATCAATGATTACTTGTGAAGATATCTAGTGGTAATTTTGTAATATTTTAGGTGTGAATTTAATTTTTCTGCTATTTTTACAAATATGTTTTTTTCTGCTATTTTTTATAAATATTGGACCTATTTTTACTATTTTCGCAAGAGCCCTAAAAAAAATATAAAATAGGGTCTTTTAGAAAATTACCTGGCTGAACATTTAAAAAGTCTTTTGATTGAGACGTCTATATAATAAATCAATTATTAAAAACACATAGAAAATCTAAATTGTTGATTAACGATTCCATTAATTTTATTTAATGTCAAGCCGGCTGCATTATAATTATACTTAATGAAGTTTCAATAGCCATAGTGCTCTCGTCGACGCGTTTACAAGCTAGCAAGATAGAGACGGTTCTCCATTTTAATAGTATACGACAAACATAGTCTTCGATTAATCACTTCAGTTTGGAGCATTATTTTTATTGTTTAATTAATATATATGGTTTAAAGTTTATTTAAGTAGTAAACATGATTATATCTCAACTAATTAGGTACTTGTTATTTTTCTATGAGCTCGTAGTTTCGAGTCTATTCTCTAAAATAATGTAATATCTTAAAAAAGAATTGTTTCAGTTTAAATTATATAATTATAATAGTTGTAGTTCAATTCTTATAGTTTGATGGTTAATCTTACCTCCATGATTTCAGAAGTTTCAATTTAATAATTGTGGTCTCTTTTAAACAATCTTGTTATCAAGAAATAACACATTACTTATATATCCGTTTTCAATGTAGCAATCACATGTTAAAATGATGACGTAATATTAACTAATGTATGAATATAGAACTTTTTTACGCGTAAATGTGGTGACATCGAAGATGTTTTGTGAACTTTTATCAACCTATTGAAATATTTAAGATTATAGAATTAAACTAACACAATTTTAAATCATATGGGCTATCTTAAAATGGATCACAAACCATACAAACTGAAGGTGTAATTAAACCTTTATTTTCAATATTTGTTCTCATTTTCAGTGATTTTTTTGGGCAAAATTTCTATATTATTCTCATTTTCAGTGTTTTTTTAGTAAAATACAAATAACCCCTTGTGGTTATGGTGAAATTCAAACATACCCTATGTAGCTTCAAATTCAATTTAACATAGTGCTCGAAATGAAGATTTCATAACACCTTGAATCATTCAAATCGAAGCTCAATCGAAAAAGTTATGACGAAAAGAAAATCATCGACGTTGCGGGAAGGGGTCAAATGACATAATTTTAAAACTATAGGAGTATAAATATTCATTTTTAAACTATAAGAGATGTTAGTATTTCACCAAAACCACATGGTGTTATTTACCTTATGCCCTTAATTTTCAACAAAAACTCATTTGTTGATATCGAAATCATTTATTTTGAAAATAATACGCAATAATCTAAAAAGTGAAAAGTCAATGCGGAGAATGTGCATATTTAGCATACCAACAAAGTAAAAAAAAAAAAAAGTTTTGCCAATATTTTTATGGATTATATTTAATAAATAATAAGGATTTAGTTGAAATCTATTTAAAAATGTAATGATGGAACCAAATAAAATCTATAGATTGGGGTCAATATTAGTTTATTAACATGTAGTTCAAAAGAGAGAGAAAAATCAAATCAATAGTGTTCAAGAAATATGACTAAGTGTTACAAAATTAATTTGGGTGGAAAGATGAAAAGCAAAATCAAGAATATTAATATATAACCATTTCTAAAAATAGTTACAAATTTAAAATATTTTAAAAAATATATTTACAAATATGTCACTTTAACTAAACAAATGAATTAGTTATACACCTAACATCACAATTGATCGTAGTTATTACGTGAAGTGTATCACATTCAATCAATTATTTATCATAATGAATTAGCAATATACTTAGTTTTTAATTAAAAAAAATATTTGATTTATAAAAACTTTATAAAGATAATAAATTTGTGACTGTTACACTCATAAAAACTTTCCTAAAATATGACCATTATTTCTCATCAATGTGATTACCCATGGTAATAAATCAGTCTCTTCTGAAATACACCAAACAATTTGTTAAAAGGACCCAAAGACATTACTGGAATATGTTTTTATAAAAGAGTAATATTCAAAAGGTGATTCGTACAAATTGTAGTTGTAAAGGGAACCTCAACGTGCAATGGTTAGGTATTGATAGGGTGTCATGGCCCAATCATTAATCAACTTTGTCATCAACCAAACATTTTCTACACAATTGGAAAATAGATTCTGGCCTAACCATTATATTAAAAAGAAAAAAAAAAAAAACTCTCATTGAGCAGTTCAGGTGAGTTGTTCATATCATCGGCATGGCTCAAATCCGTTCATTAAAATCAACATGATACGAAAACAAAAGACAATCAAATTAAGGTTAGATCTATAAGCCATTCAAATTACAGTCAAAAGAAGCTTCAAGTTCTAAAAGATCTAATGAAATCTCTAAATGGTAATTCATATGAGAATTGACTCGCGAGTTTGGACAAGGGGTTCGGACTACACCCGGTTTTACAATCCCAGAAAATAAGGTGTAAAATTTTCACATTCAAAGTATCAAATCATATGGTAGGTAGAGGAGATTGGTCGGTTAAGTTGAAACTGGAATCTGTTCAGTATGGTGAAGTCTTGGTTTTCTCAAATTGAAAGAGAAAATTGAGATGTCACAATCATACCAAACTGAAAAAGATGTAACATCCATCCATGAACTAGCATTTTCTTAGCATGTCAAATCAACAACAAATATGACCTCACACCCACTTTTCAATTAATCAAACTCATTTCTCTTCTACAAGAAGCCTAAAGATATTTGAACCTGACACTTCAACTTTAAAATCTCCATTTTCAAGTCTACACAACTTGAGGCAAACAAGTCATTCTTCTCTCATACCAATCTAACCGTAACTCAATTAGGTCATGTTTGGGATAGCTTTTGAAGTGTTTAAAAATGTTTTTTAGTGGTTATCAAAAACACTTTCTTCATTCAAAAACACTATTAAAGACTCCTAAAGCTATCCCAAACGGGCACTTAGTCATGCATCTATACTCCCTTGTATCAAGGTCGGAGGTTCGAGTCTCATCTCCTCTAATTTAATATAATATCTAAAAAAAATCAATCTTACTTCTCTAATAGAATGCATTATTCTCCACAATATCATAGCACACAACCACAAAACATGCACATTAAATATAAGCTTACAGGAGATTTCCGTTGTTCATTCGTGTTTTTAACAGTTTGATATATTCTATATTGTTAACATAAACTGTACAAAATAAATATGATGGCCCATTCAGGAGTACCAAGAATCAATATAGGTAGTATGATGCTCAAGGCAAACTATTTCTATTTGTACTTTTTTCCTAAGGAATTCACAATTCTCCATCTAATCAAAGAATATTTTTTCTTTCTTGATCCTTTACCAAGAATAGAAGAAAAAAGAGACCTGGAAAAATTAATCACGGGGTATTTCAAAAATGCATTTTAAGAATTGTATTTTCAAAAATAGCAAAAGTTTTGAAAATTTTCAAAAATGGCATTTCTCAAACCGAGAACCACTAAATGTCATTTTGAAATATTTCAAAACATTTGCTTATTTTGAAATTACTCATAAAAAAAAGTGACATCGGTTGAAATGTCTCATTAAACCCCATAAAAACAACATGAATTTAGAATCTCAATCATCAATCTGAGATGAGAAATATACATAATACAAATAACAATCAACAACGATCATTTTATTTCCGCTCTTTCGATATGAGCCTCAACTTCCAACTCATTACAGCCTTTCTTTTCCTTCAATGAAAAAAGGAAAAGGAAAAGGAAAAGGAAGATTTTACTCGACCGAGAAAAATCCTCAAAATCAAACAGCAGCAAGCAAAACCTAACCCCCATCCATCAAGCAAGACAATTACATAATTATTTGAGAATGAAATAATAAAACTTAATAACAATAATATTTTCCATCAATTACAACACAAACATCATCATCATCAACAACAAACAACAAACAAAACAAACATCATATAATCAAATCCATCTTTTTCAATT
The DNA here is from genome assembly GCA_028015215.1 of Gynostemma pentaphyllum. Classification (NCBI taxonomy): domain Eukaryota; kingdom Viridiplantae; phylum Streptophyta; class Magnoliopsida; order Cucurbitales; family Cucurbitaceae; genus Gynostemma; species Gynostemma pentaphyllum. The sequence continues at coordinate 23,530,607 of CM051348.1, forward strand.
TGTATAACAAACAATCAAAGCCCATTTCAAAGAAATTAAAATGGGAAAAATAAAAATAAAATCAACTCCTGCACCTCGTTATAGCGCTGCAGCCACGGTTGTAAGGATTAGCCTCAGCGCCAGGCTGGCAGTTGTAGTAAGATGCGCCGCGTCTCGAGCAAGGAACAGTGTTCCTCTTCAGCGCACCGTAGCTGATGTACCCACTCGTCGCTAAGATGCGCCGGCTGATTTCCGAATCGAATTCGAACTCCCCTGCTCCCAAACACTCCGCCATGGAACCCTGACAGGACAACTGGTTCGGAATCCAACCCAGATCGAGACCGAGACCGCCGTGTACGGCGGTGGAGGAGCAGCTGAAGACGATGAAAACGGCGGCGCAGATCAGGAAGAATTTCGGGGAATGGAAACTTATAGCCATTTCCATTCGGAGGAAAGGAAAGCTCTTTTTGTTTTCTTTTCGTTGGGAATTTGATGATTTCCTTTTTCTTATTTGCTTCTGAGATTCTTTAGCTTCAAATCGGAAAACAATCAGTGAAGACAAAGAGCCTCTTGTGTTGAAGACTTATTTAGAATCTGGTCTGAATATATGCCATTCGTTTAGTTTTTAATTACGAATATGCCATTTAATGCATTTTTTTCCCCTCAATTTTAATGTTTATGTCTATTTAATCTGAGTTTTCAATCTATATATTTCGTCCCGAGTAAAGAGATGGTCAATTTAGTTTCTACAATTGTTTTTTTTATTCATTAATATAAATAAATTTGTTTGCAAAGGATTGAAAAACTGATTTCAATTATCAAATAGACTTTATTTTTAAAACCCAAGAATGAAATAGATTTAAAATTAAAAACTCAAAAACTATATAAACTTATTTTTTAAAATTCTACAACGAATAAACTTAAATTTAAAATACTGACTAAATAGACACAAACTTTAAAACTTATAACCAAAACAATACTTACCTTTGTTTTTCCTTTTTCTTTTGATAGAAAACGAAGACTTTCATTTTTTTTTCCTTTCATTGAAATGGTCATGGCATGGATAACCACGCCTACTAACTCCTGGAAAAACAAAACTAATTAGATTAAAATAAGTGGAAACAAATTTGTAAAATACAACCACCTATTTTTTTTTTTTTAAAAAGAAAAAGAAAAAAGAAGAAGTTTGCAATAGGTTGACTTTTAAAAGAGAAGCTGCCCATTGGTGATAATTTCATATTAGAGCTTGCTTTTGGACCTTTTCTTTGGTCTAACAAATTAATAAAATATGTAATTAAATTTTAATTTGAAATGAAAATTTCTTATATATTAAAAAAATCGATTCACATACTTTTACATTTCACAAATTCGATATCTAATGTAGATATTAATATATATTAAATTAGGGTAAAATGCAAATAAGGCGCTCATGGTTTCAAAATGATGAAGCATTATATCTTTGAAAATGGCAAATGCGCCTGTGGTTCAATTTTTTCAATCGGACCCTCCCTTCATTGTCAATAATTTTCTTTTAGCCATAACTTCTTCGTTTGAACTTTGATTTTGATGATTCAAGATGTTTTTGAATCTTCATTTTGGCTTTACATAATCGTCGCTGAAACTTTGAAATCATCAATAACCAAAAGAGTTAATGATGTCAATCATACTTAGTGTTTCGATGTTAATAAAATCTTTTATTTATTAATGATTTCAAAGTTTCAAGTGACGATTATGTAGAGCCTAAAATGAGGATTCCAAAAACATCTTGAATCGTCCAAATCGGAGTTCAAACGAAGAACTTGTGGCTAAAAGAAAATTATTGATATTAGAGGAGTGGTCCGATTGAAAAAATGGAACCATGCGCGCGATTTGCCATTTTCAAAGACAGTGTTAAATGATTTTGAAAAGCACTATGCGTCTTATTTGCATTTTACCCATTAAATTATGATCTCAATTATTAAATTTATTGTAGATGTAAATTGATCTGAATGTTGAAAAATAAAAAAACAACGACGACGGTGGTGATGGGTCAACAATATCATTTTCTTTTCATTGTGTTGAGTATGAAGTGATTACCTTTAAAAAAATTTATGTTGAAATATACTTTTAATCCCTTAACTTTTGATTTTATAATGCTATAGTGTTAATACTTTTCTTTGCAATTTGGTAAAGTATTCATTTGGTCCTTAAGTTTTAGAGGTCGTGTCTATTTAGTCCCCGTATTTTAAATTTGTGTCTACGTGGTCCATGAGTTTTGAATGTTGTGTTTATTTGATCCATGCGTTTTTTATTTGTGTCTAACTGATCCATGAATTTTGGATATTATGTCTATTTGGTCCGGAAGTTTTCAAAAACTATTAGAAATAAGTTTAATTCGTTCTTAATTTAAAATATTCGTTAATTTCTTAACAGAATATTGACTTAACACTGACATAACATGTCTAATTGGCCACAATACGAACATGAGATTAAATATTATTTTAAATCTTTCATCAATCTAGGCCTCAGATTGGACATAATAATTAATATTATGTTAGTATCTTGGTCAATTAAATATTTTATGTCAGAATTAAGTCGATATTAAGTTAATGAGTTAACAAATTAAGGAACAATTAAACTTATTTCTAATAATCCAGGAACCAAATAGACACAACATCCAAAACTGAGAGACCAGTTAGACACGAATTGAAAACGCATGAATCAAATAAACACAAACATTTAAAACTGATGGACCACTTAGACACAAATTGAAAATTCGAGGACTAAATAGACACGACCTCCAAAACTCAAGAACCAAATGAGTACTTTACCCTTGTAATTATCTAGTCGTTATTAATGTAACAATAAAGCTCTTATGATTATAAATCTATACTACTCTAAAAGGTGCTTAAAGTGGAAAATTTTCACTTCCAATTTTATCCCTACTTTTAAATGTTATTTCAAATTTACCATTTATTATTATTCTTACCTTTCAATGTTATTTCATAGTATATTATTATTATTATTATTATTTTTTTTTTTTTCTTTGTATCATCAAGGGTCAATCACAAGGTAACATTTCAATTATCTTAATATTTTTTTTCTTACTAATTTTGTAATATTTCAACATTATTGGTCGTTTTGTTCCAATCATGACCACTTCACAAATAATCTAAACCTTACATTAACAATTTTTCTATTTCCTCTTTTACACCTTTTCAATATATATTAATATTTATCTTATAATTAAATTAATTTAAGTAAATAAATGAAAACAGTGAATTAATTAATTGAAAATAAACTTTTTATTTTATTTTTTAACTTCCATATTTATCAAGACCAGTTATTATTATTTTTTGAATTTTTTTTTTCATTTTCTTACAAGTAAAACAAGGTGCATCAAAATATCAGTGTTTTTCTACAGAAAGGCAATTGATTTATGAATTTTTCTTGAGTTAGAAAATGATAACGACGAAGAAATTCCTTCAAAATGCATTTGCAATTTTTGAGGTTTGGTGAAGAAAATTATACTTTATAACCAATTTCAACACATTTTATTCTTTGCCTTTGAATAATTCTTTTTTCTTTGTGATTGTTAGGATGTTTTGACGAAAGGCTTTTTCCTGTCTCAACAAGTTGGCCTCAAGGAATTTTTTTACATCAACATCAACTTTCGATGCAATTATCAATTTACTATACCCCATCTTCTTACTATTTCCTTTTATTTTCTTTCTATTATGGTAGAAAATATTTTAGAAAATGGAACCATTAAAAAGAGATGAGAAAAGCCTATTGTATTTCAATTCACTTAGATATGTGGATTAACAAGTTTCGTGATCTAGCATACCAATTTTTGATGGATTAACAAATTTGGTAGAAATGTGATTATCAATTTTCTTTGTTTCTAACCATTTTTCCAATTTATTTTAAATTATTGTTTATTTTATTAAAAAAATGTAATGGGAATTTGTAACGTCCCGGTAATTTTGAAGTGAATTTTTATTTTATTTTATTATTTTATTTAATGTTATTATTTATTTATTTATTTCAATTTAAGTATTTAGTTTAATTATTATTTTTGTAATTTAGAATTTAATAGTTAATTTCGCCTGTAATTCTTTTTAATCGTTTTAATACTTTAAATTCGCTTCGGTGACATTAATAATTATTAACGGGCCAATTAATAATTATTAATCACCTTTAGATTAATTTAAGAGCTTCGGGTTTCGATTTATAAGCTAAAACTCATACAAGGACGCAACTGTCATTTCCGATTTCTTAAAAATATCAAAAACACTATTCATTCATCTTTAAAATGCCAGTTTGATCAAAGTTGACTCCATTCTTCTCATTTTTTCTCTCCAAAGCCGTGGGCTTCAATGGGGAATGGGGGGATTTTTGGTTTTTCTTCGTTTCTCGACGGATCGACTTGATTTCGGTTGCATCGAAAAGCCTTCGGTCCTAGGATTCTTCTCCACCTAGCAATCGTGCTTTCCATCCATGTTCTACGGACTTCTTGGTAAGTTAAACTTCAAACCCTAAAGCTCCAAATAGTGTTTCAATGGAGTTTCCTCTTTGAACCTTCGATTTCTTGCCGAGGAACTCGATGACTTTAATTACGGGAGTTGTTTTTAGTAATTTTGACAACTTTCCCTAAAAACCGAGTTTTAGTCGAAGCCCTTCCTGTTTGAATTTTACATCGTGGGGGTTATTTTGGGGTTTACTTTTATTGATATATTGTTTATTGTAATTAAATTCAGGAAATCAATTATTGACCAAAAACCCGAATCATCGATACCCATTGAAATCGGGAACTTCGAAACTACTTAAAACCAACTCGAAACACCTCTAAAGTACCTAAAAGCCAGAAAACTGAACCCGAAACCCATTTTCTATAGAGGCGCCGAGAGCACCCTTGGGTTTTTCCGAGGTTGTTCGTCATTTTGAGCTTTTAGAAGTTAATTGATCAATGTTTGATTTATTAATGACCATTAGATATACTTTAAAATTGTAGGTGTTTCGGATCGTTGATTGATCGTGCTTTCGGAGATTGGGAGCAAATCTACTTTGGCTAAGGTGAGAGTAAATAGGATTTAAAGTAGTTTTGAACGGTTTGTAGGATCGGAAGTTGAGATTAAGACTCGAATCTAAGAGTAAAAGAAAGCGAGCTAGTGACCTTAGGATTAGGAGCTAGTTCTTTGACTAAAAACTTTCGAGTTTCTCGAGGGAAACATTGAACTTTTGAAAGTTCAAACTTAGAATCGTTTCGGAGATTAGAATGGATCATTGGAAGTTAAAGGATCCAAACTTTTAGATAGAATGGTAAAAGGAACTTGAAAATAGAACCTTGGACTTTATTTTAGGAGTTTAGAATCCTTGAAAGTGAAGATTATTGTTTAAGAGGAGATCTTACTTTTATTAAAATATCGGAAGTTCGATTTACTTATTTGTTCTTCCGAACTTCCTATTTATTTACTTTATGCATTAAGACATCTATGATCCTTTTACTTTATGCAATTTACTTTAAGCACTTTACCTTTATGCCCTTTCGATTATGTTGAATGTTTATATTTACTTTACTTGCACTCAAAAGCATATTCATATCATATCATATCATATTGCATTATTGATTATTGGGAGGAATAATGAGGCAATGCATAGACTGAGTGTGCTTGCATTGTCTTCTATTATTCGTTTTATGTTTCCGTATATGTACATGAGGAATACTAAAGGACTGCGGAACTTTGCATGATCGGAGGAGATGGATAATAAGATAATGATGGAACTATGCGAGTTCACATTATCTGGTATTATCCATAATTACTATGATACATATACGAAGATACAGGGTATGACTTAGCCTACGGGAGCTCATTACCTGTATTCGGTGGATGAGATAATGAGGTGAATGAACTTAGCCTACGGGAGCTTCATTGCCCGTCATTATTCACTAGAGGTGGGGAGATAATATTGAAAAGACTTTGTATATTTTATTTTGGAAAGTGAGTTTAATGAGGTGAATGAACTTAGCCTACGGGAGCTTCATTACCTGTCATTATTCACTAGAGATGGAATACTATTATTGAAAGGACTTTGTATATTTTATTTTGGAAAGCGAGATAATGAGGTGAATGAACTGACCTATGGGAGCTTCATTACCTGACATTATTCGCATGTGATAGTTATATTGATGTAAAGGTTATATGTCCTTTACACTTGTTTAGTGAATTAATGAATAATGATTAGACTACGTGTACTAATATTATCGTCATTAATTGTAAATTGTGATTGTTGAATATGTCAAGTCCGAGTGAGCTTAACATTATTATATTAAAAATAAAAAAAAAGTAAACTTTTGATAGTCGAGTGCTATAGGAAAAAAAATGAGATTGAATTGGTAATGAGAGAATACAAGGCTGTATTAAACCTTGTATTACTATTATGTGATATATGTAAGAGAACTAGTTTCTCAATAAATTGGAAGATCTTGAAATTGGAGATTAAACTTTTGAATATAAACCTTGTATATTGTGACGACCCGACTCTTTTAAATAATTTAAAATCAGATTGACAGCGGAAGACTTATTATTTAATAAAATTTGGCGTGGATATGTTTAAAACTTGGACTATCCACAACCTGTATACATTTTTCACAATCAGAGAAATTAAAAGTAAGGAAATACAATTCCCTTTCCAAAATTAAAAGAAGATTATAACCATAAAACTTAAGACGAAAAGCTCTTAAGAGCTTATAAACAAATTTACATCTCAAAGACCGAAATCAAAACAAAATAAGATAAGATAAGTTTCGGAACTTTTAAATGACATCTAGTCCATCTCGGCATCATCATCCTCTTGATCAAGTCGCACCAGCACCTCTATCATGACCCGAACACCTGAAATGTTTGTAATATCATGAGCTAACAACAAAGCCCAATGGGAATGAACAAAATAAAAAGTAAAGTTAGACCCCAAACCCGTATCCGAATTCGTGTCCAAGAACATACTTACTCTTTGCTATCAATCCATTCAAAGAGTTTATATCAAGTGTTCCACTTTTACTTACCAATTCTCCCAAATAAGATTGTGGAACTACATTCCAAGTATTTCTGGGTATTGTTTCGTAATGCATATAGCATTTATATCTCATTTCTTTTCCTATAGCATTCGGCTATCAAAAGTTTACTTTCCGTTATTTTTAATATAATAATGTTAAGCTCACTTGGACTTAACATATTCAACAATCACAAGTTGCGATTAATGACGATAATATTAGTACATGTAGTCTAATCATTATTCATTAATTCGCTAAAAAAGTGTAAAGGACATATAATCTTTACATCGATATAGCTATCACATGCGAATAATGTCAGGTAATGAAGCTCCCGTAGGTCAGTTCATTCACCTCATTAATCTCACTTTCTAAAATAAAATATACCAAGTCTTTTCTATAATATCTTCCCATCTCTAGTGAATAATGCAGGTAATGAAGCTCCCGTAGGTCAGTTCATTCACCTCATTATCTCACTCACCGAATACAGGTAATGAAGCTTCCGTAGGTCAGTTCATTCACTCTGTATCTTCGTATATGTATCATAGTAATTATGGATAATACCAGATAATGTGAACTCGCATAGTTCCATAATTATCTCATTATCCATCTCCACTGATCATGCAAAGTCCCGCAGTCCTTTAGTATTCCTCATGTATATATACGGAAATATAAAACGAATAATATCAGATAATGCAAGGACACTCAGTCTATGCATTGCCTCATTATTCCTCCCAGTAAACGATAATGCAATATGATATGATATGATTTATGCTTTCGAGTTTAAGTAAAGTAAATATAAACATTGAACATAATCAAAAGGGCATAAAGTAAAGGACATAAAGTAAAGTGCATAAGGTAAATGGATCATAGATGTCCTTATGCATAAAGTAAATAAATAGGGATTTCGGAAGAACAATAAGTAGATCGAACTTCCGTTACTTTCATAAAAATAAGTTCTTATCTTAAATAAATGAATTTCACTTTCAAGGATTCTAAACTCCCAAATAAAATCCAAGATTCTATTTTCAAGTTCCTTTAATCATTTTATCTAAAAGTTTGGATCTTTTAACTTTCAATGATCCATTTTGATCTCTGGAATGATTCTAACTTAGAACTTTCAAAAGTTCAACGTTCCCTCGAAAAACTCCAAAGTTTTCACTCAAAGAACTAGCTTCAAATCCTAAGGGCACTAGCTCACTTTCTTTTACTCTTAGAATCGAATCTTAATCTCAACTTCCAATTCTACAAACCATTCAACTTATTCGGTTTCTAAAACTACTTTAAATCCTATTTATTCTCACCTTAGCCAAAGTAGTTTTGCTCCAACTCTCCGATAGCACGATCAATCAACGATCCAGAACACCTACAATTAAAAGTATATCTAACGATCATTAATAAATCATACATCGATCAATTAACATCTAAAAGCTCAAAACGACGAAAATCCCCAGAAAAACCCAAAGGGTGCTCTTTGCCCTTCAATGAAAAATGGGTTTCGGGTTCAGTTTTTCCGGCTTTTAGGCACTTTAGAGGTGTTTCGAGTTGGTTTTAAGTAGTTTCGAAGTTCCCGATTTCAATGGGTATCGATGATTCGGGTTTTTGGACAATAATCGATTTCCTGAATTTAATTACAATAAACAATATATCGATAAATATAAACCCCAAAACAACCTCGACGATGTAAAATTCAAACGAGAAGGGGTTCGACTGAAACTCGATTTTAGGGTTTAGAGAAAGTTGCCAAAAACATTTAAAACAACTCCCGTACTTAAAATCATCGAGTTCCCCGGCAAGAAATCAAAAACTCAAAATGAAAAATCCATTAAAACACTATTTGGAGCTTAGGGTTTGAACTTTAACTTACCGAGAAGTCCTTTGAACCCGGGTGGAAAGCACGATTGCTAGGTGGAGAAGAATCCTAGGATCGAAGGCTTTCCGATGCAACCGAAATCGAGTTGATCCGTCGAGAAACGAACGAAACCCGAATTTTTCCCCCCAAACCCTTGAAGCTACAGTTTTGAAGAGGAGAAGGAGAAGGAATGAATTTTGGTCAAATTTTGGTCAATGTTGTGTTTTTAAAGATGATGGAATAGTATTTTGATATTTTTAAGAAATTGGAAATGACGGTTGCGTCCTTTTATGACTTTTGACTTATAAATCAAAACCCGAAGCTCTTAAATTAATCTAAAGGTGATTAATTATTATTAATTGGCCTATTAATAATTATTAATGTCACTGAAGCGAATTTAAAGTATTAAAACGATTAAAAAGAATTTCGGGCGAAATTAACTACTAAATTCTAAATTACAAAAAAAAATAATTAAACTAAATACTTAAATTGAAATAAATAAATAACATTAAATAAAAAAAAATCACTTCAAAAAATAACGGGACGTTACATATATAGTATAAGGTATATAAAGAAAATGAGATATAAATGCTATATGCATTATGAAACCATACCCAGAAATGCTTGGAATGTAGTTCACAATTATATTGGAGAATTGGTAAGTAAAAGTGGAACACTTGATATAAAACTCTTTGAATGGATTGATAGCAAAGAGTAAGTAAGTTCTTGGACATGAATCCGGATACGGGTTTGGGGTCTAACTTTACTTTTTATTCTGTTTATTCTCACTGGGCTTTATTGTTAGCTCATGATATTACAACCAATTTCAGGTATGCTTGGGGTTCGTGGAAAGGGGAGCTGGTGCTGCATGATCGAGAAGATGATGGATCAAAGATGGACTTAGTTGTGTATTTTGTATCTTTCAAATTTGTACAATTGTATTAGCTCTTAAGAGCTACACATTTTGTAACGACCCGCTTTTCGTTAAATTCTTTAAATTCAAATGTACAGCGGAAGACTCAATTTTTAAAGAAAAACGGCATGGGTTCGTTTAAAAATCGAATAACCAAAACCTGTTTACAACCCAAATTTCCAGAGAAAGCTATAAATCGGGAATGCGCATTTCAAAAGAGAGTTTAATCATAAAACATCGAAATACTTTATACAAACACCCTTCGCGGGCTCAAAAAGACACAAGTATGTAAAAAGTATATGATTTACAAGCATTTTTACGAATGCTTAACCAAAAGAGTTTTATCATTGTCCATACACCATCTCGTCAAGTCACGCGACTCCACTTCCTCTACCACGCTTCTTGGGACGGGGTTTTACGAAAATATTGTAGTGTAGCACCATTAGCAAACAATGCTAGTGAGAGTAAAATGAAAGCAAGTAATCCTATGAACAAAATCACATAACCGAAATCGTGTCCAAAGGCCTATGATGCTCAATACTACCCACATCCACACTTCCAATTTCCATATAATCATTCGATAGTCAAATATTACCCGTAATCATCATTCAAAACCATGAGATAGATATAAAGACTTAAAGTAAAATTAACATTCACAACTAAGTCTCACTACACAATTCTAAAGAATAGGTAAAAGTAACATTAGCTATCTTTATTACCCAACAAGTTTCATCGTATCGTGCTATTGTATGGATCGAAATCAACATACCACGTACGGTCGTACCATATCTCAAATCATCGGATATCAGGACTTTCACCATATCAGATATCAGGACTTTCACCATATCGGATATCAGGACTTTCACCATATCGGATATCAGAACTTTCACCATATCGGATATCAGGACTTTCACCATATAACAAATCATCGCACCATGATACGTATGGATCAAAATCAACATACTACCATGTGCCGTATCACAAATCATAGTATCATGGTTACATATGGATCAAAATCACATACTACCATGTACTATTTCACAAACCCTCGCACCATGATTACATATGGATCAAAATCAACATACTATCATGTGTCGTAGTGCCATCATCGTAACGTGCTCGTATGGATCCGAATCAACATACCACGCGCGGTCGTACCATATTACCATCATCGCACCATGATTACATATGGATCAAAATCACATACTACCATGTGCCGTGTCACAAACCATAGTACCATGGTTACATATGGATCAAAATCACATACTACCATGTACTATTTCACAAATCATCTCACCATGATTACATATGGATCAAAATCACATACTATCACGTGCTGAATCAATGTGCTCAAGGTTCCCACAAATCATCACACCATGGTTACATATGGATCAAAATCAACACACTACCATGTGTGAATCAATGTGCCCTAGGTCTCCAAAAGTTAGCTAAACTCCAAAGAATTCTACTAAGTTAATTAGAAACCTAACTAACTAGATTACACGAGTTATCACTCAAGTGCATCTTCTAATTACTTTAACTTCCAAATCCATCAAAGTAACTTCCATTCTCACTTTCATCTAACATCTCCAATCTTATTACCATACTTCCAAACCACTCCGATGTTTCCTATTCATCAAACTATCCATAAATCCAAACTTTCTCCACACACACTTCCAAATTAAAGTCTCTAACCAAAACTTAATCCTAAGAAGTTATCTCCCTCTTTACATCGATAAACAATTACATAACGAAACTAAATTCATAAAACCACTAACTTTCACGTTAAACTCACCTTAGCTTGAAGACAAGCTCTGAATAATCCGAGGTTGTAAATTCACGATCAATTCACAATCCTACAAACAAATTATTCCTAAATTACATTAATTAACCAAAAATCAATCAAACAATATCTAAATACATAAAACCACAAAAATCCCGGATTCTACCCTTATGGAGCTCTCGGCCAAGCTAGGGAAAAAGGGGTTCGGGTTTGGTTTTCCGGCTTTTATGCATTTTAGAGGTGTTTTGGGTTGGTTTCGAATACTTTGGAGGTTTTCATAATCAATGGGTAACCAAAAATTAGGGTTTTGCATATTAATCAATTTTCGAAAAACTAATTAAAAAGCAAAAACACAAAGAACCTAACATCCTAAACATAGCCCAAAGAGGGAAAATCACAAGGGACAGGTTTCCGGCTCAAACTCGGTTTTAGGGTTTAGGGAAAGTTTCTAAAATTGACCATAAAGACTTCCCCGAATGAAACCTTCAAGCTTCGGTGAACGAATTCGAAGATTACAACTCAAAACCTCCATTAAAACACTATTCACATCAAAATTTAGAAACTTTAACATACCTTAAGGCCTCGAGAAAATGAGCGAAAACCTCGATTGTTAGGATGAGTAGAAAGTACGTCTCGAGAGCTTTCCAACGAGCTAAGGCACGATGAAAACGGTCGAGAAACGAAGCCGGGGTGACAAATTCTTTCTCTCCTCCCTTTTTCTCTCTAAGCTACGGGTTTGGGATGAAAAATGAGAAGAAATTTTATGATTTTTGTCTAATTTTGGCTTAATAAAGGAGAAGGATGAATAGTGTTTAGATATTTAAGAAATCGGAAATGACGCCTACGTCCCTCTTTTGTTTTTACTTTAAAAACGAAACCCGAAGCTCGTAAATAAATCTAAAAGTGATTAATAATTATTAATTGGCCCATTAATAATTATTAATACAACCGAAACAAATTTAAAGTATTAAAATGATTAAAAAGAATTTCGGACGAAAATAACTACTAAAATCGAAATCACTACTTTTAAATTAACCTTAAATACTTTAATTAAAATAAATAAATAATAAAATAAAATAAAAACTTCACCCCCAAAAGTAACGGGACATTACACATTTTACTTTTATGATTATTAGACCTTTTGAACTCCTGCATAGGAACTTGAAGTTCCTTGTGTTTTAAATTTCTGAATTGATGTTTTTGGCTAGCCAACTTTCAAGCATAACCATGCCGTTTTTTTTAACATAAAGACTTCAGCTGTGTTTTATATTTAAATGATTTAAAAAGGAGTCGGGTCGTCACAAAATTATTTATAAAAACAAATTTGTTTTTAAAAATCTAAATAATATATAATAAAGATTCAGTGACTACATATTAGAATGAATATTTTTCAAAAATTGTTTCTATCCATTTTTTGCTATCTTATAATATATGAAAGTGTAGATAGAGAGGGAATCTTTGCGTTCCTCTTTTGCCCTTATAATATTACAAAATGACATTTTGGACGTGAGCAGTTGCTTTGTATTCTTCACATATGGTTTTCTTGAAAACTTAGCAGACACACCACATTTTCTGATGCTTCAATATGCTTTGAAAAATGAGCAGATATACTCACTTCCAAAAAATTCTCTTTTGCCAAAGCATTCAAAATTGGAAGATACTTAGGTACTCAACGGTAAGTATGAGTTTGTACTCACCAGTAAGTATGAGTTTGTACTCACTGTCTTACGTGTAATTTTTTTATTGGATAAAATATACTAATGATAATAAATATATGAGTTTCTTTTAATAAATACATGAGTTCCACTAGTATTTTATCCAATAGAAAAGTGACACGTAAGACGATGAGTACAAACTCATACTCACTTGTGAGTACCCAGATATTCTCCTTAAAAATTAGTGTTTATTAATAGGATAAATAAGAGGACAAACCAAAAAAAGGGATTATCAATCTAATTTGGCAGCTCTTGGCTTTGATTATTTTCAATTTTGTATGGATTTCGAAGAGCACTCATGATTTTATGTTTTTTTAACATATATGAGGAAGAAGCGTTACAAATTCAGGGGTTATATTAAATCTAAGAAGAAAGAAGAAGACGATAATAAAAATGATTTGAGTATTCGAGGTCGGAAATTGGAAGAAAAATAAGAAGCATAAAAAGTTATAACAGATTTTGTAACATCCCATTAGTTTGAGGTAAAATTAATTTTTTATTCCTTTATTCCTTTATTTATTTAATTAAAGTATTTAATTATTTTAATTCTGGTAATTTAGAATTTAGAAGTTTTAATCTTTATTTAGTAACTTTAGATTTCAAAGAGTTATTGTGAACTAGGTATAGTAATTATTATTAATAGGCCAATTAATAATAATTAATTACCTTCTATCCTAGATTAATTGTGTTGATTAATTTTAGAGGATAGTTGTGTTTTAAGAGCATGAGGTTTATTTTTAAAAGCTAGAAAAGATTTGGGGGACGGGTTTTTCTCGTCCCTTCTCCGATTTACGTGATTTTGGCTGCGTCGAATAGATTGGGCCCCAATCTATCTTTTGATCTAACCTTGGAAGCATTCCTCCAACTTGCAAGAGGTTTAAGGGTAAGATTACTTATTTTTCCTTATGAGTTTTTATTTCCTCTCCATCCTTTAGTGAGATTCAGTTGAAATCTTCAATTCCATTCCATGAAACTTGAAGATTTTGAATCAAATAGATGTTTAAACTTGTTCTTGAGTAACCTTGGCTTAGAAATCAAAGAAATTCACAAAAAACCCGAAACCCTCAAAACCTCTCAAAACCGTGGCCCTCTTTGAGTGTTCTTCCCTTGTATTTTTGTTTTTTTGCTTTAAAATTGGGTAGTAAAATCATGTCCAAATGCCCTAATTTGGTTTACCCATTGTTAATTACTTACCTAAATCTACCCAAAACGAACCCGGATCGTCCCAAACATCACCATAAGGTCGAGACTCCCCCTGTTTTGGTAGTTTCGGCCGAGAGCTACAAAGAAGAATTATCGGGCTGTTTTTCATTCTTTTCGTTTTACACGCCGTTTGTTTCTTGATTGGTTAAATTAATTCAATTAGGGCATATTTAATTGTAGATGTTACTTAATCACTTGCTCGTCGCTCGCTTTGGGTTTTGAATTCAAGCTTATTGCAAAGAGGTGAGGTTAAATAGAATGTACAGTAAATTTAGGAACTAAGTTCTTGAACGATTTGTTTGGCTCGAGAGTTAAGTTAAAATTGAAATTAAGTGATTTAAGCATGCTATTTATATGATTGATTAGGACTTGGGAGTATAGAATCGATATTTGGATATTTAAGTATATTACATACTCTTGAAAGTTAGAGTATGGAATTATTGGGTTCAAGTATGTTTATGCTTGAATGTGGATAACATGTGTTCTTGGATGTTTAATTTACGATATTGGAGTCTTTTGGCATATAAGTTATCCGAACTTGCTGGATTATATGATCGATGAAATTATGGGCTTACAAGCCTATATGTTATAATGTTCTTTATTAATGTGTCTCTGTTGAGTTATTCTGAAATGAGTTCTCTGTTTATATTTCTGTATTTGAGTTTCTGGTTCTTAATTATCACACATGTTTACATGGAGGAATAATGAGATCATGCATAGACTGCGTGAGCTTTGTATTGTTTGGTATTATGTGTTGTTCGGATATATATGTTGCTGGGGTTTCTGCCCTAAATCTTACGTAATCCAATTAAACTATAAATAAATAAAGGAATTATTAATTAGTAATATTTACATTGTCATTTATTATTAGTTTAATAAATGTAATCCATCATAAGATCCAGAGTTACGTATGATAACTTAAAGTGAGCATATGATGCGGGAAGATTCACTTAAGTGTAACTCAAATAGTCTGTGGTACATGAATAAAGGTTGGGTGCCTTATTTCTGGTAACACCACTAACACGGCCCACTTGTGAATTGGCACAAGTGATCTCATCTGGATCGTTCATGTAGAGACATGTGAGTGGGGGTGTTGCTGCAATAGAGATTGTAGAAGATTGGACTAAGATAAACTTACTGTCTTCTGAGAAATCCGTTATAGAAAGACACTTCGTTTATCAACCGGTTGATCATGTACAATTGATCTTAATCCTGAGTGGATTACAAACTCCTATTCGCAAGAGACAAGCCTTTGATTTACATAGGTGAGAGTGACTCGTATAGTTCGCTCAATATGCCTCCCACTTTGGGGATTGCATCTTGCTTATAGCTGGGAACGTAATTACACAAGAATTGGAATTCACTCTTTTCCATATAGGAAAATAGATAAGTAGTTCCCTTATGGACTGATTCGGTCTTGAACAGTGGGGCCCCATGTTCCTCTGATCAAGGAAAAGGTTAAAGACGCATAATAGAGATTATGTAAGGTTGTTCATTAGAGAATCAGTTGGGCTTAAAGAACAAGATGTATCATGGAGGTTAATACGGTGTAAATACCTAGCCATGGATACGAACTAACTTGTGAAGGATCAAAGTGTAGTTAATGATTATAGCCAATGGACATAACTATGTCTATAGTACTAAGAGTGCAACTCTAGATATTTAGTGGAGTTATCTAGGAGTTAATGAATGAGAATTAATTGATTAAAAGGAGTTTTAGTCAAAGGTAATTCTGGATCATTGGAGCTTAGTCCTATAGGTCCATTAAGTCCTCCGAGCTAACGCATGTAATCGAGAACATAAATTAATATGATTAATTTCTCTTTGGAAAATTGGAAATGAATAGAGGAGTCTATTCAATTAATTAAAGGAAATTAAATAGAGGAGTCTATTTAATTATTTAATTAATGGTGGAATTAAATAGAGGAGTCTATTTAATTATTAAATAGAAGAGTCTATTTCATTATAAGAGATTAAATAAAGGAGTTTATTTAATTAAATTAATTTTGTGTTGTCCAAAATTAATGGGGATTTAAATAGAAGAGTCTATTTAAATATTTAATTTGAAATTATCAAATTAAATGAGGAAATAAATAAAAGGAGTTTTATTTATTTAATTATTTAACGGAATTGTTCCATTAAATAAAGAGGAAAATAAAAATGCCCAATATTGTCATATAAGGATGACATGGGCGTGTGACCCGTGGTAGTGGTCACACGCCCCCCTTGATCAAAGGGTTGACCAAAAAAGTTTGCATTTTTATTTATTTAAAATATATGAATATCTTATTTTAAATTAATATGATTAATTTAAATGGAAGATATGGAATATCTTATTTAAATTAATATGATTAATTTAAATGGAAGATATGGAATATCTTATTTAAATTAATATGATTAATTTAAATGGAAGATATGGAATAATATATTTAAATTAATATTGATTAATTTAAATAAAAGATATGGAATGTTTTATTATGGAATAAAATATAATATCTTTATTATTCAAATATATTTTAGAATATCTCATTAAATGAAAAAGATATTCAGAAGATTTTTCGGGGCCTTTACTCTCCTATAAATAGGACCTTTGGGGTGACCCCAAAACACACAACCAAGAGAGTTAAAGTAAAGGCTCAGGAATTTCCTCTACTCCCTCTCTCTTGCGCCGCCCATAGGGTGATTGGGAAGAAAATTCTTCTTCTCAATTTTTTCTTTTTCCAAAGGAGATAGTGCCCACGCACCGATTCTCTTTTGTGCTTAGTGAGGAAGATCTTTTTGGTGGTCCCTGGATCGTAACCATCGAAGAACGAGGAAGAGTCAGACACTTCTCGACAAGGGTTAGTTTTTATTTTATGCATTTAGAATTTTGAATTTATTATACTGCAAGGAAAGATCCGTTGGGACTTCCGTTTGAGAACTCTTCTAGAGGCCTCAATCCCAACATATGTATCATGAGGAATGAATAGAGTGCGTGAGCTTGCATGAACGGAGGAGATGAATAATGAAATAATGTTTAGTTGTGTGAGCTTGCATTATTTGGTATTATTCATGATTGCTATGATACATATATATTGTAGATTACTTAAACTGTGTGAGTCTTACATGTCATTGGTGAGATAACAGAATCATGTATTGGATGTGTATACTTGCATCACCTGACGTTATTCACTGGGAAGATTCTTGTTAAAATGTAAAAAATGTGTGAGCTTTGCATGGTTCTTGTTAAGAATGTAAAGACTGCGTGAGCTTTGCATGATATTGGGGGTAAGATAATGAGATAATGCATAGACTGCATGTACTTGTATTATCTGTCATTATTCACATGTTCTTTATTCTTATTCATTGTTGAGACTGCGTGAGCTTAGCTTGTTCTAGTTGTATTCCTGAAAGATTTAACGTATGATTACGTGTTATGGTTATTACGAGTTTGGGAGACTTGACTACTTGTATAGTTGTTTATTCTTAGAATAGTTGCATGATTTACATCTTGAAAGTATGATTGGGTAGTCAAGAGTTAGTAAGATTTGTTGGACACAAATTTGGATTTGGATTTGGGATCTAAAGTTACTTAATTTTCAATTTATCTTCACTGGGTCTCCCGATCATGATATTACACTTTCAGGTACGGGACGAGGTCGCGATCGTGACCGTGGAGCTGGTTTGGTATGATACCAGGATTGATGACGATGGATGGACTAAAGTCTGTTGTAGTCCATAAACTGTTTGTGTCATGACACTTTCATTTTTATCCGTTTTATTACCTTTCAGGTTGTTGAGCTCTCTTGAGCAATATCGCTTATATTTATTGGTTTCTATGGATTTCTGGATTTATGAATCTATTTTATCTTGGATTTTGAAAATTATAAGAGGGAAGAGCTTCCCAATCTTGAATGATTTAATTTATGATATTTTGAAATGAAAAGGATGTTTCCATCGATTTATAAGTTTTTCAATCATTATTTCAAGTCTTCCAACTTACATTATTTATTTATCGATTTATTTCTATTTTAAAGAGTCAGGTCCTTACAGTTGGTATCCGAGCTTAACAGTTCTGTAGACTTCGTGCATCGTGCATCGTAGATATTTTTTTTGTTTTCTTGTTTTACTTTAACTCTATCATCTAGTCATCGTCTGAAATCAGCTGCACCAGGTATTCCTAGACCCTTAACTTTAGAATTTAGCTACTTGCTTATGCTTTAGTAGTAAAGTAATGAGTTCTATTTTGCTAAGTAGCTTATCAAGTTCTATGGTTGTGATGCAGTACGCCTCCTAGATGTGGTGGTAGATGGGGCGGAGTGAGGGCAACTACCCCTAGACGAGGACGAGGTCGGGCTAGACACCTCATTCCTTTGCCGTAGTCGCCACATGAGGATCTAGAGGATGGTTGAGGCTTGATACCCAGTGATGTCTAACCAGATGATGTTCCCATGTTACCACCGCCCCAACGATGCCGAAGAGTTTATATGGAGGGAGATGATTATTATGATTTACTTCGGGATACAGATAGGCCCGTTGAGCATGTTGCTCCTCCTCGTAGAGCAGTTGACCCGGTGACTGATCGGGGTGACATTACTGATGCAGCTAAGACCCTGAGAAAGTATAAGTGTCATTCGCCAGGTGAGTTTGACAAGACATCATTTGTCCAAGTTTGTTGTGGGACAGGTTATTGATACTTAGAGTAAGAAGAGATGATTCATTGGTTGTCTGAGAACTGATATTAGAGGACATATGCTCGCCTTGTGACCTGTCACATATGAGGAGGCCTTTGCCATTACCCTTTCTTTGGACGTAGCGTCATTTGAGAAAAGAAAGGTAAATTGACAACGACCGGACAGACTACCTCTCAGAAGAGGAAGGCGGAGGACAGCCATGCTGGTCAAGGGACTCTGTCTCAGTAGAGGCCGTAGTAGCAGTAGTAGGCTCTGGGTGGGGCCCAAAATGGACAGTTCAGAAGACATAGTCAGACTCTTTGTCACAGTTGTGCTAGCTAGCATTCATGGAGATGCACTCTTCCACCGAGATGTTATCATTACGGATATACTAGGCACCGTTCTTCTGATTATAGGTCATAGCAGCCTCATCCACCACCGCGTGGTAATCAGTTTCAGGGTGGTTGGTGAAGACCTCAAGCACCATCAACTCAAGGATGAGATAAGGGTCAGGGCTTAAATAGGGGTGGAGACCAGGGTAGGCTAGCTCAGCAGCACAGAGCCCTTCCAATTGCTCATTTGCCACCGTAGGCACCTCCCTCACCCATACAACAGCAGGACCGTGTGTTTGCTACCACGAGAGAGAATATAGAGATGGCAGGTATGGTGGTGACATATACTTTGTCTGTTTTGAGATATTCTGCTTTTGTATTATTTGATTATGGGGCGACTCATTCATTTATTTCTACGGAGTTTGTTGAGTCTGCTGATCTATTCTATTTGGGCATGAGTTGCATGCTACCAACCCTCTTGGGAAATCTGTCATTGTGGATAGGATGATTTGTACTGATGATCTATGCAATTTGGGCTGTTATTTACATGCTACTTTGATCGTGATGCCTATGTCTGATTTTGACGTGATTTTGGTCATGGATTGACTATCAACTAATCATGCCAGTATTGGTTGTTCTGAGAAAGTCATTGACTTTATGGAACCATATGAATCTATTTTTCGTTTTTGTGGGACTAGTGGTATAGTCGCACCTGCTATAATTTCTATGCTTCAAGCTAAGGCTCTTTTGAGTGATTGCGCGAGGGTTACTTAGCCAGTGTAGTAGATTTCTAAGTACCTGAGCCTAGTTTAAGTTTAGTGCCAGTGGTGAGTGATTTTGCCAAGGTGTTTCCAGAGGAGTTGCCATGATTACCACCTGTTAGAGAGTTAGACTTTCATGTCGAGGTTAGTCCTGGGACAGCGTCGTTGTTCAAGACACCCAATAGGATGGCACCTACCGAGTTGAAAGAGCTCAAAAGCCAGTTACTAGGACTCTTGGACTTATGATTCATTCGCCCTAGTATGCCTCCTTGCGAAGCATCCATTTTATTTGTAAGCAAGAAGGATGGCTCGATGAGATTGTATATAAATTATCAAGAGTTGAATCGAGTCACTGTGACTAACAAAAATCCTTTGCCAAGGATTGAAGACTTGTTTTACAAATTGAGAGGGGCACTGTCTTTTCCAAGATAGATTTGAAATCTCGATACCATCAGTTGAGGATATCCCTAAGATCGCATGCAGAACTCGGTATGGGCATTATGAGTTTGTGGTTATGTCATTCGGCTTGACTAACGCACCTGCCGATTTTATAGATCTCATGCATACCTTTTTCAGGAGATTTAATGACCTGTTTGTCATTGTCTTTATAGACGATATTTTGATCTATTCCAAGACCGATGAGTTGCATGCGATACATTTGGAGGAGGACTAGTTTGTTTTGCGAGATCATAAGTTGTACACTAAGTTTTCAAAATGCGAGTTCTAGTAGAAGGAGGTGGCATTCTTAGGCCACATGGTGTCAAGTGGAGGAGTAACAGTTGATCCTTCTAAGATAGAGGCAGTTAGTGGTTGGCCTAGACCGACTAGCGTGTTAGAGATCCGGAGTTTCCTTCGAATTGTAGGATATTAGAGACGTTTTGTTCATAATTTCTCTAAGATTGCGTCCGTCTTGATGCGTCTGACTGGAAAAGGGGTTGAGTTTACTTGGTTTGATGAGTGCGAGGCAAGCTTTGAGGAACTCAAGATGCGATTAGTGACTGCACCTGTTCTTGTATCGCTAAATAGATCGTTTGGTTTGACTGAGTACAATGATGCTTAACTGAAGGGTTTGGGTTGCGTTTTAATGCAACATGGTAAGGTTATAGCCTATGCTTCTCGTCAGTTGAAGGAGCATGAGGAGAAGTACCCCACCCATGATATAGAGTTGGCCGCAGTTGTGCAGGCTTTGAAGATTTGGAGACAATACTTGTACGGTGATAAGATTTTGATTTTCATCGATCACAAGAGCCTTAAGTACTTCTTCACTCAGAAGAAGTTGAATATGAAGCAACGACGATGGTTGGAATTGGTTAAATGGATAATTGGAATTTAAAAGATCCAAACTTTTAGATAGAATGGTTAAAGGCTTTCGAAAATAGAACTTTGGATTTTAGTTGGAAGTTTAGAATCCTTGGAAGTGTAGATTACTTATTTACGATAAGATCTACTTATTGTTCTTCCGGAATTCCTATCTATTTACTTTATGCATATGGACATCTATGATCCTTTTACTTATGTCCTTGACTTTATGCTCCATTCATATTTATGTTTATTTACTTTTGCGAGCATACGCATAACATCTCACACCATAACATCTTGCACCATAACATCTAGCAACATTGAAATGAAAAGAAAAGAAGGGTGAACGATGAATCCTACGGGAAGTTCACATTACCTTCAGAGAAAAAGAAAATAAAGTGAGAAAGAAAAAAAAAGGTGAATGTGGATCCGACGGGAGTCCTCGTTACCTTCATGCATAAAGGTGAATGCGAATCCTATGGGATGTCTTCATTACCTTCATGCATATTATCAGTGGAATTACATCATAGAGCAAGAATTGTATATTTCATAATGGAAAGCAAGACAATAAGAAGAATTAAGATGTTATGCTCATGCAAAGTTTATTTATTCTTGCTTATATTTGTCTTAACGAATTATTGGATGAGAATTAGACTACGTGTGCTAGTATTAATAGAGATTTTGATTATGAAAGTTTGTTTTCTAGAGTTTAGAGAACTATAGAAAAGATTATGTAAAACGTACATTTCTAGAGAGTAAAGAAATGAAATTGATGTATACCCGAGTGCTATAGGAAAAAGGAATGAGAATGAATTGAAAAATGAGAGAATACAAGGGTGTATTGAACCTTGTATAATTATTATGTGATACGTATGTAAAAGAATTAGTTTCTCAATAAATTACATATGTATGAGAACTAGTTTCTCAATAAATTTGAAGATCTCTTATTTGGGAGAATAAGATTTGATATAAACCTTGTATATAGTATAAGGTATATAAAGAAAATGAGATGTAAATGCTATATGCATTTACGAAACCATACCCAGAAATGCTTGGAATGTAGTTTCACAATTATATTGGAGAATTGGTAAGTAAAAGTGGGACTTTCTCTTTGAATGTATTGATAGCAAAGAGTAAGTATGTTCTTGGACACGAATCAGGATACGGGTTTGTGATCTAACTTTACTTTTTATTCTGTTTATTCTCACTGGACTTAGTTGTTAGCTCATGATATTACAAACATTTCAGGTAATGTTTGGGGTCGTGGGAGAGGAGCTGGTGTGCGCTTGATCGAGAGAATGATGACACAGAGATGGACTAGATACTTTTAAAAGACCATGGTCTCATTTTGTTTATGTTGTGTTTTTTGAGATGTACATTTGTATATAGCCCATAAGAGCTTTTCGTCTTTATTTTTATGATTATAAATCTTTTGAACTCCTGAATAGGAACTTAAAGTTCCTTGTGGTTTTAAAATCTGAATTAAAAATGTAAACAGGTTTTGGCTAGCCAACTTTCAAACATAATCACGAATTTTTTTTATTAAATATAAGTTTTCCGCTGTCAATCTGATTTTAAATAATTTAAAAGGAGTCGGGTGGCAAGCCACTAGAGAAGATCATCGATTTTTCTTCCGACTTCTACTCAGGTACGCTCAATCCAGACAGACTCTTCCTCAAAGCCTCGACTTGCTGAAAAATCAAGTACTTACTAATATATAAAGTCGGCAACTTCATGTTTCATCTCAGGCTAGAAATAATGTTGTCTCAGGTCTCTATACATCTTAATAATACCTAGATGCACATAAAACTGTGAGCCTCCTCCAACAACTCTTTTCTATAAGTTGATCCTAAAGGGGCACACAACCACCTAAAATACATCAAAGCACGATCAGTAGAAAAGGTGAAATAGCTAGGTAAATCAAACTCTGCCACTTGAAAACTTGATGCCAAGTGTTTCTCACCCCTCTGTGCATCTATCACCCTCTGTCTTAGAGTAGGGCCAACAGTCAAACTTTCCAAACTCACAGTAACCTCAGCCGTAAGAATGGCTATCTCAGCTCTCTCCATCTCCTATATATGTCTCAACGGGGTAGTGGACAAGGCAGACGAGTGTGATGACTTTCGACTAAGTGCATTAGAAACTACGTTAGCCTTTCTGGGGTGATATTGTATGTCACAGTCATATTCCTTCACAAGCTCTAACCATCTCCCCTGTCTCATATTTAGTTTCTTCTGGGAGAAGAAGTACTTGAGACTCTTGTGATCGTTGAAAATCAGAATCTTCTCGCCATACAAGTAGTGTCTAGAGATTTTCATCACATGTAGAACAACTACCAACTCCATATCATGAGTCAAATACTTCTTTTCATGCTCTTTTAACTGTCGAGAGGCGTAATCTATTACCTTCCCATGTTGCATCAATACACAACTCAGACCCTTCTTGGGTGCATTTGTATACACTATCAATTCAATGGACTTATCTGGTGATACTAAAATTGGTGCCGACACAAATCTTTTCTTAACCTCTTCGAAGTTCTCTCGCACTCTTCAGACCATACAAAGTCCACTCCCTTTTTCGTCAAATGAGTCAAAGATGATGCAATCTTGGAAAAGTCTTGCACAAATCGTCTATAATATCCTTCAAGTCCAAGAAAACTCTGTATCTCAACCGCACTAGTCGGTTGAGGCCAACCACTTATGGCTTCAACCTTAGAAGGATCAACAAAAATCCCTCTACTAGATACCTCATGTCCCAGGAATGCAACTTCCTTCAACCAGAATTCACACTTTGAAAATTTTGCATACAACATTTAAGCACTCAAGATCAATATCGATAACACTTTATCTAAATGCATGGCATGCAACTCCTCAGTCATAGAGTAAACCAGAATATCATTGATGAACACCATCATAAAAGAGTCAATAAACCTCCTGAATGTTGTATGCATAAGGTCCATAAAGTCTGCTGGAGCGTTAGTTGGGACAAAAGACATGATAACGAACTCATAATGGCCATAACTTGTCATGAAGGCAGTCTTAGGAATATCCCCATCCCTAATCCTCAATTGATGGTACCCCGATCAAAGATCTATCTTCGAAAAGATAGTGACTCCTCTCAACTGATCAACCTCATAGAGCTATCCTTCTTTTCACAAACAACACTAGAGCTCCTCAAGGCGATATACTAGGGCGAGTAAATCTAAGAGTTTCTACAACTAACTCTTGAGCTCCTTCAACTCAACCAGTGCCATACGATTACGTGCCTTGGATAATGGAGCGGTCCCAAGAATCACCTCTATCTGGAAGTCTAACTCCCTTACTGGCGGTAGATCGGGTAACTCATCAAGGAAAACATCAGTGAAATCCCTCACAATAGGTACAAAATCTAGAGAAGCCCCACTAACTAACGTGTCTACTATGCTAGCCAAATAACCCCAAGCACCATCGCTCAAGAGCGCTCTAGCCTGGATCCTCGAGATAACTGCAGATGTAACCCTACCTCGAGATGCATGGAAATGAAAACTAGTCCCACATGGATAAACAAAGTTTACAACTTTCTCACTACAACCGATGGGCTTGGTTGGTTGACAGGAAATCCATGCCCAAGATAATATCAAACTCAGACATTAGCGTCACAATCAAAACAACATGCATATAACCAAAATACACAAATCAGCAGTATATATAAGTCTATTCACAATAACAGATTTTTGAAGCGGAGTAATAACATGCAACTCATGCCCTAACGGATTAAACTCAAAAGCAACAGACTCAAATGACTCAACAAACTCAACAGAAATAAACTCAACCAATTGGATTGGTTAGTTGACAGGCAATCCATGCCCAAGATAATATCAAAGTTAGACATTAGCATCACAATCAAAACAACATGCATATAGAACCCAAAATACACAAATAATCAGTATATATAAGTCTATTCGCAATAATAGATCTTCTAAGCGGAGTAGTAACATGCAACTCATGCCCTAACAACTTAGCTCAAAAGCAACAAACTCAACAAACTCAACAAAAATAAAGGAATGATTGGCCACATAATCAAATAACTCAAGGGCAGAGTGTCCCAAAACTGACAAAGTACCTGTAATAATGGTACCTAATGCCTTAACATCCTCTCGAGTGATGGTAAAGACACGGGTGTGCTGTCGTGTTTAAGGCTGTGCCTGAGCAGTCAGTTGTTGTCTCTACTGCTGGTTAGGCCTAACATGGCCTCTTCCTTCTGTCTAACCTCATCCCTAGCCCTGGCTCTGACTTAGACCCTAGCTCTGACTATGACTCTAACACTGATCAACATGGTGGTTTGGTGTCTGCAAACTATGGCAGAACTGTCTAATATGTTCCATCTGACCATAATGAAAATATTTCCTCCCCTTGCACGCACCATGATGATAATTAATACAATGGTGATAGTAGGGAAAAGAAGAAACTTGAACTCTAGACTGGCCTGTCTGCTGTCCTAGGCGAAACTGAGGTCTGGTTTGTCCTCCACCCCTACCTTGAGCCTTTATCTACAGCTGTGTCCCTCTACCTTGAAGGTCGTCCTCAACCTTCCTCTTTTGTGAAGAGGACTGTGCAGGAGCTACCTTGTCCTTCTTCTTAGAGGCCCCAATGTTCAAAGCTAATGCAACATCCAAGGTTCACAGTCACCATCTAACTGTCCTCGAATGTCTGCCCTGAAACCCCACAGTGAACCACTTTTTCTTACTCTCAGGGTCAGTAACATGCTCAATGAAAAACTTAAATAACTGATCAAACTCCTTCTCACACCCAACAACCGATTGATCATCCTATCTAAGTGATAGAGACTGTAACTCTAGCTGATCTTTAATGTCCTCTGGTAATACTTATCAAAGTAGGACTCAGAAAATGGGATAGTCCATCCCACTAGGGAAGTGCATCGTCAACCAAAGAATAGGTCCCATAGTTGACCTTCGAATAATTCGGGCAACGAATAAAAACCAAGTGCTCTATCAACCCCAGTAACCCATCTCTCGACGTCTGCAGGATCATTAGATGTCCCATTGAACTCAGAAGGGGCATACCTGATATAATCTTTCAAAGCCTTAGCAGTGGGTCTACAGCTGGAACAGTTCCTCTAGCAGGTGAAATAACATGATCTGCGTGTCCTCCACCACCACACAACAAGTCAAGATAATCCTCCTTAGAAATGGTAACACTACACTCATGCCTAGGTGGCTGGTCTACTGGAGACTCATCCTCTTGGTGCTCAGGTAGGAGTAGTGGTGGTGGTGATGTGACTGCTCTAGGTCGACCACTACCTCGTACCAGAGCCAGTATTATCCCTCTACCTCTCCTAGGTGAAACAGCTCTCAGAGGCGCACTAAAATCAAAACCAGATAAGTCTCACGTGAGGTACTAAGAAATGAACTTACAAAACTACACTTAAACTTAACAACCGAGAAAGTTCTAAAAGTGTAAAGTCTAAGGATACCTGGTGTCGTTGACCTCGAACGATGGATTGGATAAGGACTAAAAATCAAAACCTGAAAAACATGCGATGCATGTAATCTACATAACCATGAGGCTCTGATACCAACTGTAATGACCCGACTCCATTAAATCCTTTAAATGCAATGACACAGCTGAAGCTATGGTATTAAAAAACAACATGGGTACGTTTAAAACTTGGACAATACAAAAACCTATTTTACATTTTTCATAGCCAGAGAAATCATAAAGACATGAAAATACGTATTTTCGTTTATAATTAAATCCTGAAATGGACACAAAATCATAAAGAAGAAGTTCAAGGGCTCTTACGAGACCAAAATACAATGTATATCAAGATGGAAATAAGGTAAGATAAAGGTGAAAATATCAAGAGCAAGCATTCCTAGAATGCTAAAAAAATGTCCATGTCCATGTCCAAGAGGCATCACCTTGCGGTCAAGCAACACCACCACCTCTACCACACCCTCTACCACGAGTAGTACCTGAAAAGTATAAGTGTAACATTATCAACATAAAAATGCCAGTGAGAGTAAAATGGAGGTAAGTAATCCTATGGACCGAATTCCATATAGAAAATTGTGTCCAAAGGCCTAACATGCTTTTTACTATCCATTTTACACTTCCAATACAACCTAAACATTCACCAATCTAGTTCCCAATTCTGACACACATTGAACTCCCTAAGGTATTACATTGAAATCAAAACACTTATACAAAGGATAAACATATTTTTACATAACAAATAACAAACAAGTTGGGATGCTCATGTCATGAACTCGATTTATCATCCTACCACATATCCACAGATCTCCTCATATAATAACACCCATAGCTTGTTTCATCTATGGATTCTTATATCCCAATATCGCGTCACATACTTTCTCACATATCTCATAAGCCATTTTCATATGTGGATCCTTATATCCCAAGATATCATCACATAAATTTCTCACCGATCTCATCATATAATAAAACCCATAGCCTATTTCATCCTTATATCCCAAGATTGTATCACGTAAATCCTCGATATAATTGTCACCCATAGCCTATTTCATCTTGAATCCATTATATCTCGATACAATTGTCCCCATTGCCTATTTCATCTATGAATCCATTATATCCATGAATTGGTTCACAACCATGTTGCATCACAACACAAACAACTAATATCAATACAATCACATTACAAATTACACTCAATTACATGCTTATCATTTGTACTTCTCAAACTGTTGCCTCTTGCCAAAACCCAAGTACATCAATTGTACAAGCATTGGAATTTCCATACTCCACGTTACTACCACATGAAACCATAACCCTTAATCCTTACATAAGGTGACAAGATTGAATAAACAATAACAAAAAAGTGTCACTGATGTCACGTTCACAAAGATCCTAATTACACAGTAAACAATTAACAAAGTTTAACATATCAATGTATCAAAGACAATAGAACACATATGTTACATAAAAAACTCCCAAGAAAACTACTAAGCTACTTTGGTCCAAAGAATATCCATGGTACCTTCCATTTCTAAGTTTCTTCTAAAATTCTCCATAGCCTTACAAGACTTCCAAACTTTACTAAAACTTACTTTTTCAACAAAATCCAGTAATTAACTCCAAATACACTTAAAATACAAACGATCTCGAACTCACTTCTAAGGTTCATAGTCACCATCTAACTACTTAATATCTCTTAACAATAACAAATATATTAACCGCGATCAAACAATATCGTAATGTAATTCGAAACACAAAATTACAACCACCATTTTAAACTCACCTTAGTAAATAAGTCAGCTTCCTAAAAGCTGAAAGATTTGTCACATGAGAAATTACCAACACCTACAATTAAACATCGAAGAAATGACACATAAACGCATAAAACGATAGAAACAGCCCGGGGTTGGCCATTGAGGCTCTCGACCCAAAACAGTTGGGGGGGGGGTTGGGTTTGATTTTCCAACTTTTAGGCATTTTATAGGAGTTCTGAGTTGGTTTTGAGTAGTTTTGAAGATAGTACTATCAATGGGTAAACATAAATAGAGTTTTTGGACAAGAATTCTTTCCCCAAAAGTTAAGAAAACACAAAATTAAACAAGTAAAATCACCTACAACAATCCATGACTTTGGGAGAGTTAAATGGGACGAGTTTTCACTTTCTTTCAGTCTAGGGTTAGGAGAAACTTTCCAAACACCTAAATGAACTTCTCTAATTGAAATCTTCAAGTTTCTTGGTGAGAAATTGAAATTTCAACCATGGATTTCATTTAAACTTCAATGGAAACAAAACCCATAAAGATATATAAACTTTTCTTACCTTGAGGCCTCTTAAAGATGAAAGAAAAGCTTCAAAGTTAGGATGAAATGAAAGCTAGGAGCGAGTGATTTCCAATAAACTAAGAATCGAAACGATTCGTCGAGAAATGACAATAACCCAAGGATTTTCCTCCCCCAAATGAGACCTATGGTTTTGAGAGAAGAAAAGGAAGAGTACTTTTCTTTTCTTTTGGCTAAGAATAAATTTGAGGAGAAGATGAATTGGATAGATATTTTAAATGAAAAACAAAAAATTATGAAAAAGTCTCTCGCTTGCTTTTAGCTTTTAAATCTTAACCCAATGAACTTAAACTAGCAAAAATGTGATTAATAATTATTAATTGGCCCATTAATAATTATTAATATGCCTAACTAATTTAAGCTACTAATAGGGTACAAACGAAATAAACTCCTAAAATCTAAGTTATTAATTCTAAATACTTTAAAAAAAATTACCTCAAAAGTAATGGAATGTTACTAATCCTTAATCAACAAGTCTTCTACGCTATATCCCAATTGAACAAGTAGGGGTAAAATAGTAAATTTAAAAAACATTTGAGAATCAAGAGAACATAAGGATAAAGCGGTAATTATAGAGGTAAAGCGATAAATTTAACTCATCTATAATTATAAGTTTTCCACATGAAAGATATATCAAATACACTTTATAACGTCCTGTTATTTTGAGGTAGTTTTTTTTTTTATTTACAATAGTTAATCTATTTAATTTTAGAGTTAGATAATTTAATTTTGTTAAATTAACATTTTATTTGCTTTAGACTTTAATTTAATATTTGTACTTTTGAGGCGTTAATTGAAATCTAGGTGAATTAAATATCATTAAAGGCAAACTAATGATACTTAATCACCTTCTAACTAGTGTTTGTTTAATTTTGAGAGTAGTAGAGTTTTTAAAGTGCCTGGGGTATATTTTAAAAATGAGAAGCAATCTTGGGGGTCTTTTTCTAAAGAAATCTCTTCTCTTCAAGTCTTGTAGGGTCATAACTCATCTTCTTCATTTCAAAAGACACAAAAAAAGAATTATCATCCTCTCTAGCTCCCCTTGCCACCGCTCATACCCTTCATTCTAAGGGATAGGTTTTTCTAGTCCCATCTCTGATTTACACAATTCTTTTTACGTTGGAACGCTCTGGCCATAAGCTTTCTTTTCATGTATTCCTTGAAACATTTCCCCATATTCAAGGAAAGCCCTAGAAAGGTGAGATTAATTTTTTTTTAAATGAGTTTTAATCCTCATGCTCTTAAATGAAGATTTGAGTTGTAATCTTCAAGTTCCATCTAATGTAACATAAAGATTTAAATTCAAATGGGCATTTAAGCTTGAACTTTGAAATTTCTTATGGTCTTGGACATTAAAAATTAAAATACCAAAACCTCTTTAAACACCCTTTTGTCTTAAGCCATAAGGGAATTTTTCCCTTGGTGTTTTGTGACTTTTCCTTAAGTTTTGGTGGTAAAATCATGTTCAAATGCCCACCTAAAAACTATCCAAAATGAACCAAGATGTCACACAATCGTCCAAAATTGAAAGAACACCCTCCCTAATCCCTAAAACAGCCCCGACTTGCGTGAGCTATAAGGGGAATGTTCCAGGCAGTTTTGTCCATTTGTCCTTTTACTTGTCATTTGTTTTGTTATTTGATTTAATTAATGTATTTTAAGCTTAATAAATTGTAGGTGGTGTGGTATTGTTGTTTGACGCTTCAACGAGTCGATTATAGTTTGTTTTACTTTAAGGTGAAGATAAATATAATTTAACATAAATTTAAGAACTAAGTTGGTTGAATGATTCGTATGATTGGGTGATAAGTAAAACTTGGAATTTAAGAGATTATAAGTGTGCTTATTAAAATATTGGAATTTGAAAAGCTTAGCTTGTTTTATGCCTTTGGAAGAATTTTGGGTTCAAATAATTATGTTTAGTTTACTATAAGTTCCTATATTGCCTGTGAAGGGATGATTTACTAAATTAGCGGAATTTTGTTTAGTAAACTTATTAACATTTAATAACGGATCTATTAACATCATGCAATTTGTGATAAAACATGTAGATTCATGCTTATATATTCGAAAATTAAAAACCGGAACTTACATTGACTGAATAATGGAGAATCGGTTGGAGGTTTCTTTACAGCTTCAATTCCTCAGCAACACCAGATCTTCTACGCTATATCCCAATCGATCAAACGAAATTCGATTGTGGGATCGAACTTTAGAAGAAATTGGGAAGAAGAAAAAAATATTTTTCTTCCCAATACTTATGAGAAAATCGGCAATGAGGGAGGGAGAGGAGAAAGAGAGAGTTCCAACTTTCTATGGAATTGAATTGTATGATTTATGAATGACCCAACCCTCCTATTTATAGAAAAATAGGAATCCTAATCACATTAGGATTAATCTATAGAGATAAACACAAAAAGAAAAAGATAATCTCTTTCCTTTATCTAGCAATTTCGAAAATGCCATAGATAAATAGGAGATTATTTTATTTTCTTTATTTTTATTTATCTTGGGTAAATAAATCTATGTAATTATTTTAGGATATAATTCAAGCAATTATCTCTTCCCAAAAATACATGGTGGCCGAAAATAGCATATTAATTTAATAAATAATTCCAAATTATTTAATTAATTATTTTGGGCCAATCTCAATTGGGTTCATTAATCCAATTGGGCTAGAAACTCTCTCTTAAATTAATAAGTCCAACTCAATTAATTTATTTATTAATTACCATTTAAATAAATATTTTATTTAAATAATTAATATTTTCTCCCGTCTAAATATTATCAAATTATATTTAATTATCAATTTCCATTTAAATAATTTTCATTATTTAAATAATTAATAATAAATATTATAATTATTAATTTCCATTAAATAAACTCATTATTTAATTAATAATTTTATTGACAATATTTTATTATTAATTAATTAATTTTAATTATTAATTTCCGTTCAAATAAAATTAATTATTTAAACAATTAATAATTGTTAATTAATTTCAAATTATTAATTACCATTTAAATATACTCAATATTTAAATAATTAATAATATCTAATTAATAATATTTCATTATTA
This sequence comes from Gynostemma pentaphyllum, assembly GCA_028015215.1. Classification (NCBI taxonomy): domain Eukaryota; kingdom Viridiplantae; phylum Streptophyta; class Magnoliopsida; order Cucurbitales; family Cucurbitaceae; genus Gynostemma; species Gynostemma pentaphyllum. The sequence goes on from CM051348.1 coordinate 23,563,041, forward strand.
ATTTCCTGTTTAAATAAACTTATTATTTAAACAATTAATAATGTTTATATTAATTACCGTTTAAATATACTCAATATTTAAACAATTAATATTGCCTATTTTAAGTAATTCACTTTACTTAAAATTTCCATTTCTTCCACTTGATTTCGCGACTACGATATTTAGGCTAGCATAGGGACCCAATGGACCTATAGATCATGGGCTTAATAATTAGTCAATTAAGTGATTAACTCATAATCAGTTAATTACTTATTATCTAACTATGAATAATTCCACTATAGATTCATAGCTGAACTCCCCTCACTATAGATGAGTTATGTCCATTTAGTTTATCTTTATTTATATCTGTGATATTATCCTTCACGTGGAACCCTCATAATTACAGAGGATAAATTTACCGTTTTGCCCCTGTAATTACCGCTTTATTCTTGTGTTCCGCTGATTCTCCAATGAACTTTATCTTTAGTCGAACTAGAGATAAGATACTTCGTGATCAATAGAAGTCGTGACGTCACTTGTTCATGTCTCGAATCGGGACATCAAGGGAGTTTCCTAAAGTTCCTAAAATGTTTAGGTATCACACCGATACCAGGTTAATTTATAGGAAAGTTATGAATTCCATCTCGTGAAAATGAGTTCCCAGCTACTTGTCTAGTCATGTTCCCAAAACGAAGTGTATTGAGCGTTCTTACGGATCACTCTCAACCATGTGAATCAAAGAACATAACTCCACAAATAGGAGTCCGCATTTCACTCAGGATTGAGATCTATCACCGGTTGATAAACTTAGTTTGATATTCGATCAATTCTCGTAAACGGTACTAAGGAGAAATTTGATCGAACATCGTGGTCCTGTCTTATACAATCAACATTGCATATGATACTTCCATTTCATGTCTCCCACATGAATGATCAGGATTAGATCATTTGTCTATAAACAAAATGCGAAGCTATCAACAGTGTTACCAGGATAAGGTTCCCAAACGTTATCCATTTACTGTAGACACTTTTAAGTTACTCATCTCGACTTTAATCCTCTTGTATGACTCACATACTAAGTCGTGATTTCATAAGAGTAACTTAGGGTTTACTATTTGAATGTTTTGATATTTATATATTTCCATATATTCCTAATATCGTCAATTGAATCAATCTAGATTATATAAAGAACTCATGTTTATTTATTTAATTTATTCTTAATAAATTATTATAATTAAATAATTACAAGTTCTAGGACACCATTCCTAACAATCTCCCACTTGTCCTAGATCTTTGGAGATTTGACTTGTAATTCCAGTCCAACTGGATGACTATCAACTACTTAGCCATGGTAGTCATTTTAATACTTAATCGAGAACGTTTTCATCTGTTTAGTATGTAATTCTTTTTGTCGATGTTAGTTTCATTAAGTGTAATAGATTCCATATTTTATCGCCATAAAATAAACTCTATTAACTATTGATTTGAAACTATCATGTTCAAATACCTTTTCATTTACTAACGACTTAGTAATTACGCGAATCTAGAGTTTAGTTAGCAAAAACTCATTTTACTTATACTTAACTCATCTGATATTTAATTCGCAAAGGTCTTTTGTCGAATTCTTACATGGAAGTAAATTCATGTTCGAATTTGAGCCCGTGCAACTCATAAAATCTCCCATTTTATCTATGTGCACTAACATACTATTTGTTAATTTTATTTTAGTCACATTGGTTCTAGGATTCTCGAAATTCTTAAGCTCCCACTACAAAGTAATTCTCCATTACTTTCATTTGTTTAATGATTACAATTCTATACTTCTTATTATTTCCAAAATAATATATAAGTATAAGTGACCTTTTTCAACTCAACTATTGAAAATTCATGTCATTTTTATTTCACTTATTTTGAACTTTATTCATTGATTTTGAAGTCAATGAGTTTCTCTTGGACTTGAAAGTCCTTTGGTTCGTATTATGACGCTCCCACTCAAATAAAGTTCTACAAGTAGTTTAACAATTTAAACTTTTAAATAACTACTTGTTTTTATTGTGAAATAAAATCATTGTAATTCTTTTATATCTTAATTAAGGTTTAAAACTTTCAAGTATCACCGATTTCTTGAACTTTTCCTTAATAATTTGTGAATTCAATAATTCACTAATTATTACTTTCAATTTCTATATTGTTTATTCCATATCAGTAAGTGCTCCTTTAAAACATCCTTTTAAATAACTGAATGTTTGGAATACTAGAAATTGATTCTTTGTTCATTTTTCACTTAAGTTTAACATCTAAGTGTTGAACTTTAGTGATTTTAAGTCCATTATCTTTGATAAATCAAAGATGCTCAATTTCACTTATTTCTTTAAGTTTGTAGATCAACATGGTTATCATCTCAAATTCTTTGAGAACCATCTTTAAGAGGTTAATCCTTTAACTTATTTAAGTGATTTTAGACTTAAACATTTAAACATTTTTAAACCTTCATAACTTGTTTAGATATTTAGTAGTTTAGAATTTGGATTTGGAATTTATTTGTTTTATTCTAAGTATTTTGAATAACCATCCAATCACACTTTGGAACGTTGTAATAAAATTGCAAAGGAATATTTAACTAAACGACTTTTATTAAAATATTCCTAATTTGATTCTTATAGGGTGAGAATCAATATTTATTACATAATTCAAAATTTAAAACAAAATTTAAAACTAAACTAAACTAGAAATATGAAAAATTAAAGACTGAAAACAGTAAATCCAATCTACTTCTATCTTGAGTCATCTTCAAACCAGCAGTGTTGAAGAATCAAGCTGCACCTGTAAAGTTTTAAAAAAAACTTCTTGTTAGTGACTATTGAATCAACCATTCAAAATAAATTTCTCAAATTTTTCACTAAGTAAATCTAATTTACCTTCTTTCCCCTTTTTCTTTTCTTCGAGATATTTGGGGCAATTTCTCTTCCAATGTCCATCTATGTTGCAATGAAAACATTTCCCCTTAGGCTCTTTGGTCTCAGCCTTAAATGCTTTCTTCTTAGCATTGAGCTTGGTCTTTTTAGCAGTAGAGCTCTTCTTCTTCTTAGAAGCATTGAAGACAACATTTGCTTCTCCTGACTTCTTGTTTTCCTTTTTCATTGCTTCGAAGGTTTGAAGTTCGTTTAGCAATTGAGTAAGGGAGTAGCTCAGTTTGTTCATGACCAAATTGCTTTTAAAACTGAAAAAACTCGGTGGGAGAGATTCCAATATAAAGCTTATCTGGGACTCGTCATCAATCATGGCCCCGTTCGTTTCAGCTACGTTAAAGTAGTTCATCATTGTCAAAACATGATCACGAACAGATGTGCCTTCTTTCATTTGAGTGTTATAAACCGACTTTATAGCATCATGACGTGCTTGTTTTGATGGTTGGCCAAACATGCCCTGCACGGAATCAGCTATTTCCAAAGCCGTTTCCATTGGTTCATGTTTCTTGGCTAAGACGTCACTCATCCCAGCCATCAAATAAACACGGGCCTTTTCATTGGCCCGGACCCAGCGCTCATATGCATCCTTTACAGCTTTAGGAGCATTGGTAGCAGGTGTATCAGGTTTGAGTTCACTAAGAACGAATTTCAAGTCTTCTACCACGAGAATGGTGTTCATTTCATTTTTCCAGGAGGTGTAGTTATCTCCATTTAGTTTGTTCTTTCCAAGGATTGTGACTAAAGCGAGATGCCATTTTCTTGAAAATTTAAATAAACCTTATCTTAGTAATCTAACATGCTTTCAACATTCAAATACTCAAAGTTTCGACATATAATTAAATATGATGCATGAATGCGAACATATTAATGAACAGAAAAGCCCTAAAACATGTTACTATGTCACGATATTTTAATGATACCAGTGAAGTGCCGTCGAATGATAGGTCAGTTACCATCATTAAAACGAGATGCCACTCGAACAATTGACAACTCCAGAATAACTCATATTCCTATGTCATTGTTTACCGTGTATTTGGTCCAGAGTTTTGATAACAAAATTTATCAAATTTCTTTTAAGTGTGACCCACTAATTTAGTCTTTTAAATAAAATTGAAGAGTGTCTACGAAGTGTAGATTCATCTTCAATCAATCTCATTTAAAATTCTTTATCCCTTTCGGGAGACCCAACTTGATATTGATTTATACAATAAACCTTCCTATGGGAATGAACACTGCAGCAGGTGTTACAGAGGCCATGTATAAATCTCACGTTTCGAGCCCATTAGTGGAGACCATAGGATACATTGACATGTTTCCTTCTCCCACTTAATATTTTGAGTTTAGGGTTTCATAACTTAGACTAATTCAGGCTAACTCATTAATCCAAGTTTTAATTAACCTAATCAACTTTAACTATTAAATTGGTTAGATTAATTTTATAAAGTGATTGTTCAAGTTTTCCTAATTTAAACTAATCACATTATGCGCCGTCTTAATAATTTTGATTTATTAATTTGAACTTTTCTCCCGGATCGCTCCCAGGTTAGGCGCTCCGTGTTAGGGGAACTTTATGAAACCTCATCGCTTGGGCGAGCTTTCTCGCTGGAGATCCGTTCAATTTAATTAATCTCAATTATTAATTTTTAATTAACCCTTAATTAAAAGTTTCTATTTGTTTATCTTATATGGATTTGGCCCAATTGTTTAAACAATAATTCCATATTACAAATAATTCATTTAGTTTCTATTCAACTTTTAAACTAGATTTAACTTTTGAATTTTAACTAAATAAGCATGCTTTTAATTCTAAAACAATTAGAATATAATTTTCGATAATAACATTTATAAAATAAAATTATAGCATGCTTCACATACATTAGCATATAATAACACATATTATATCATGATGCATGTATGTACAATTAATTAAAATCATACAACCTATGGTGGGATTTTCTACATGACATACTCTTATGCATGAATATTATTTAAAAACAATTATATCATACATATAAACAATTTAAATAATAAATAGCTAAATTGACCGGTATTCTTGGCACTATTTCTAAAACGGAAAATTAAATTACAACTTAATTAAATCTTCCATTGTAGATCTTGAGGCTTTATCTTTCTCTCTCCTCCATGGTGTAGGCGTGGACATGGGTATTTATGGGGCAAATATTATCTCCTTAATATTTCCATAAATACTTGTTTTAAAATAATTATCTTTTAATTATATGGAAAAATAAAGAAAATATTTTCCATGTAATCTTATATCAATTTAATAATTTATAATTTAGGATAGGGAGATAATCTTAAAAGATTTTATCCTTATCTTAAATATTTAAATTTTTAAATTGAGATAACAAGATAATTATGATAAAATATCTTACCATATCTTTACCTTATCTCATCCTTGGGCGTGGGCATCATGAATGATGGGGAAAAATTTTCTTCTCTTCCTCCCTTGGTGTAGCCGATTTTGCCATCATTGGGTATGGGAAAATTACAAATTTTTCCTATACCCTAAAATTTATGGTTTACAAATTTTTCTACTAAAATTTAAAATCCTAAGTGCCTCAAGAATACCTAAACAGTCAATAAGCAAACCTCCACAATTTATATAAACATACATAAAACAACTTTTTATGCAACCCACCAAATTTTCGAAAAACACAAATTTGCATGATAATTAAAATTAGCTCTGATACCAATTGAAGGGATGATTTACTAAATTAGCGGAATTTTGTTTAGTAAACTTATTAACATTTAATAACGGATCTATTAACATCATGCAATTTGTGATAAAACATGTAGATTCATGCTTATATATTCGAAAATTAAAACCTGGAACTTACATTGATTGAATAATGGAGAATCGGTTGGAGGTTTCTTTCTGACTTCAATTCCTCAGGCAACACCGGATCTTCTACGCTATATCCCAATCGATCAAACGAAATCGATTGTGGGATCGAAACTTTAGAAGAAATTGGGAAGAAGAAAAAAATATTTTTCTTCCCAATACTTATGAGAAAATCGGCAATGAGGGAGGGAGAGGAGAAAGAGAGAGTTCCAACTTTCTATGGAATTGAATTGTATGATTTATGAATGACCCAACCCTCCTATTTATAGAAAAATAGGAATCCTAATCACATTAGGATTAATCTATAGAGATAAACACAAAAAGAAAAAGATAATCTCTTTCCTTTATCTAGCAATTTCGAAAATGCCATAGATAAATAGGAGATTATTTTATTTTCTTTATTTTTATTTATCTTGGGTAAATAAATCTATGTAATTATTTTAGGATATAATTCAAGCAATTATCTCTTCCCAAAAATACATGGTGGCCGAAAATAGCATATTAATTTAATAAATAATTCCAAATTATTTAATTAATTATTTTGGGCCAATCTCAATTGGGTTCATTAATCCAATTGGGCTAGAAACTCTCTCTTAAATTAATAAGTCCAACTCAATTAATTTATTTATTAATTACCATTTAAATAAATATTTTATTTAAATAATTAATATTTTCTCCCGTCTAAATATTATCAAATTATATTTAATTATCAATTTCCATTTAAATAATTTTCATTATTTAAATAATTAATAATAAATATTATAATTATTAATTTCCATTAAATAAACTCATTATTTAATTAATAATTTTATTGACAATATTTTATTATTAATTAATTAATTTTAATTATTAATTTCCGTTCAAATAAAATTAATTATTTAAACAATTAATAATTGTTAATTAATTTCAAATTATTAATTACCATTTAAATATACTCAATATTTAAATAATTAATAATATCTAATTAATAATATTTCATTATTAATTTCCTGTTTAAATAAACTTATTATTTAAACAATTAATAATGTTTATATTAATTACCGTTTAAATATACTCAATATTTAAACAATTAATATTGCCTATTTTAAGTAATTCACTTTACTTAAAATTTCCATTTCTTCCACTTGATTTCGCGACTACGATATTTGGGCTAGCATAGGGACCCGATGGACCTATAGATCATGGGCTTAATAATTAGTCAATTAAGTGATTAACTCATAATCAGTTAATTACTTATTATCTAACTATGAATAATTCCACTATAGATTCATAGCTGAACTCCCCTCACTATAGATGAGTTATGTCCATTTAGTTTATCTTTATTTATATCTGTGATATTATCCTTCACGTGGAACCCTCATAATTACAGGCGGATAAATTTACCGTTTTGCCCCTGTAATTACCGCTTTATTCTTGTGTTCCCGCTGATTCTCCAATGAACTTTATCTTTAGTCGAACTAGAGATAAGATACTTATGTGATCAATAGAAGTCGTGACGTCACTTGTTCATGTCTCGAATCAGTACATCAAGGGAGTTTCCTAAAGTTCCTAAAATGTTTAGGTATCGCATCGATACCGTTAATTTATAGGAAAGTTATGAATTCCATCTCGTGAAAATGAGTTCCCAGCTACTTGTCTAGTCATGTTCCCAAAAGAAGTGTATTGAGCGTTCTTACGGATCACTCTCAACCATGTGAATCAAAGAACATAACTCCACAAATAGGAGTCCGCATTTCACTCAGGATTGAGATCTATCACCTGGTTGATAAACTTAGTTTGATATTCGATCAATTCTCGTAACCGGTACTAAGGAGAAATTTGATCGAACATCGTGGTCCTGTCTTATACAATCAACATTGCATATGATACTTCCATTTCATGTCTCCCACATGAATGATCAGGATTAGATCATTTGTCTATAAACAAAATGCGAAGCTATCAACAATGTTACCAGGATAAGGTTCCCAAACGTTATCCATTTATCGTAGACACTTTTAAGTTACTCATCTCGACTTTAATCCTCTTGTATGACTCACATACTAAGTCGTGATTTCATAAGAGTAACTTAGGGTTTACTATTTGAATGTTTTGATATTTATATATTTCCATATATTCCTAATATCGTCAATTGAATCAATCTAGATTATATAAAGAACTCATGTTTATTTATTTAATTTATTCTTAATAAATTATTATAATTAAATAATTACAAGTTCTAGGACACCATTCCTAACAGCCTGCTCTTGGGTCGATAATGGACTTTCTACTATTATGATTTGATATGTCTGTTGATGATGTTATTGGATAAATATCATGAAATTTGAGAAAATTATGACTTAATTATGGTAATCTCGAATGAGATCCTCCTTGAGAATTGTTAAGTGTTTTGGAAATTGAGATTGATTATATATATCACATGTGGTTATCTGAAGACCCACAAGGCTTGACTATTGATTTATATACATCACATGTTAGTTATCTGAAGGCCTATAAGGCTTGACTATTGATTTTATGTGTGGCATGCTAGTTATTTGAAGGCTTACATGGCTTGACTTTATTATTTATTGTACTATGAGATGTAGCAGATTGTAAGGGCTATATGTAACTAGCTTGTCAGGGTATGAGATGTAACAGACTGTAAGGCTATATGTACCTTGCTTGTCACGGTATGAGATGCGACAGACTGTAAGGGCTATATGTACCTTACTTGTCACGATATGGGATGTAACATACTATAAGGGCTATATGTACCTCACTTGTCACGATATGGGATGTAACAAACTGTGGCTATATGAACGTGCTTGTCATAAAATGAGATAGAAAAGTTCGTAGAGAAATATGTGCCTTATTTTTTCATTAACCATATGTTTATGATTGTTGAGCATGTTAGTTTAGGGTTGTAATGTATTGATATCATGAGTACTTAAGCATTTACTTGTTTTATTGAGAGATTATACCTTTAGAAGTTGCAAGGTTTGATTGTTGTTGTTTGGGTAGTCAAAAGATAATTGGATTTTTAGACACTAATCCAGATACAGATTTGGGACTTAAAGTTACCTTATTATCTATTTATCTTCACTGGGTATTTTCACTCATGATATTACATTTGAGGTGCAGCTTGTGATAGAGACTGAGACCAAGGAGCTTGTGCAACATGATGTCAGAGTCGATGACGATGGGATGGACTAGAGTTGTTGTACAAGCTATGAACTTGTTCATGTTTCTTTATATACTTTGGTTTATTGAGCTCATGAGAGCCTATCTTGACTTATTTGATATATTTTCATGGATTTATGTTTTCTTTCTGAAACTTTGAACTTTTAGAATTGATGTTTATGTAAAAGGATGCGCATCCCAAACCTTTGGATTTGATAATGGGTTTAACCAAGTTTTAAAATGGATATGTATTTATTCTTTTGAATCGGCATGTTTATCTTTTAAAATTCTCCCGCTTGCATCATTATTATATTATTTTCAAACTTAAAGAGTCAGGTCATTATAGTTTGTATCAGATCTTAATGATTCTATAACTTTCATGCCTCGCGTGTTTTGTTTAAGTCCATCACTAGTCATCGTCTGAGATCAGCTACATCAGGTATCCCTAGACACTTAAGATTAGAACTTAGTAGTTATTTACACTTAAGTAATAGAGTAGTGAGGCTTTCTTACTTTTAGCTTATCTGGTTCTATTGATGTGTTGCAGTATGCCTCCTAGGTAAGGTAGACCAAGAATAGCTGTCCTTGTGCGAGGGAGGGGTCAGGCATGAGGCCGCACTCCTCGACCATCGCCACCTAAGGTCTAGAAGGATACGGGAGGTTTGATACATAGTGATGTTGAGTCAGATGATGACGTTCCAGTAGGTACACTGCATAGACAAGGGCGTATGGTCTATATGACAGAGGAAGACTATCTAGATTTGTTGAGAGATGCTTGTAGAGCCGCCGAGCATGTGGAACCACCACCTGTGAGAGTGGACCAAGTGGTTGATCTGGCCAGCATTATTGATGTAGCTAGGACTCTTAGAGTGACAGACATTATGCTCCTGCTGAGTTTGATAGGACCTCTGTTGATGCTGCCTTGGAAGAGAGGTGGGTGACTAGAGTTGAGAGAGTATTTTTGTTTATTCAGTATCTGGACCAGCTAAAGGTCTACTGTGAGAGCTACTCGCTTGTTGATAATGCTCTCTATTGGTGGAAGACAGTTATCAAGACTCTACATTTGTAACATCCCGTTATTTTGTGTTAAAAAAAAACTTTTATTTATTTTATTTTAATTGAGTAATTAGAATTCATTTATTTATTATTAAATTAGAATTTAGTAATTTATTTCATTTTAATTCTTTTTAATGGCTTTATTTATTTAAATACGTTTAAATGGTATTAATAATTATTAACGGGCCAATTAATAATTATTAATCACCATTGAGATAGTTTGAGATGTTCGGGATTCGTTTTTAAGCCAAAAGTCATAAAAGGGCAAAGTCGTAATTACCCAATTTGCAAAATATCTAAAAACACTATTCAATTGTCTTTAAAAACTCACCATTGACTCAAATTTGACCAAAAATGCTCATTCTTTCTTCCTCCAAACCGTGAGCATCAAGATCAAAAAGGGAATTTTTGGCTTTTGTTCGTTCTGCCTGGATCGACTTGATTCTCGTTCCATTGGAAAGGTATCGGTCCCACGATCCTTTTCCACCTAGCCTTCGTACTTGCCACTCGTGTTTTGCGGAGTTCTCGGTAAGTAAAGTTTCAAACCCTAACTCCAAATAGTGTTTTAATGGAGTTTTACTTGTTTTCTTTCGATTTCTTGCCGTGGAACTCGGTGTTTGTCAATTCGGGAGTAGTTTTAAGTGTTTTTGGAAACTATTCCATAACCCTAAAACCGAGTTTCAGTCGAAACCTTCCCGTTTGAAATTTACCCTTTTGGGATTGAAAATGGGTTAGAAATTAATGAATGAATGTTTATTTAAATTCAATTCGGGAAAGGGATTAATGTTCAAAAACCCTAATTATCGATACCCATTGAAATCGGGATTATCGAATTTGATTAAAACCAACTCGAAATGTATTTAAAATGCCAAAAAGCCGAAAAACCAAACCCGAGACCCAATTTTGATGTTAGGGCCGTGGGCCTCTTTGTGGGATTTGTTGGGTTTTTCGTTGCTTTGTATGTTTAGTAGTTGTTTGATTGATAGTTGGTACAGTTATTGATTGTTACGATATAATTCGTTTGTAGGTGTTTTTGAACCTCGTGGTTGATCGCTCCTTCGGTCTTAGGAGCAAAGTCATCTTTTAACTAAGGTGAGAATAGTTAGTATTTAAAGTAACTATAGAAAGCGGACAAGTATGACGGTTTGAAGAGTTTGAAACTAAGATTAGAATCCGAACCTAAGATTAGAGGATTGTGAGTTAGTGCCCTTAGGATTAAGAGTTAATCCTTTAAGTGAGAACGTAGAAATTCTCAAGGAAAGACTTGAATCTTAGAAGATTCTAAGTTAGGTTCGATGTGAAACTAAGTTTGGATCATTGGAAGTTAAAGATCCAACTTGTAATTAAAACGGTTAATAGAACCTCGGATTATTTGGAAGTTTAGAATCCAGAGGGCATAGGTTAATCGTTTAAGTTATGTTTCTAATTTTATTATTTGATACCGGAGTTCGATCGATATATCGTTCATCCGAGATGCTTATCTACTTTTATCTTATGTTATTTACATTTTGTCCTTTACTTTACACCTTTACTTTATGCTTGTTTACGATTACTTTAATTTCGCACTTTACTTATTTACTTTTATAAGGATATGCAAGCATATGCATATCATATTGCATCATACCATTCTCGCAACATTCATGAAAAAGAATGAAAATGAAAAAGAATGAAAGTGAAAAAGAATGAAAGTGAAAAAGAATGAAAGTGAAAAAGAATGAAAGTGAAAAAGAATGAAAGTGAAAAGAAAAGAAAGTGAATGAGAAAAGAAGGAAGATGGATGAACCCTACGTGGAGTTCACATCACCTTCAGAGAAAAGAAAGAATGTGAAAGAAAAGAAGTTAAATGGTAACCTACGGGCTGTACGCATTACTTCTTCATGCATAGGGAGTTAAATGGTAACCTACAGGGCGTACGCATTACTTCCTCATGCATAAGGTTGAATGGTAATCCTACGGGATGTACTCATTACCTTCATTCACGCATAAAAAGGGCAATTGCGAATCCTACGGGATGCTCTCATGCATTCATGGTTATGATAGATGCAGGAGAGAATTGAGAAGTTGTATGTTGTGCAAAGTGTGTTTATTTTACTTATTTACATTATAATGATGTTAATGGATGAGTATTGGCTACGATTATTAGCAATATCATCCTTAGAAAGTATAAAATACTTTTACCTAGAGTTTAGAGGACTTTAGGAGTGAGTTGTGTCGGTTTATTGGGACACAAATCAAAATGCGAGTTTGAGGTCTATCTTTACTTTTAATACTTATTATTCTCACTGGGCTTAGTTTGTTAGCTCATGATATTACAACCAATTTCAGGTAATGCCTTGGCTAGAGGTCGAGGAGGAGGAGGTGGTCGTCGCGTGATCGAGGGATGCCGACCTCGAGATGGACTAATGGATTTGTAAAGTTTATGTCTTATTTTGATGAACTTTAAGAAATTGTATTTTGTATTTGGCTCCTAAGAGCCTAATGTTGATGTTTTATGATATTATATACTTGAACTCCTGATTTGGACTTAAAGTCCATGAGATTTTGTTAGATTTGAAAATTAGGATGTAAACAGGTTTTCGGCATGCCAATTTTCAAACAAAACCACGCCAATTTTTCGTAAATTAAAAGACTTCCGCTGTTTTCTCTGAATTTAATTTATTTAAAAGTGACGGGTCGTCACAACATTAGAGGTGACTTGGGAGATGTTTAGAGAGAAGTTCTTTGACAAATATGATCTGAGCACTTGCGGGATCAGCTAGAGGTTGAGTTCTAACACTTAAGAAGGGGGGGACAAGACTGTTGCTGAGTATGAAAGAGAGTTCCATAGGTCATCCAAGTTTTCTACTTGACAGGTTACAGATCGTCAAGTAGAGGACAAGTACAAGCTTTGCGACCTGGTACCTATTAGAAGGTACTTATATTTGGGCGTTGTGATGACCCGACTCCTTTTAAATCATTTAAAATTAGAATGCAGCAGAAGTCTTACTATTTAAAAAAAAAGGGGCATGGATATGTTTAAAATTTGAACTATCCAAAACATGTTTACATTTTTCACAATCAGAGAAGTTGTAAAGACAAGGAAAATGTGTCGTTTCTGATGCAAAGTTTAAAGGAGTTTCATAATTATTAAAGTTTAAAACAAAACGCTCTCATGAGCTTATGTACAATGTACAACCCAAAAAGAGAATATGAAATAACATAAGTCCATGAACTTTAAAATATCTCTAGTCCATCTCGCCATCATCGTAATCCAGATCAGACAGCACTAGCTCCTTTCCCACGACCTTGACCAACATTGAAAATTTTGTAATATCATGACCTAAAGCCAGCCCAGTGAAGATAAACGAAAAATAAAGTAACATTAGACTCCAACCCCGTATCCGGATTTTGGTCCAAATAAAGCTTACATACCTTTTATCTTTCAATCACTTAAAATGGTTTCATATCAAGTATTACACTTTCACTTACCAAATGTCCAAAATAATTGAGGAACTAACTTCAAAGCATTTAGAATGACATGTTTCCGAACTCACATAACATTCTTATTTCATTCTCTTTAATACCTTTTACTATACATAAGGTTTACATCAAATATTACAATCTCCAATTTTAAGATCTTCCAAAGGAACAAGAATTAGCTCTTAAGCATTTCATAGTATTGTATTTCAGTAGACAATTCAATCTCATTCCTTTTCCTATAGCACTCGGCTATATATCATATTTCATTTATTTTCTCTATAGAAATGGAGGCTATACATAACGTTTCATTTCTTTTCTCTATAGCAACTTAGGCTATAAAATAAGGTTTACATTCCTTTATCTTTAATAATTAATGCTAAGCTCACTCGGTCATAACATATTCAAACAAGATAACTCACAATTAATGTAGATAATGTTAGCACACGCAGTCTCAACATTATTCATTAACTCGCTCAATACATGTAAAGTACACGTAGCCTGTACATCAATATAACCATCAAATGCTTATAATGACTGTATTGAAAGCACACGTAGTCTAACAATACCTCATTGTCTCGCTTTCCAAAACAAAGTACACATAGTCTTTTATAAGTATCTTCCCACCTCTAGTGGATAATGTCAAGTAATGAAAACTCACTCAGTCTATCCATTACCTTATTATCTCACCAACCGAATACAAGGTTCAATACACCCTTGCATTCTCTCATATATGTATCATAGTAATTGTGGATAATAGTAGATAATGTGAATACGCGCATTTCCATCACTATCTCATTATCCATCCCCCCGGTCATGTAAAGTTCACGCAGCCTTTAGCATTCCTCATGATACATATATGTAAACATAAAACGAATAATACCAGACAATGCAAACACACTCAATCTATGCATTGCCTCATTCCAAATAATCAAAATAACATAACAATAAATGATAAATGAATCACAAATTACCCTTCACACATAAAACAAAAAATTAGGAACTTCTGAAAAACAATGAATAAACTAAGCAGAACGACCTTCAGATAAATATGACTTATTAACTTTATCATAAAAGTCTCAAACCAATGATTCTATTGTTTTTAGTAAACATACGAAGTTCCATATCCAAATTCTTTATTCACCCTATTATACTTGGAACCTTCAATTTCCGATAAAAATTAGTAAATTCCAAAGCAAATCTAAACTTAGAACTTCCAAGAGTTAATCGTTTCCTTTGAAACACCTATGAGTTCTCTCAACCCAAATAAGAACTAACTCCCAAGCTAAAGCAAATTAGCTCACTTACTTTAATCCTTTTTATTCAAATTTCAATCTCAACTTCCGATCCTACAAGTTGTTCAACTTGTTCAGTTTCTAAGTTTACATGTAATTTCTATTTATCCTCACCTAGAATGTTCTCGTGACAACAAAGTTCCCACGAACCATCAAACGAGCAATCGCACCTACAATTCATCAATTGAACAACAATTTATAAATCATAACTAAAATGACAAAAAGTGTGATTCTCGTATGAATAGTGTTCTTCGGATGACTAGTGTTTTTGGATGAATAGTGTTTTCAGGTGAATAGTGAAAATATATATTAAGAATTTCCAAATACGAACTCATCCCTCGTTTGCTTTTAGCTTTTAAAAACGAAACCTGAAGCATTAAACTTACCAAAAGGTGATTAGTAATTATTAATTGGCCCGTTAATAAGTATTAATACGCCCCTAACTAAATTTAAGCTAATAACGCAATTAAAATGATTTACGAACGAAATAAACTTGTAAATTCTAAGTTATAAATTCTAAATTAAATTTAAATACTTCAATTAAATAAAATTAAAAAAAAAATTACCTCAAAAGTAGCAGAACGTTACAGGTGTCTTCTGAGAATAAGGGTAAGCTAGTAGCTACAGGTCATGATTTCTCACTGAAGAGGAAGGCAGAGGATGACCATAGCGGTCGAGGGACTCTGTCAAAGTAGAGGCCACTGCAGCCGGCTCAGGGTGGAGCCCAGTGTCGACAGTAGAGGAATCAATGTCGACCAACCCTTTTTGCCAGAGTTATGTTAATTATCATTCATGGGCTTGTACCATGAGATGCTTTACTTGTGGTCAGATTAGCCATCTTTCCACAACCTTTACAACACAGTAGACTCAGCCACCTCAGCATGGTAATCAGTTTCAGGGTGGTCAGCAGGGGCCTTAGGCACCGTCAGTTCAGTATGCCGCTCAAAGTAGAGACAACAGATTCGACCAGCTCAATAGTATAGGCCCTTGCCACCACAGTAGGCACCTCCCTCAGCTGCTTAGTAGACCCATATTTTCACTACTACTAGAGAGGGTGTCAAGACTGCATGTATTGCAGTGACAGGTACTTTATCAGTTTCGGGTCACTCAGCTTTTGTTTTGTTTGATTCTAGGGCTAGCCATTTGTTTATATCTTAAGTCTGCTGCTATTGATTCTGGACCATTAGTGTAACGTCCCGTTATTTTACTAGGTAATTTTTTTATTTAAAGCATTTAATTCAATTTTGGATTAGTTAATTTAGATTCTTTTATTTGACGTTCATTACTTTAAAAGCTTAAATTAATATTAGGTGTATTATTAATTATTAAGAGGCCAATTAATAATTATTACTCACCTTTTAGCTAGTTTAATCGCTTAGGGTTAAGTTTTAAAAGCTAGAAGCAAATGAAGGGCATTATCGTAAATTTTCTTTTACTTTAAATTTAGATGATCCTTATCTTCTTCTTCATTTTGACCAAAAGCTAGAAGACTCAATTTTTCTCTCTTCCTCTTCTCCCATGGCCACGCCCCATGGCTTCTTTCTAACTCTAAGATTTTCTTCGATTCTCGATCAATTTCGATGATTTCTTTTGAGTTGGATTGCTCGGAATGTTGGCTATCTATCCAACCTACCCTTGTGGTGTTTTTCTTTCTCTAAGAGAAGCCCTAAAAAGTGAGTTTTTAAAAATTTTACTTTGATTTTGTTAATTTTTTTTTAATGAATTTTAAAGTTGAAATCATCAATTTCCTTCTAGAAAATTAACGTTTACGAGCTCTGAGTGTCATAAAACACTATTCACCCAAAAACACTTTTCATCTGAAATCCCCGTTCACCCGAGAATCACCCTTTTCTATTCTTAGTTGTGGGTTGTAAAATGTTTTTCAATTGATGTATTGTAGGTGTTATTTTCTCATTGATAGTTCGTTGCAACACTGTTCACACGTAAACATTCGAGGTGAGGATAATTGGAACTTAGAGTTTGAATGATTCATATGATTGGAAGTTGAGATTGAATATGGGGATGAGAGATTTAAAGTATGTTTACTAACTTGTTTAGGCTTGGGAGTTAGTTCTAAAGTAGGTTGGATGAGCTTATGGAACTTTTAGTGGAGTTGACTAATTCTTGATGATTTCAGGAATTTGAAGGTTCATGTATAATGGGATAAGCGAGGGAATCGAATATGAAATTTCGCTTGATTATTAAAAGAAGGAAATGAGATTTTTTTATGTTATATCAATAGCTTGAGATTTTCTGAAGGCCGATGGGCTTGACCTTAATATTGTTCATGAGAATATCTGAAAGTCATTTGGCTTGATTATTATATTGTCGATCGAAAGATGACACTTTCTTGTTTTACTCAGGAAAAAGGGTAACTAATGATTCATGCATCGTTGATAATTTATGTTTCTTTCAATTACTTTGAATGGTTAAGTTATGTTTACTTGACTTTTAAAGCTCTATTTATGTTTATTCTTGTATAATTATATGAAGGAATAATGAGACAATGCATAGATTGCGTGTGCTTGCACTGTTTAGTATTATTCATATTGTATGTTTATATATATGTATCATAAGGCATGTTAAAGACTGCGTGTACTTTGCATGATTGAGGGAGGGGGGGTGGATAATGAGATAATGTTGGGACTGTGTGCTCACATTATCTGGTACTATCCATAATCTTTGCTATACATATATGAGAGAAACGTAAGGATTGCGTGTACCTTGCATTGGTGGAGGAGATAATAAGGTAATGGTTAGACTGAGTGAGCTTTCATTTCATGTTATTATTCACTAGAGGTGGGAAGATAATAATGAAAGGATTACGTGTTCCTTGTTTTGGAAAGCGAGATAATGAGGTATTGTTAGACTGCATGTTCTTTCAATACTGTCATTTTAAGCATGTTGATGGATTTATTGATGTAAAGGCTGCTTGTAATTTGCATTGTAGTGAGAAAATGAAATATTGTATGCTGTGTATTTTCAATTTCTGACATTATTCGTGTGTTACTGTTTGTATTGATGTAAAGATTACGTGTACTTTACATAGGTAAAGCGAGTTAATGAATAATGTTAAGGCTGTGTGTACTTGGATTATTGTCATTAACCGCATGATATTCTTGTTTTAAAACATGTTGAGGTTTAGTGTGCTTAGAATGAATTACCATAGAGAAATGGAATGTAAAAGTTATATATGTGTAGCCTGAGTTGCTAAAGAGAAAGGAATGTGAACGTTATGTATAACATGAGTTGTTATAGAGAAAGGAATGAGAATGATATTTATAGTATAAGGTACATACTTTGAGATGCTAGTTTCTTGTTTATTTGGGAGATCTTGTAATTGGAAGTTATAATACTTAATGTGAAACCCTTTGAAATGATTGGGTAGTAAAGAATAAGTAATCTTTTTAAACACAAATTCGGATATGGGTTTGGGTCTAATGTTATTTTATTTTCCGTTTATCTTCACTTGTCTTTCGCTCATGATATTATAATTTTCAGGTATGGCTCGTGGTCGTGGTTGTGGCAGAGGAGCTAGTGCTACCTGATATTGGCGACGATGATGGCGAGATGGACTAGAGAGGTTTAAGTCCATGGACTCATAGTTACCTTACTTTTTTTTTTGTTATACGTTTGTATATAAGCTCATGAGAGGATCTTTTCTTTAAACGTTTATAATCTGGAACTTATTTTGAACTTTTTCATATATATGGAATGCACATTCCACCTATTAATTTCTCTGATTGAAAAATGTATTTACAAGGCATTGTGTTAGTCCAAGTTTTAAACATCACCATGACGAAATTTTATTCAGAATTAATATTCCGTTGCGTTCTAGTTTTAAATTGATTTAAAAGGGGTCAAGTCGTCACATTTAGGGCTTCGAGATGCGTGTCTTTACTAGTGTAGTGAAGTTTGTAGTGGTTGATAGAGTGATTAGTACTAATGACTTGTACATTTTGGGTTGCTATTTGAATGCTACTTTGATTTTTATGACTATGTTTGATTTCGATGTGATTCTGGGTATGGATTGGTTATCCGCAAATCATGCCATGATTGGTTGTATCGAGTGAGTTTTTGATTTGTGGGTCCATGTGGGACCAACTTTCATTTTTGTGGATCTAGAGGTCGAGTTGCACCTGTTATGAGCTCTATGATTCAGGCTAGAGATCTTTTGAGTGATGACGTGTGGGTAGTAGCACTTTTGTACCTAAGGTTAACCTAAGTTTAGTACTCGTTGTGAGAGATTTACTAATATATTTCTTGATGAGTTGCCTGGTTTTCCACCTATGAGGGAGTTATATTTCAGAATCGAGGATGTCCCAGGACAACTTCGCTATCTCAGGCGCCATATAGAATGTGTAAGGACCTGTTACCAAGTAGGACAATTTTTTTTTAATTAATATTATTTTCAGAATCGAGGATGTCCCAGGACAACTTCGCTGTCTCAGGCGCCATATAGAATGTGTAAGGACTTGTTACCAAGTAGGACAATTTTTTTAATTAATATTATTTTCTCAAATAATATTAATAAGGATTTATGATTGATTGGAACTTTAACTACTTGATCTTTCGGTATGGTCAGCTTGGTAACTTCTCAAAACTCGAAATTAAAAGTCAATGTTTTACTTTGTATTTTCATCTGATGTTGATCGTCTCGTTATGATGTTTCCAACGCAATTGACAGCTTGTGGTTCTGAGTTCTGTAGAGTAAGTTATGAGCGTTTTAAGTCAGTGGAAGTTTTGTAATTATGAAATTACGAGATTTTAACCTAAGAACCTTTCCTCCTTATTAATTTTTTTTTCTAGATTTTGGACACCTTTTTCTCCTCCATGGTAGGTGCCCCCTTGATGGAGAATTGATTGAATTTTTCTATCAATTTTTACGTATTAGATGACAATTCAGAACGCTCGTGCAGTTAGAAGTATATTGAAAATCATTTGGCTAGTGATCTAGATGTTTTGGGTAAGTTTTCCTTCAATTTTTCATTCTTTAAATTTTGGAAATTATGAGTTATTGATTTTCGAAAAACTCATCAAGAAACTGATTATTGTTTCACCATTTGATCCCAAAAGCTTTGACTTTTTCCCAATCGATTTTGATTTTCCCTACACCGAAAATTTTATCCATCAAAATTGATCACTCCGAATATTAAAATGTTACCAAAATGAGACCCTAAGGTCCCAGTTAAGCCACGACCAAGAGGCAACAGTCTCGGAACTGCTACCTCCCATTAATAGTGAATTCGATCGTTGTTTGGTTTCCTTTGTATGAGCCGTTGAACCTAAACCCTTTTGGTATTGTTTGCTAATGATTTAGGATGAATTTTAATAATTTTAGGATTTCGTTTCAGGTTTGAACCGTGGTGAGAAAAGAGCTTGGAAATCGTGTTCTTGAGGTGAGTTACGGTTTAGTTAACGGTGGGGTTTTAGAGAAACCTATACCTCGAAACGTAGATGAATTTAATCTAAATATTTTATTATGTAATTCTGGAAGGTTTCATTTGAATTGGACATTTAGAACATATGTTCTGCCTTAAGGAAAGAATTACTTTCGGTTAGGATCAGCTTAGGAAATTTTCTGTCATAAGTGCTATTTTTTGAATTTTGATTTGATTTTTAATTTGAGATTGTTAATTCTGAAATATTTGGGAGTTTATATTCATATTTAATCATTAGAAATCAAATTGGAATGGAAATTCATTAATTTTCAGTATTTAGCAGTTTTTACCCGATTACGCAGAAAGTCAGTTTTTAGTGACTCGATTGGTGTGACACTGGGGCTTCTGTATTTTAACCTTATATCTAATATAATATTGTTATTAATATGAATTTTGATGATGAGTGTGCTTGTGATTGATCACATGTCAGGTTGTAAGGTTCGGTCTTATTTGAACAGAGTTATAACCCATGTACTAGTGGTAAGGCTACGAGCTTAATATTATGTTGATATTTCAGTTATGGATGAGTCCATAACTAGGTGCTAATGATCATTTCTCATATTAATGATACATTAGAGGTTCAGTTATAGGTGCACCTATAACCAGGTACTAAAAAGTTTGAGGAGTCCCGAGGGACCGCATTTCTCGTGTTGCATGCTAACTTGATCTGTTAGAAATTTTGGTTTTAAATTTAGTTATCTTAGAATGACTGAGCATATGAGTTTGATTATAGCCTTGGATATGGAACCAGGTAGAGTTGCCTATCCATGTATGGAATTATTAAGTTATGTCTTGAATACGGAACCAGAGTTACCTATTCATGTATGAGATGAGACTTGAGGTTTTTAAGTGAAAAGTGTGATTTATAGTTATTGGAGAGTGTTGAGAGCTTAGGACTCGATTTCATTTGCATAGAGATTATTTAAAATCTTACCTGTTAATTAGACTGTTTTCTCACTGGCTTTGGCCTCACAGTGCTATTTTTTTTTCCAGATAACATTGGAACGAGAGGTGGCGTTGATGAAATGGCAGAGATGAGGGGTTCATATTATTTGATGACCATCAATCCTATCGTCAATTATTTTCAAACTTTTGTTTTGAGTTCTTTTTTATTTTATTCTTAATTGGTGTTATGGGATTTTTCATGGATTTTTATCTTGGTTTATATCCGTTTAGATGACTTTCATTTTCTTTAGAGGTTTTTTTTTTAAAAAAAATAATACAATTCTGAAGTTGTTGTTTTCGTTATTTATTTGAATTGTTATTTGAACAGAGTTTATGATTGATATTTTAATAATAAAGATTTTATTTTGAGTCTTCCACTGTGTAATTTGTTTGGATTTATAACTCTGAAAAGTAGGGTCTTTACAGTTAGTATCAGAGCCTCTTGGTTCTGAAGACTGCATGTTAAACATACATTAACAATATGAACCTCATCTTCTCACTCATCGGTGCCATGTATCTCAAGTATTAAATCTCTATGAGTCATTCCTTGTCCAAGTAGTATGATAATTATTTGTTTGACACTTAATTTGATCAAAACTCGTTATTGATAGTATCTTATTGTTACAGGATGCCTCCTGTAGTTATGCTTGGTAGAGGAAAAGGCTGAGGCCGAGGTAGAGACCGAAGAAAAATTCGAAGACATGGTTTAGGCCGTAGTGTGAATCTTGAGTTTTAGAGCAAGTCACAGTCCTCGAGTGAGATTTATTTTTCCTTTGTTGAACAAAATGGGGATTCTATTTCAAATTATGTTTCCAAGCCCTAGGATTTACTTTTTAAAAGTTCTTTAGAAGTTAGAAGCCATGGATGAACTCTAGCTTTAAAACTCCATTAATGGCCATTTTTCAAGTTTCTAGCTTTTCCAATTTTTGACTTTTCTTGACTTTTACTTAAAACCTTTCAATTCTGAAATATATGTGTGCCTAACTATGTCTTTTACATATGAAAAATAACGTGGAGGAGCAAGCTAACGATTTCTCAAAAATCCTCAAAATAGCTTAGCTAATTTTGAGACTTTTGTGTTAAACTGGATTCGAAGTTATACTTGAATATTATTGGCTGAGGTATTTGAATTATTATGAATCTAAATGGGTTTGGAATGAATTGTTTTAGGATTAAGCCAAACACAAGCAAGATTTGGTTTAAATTTCCAAGGTGAGAACAAAACGGGTTAAAGTGACGGTATGGTTGGTCAAACGTGGTTGTTATTGTGAGGGTGTGGAATAGTTTTTAATATCAAATGAGGCTTATTTGGGATCAATACCTAGTGCTTGAAAGTAAGAAATAAGGAGGTTGATAGTGGAATGAAATTCGGTTGGCCGAACTAGTCGAGATTGTTTGAGAAACTGGTATGAGCGGGATTATCATAGATATAACATTTCTTTTATTCAATCTTTGAGTTGCTCTTATATGTTCAGTTGTGTTTATAAATATGTCAAGTGGAAGATCGAGTCATATACTGATCGAGAATTATTTAAATATATGCTTGATGTGTTGAAGGTTAATATTCGTTGAGTGACTTTATATGCTTGAGATGTTAAAGGATAATAATTGAAGAGTTTCTTTTATAGGCTCGCTTGTGTATATGAAATGTGTCAAGTGCAAGATTGAGTCATATACTGATTGGGATATATTCATTTATATGCTCGATATGTTTAATGGTTAATGCTAATTATGCGGTATGGTTTTGGCATGGCTACTTACATCTCATTGCATTCATGCATCACATTTTTTTTGTTAGATGGCCATGTGGTTGTAACCTATGTAATGGTGTATGGATGTTGGACGTTACCTACGGTTACCATGGCGGGTTGCATGTAGCTCTGAGGCGCTGTGTAGTTGATGGCTCGGAAGCTAGATTGGCTACTGGGATAGCCTGGAAGTATAAAATGGGCAATAGCTCGAGTGGCTACTAAGATAGCCTAGTAAGTATATGGGGCTACTGGGATAGCCTAGAGATTTGAACTAATCTACTGTGATAGTTTCTGAGATGAGCATGGTAAAACGCATGAAAGCATAAGCGAGTTGTGATATTGGTTGGAATTTTGATTGTGTTAACCATACTAGTGCTTGATGTGGAAACTTAATCTTAGCCATACATGTTTATCTTTTGTGTCATTTTGAAAGCATGGACTTAAGAAAATCATCATTTTAGTTCATTTTATTTTCACTGAGTGCATGCTCAGAAGGTGCTCTAGTTCACCTTTTAGAATGGTAGGGGTTGAGGCCGAGGCAGGGCAGTTGGTGCACGTTGAAGCTTCAAGATAGGACTTTTGGAATTGGCTATTGTACTTCAAGGTATTAGTTTTGAGAATGGCCTATGTGTGTCTTTGAAACTTTGAGTCGTTGTCTATGACTTTGAAATGTTTATAAATAAATTTTATAGTTGCTAAAATCTTGTAATAAACTGTTTTTGGTGCACCACATACTTTGAGCTTTAAAGCGTGAATGAAAAAGGCCGACATGCCAGATACTATCGTTAAACGTGGTTTTTTGAAAATTTTGATTTAAATTATATTTCTAGTATATTTTTATTGTTGTGTTTTAAACAAAGTATTAATGGCCAACGCTTCCACCTTGTGTACTCAGCTTAGGCTTATTTAATAAGCCGGGTTATCACAATTGTCTAGATAGAATGCAAGCTGGAGAATGAGCTTTAAACTTTGAGACATGATATGATACTAGTAGAATACGAGGGAGAATTTGATAAGTTGTCTTGACTTGTAGATAATCATGTTGTGGCTTTGAAATGAAAAGTTATGTGTTTTTATTGGGTGAATAAAACTTATGAGTTATGTTTATTGGATTAATCTGCTAATTCTATATTGGTAGAATTTTGATATCATGGTGAGAATGGATCGCTTTAAGCTAACCATGCTACCATTGACAGTATTAATAAAAGGTGAATTTTAAAGTTCCATGTTTGACTAAGGTTAAAGTATAGAAGGGTTAGTAGCAAGGTAGCTCTTGCAATCATCTTGATATTACAGGTTAAATGATTGTTGGATGAGGAAGCTTGAACTTATATTTCCAGTGTTGGTTGATAAAACTGTAAAAAGAAATATGTACGAAGTCGGTTTATGTAATGATGGTCCTGACC
Source organism: Gynostemma pentaphyllum (assembly GCA_028015215.1). Lineage (NCBI taxonomy): Eukaryota > Viridiplantae > Streptophyta > Magnoliopsida > Cucurbitales > Cucurbitaceae > Gynostemma > Gynostemma pentaphyllum. The sequence continues at coordinate 23,587,358 of CM051348.1, forward strand.
AAATTTTAGGAATTGGAAAACTCAGCTTCATGAGTTGTTAGATTTTTGTTTTATTTGCACAAGTGTTTTACTTTGGGGTTCACTCGTGTTGTTTGTGAAAGAGGAAAAATGAAATGATGAGGTTGTGTATAGATTACCGAGAGCTCAATAAGGTGACTCTAAGGAATAAGTATCCATTGTGTATGAAAAGGATTTGAATGCAAACACTTGAGAAAGATGTTTGACTATATTGAGGATGGGTGACTTTATACAAACTCCATCAAATTAAAGTTCTGGTTAAAGAAAGTTACTTTCTTGGGACATGTTGCGTCAGCTCAAGGCATTTAAGTTGATCCTTAAAAAAATTGAAGCAGTTACTGTTTCGTCAAGACAACTAGTGTGGCTGAGATACGTAGTTTCCTTGTGTTTGTGGGATAATTATAGAAGGTTTGTGCAAGATTTTACATGAATGGCTTCCCTATTGACAAAGTTGACTAGGAAAGGAGTTGCCTTTTAATGGAGTAATGTGTGTGAGAGCAGTTTTGAAGAATTGAAAAGGAGATTGATAACTGCCCCTATTTTGGTTACTCTAGATGGTTCTGGTTGGTTAACTATTTATAGTGATGCATCGAAGAAGGGATTAGGGTGTGTTTTAATGCAGCATGGTATGGTGATAGCTTATGCTTTTAGGCAGCTGAAAGAGCATGAGAAGAAATATCATACCCATGATTTAAAGCTTATAGTAGTGGTTCATGCCTTAAATCTTTGGTAACATTATTTGTATGGTGAGAAAATTTTGATTTACAACAAATAATAAAAGTTTGAAGTACTTCTTTACTCTAAAAAAGCTGATAATGAGATAGTGTAGGGGGTTAGAATTGGTTTAAGATCATGACTAATATATTCATTATCACTCTAGAAAATCTTCTGTTGTGACAAATGCATTTAGCACAAAATTTATTTACACAATAGTCGAGACTTCAATGGGCGTTAGTGCGAGGTGAGATATCATTCTTGACTTTTAAGGTGACAGCAAGCATGGCTAGATTAAACTAACGATAAGTCATGATCATTGATGCACCTAGATTAGATAAGAGTCTTTATATTTGTTTTTCTTGATGCAAAGTCAGATTTGGATGAGTTCTTCACTTTCTTCACAAATAATTCTTTATTTTACGAGATTGATTGTATGTGCCTATGGAGGAAAACTTTTAGGAAGGAACTATTGAGGAAAGTTCTATGTTCTTAGTACAACCATGTAGGATAAATTATTGTTGGGCCATTATAAAAATAAAAGACGATGTGTTAGTGTTGAGTAACTGTTTGGTTTGCTAACAGGTTAAAGCTTTGAGACAGAATCCTTCTGGATACTTAATCCCTATAAGTGTTTCATGATGGATATTAGCTAATTTTCTGCTAGGAAAGATGACTAGTCATATTGAAACGTGGGCTCAGATATAGCCACGATAAATGGTGAGGTTGCATATGGTTCTAATTTCTAATGTATCAGATCGAGAAACTTATTTTATTCCAAAGTGTTGGTGTAGTTTCCATAGTACATTGGACTAAGTTGAACTTTAGTATTGTTTTTAATCCTCTGGTAAAATATAAGATAGAGACATTTAACAAGATTTTGGAAATTATGCTTTGAGCTTGTGCTTTTCAATTGGTGATTGTTTCAATTCCCAACAATACGAGGTAGAGTTTGCTTACAATAGTAGCTATCGGGCTATTGTTGAGATGACATCTTTCAAGGTATTGTATAGTAAGAAATTAGATTACATGTTCAATGGAACAAAGTGGCTAAGATTTAATTATTGGAATTTGAGTTATTATAGTTAACTGTGGATCTATCATTTCAATCAAAAAAAATAATTAAAATGGTCTTGAATGTGCAAATATGATGCTATACAACGTAGTGATCTTGAGTTCCAAGTGGGCAAACATATGTTTCTAAAGCAAGCTTCAACTAAGAGTCTTATAATGGTTAGAAAGAGAGGAAAGTTGAGCTGAGGTTATAGGACCACTCAAGATCCTAGAAAAGATTGGATTAATTTCATAACAGTTATGTGTAAAACCATGTGTTGAAACAAGCTACTTAAGGGCAGGAAGAAGAAAGAGAAGTAACTGCATCTTGTTACCTCGCAGTGAAACTTTTCGGGGATGAAAATCCTTTTTAGATGGTTAGTTTGTAACGACTCGTTACCAAGTAGGACAATTTTTAAAAAAAAATTAATATTACTTTCTCAAATAATATTAATCAGGATAAATGATTGACTGGAAATTTTTAACTACTTGATCTTTCGGTAAGGTCAGTTTGGTAACTTCTCAAAACTCAAAATTAAAACTCCTAGTTTTACTTAATATTTTGATTTGATGTTGATTGTCTTGTTACGATGTTTCCAATGCAACTGGCAGCCCGTCGATCTGAGTTCTGTAGAGTAAATTATGAGCGTTTTAATTCAGTGGAAGTTTCATAATTATGAAGTTACGGGATTTTAACCTAAGAACCTTTCCTCCTTATTATTTCTTTTTCAAGATTTTGGACATCTGCTTCTCCTCCATGGTAGCCACCCCCTTGATGGAGAATTGATTGAATTTTTCCTTCAAATTTTACATGTTAGATGACGATTCAGATGTTCGTGTAATTAGAAGTAGATTGGAAATCGTTTGGCTAGCAATCTAGACATTTTGGGTAAGTTTTCCTTCATTTTTTCATTCTTTAATGTAAAGACTCGAATTTTCTCAAATCTTTAAATCAGAAGCAAACAGCGGAAGACTAGCTTTTACAAAAATTTGGCATGGATCCGTTTAAAATATGAACTCCCTAAACCTGTTTACATGGGCTCAAATCAGAGAATTTAAAAACAACAGAAGTACATACTTCAGTTTATAAACTATTTGAAGAAAAATAGACTCGAAAACATATACAACAAATACTAGGCTCTCATGAGCCACAAAATAATAGTTTAAAGACAACGACATATATTGTTTCATCTAGCATTCATAGAATGCCCCAAAATGTACATGTAAAGTCCATATCCCAAAAGCCATCCACTCGTGATCAAGCAACACCACCTCCATGACCTCGTCCTCTCCCACGAGTATTACCTAAAAAAGTTAAAGTGTAGCAACATTAGCATAAAAATGCTAGTGAGAATAAGATAGATGCAAGCACTTCTATGGACCGAATTCAATATCGGAAAATGTATCCAAAATCCTATCGTGCTCTTTACTACCCATTCTATACTCCCAAGTACTATGCATAAGAAAACAATCCCATTCCACTATATCGTAACTTCGAAAAATAAACATTCAAGCTCATAAATAAAGTACTAAAACAAATAATTAGTACTAAAGCATAACAAAGTAAATAATAATGTAAATTTTCACTATACATGTCATATCACACGTTATTTCATTTAACAATCACCACATCACAACTCCATTCACATTGTGACCACTTTATCACATTTCACATTTCAAACCGTGACTACATTGTCACATCTCACATTTTAAACCATGACCACATTGTCACCTTTAACATTTCAAACCGTGACCACATTGTCACCTTTCACATTTCCACACATACCACATGATGATTCGTTTTTCGTTACCACACGTACCACACATACCATATGATGATTTTTTTTCGTTACCACACATATCACATGATGATTCGTTTTTCGTTACCACACATACCACACCTGCCACACATACCACATGATGATTCGTTTTTCATTACCACACCTACCACATGATGATTCGTTTTTCGTTACTACACATACCACAAATACTACACATACCACATGATGATTCGTTTCACATTACCACACATACCACATGATGATTCATTTCACATTACCACACATACCACATGATGGTTCGTTTCACATTTCCATGTGTGTCATAACGCCACACATACAACTCCCCTTTGGTAGTACTAAATAACGAATCTCATTGCTATAATTATTAAACTAACTCAATTCCACATGATATTTTCTCTCCAAAGTTTCCCTTAACTACCTTATAACCACTCAAATAAACGGAGTATTCTAATACTCTTTTCTTTATGCACTTTCCTCATCTCCTAACTACATCCAACCTTGGATAAGTTCTAAAATCTTGTAACCCTCTTAACCCCAATCAAACATGACCTTCATGCAATCAGGAAACATAAAAGTAATCACAACCATTTTAAACTCACATTAGAAATGAAGTCAACTCTAACTCGCCGGTTGACCGATTTCACGAACGATGCAGAAAACCTATAATCCAACTACACCTAAAGTATATTAATTTAACGAATTGAACAAAGATCGCCACGTTACTAAAATAAAGAACAAAAAAGCCTGGGATATGACCCCATGTGGCCCACAACCCAAGGGGAAAGAAGGATTGGAGAATTTAATATAAATATTTGATTATGTGTTTCTAAAAGGTTTCATTTGAATTGGACATTTAGATCATACATTTTACCTTAAGGAAATAATTATTTTCTATTAGAATAGGTTTAGGCAATTTTCTGGCATAAGTGCTATTTTCTGAGTGTCAATTGAATTTTTATTTTGAGATTGTTAATTTTAAAATATTGGGAGTTTATATTCATATTTAATCATTGGAAATCAAATTGTAATGGAAATTCGATAATTTTTAGTATTCAACAGTTTTTACCAGATTAAGTAGAAAGTCTAGTTTTAGTGATCTGATTGGTGTGAAACTTGGGCTGCTGTATTTTAACCTTATATCTGATATAATACTGATATTAATATGAATGTTGATGATGAGTATGCTTGTGATTGATTACATATTAGGTTGTAAGGTTCGGTCTTATTTAAACAGACTTATAACTTATGTACTAGTGTTAAGGCTACGAACTTAACACTATGTGGGTATTTCAGTTATGGTTGAGTCCATAACCAAGTGCTAATGATCATAGCTTGTATGAATAACTCATTAGAGATTCAGTAATAGGTGGACCAACAACAAGGTACTAGAAAGTTTGAGGAGTTTTGAGGGACTGCATTTCTAGTGTTGCATGCCAACTTGTTTTGTTAAAAAAAATTTGTTTTAAATTTAGTTATCCTGGAATGACTAAGCATACGAGTTTGATTATAGCCTTAAATATGGAACCAGGTAGATTTCCCTATCTATGTATGGAATTATTAAGTTATGCCTTGAATATGGAACCATTTGGAGTTGCCTATTCTTGTATTAGATGTGACTTGAGGTTTTTACGTGAAAAGTGTGATTTATAGTGATTGGAGAGTGTTGAGAGCTTGAGACTTGGTTTGATTCATTTAGAGATTATTTAAAACCTTACCTGTTAATTAGACTATTTTTTCACTGACTTTAGCCTCATAGTGCTATAATTTTTTCTGGTAACATTGGGACGAGAGGTGGCAGTTGATGAGATGGAAGAGATGAGGGGTTCATATTTTTTTACGGCCATCAATCCTATCGTCAATTATTGTCAAACTTTCATTTTGAGTTCGTTTTTATTTTATTCTTAACTGGTGTTATATAATTTTTTATGGATTTTTATCTCAGTTTATATCTGTTTGGATGACTTTCATTTTCTTTAGAGGTTTCTTTTAAAAGAATATAATTTATGATTGATATTATAATAAAAGGAATTTATTTTAAGTCTTCCGCTGTGTAATTCCTTTGGATTTATAACTCTGAAAAGTCAGGTCTTTACAGAAAAATGGCACTTGCCGAGTTGAAAGAGCTCAAGTGTTTGTGACACGAGCTTTTTGACTTAGGGTTCATCTGCCCTAGTGTGTCCCTCTGGGGAGCACCAGTGTTATATATGAAGAAGAAGGATAGTTTGATGAGACTGTGCATTGATTATTGAAAGTTAAACCGAGTTACTATGAAGAACAAATATCCTTTGTCTAGGATTGAGAACTTGTTTGATCAGATGATGGGAGTCAGTGACTTTTCGAAGATAGATTTGAGATTCGGTAGCATCAGTTGAGGATTTGGGATGAGAATATCCCTAAGATGGCTTTAGGAAGCGTTGTGGGCATTATGAGTTTGTACTCATGTCCTTTGGCTTGACTAATGCGCCTGCAGCTTTTGATTCATTGATTTGTTCGTGATTGTGTTTATCGATAACATTTTGATCTATTCCAGGACAGAAGAGTTGTATGCCATCCATTTAGAGAAGGTCTTGTCTATTCTAGGAGATCAAAAGTTGTATGCCAAGTTTTCAAAATGTGAGTTATAGCTGAAGAAGGTGGCATTTTCAGGTCACATGGTGTCGACTAGGGGGTATCTATTGATCCCTTTTGAAGCGTCTACTTTACTAAATTAGTGGAATTTTATTTTTGTAAACTAATTAACATTTGATTTAGGATCCATTAATACCATAAAATTGTGATCAAACCTTCAGCTGAAAATTTAAGGTTTTCGAAAAACGAAAACTTTTATTTACATTGATTAAATTATGGAGAATTGATTGGAGGTTATTTTTAGCATCAACTCTTAACACTGAATCTTCTAGACTATATCCACAAACATTAACAATAATGATAGAAAGTTTAGGAAGAAGAAAAACATATTTTTTTTCTACAAATAATGATAAAATCAACAATATGTAGAGGGGATGAAAAAAAGAGAACTTTCAATTTCTAAGGAATTGAATTGTGTAATTTTTGAATAATCCAAACCTCCTATTTATAGGAAAATGGAATATCTAATCAAATTAGGAAAGTTCTATTGAGATAAATATAAAAGTAAAAGGATTTTTCTCTCTCCTTTATCCTACATGGCCGAAAATTCCTATAGGTAAAGAGAAAATTTGATTTTTCTTTTTATTTGCTTTATCTTGGGTAAATAAATATATGTAAATATTTTAGGATATAATTCAAACATTTATCTTCATAAAATACGCATATATGGCAGAAATTCATGATATTCATTAATCAATAAATCCATTTTATTTAATTAATTATTTGGGCCATTTTCAATTTGGTTCATTAATCCAATTGGGCTAGAAAGTTTATCTTAAATATTTAATTATTAATTTCCATTTAAATAATTTTCATTATTTAAACAATTAATAATATTTTACTTATTAATTTTTATTTAATAAACTCTTTATTTAATTATTTAATAATTCTAATTGATAATATTTTATTATTAATTTTCTGTTTAAATAAACTCATTACTTAAACAATTATTAATGTTTATATTAGTTACCATTTAAATATACTGAATATTTAAATAATTAATATCGCCTATTTAAGTAACTTAACTTACTTAAATTATTTATTTCTTCAATAGTTAAACAAATGACTTGTTTTGTTACAACATTATTTGGGCTAGTCCAAGGACCCGAAGGACCTATCAATCATGGGCTTAATAATAGTCAATTGAGTAATTAACTCATAATCAATCAATACTTATTATCTAACTATGAATTATTCCACTATTGATTCATAATTGAACTGTCATCACTATAGATGAGTTATGTCCATTTAGTTTATCTTTTATTATATCTTTGATATATCATTTACATGGAAAACTCATAATTACAAATGTGATAAATTTATCGTTTTACCCCTATAATTACGTTTTATCCTTGTGATCCCGCTGATTCTCAAATGAATGATTTTTGTAAAACTAAAGATAAAATACTTAGGTGATTAATAGAAGTCGTGGCGCCATTTGTTCATGACTCACATACTTAGTCGTGATTTCATAAGAGTAACTTTGGGTTTTACTCTTTGAATGTTTGATATTGATATGTACACATATTCCTATGTAGTCAATGAATCAATACAGATAAAAAGAAACTTGAGTTTATTTAATTAATTTATTCAAAATAAATTATCTTTATTAAATAATTACAAGTTCTAGGACATATTTCTAACAATCTCCCACTTGTCCTGGATCCTTGTAGATGTGACTTGTAATTCCAATCAAGTTGGATGACTATCATCCTTTTAGCCATGTTAGTCATTTTAAAAGTTTATCAGTATCATTTTTCATCTGTTTAGTATGTATTTATTTTGTTTGTAGATTGTTTCATTAAGTGTAATAGATTCTATAATTTATCGCCATAAAATAAATTCTATTGACTTTTGATTTGAAACTATTGCGTTCAAACCCCTTTCGTCTACTAACAATTTAGTAATCACGCAAATTTAGAGTTTAGTTAGTAAGATCTAATTCTACTTATATTTAACTCAATTAATGGTTAATTCGCAAAAGTCCTTTGTAACGTCCCGTTACTTTTGGAGGTAAATTTTTTTTTATTTTAAATAAAATATTTAAGTTTAGTTTAAACTTAGTAATTTCGAGTTTAGTAGTTATTTTTGTTCGAAAGTCTTTTCAATCCTTTTATGACTTAAAATTAGTTTCGGTGACATTAATAATTATTAACGGGCCAATTAATAATTATTAATCACCTTTAGATTAGTTTAAGAGCTTCGGGTTTCGTTTTAAAAGCAAAAAGTAAAAGAAGGACGTAGGCGTAATTTCTAATTTCTTTAAAATATCAAGTTACTATTCATCAACTCTTTAAAAACCCATCCTTAGCCAAATATAGAGAAATTTGCTCATCTTTTTCTCTCCCAAAACCCCCCAAACCCGAGTAGGAAGAGGAGAAAGAAAGTGTCGGATCTCCCTCGTTTCTTGGCCGATTTTGTCGTGCCTTAGCTCGTTGGAAAGCTCTCACAACAAGCTTTCTACCCATCTTACATTTGAAGCCTTTCCATCCACTTCCAAGGAACAAAAAGGTGAGGTAAATTCTTTAAAATATGGGTATTGTTGATTTTGGAATTCTATCTTTGGTTTATGCTTGAATTCATCCTTTTCCTTTGGGTTTTGGTAGTTGTTAGCTAAAGGATCCTACCTAGGGTTGATGCATGTTTATCCTTTGCCCTAATTTTGGATTGAGTGAAAAACCCGACACCGTCGATTCACCCCTTTTGCGTGGACTGTTATGTGTGTAGTGTAGAAGTGCTTTATTTTCGTTTTCCTTTAAATTTGTGTGGTTAATTCTAGCCCCTAAACCCCTAATTTAATGTTACCCATTATTTGAATCCACCTCAAAAGTGCCTAAAACGAAACCGGATTACATCTAAAGTGCCAAAAACCGGAAATGCTCTCATCTCCAAATCACCCTTAGGGTCGTGAGCATCAAGTCCCCATCCCGGGCTGTTTTCATCTTTTATTTGGTTACATGTCGAACGTTGCTCTTTTTGTTAAATTAATGTATGTTAGATGTAATTAAATTGTAGGTTTTGGAAACCATTCGTGGGATTTATCCTCCGGCTCGTAAGAGGACGACTTCTTCTCAAGGTGAGTTTAAAAGGGAAATTAGTGATTTTATGAATTATGTTTCATTACGATATTGTTTATCGAGGTTAAGAGGGAAACTAACTTCTGAAAGTTATTATCTTGGTTGGTGACTTTAAACTCGAAAGTAAGTGGAGTGACATTAGAATTCTTATGAAATTGAAAGTTTAAGGAACTTTGAGTGGTTTGGAAGTCTTGTAAGATGAATTGAAGAGTTTTAGATGAAACTGGAGATTTTAGAGAAAGTGGCTTAGAAGTTACATTTGAGTGTTAACTCGTGTAATTCAATAGTTTGTGTTCTTTAGTACTTTAGTATATCTCTTTTAAGTAATCTAACTTACTAAGGGATTTGATGATTGTGATTTGGTAATACCGTACTGGCTTAGTATGTGATTTTGATCCATATGGTATACCAGATACGATGATTGTGATATGGTAATATCGTACGGCCTTAGTATGTGATTTTGATCCATATGGTATACCCGATACGATGATTGTGACATGGTGATACCGCACGGGCTTAGTATGTGATATTGATCCATATGGTATACCCGATACGATGATTGTGATATGGTGATACCGTACGGGCTTAGTATGTGATATTGATCCATATGGTATACCCGATACGATGATTGTGATATGGTAATATGGTACGGGCTTAGTATGTGATTTTGATCCATATGGTATACCCGATACGATGATTGTGATATGGTAATACCGTACGGGGTTAGTATGTGATATTGATCCATATGGTATACCCGATACGATGATTGTGATATGGTAATACCGTACGGGCTTAGTATGTGATTTAGATCCATATGGTATACCCGATACGATGATTGTGATATGGTAATACCGTACGGGCTTAGTATGTGATTTTGATCCATATGGTATACCCGATACGATGATTGTGATATGGTCATACCGTACGGGCTTAGTATGTGATTTTGATCCATATGGTATATCCGATACGATGATTGTGATATGGTAATACCGTATGGGTTTAGTAAGTGATATTGATCCATATGGTATACCTGATATGATGATTGTGATATGGTAATACTGTACGGGTTTAGTATGTGATATTGATGCATATGGTATACCCGATACGATGATTGTGATATGGGAATACCGTACGAGCTTAGTATGTGATATTGATTCATATGGTAAACCCCGATACGATGAAACTAGGTTGGTAACAAAGAATGCTAGTATTACAGTTACATATACTCATTAGAATGGATAGAAAAATTAGTAATAACCGGTAATTTTACTTAAAGTCTTAATATCATTTTTTTTACAAGAAGTATGTTATGCATTGTCGATTGTGTGGAATTTGGAATGTGGAATGGGTAGTAAAAGTGAAATATAGGCCTTTGGACACAATTTCCGGTATGGAATTTGGTTCATAGGATTACTTGCTTTCATTTTACTCTCACTAGCATGTTTATGCTAATGTTGCTACATTTACAAATTTTTCAGGTAAGACTCATGGTAGAGGACGAGGTAGAGGAGGTGGCGCCGCGTGACTTATCGAGATGATGAATGGACAGGCACATGACTGGTTTTGATGTAGCATTCTTGAAATGCTTACAGACATATTATTACATTTTTCATAGGTTTCATTTTGAGCTCGATGGAACATTTGTATATGTTTTTGGGACTTTAAAACTTTCTTCAGGAGTTTTGTCATAGTAAGGAATGTGAAATCCAGGTTTATTGGTTTTTCAGAAAAATTGGGTTGTAAACAAGTTTTGATAATCCGATTTTTAAATGGACCCATGCCGTTTTTCTGTAAAATCAAGTCTTCCATTGTGCATTTTAATAAAAAGGATTTTACGAGTTTTGGGTCGTTACATCCTTTGTTAAATTCTTATATGGAAGTAAATCCATGTTTGAATTTGATCCGTGCAACTATTAAAAACTTCTATTTTATCTATGTCCACTAACATATTATTAGTAATTTTATTTTAGTCACATTTGTTCTAGGACTCTCCAAATTCTTAAGCTCCCACTACAAAGTAATCCTCTATTACTTTACCCATTTAACAATTACAATTTTATACTCTTCACCTTTATTATTTCAAATATAATATATAAGTATAAATGACCCTTTTCAACTCTAGTATTGCGTGTCAATTTTATTTTACTTATTTTGTATTGACTTTATTCATTGATTTTGAAGTCAATGGGTTTCACTTGGACTTCTAAAAGTCTATTTGGTTCTTATTATGACGCTCCCACTCAAATAAAGTTCCAATAGGTAGTTTAACCACATTAAACTTTAAACAACAACTAGTTTATTTTGAAATAAAATTGTTGTAATTCTTTTCTATCTTAAGTAAAGTTTAGGAGTTTCGATATCACTGAATTACTGAACTTATCTTGAAAATTTGTGAATGTAATTTTCCACTAATTATTGCTTTTTGATTTCTATTTTATATATTTCATTTCAATTAGAACTCCTTTAAAACATACTTTTAAATAACTTAATATTTGGAATATAAGAAACCGGTTCTATGTTTAGTTATCACTTAAGTTCTAACATCATAATGTTCAAACTTTAGTGATATTAAAGTCTAATTATCTTTACTTTAAACATATTCGATTTTACTTGTTCCTATAATTTTATGGATCAATATGGTTATCATCTCAATTCTTTGAGAACCATCTTTAAGAAATTAATCCTTCTAACTTATTTAGGTAAATTCAGACTTAAATTATTAAAAAATTTTAAGCATTATAACTTATTAAGATATTTCAAAGTTTAGAATTTGGTTTTGGAATCAATTGTTTTATACTATGTATTTCAAATAATTATCCAATCACATTTTGGAATATTTTAATAATTTTAAAGAATATTTAATTAAAACAACTTTTATTAAAATATTCCTAAATTTGGTTCTTATTAAATGAGAACCAATATCCATTACATATCTCAAAAATAAAAATAATTCAAAACTAAACTAGAAAACTAAATGAAAAGTAAAGACTGAAAACAATCTAATCTACATTCTTTCTTGAATTGTCTTCTAATTAACATTGTTGAAGAGTCCTTTCGAGAATAAAGTTGCAACTGTAAAGGTTAGGTAAAACTTTTTGTTAGTGACAAATGAATCAACCATTCAAATATCTCAATTTTTTCACTAAATAATTCTAATTTACCTTATTTTCCTTTTTTTCTTATCTAGAGATATTTGGGACAATTTCTCTTCCAATCTCCATCTTGGTTGCAATGAAAGCATTTCCCTTTAGGCTCTATAGTCTTAGCCTTAAATGTTTTTTTTTTCTTTAGCATTGACCTTGGTATTTTTCTTAGTTGAGCTATTTTTCTTCGAATCATTGAAGACAACATTGGCTTCTCCTGACTTCTTATTTTCATTTTTCATTGCCTTGAAGGTTTGGAGTTCATTTAGCAATTGAGTAAGGGAATAACTCAATTTGTTCATAAGCAAGCTACTTTTTGAATTGAAAAAGTTCTTCAGAAGAGATTCTGATATAAAGCTTATATGGGACTCGTCATCGATCATGGCCTCGTTCGTTTCAGCTAAATTGAAGTATGATCACAAACAGATGTACCTTCTTTCGTTTAAGTGTTATAAATTGACTTTATAGCCTCATGACGAGTTTGTTTTGATGGTTGGCTAAACATGTCTTGCATGGAATCAACTATTTCCAAAGCTGTTTATATTGGTTCATGTTTCTTAGCTAAAACATCACTCATTCCAATTATCAAATAAACACGGGCCTTATCATTGGCTTGGAACCAACATTCATATGCATCCTTAGCAGATGTAGGGGTATTGGTTGCAGGTTTATCAAGTTTAGGTTTGTATAGTACGAATTTCAAGTCTTCCACCACGATAATGTTGTTCATTTCCTTTTTCAGGTGACATAGTTTTCACCATTTAGTGTGTTTTTCAAAGAATAATGACTAAAGCAGATGCCATATTACTGAAAACTAAATAAATCTTATCATAGTAATGTAACATGCATTCAACATTCAAATACACAACGTTTCGACTTATGATTAAGTATGATGCATGCATGAAAACATATTAATGAACAGAAAAGCCCTAAAATGTGTTACTATTTCACGATATTGTAACGACCCGAGACCGTTAAATCCTTTAAATTCAAATGCACAGCGGAAGACTTAATTTTAAAGAAAAACGACGTGAGTTCGTTTAAAAATCGGATTGTCCAAAACCTGTTTATACATGGGCCCAATTCAGAGAAAGCGATAAACATGGAATGCACCTTACAGATTAAGATTTAAACTAATAAAGAAAGCTTTAAAACCCGAAGACTTTTACAAATTTTAAACAAATGCCCTTTTGAGATCAAAATGTAAAGTATGTAGATGTTAACAAATTACAAGCATTTCAAGAATGCTAAACCAAAATGAGACATGTTCCTGTCGATCCATCATCTCGATATGTCACGCGGCGCCACCTCCTCTACCACGTACTTTGTGATGAGTTTTACCTGTAAAATTATAAGTGTAGCAACATTAGCATAAAAATGCTAGTGAGAGTAAAATGAAAGCAAGTAATCCTATGAACAAAATTCCATAACGGAAATTGTGTCTAAAGGCCTAAATAACATTTTACTACCCATTCCACACTTCCAATTTCCATACAATCATATAATATGTAATATGCTTTTCTAAGGTAAAGATATTAAGACTTAAAGTAAAAGTACCAACTATTACTGAGTCTTTCTAACCATTCTAATGAATATAAGTAATTATAGCACTAACTTTCTTTGTTACCAAATCAGTTTCATCATAACGAGTTTACCGTATGGATCAACATCAACATACTAGCCCGTACGGTCTTACCATATCACAAATCATAGTAACGGGTTTATCGTATGGATCAACATTAACATACTAACCCATACGGTATTACCATATCACAAATCATTGTAACGGGTTTACCGTATGGATCAACATCAACATACTATCCCGTACGGTCTTACCATTTCACAAATCATCGTAACGGGTTTACCGTATGGATCAACATCAACATACTAGCCCGTACGGTCTTACCATATGACAAGTCATCGTAACAGGTTTACCGTATGGATCAACATCAACATACTAGCCCCTACGGTCTTGCCATATCAAGAATCATCATAACGGGTTTACCGTATGGATCAACATCAACATACCAGCCCGTACAATCTTACCATATCACAAATCATCGTAACGGGTATACCGTATGGATCAACATCAACATACTAGCCCGTACGGTCTTACCATATCACAAATCATCAAGTTCCCTGGTAAGTTAGATTATCTAGAAGAGATTATACTCAAGTACTAAAGAACATAATCTGCTTGAATTGCACGAGTCAACAATCAAGTGTAACTTCTAAGCCACTTTGACTCCCGAATCACTCAAAGTTCCTTAAACATCCACTTTCATCTAAAATCTCTAATTTCATCTAAAACTATTCAATCCATCTTACAAGACTTCCAAACCATTCAAATCCTATCTATTACTTCCAAATTCATAAGAACTCCAAAATCACTCCACTCACCTCCAAGTTTAAAGTCACCAACCAAGCATTAGCTTCTGGAAGTTAGTTCCCCTCTTAACCTCGATAAACAATATCGTAATGAAATATAATTCATAAAATTACTAACTTCCATTTTAAACTCACCTTAGATTGTGAAGTCCAAGCTTACAAAGTGCCGAGGTCGAAAACCACACGAGCAATCACAATCCTACAAATCAATTACACCTAGCAATCATTAATTAACCGAAAAAATCAAGCAAACGACATGTAAAAGCATAAAACAATGAAAAACCTGGAATTAAGCCCTATGGAGCCCACGACCAAACAAGGGGAAGAGGGCTCGGGTTCTGTTTTCCGGCTTTTATGCAGTTTAGAGGTGTTTCAGATTGATTTCGGATACTTTGGAAGCCACGATATCAATGGGTCACCAAATTTTAGGGTTTTACATAATAATCGATTTCCGAAAAATTAAGTAAAACGCAAACTCATAGCAAACTAAACACCATAGCCATCACCAAGTGAGAGAAAAACAAACGGAACGGGTTTTCCATTTGACTCGGGTTTAGGTCCAAGAAAACAACCTCATCCAAAGTGATTTTTCCTAACTAGAATTCATAAACAACACCCGGGAAAAAGAAATCAAGGCTTGCATACAAGATTATAAATAAAGAAAACCCAAAAACCCATTTCTTCCTCACCTTGTATCTCCTGGATCTTTAATGGATTGACTTGATTGATGGGATGGGTAGAAAGTACGTCACAAGAGTTTTCCAATGAGCTAAGGCACGATGAAAACGGTCAAGAAATGGAGCCGGGGCGACAATTTCTTTCTCTCCTCTTTTTTTCTCTCTAAGCTACGGGTTTGGGGACTAATTTTCACCTTTCCTTTCTTTTTTTTTCTTATCTTTATCCTTGAAAATATGTAGACGATGTATATAAAGATATTTTGGCAAAAGACCATATTGCCCCTCCTCTTATTTCGGGTGCTCGTTATTTCACTTTTCTAATTCCAATGCAACTTAACTACTTCTAATCTATCTTAAAAGTATTTAACAATAAATAATGCAGCTAATAATTTTTAATATGACTAAAACTAATTTAAGCAAATAAAATGATTAAAACAGTTTTCGGACAAAATTAGCTACTAAATTCTAAATTTCTAATTTTCTAAAATTAAACTAAATACTTTATTTAAAATAAATAAATAACTAAATGAAATATTAAATAAAATAAAATAAAAAAATAAAAAATTCATTTCAAAAAAATAACGGGACGTTACAGATATTTTAATGATACCAGTGAAGTGTCGTCGATTGGTAGGTTAGTTACATCATTAAAACAAGATACATCTCGAACAATGGACAAAACCATAATAGCTCATATTCCTATGTCATTGTTTACCGTGTGTTTGGTCAAATATTTTTGTAACTTTCTTATCAAATATTTTTAAGTGTGACCCACTAATTTAGTCTTTTAAATAAAAATTAAAGAGTGTCTATGAAGTGTAGATTCAATCTTCAACTTGTATTTAAAATTCTTTATCCCTTTCGAGAGACCCACTTTGATATTGATTTATACAAATAAAACCTTCCTATGGGAATGAATACCTGCAACAGTGTTATAGAGGCCTTGTATAAATCTCACTTTATGTGCCTATTAGTGGAGACCATAGAATACGTGTAACGCCCCGTTACAAGGTAAGATTAATTTTGGAATTAAATTAAAATTTTATTTAATTTAATTAAAGGGTTTGGAATTTTGATAAATAATCTATTTATTTATTTAGGCTTTTGGGTGACACTTTAAGATAAGTGTCATTTTTTGTAAATAATGAGGAGTCTTGGATTAGTGGATAGTTGATGACGTGGCAAGTAGTGATGACGTGGCAAGATAGCTCAAACCCTAATCTTAAACTAAGGAAAAGAAGAAGAAACAATTTTTCCCCCTCCTTCCCACACCTTGCCGCCGCCCCTTAGAGAAGAGAAGAAGGAAATCCGTCTTGCTTCCGTTCGATCGTGCGTCGGGATCCGGATTCAATCGTTTGGGCAATCGATTTTAGACACGAAGGTAACGAAAACCCTCTCTTTTCTTTTCTCCTTGTTGCCGTGGGGTCTAGGGTTCATAATGATGAGTTTTTCATCAAATGTTAAATAGGAAATCGGTGGAATTCGTTCAGGATCAAGGAAGGGAGATCGAAAGTCTTTTTCCTTGTAATTCCATTAACGGGTAAGCTTTTGGAATTGATTTATCAATCAATTTAATTCTGGATTTTATTTTATATTCACCATATGAACACCAAGAACCCTAGCCTTTGTTTCGATCTCCATAATTGCCAATTTTCCAAACCGTGGCCAAATCGATCTTGATTACCAACACCTAGAACCATCAAGATCGATCACCCTAACTACGAAACCGCGACCGAACCACGTCAGGATGACCATGGCCAGCCGCGGCACCCACACACCCCCACGCCCAACCTTAGCCAATTTCCTTCGCCGTTTGATTTCCGTTCTTTGACCCACCGAACCCCAAACCTTTTGTATTAATTTAGTGTATTTTAATTTGTATTTTTAAGCTATTTAGGATCTTTGTTTCAGGTCTGGTTCATCAAGGAAAGTAGCTTGATTTTGGATTTAAGCGAATTTTGAGGTGAGTTAACGGTTTATTCGATGGTGGGGTTTTAGAGAAATCTAAAGCTTCTACCGTAGATTTTATGTTTCATTATATTCAAATATATTATTCTGTAGTTTTAGGAAGTGAAATCATATTGGAAACACCGAAAAATTAATTGGAGAAAGAATTTTTCGGTTAGAACTTGTTTAGCCGTTTTTCGGCAGTTTTTGGTGTTTTTCGATTTCTTTTGTTTCTGAATGTTTTGGGAGTCAATTCTGGAATATTATGGAGTATTTATTGATGATTTGGTATGAGGTTTGAGATGAGCAAGTTTGAGAATGAATAGTTGGTTTTGACGATTTTTCGGCAGTTTATCGTAAAATGTATTTTGTGTGTTTTAATTAATATCTTTGGGACTGCTGTATTTTAATTCCCCTTGCTGATTATGAATGAGTATTATCAAGAGGATAATGTAAAGATTTTGTGTATTGATGGCTTGACAGGTGTGTTAAACTAGTATGAGGCTACGAGCTCATACTAGTGAAATATATATAGTTATGAGAGTGAGCTCATAACAGCTAATGGACGTTGCTCGTATGGACGATCCATTAGGGGTTAGTTATGGTTACGGCTATAACTAAGTACCTAAGAATGGTTGGAGTCCCGAGAGACCGCCTTCTTAGTGGATGATTGATTAATTGACTGATTGTGTTTGTGAATTTAGAATAGGCCTATGTATTGGATTGGGGTGTGTATTGGGAAGGGGATAACGAATGTGGTTCTTGAATATGGAATTTAGATAATAATTGCCTATTCATGTAAAGAGATTGAATGTGAGGTTTAAGAGAAGTTTTGTGTGAAAGAGACATTGGAGAGTGTCGAGTGTTGGGACTCGGTTTAAGTTGTTAGAGACTATTTAAAACTTTACCTTCGTTTAGATTGTTTTCTCACTGGCTTTAGCCTCACAGTGCTATATTTTTTTTTTCAGGTAATAATGGACCGAGAGGTGGCGGTTGATGAAGTGGAAAAGATGAGTGGTTCATGTCACGTGGCTAACCAATGCATCATTAGTTTTTCATTGAGTTTAAGAATAAAGTATTAGAACTTTATTAACTATATTTGTCTTTGTGAGATTTGAGCTTAAGTTATTTTGAACATTTCGTTATTTGACTAAGTACATTGATTCTTTTGTTTTAAAGTTTTAAACTCCGGAGTTGTTGATTTATTTAAATGACTATTGATTGAGGATTTTTCATATTATTCAATAGATATCTTTTATTGAGTCTTCCGCTGCATTTTCTATGTTTGTTTTAAACTCTGAAAAGTCGGGTCTTTACAATACGTTAACTTGTTTCCTTCTCCCACTTAATATTTTACAGTTAGGGTTTCATAACTTAGACTAATTTAGGCTAACTCATTAATCCAATTTTAATTAGCCTAAGCAACTTTAACTCTTAAATTGGTTAGATTAATTTTAAATGTGATTCTTCAAGTTTTCTTAATTAAAATTAATCACATTATGAGCTGTCTTAATAATTTCAATTTATTAATTTGAACATTTCTCCCAGATTGCTCCCAGTTAAAGGCGCTCCGTGTTAAGGGAACTTTATGAATTCTCATAGCTTGGGTAGAGCATTCTCGCTACAGATCCGTTCAATTTAATTAATCTTAATTATTAATTTTTACTTAAACCTTAATGTGACGACCCAGCTCCTTTAAAATCATTTAAAATTTAAAACACAGTGGAAGTCTTAGTATAAAAAAAACGGCGTGGTTATGTTTGAAAATTGGACTAACCAAAAAGCTGTATACATTTGTCACACCAAAGAAATTAAAAGCAAGGAAATGCAATTCCTTTTCCAAAGTTTAAAAAAGTTTATAATCATAAAAGTTAAGACGAAAAGCTCTTATGAGCTTATATACAAATTTACAAAAGACACAAAATAAGTCCATGGACTTCAAAAATATTCCTAGTCCATCACAGCATCATCATCCATCGATTAAGCTGCACCAGCTCCTCTCCCACGACCCCGAACAAGAGCGTTACTTAAAAATGTTTGTAATATCATGAGCTAACAACAAGCCCAGTGAAAATAAATAGAATAAAAAGTAACAATAGACACAAAACCCGCATTCTGATTTGTGTCCAAGTAAAACTTACTTAATCTTTACTAAAACTCCCAAAATTTGGAAGAATGTTTTATATCACATATCTTTTTCTGGTTCATCCTTTTAATACCTCGTACTATATATAAAGTTTACCCTTCTTTTATGTTTAAATCAAATAATATTAATCATGTTCGGACTTATCATAACGAACAATCACAATTTACGATAATGACGATAATGTTAGCATACGTAGTCCAACCACTATTCACCAACTCATTAAACAAGTGTAAAGACCACATATCCTTTACATCAATATAAACATCTCATGCGAATAATGTCAGGTAATGAAGCTCCCGTAGGCTAAGTTCATTCACCTCTTTATCTCTCTTTCCAAAATAAAATATTCAAATTCATTTTCAATAATATTTATCCATCCCTAGAGAATAATGACAGGTAATGAAGCTCCCGTAGGCTAAGTTCATTTAAATCATTAAACTCACTTCCAAATAAAATATATGAATTCTTTTCAATAATATCTTCCCATCTCTGGTGAATAATGACAGGTAATGAAGCTCCCGTAGCCTAAGTTCATTCACCTCATTATCTCACCCACCGAATACAGGTAATGAGCTCTCGTAGGCTAAGTCATACCCTGTATCATCGTATATGTATCATAGTAATTATGGATAATACCAGATAATGTGAACTCACATAGTTCCATCATTATCTCACTATCCATCTCCTCCGATCATGCAAAGTCTCGCAGTCCTTTAGCATTCCTCATGTACATATACGGAAACATAAAACAAATAATACTAGACAATGCAAGCACACTCAGTCTATGCATTGCCTCATTATTCCTCCCAATAAACGATAATACAATATGATATGAAATGATATGAATATGCTTTCAAGTGCAAGTAAGTAAATATAAGCATTCAAAGTAAATGAAAGAACATAAAGGTAAATAGATCACGTAAAACACTTAAACATAAAATAAGAAGGTTGAAACTTCTGATAAGAAAAACAATAAATAAATCAAGCCAAATGGCCTTTAGTTAAACTTACGTACTAACTTTATCTTAAAGTCCCCAATTCAAATGATTCTAATTCTTCCAATAAGTACTTGAAGTTCACTAACTCAGTTTCTTATTCAATCCATAAAACTCGAAAGCTTCTACTTCTGATAATCATTTTTAAGCGTCGGACCTAACCTAAACTTAGAATTTCTGAGAGTTAAACATTTCCTTCGGAACACTTATGAGTTCTCCCCACCCGAAATTAGAACTAACTCCCAAATCTAACTAGTTAGCTCACTTTCTTTTATCCTTTCGATTCAAACATTAAGCTCAACTTCCGATCCTATAAATTATTCAACTTATTTGGTTTCTAAAGCTAATTTAAATTCTATTTATTCTCACCTTGCCAAAAGTAGATTCGCTCCCGTATTCCGCAAGAGCGATCAAGTAACGGTCCACAAACACCTACAATTAAATTACATCTATCAATCATTAATTAACCAAACATCGATCAAATGTCATCTAAAAGCATAAAACGATGAAAAACGATGAAAACTCCTAATTGAGCTCTCGGCCCCTCCATAAAAAATGAGTCTCGGGTTTCAATTTCATGCTTTTAGGCACTTTAGAGACGTTTCGGGTTGTTTTCAAGTAGTTTGGAAGTTCCCGATTTCAATGGGTAACAATAATTTAGGTTTTTGGACAAAAATTGATTTCCTGAATTTAATTACAATAAACAATTATTCAATAATAAGTCATCCCAAAACAGCCCACAAAACGTATTTTTCAAACGTGACGGGTTTCAGCTCAAGCTCGGGTTAAGGGTTAAGGGAAAGTTCTAAAAATCACATAAAACAACTTCCGTAGTTAAAATCATCGAGTTTCTCGGCAAGAAATCGAAGATTCAAATCAAAACTCCATTAAAACACTATTTAAAGAAATTTAGAAACTTTGTCATACCTGGAAGCCTTTAGAAAATGGATGGAAAGTACAATTATTAGGTTGAAAAGAATCCTTGGACCAAGGGCTATTCAACGGAACCGGAATCAAGTCAATCCGTCGAGAAAGAACGAAAACCAAAAATTCTTCCTAAGGGTTTGAGACCCATGGCCAAAGGAGAAGAGGAGGAAAGAAATTGTGGTAAATTTGCTTGGTCAAAGGCAATTTAAAGAGGAGATGAATAGTAGTTTGATATTTTAAGAATTGTGGAAATTACGGTTACGTCCTTTTAATGACTTTTAACTTATAAATCAAAACCCGAAGTTCTTAAACTAGCCAAATGGTGATTAATAATTATTAATTGACCCGTTAATAATTATTAATCGACCAAAACTAATTAAGTAAATAAAACGATTAGAAGAATTTACGAACAAAATAAACTTGTAAATTCTAAGTTATAATTCTAAGATTTAAATTAATCAACTCAATATATAAATTAAGTGCTAAACATCAAATAATAATAAAAAAAATAATTAATAATAAAAAAAATTCTTTGTAAAATAACGGGACGTTACACTTAATTAAACGTTTCTATTTGTTTACCTTATATGTATTTTTGGCCCACTTGTTTAAACAATAATTCCATATTACAAACAGTTCATTTAGTTTGTATCCAACTTTTAAACGAGATTTAACTTTTGAATTTTAACTAAATAAGCATGCTTTTAATCCTAAAATAATTTAGAATAAAAATACATAATTTTCGATATCACAATTATGGAATAAAATTATGGCATGATTCACATAAATTAACATATAATAACACCTATTATATAGTGATGCATGTATGTATAATTAATTAAAATCATACAACGTATGGTGGGATTTTCTACATAACATGCTCTTATGCATGAATAATATTTGAAACATTCATATCATACATATAAACAATTTAAATAATAAATTGCTAATTTGACTTGTATTCTTGGCACTATTTCTAAAACGGAAAACTTAAAATTACAAGTTAATTTAAATCTTCCATTGTAGAACTTGAAGCTTCAACTTTTTCTTTCCTCCTTTGTGTAGGTGTGGGAATGGGCATTTATGGAGACAATATTATCTCCCATAATATTTCCACAAATACTTGTTTTTAATTTACTTATCTTTTAACTATATGGAACAATGAAAGAAAATATTTTCCATGTAGTCATATACCTTTTTGAAATTTCACTATTTAAAATTAGGGAGATAATCATTGATTATTATTACTTATATTTAAATATTAGAATTTCTTAAAGATATATAAAGATAATTATTTAAAAATATCTTATCATATTTTACCTTTATCTCTTCCTTTGCCATGGGCCATATGATGTAGGGAAAAAAATCAATATTTCTCCTCTTCTTTTCTCGGTGTAGCCAATTTTGCCATCATTGGGTATGGAAAAAATACAAAATTTTATTCTATACCCTAAAATTTAGGGTTTACATATTTTCTACTTAAATTTAAAACCTAAGTGCCTGAAGAATACATAATCAGTCAATTAGCAAACCTTCACAATTTATATAAACATACATAAATTTTGTTTTGTAATGACCCGTTTTCTCGTTAAGTATTTTCTTTAATTAAATATTATTGAATTATAATAATTTAATTGAAGAAGTTAAAAAAATTTTATTTGATGAATTGAATTCTTGTTTCTAGAATTTAACTATTTTAAATATCATTATTTGGTTTTTTTGGAAAAAGAAAAAATAAAAGGATAATTAAAAAAAAAAAAAGACAAACGTGGACTCCTTAGTTGGGACGTGAACGTGAGATTACAGATACAAGGTAGGTTTTCTTCTCCTTCTTCCTCTTCCCCCAAACCGAAGCCTCAACTTCTTTATTGGGTGAATTCTTGACCATTCTTCTCGTCTTATCATCATGATAGGTGTAGGTCGTGGTGTTGATTCGTTGGTAAAGGTTTGGAGGAGAGTTGGGAGTTTTCTCTTCAAGATTAATTTATTCAAGGTAAACTAACTCTTCCAATTTAAATTTTTTAAATTCTTTGTTTTGGAAACAAAACCCACCCAAACCAATTCTTTTTCATCTTCTTACAAGAAAATTCCACTTTCCTTCAAGAAGTTTCTCAAACCCTTGAAACCCTAACCATGTCTCTTCTTGAATACCTCTTTATTCGATTAACCACCTACCCAAACGGAACGTCAAAAACCACCTCGTCGAGCTGTCACTACCGCCGCAAAAAAAGGGCAGCAGTAGCTCTTAAGCTTGCTGCTACTCGATTCCAAACAACCCCTTAAGGGGGGGGCAGTTTTACTTGTCTTGTCGTCGTGTCACCTCACGTCGATTGTGGTCGTTGATTATGTTAATTGTATGTTTTACGATTTTTAAAGTAGTTTTAGGTGTTATTTCAGGTTCTTGAAGTTCTTGGAAAAGAAGATTTTAATTCTTGAAAACTTGATTGAAAGGTGAGTAGAAATTGTTTAACGTTAAATAATTTTGTGATTAGTGTTCTTTTCTTTTAAAAGTGTACTATTAATGATTTTTTGGCATTGGAAATAAAGCATACTTAGAGGTTAGTTTGTCTCTACTTGTTATGAAACTGAATTGGGTTTAGTCACAAATCGATATATGATGTTTAAGACTATTTTATATGATTTTTAAGAGGCTTCTGGTTTTATGAATAAATGTGCAAGTTAAGTGCGCAATATGAAGGAAAATTAGTCTAGGAACATACTTATTTAGTAAAATAGAATTGTGTATTGTTCTGGAATATTCCTAGATATTGTAGAATGATTTTGGTAGTGATAAAATAGAAGTTGTGCTACTGAGTTTTATTTAGGAAAGTTATTTTCTTATAGTGCCTGAAATTAGAGTAAAACTACGGTAGTTTAGGCTAGTTTTCCTCTGTTGAGTGGGAAATCTTTTGGTGATTGTTTTATGAGTTAAGATTGTGATCTTGAATGATTTTAGACTATTCTAAGGTTTAGAAATTGATATTTTTCCTGAAATTTAAATTTCCATGTTCATGCCTTTTAAAAGTTAGTTTTGGGTGGAAATGATATTTCTAGGCTAGAAACTGAACTTAGGCTTGTCAAGCATTATGGTAGTGATGCTTTAATGTGAAACATGTTATTTTGGTGCCTTAAATAATATGGTTGGAGGTTTTCACTAAGTAGGGGCCATACTTAGTGAAGAATATGTCGTTAAGGGAATGATTATAGTTGTGCACAACATAATATCACTTAGCGAGGAAGGTTCATTCCATAGGATCAATGGAAGAGAATATACAAGTAGGTTCACTTGTGTGTTTTTCAAACACATAAAAAGAATACCTCAAAAGGCTAAAGCGTGGAAACACGTGTTTGATGCTTTTGAACAAAAATTCATTCTTTAATTGCAAATAAGGAAATGAGTTAAAGCATTGTGTAAAAGTTGTTTCTGGTTAGATTGAGTGACTTTATCAGAAGTCGATGAGGACGTTTATGGACTTAATGAATTTAGAAAACTTCTCATGGCATTATATTTCTTTAAATATTTTCTACTCATTGGTCGTAGCCTCATGATGCTACACTTATTTTTTTTCTGGTAAAAAGAAGAAGAAAGTTGGCCATTGACAATGTTCGTGATTGCTTGCGATTGCATGGATTTACATGCCGGTGATTTATATTTCTATTCTTCTCATAGCTTGTCTAGTTGGGTTCGACTTAAAAATTATGTTTGATACATGTTATTTTGAGTTTTATCATTATTCTAACATTACAATTGATTGGTATTTTAGTTACAGAGTTTATAGTTTTGTGTTGAAATTAGATCGATAGAACCATAAACATGTTTCATTTTAAATTTTGAAATGAGAAGAGATTTTTTATTATCATTTGTGCTTTCGCTATTAAATTATGTATTTTTCCATGTTTTGGGAATTTGGGTTTGTTATATTTGGTATCAGAGCATTTATGGTTTTGAAGACCGTAAATGCAAACTAACCACCACTCCTTGAACTCGTCGGTGCTAGGTATTTTCAGTATTACCATTTAATGAGAATGTCTAAGTTGCTTTAAGTCATTTAGATAAGATGTAAATGCGATGCATTGTTATATCTTATTTAGCCATGCGTGGACATGGAAGAGGACGCCGTTGAGGCCGTGGTCGAGAAGGTAGGGGCTGAGGATTAGGCTATGGAGCTGATTCCGACTATGAGAGTGATGCTGAGTTATCCAATAAGGTGAACTCTTATGTGACACCTGTTGTGAACTATGTGGAGTATGAGTTAAATGAGGGTGTTGTAGATCTTACAGGAAACAAAGACCCACTAGTTCCACCATTTGCACCTGCACCCCTAGATATTCAGGGAGTGCTTGTTCCTCATGCTAAGTATGAGGAAATGAAGGAGCATTGAACATAACTGGTGAAACGACTGAGGAGTCTCGATTCCTTAGGGAGTATAGAAAGTATGCACTAGGTGAGTTTGATGGAAAATATTGGGATCCTTATGAAGCTAGAAATTGGATGTCTAGAGTTCAGAGAGCCTTGGATTTTGTGAACTTCCCATATCATCTGAAGGTGCACTGTAGCACTTATTTATTGGTAGATGATGCCCTGTACTGGTGGGAAACAATATCAAGACTTTGGGACAAAATATGACATGGGAGAAGTTCAAGGATTTGTTTTACGATAGTACTATTCCCAGAGGTTTAGAAATGGAAAATAGGTGGAGTTTCTGACTTTAAGGCAGAACGGTAGATCTGTACTAGATTTTGAGAGAGAGTTTGATAGAGTCTCAAAATTCACTTAGTATCTCGTGGCTACCCCTAAGTTGAGGATGCAGAGATTTTTGATGGCTCTAGATGATGATCTTAAGGGACAACTTGAGGCTATTGAGCCAGTTGACTAAGCTTCTGCCTTGAAGAAGGCCATTTCTCTAGATCCTAAAACTAGGGGAAAAGCAGTTATGAATGAGACTACTGAGCCAGTAGTGGGGCAGAAGAGAAAAGTTGAAGTTGAATAGAGTCAGAGACGGCATAACCTGGGAGTTAACAGAAATCAGTTTTAACAGAACAGGCTGTTCAACCAGAATCATCAGAATAGGCAGTTTTAGGGGGGAAATCAGCAGAAACGGAAACTAGAGTGTAGGAACTACAGACAGAGGCACTAAGGTAACTGTACTTTGCCATGCTTGTGTTTCTTGTATCAGTAGGAGGGGCACATTTCTTCTGAGTGTAAGAAGAAACAGGATAGGCCTATTGATTAGAATCATCCTAGACGGAACGTACAGGAAGGAAAATTGTTTGCTCCAACCAAGGAAGAAGCTGAGGCGGCGGGAAATGTGGTGACAAGTACCTTATATCTTTTTGGCCATAGTGTCTTTGTTTTATTTGATTCTAAAACGAGTCATTCGTTCATATCTGTTGAGTTTATTGAGCATGCTTGTAACGTCCCGTTACTTTTAGAGGTAATTTTTTTTTATTATTTAATTAAATCTTTTAAGAATAGTTAAATTCAGTAATTTCGATTTTAGTAGTTATTTCCGCCCAAAATTCTTTTTAATCATTTTTAATACTTTAAATTAGTTTCGGTGACATTAATAATTATTAACGGGCCAATTAATAATTATTAATCACCTTTAGATTAATTTAAGAGCTTCGGGTTTCATTTTTAAAGCAAAAGTAAAAGAAGGACGTAGGCGTCATTTCCCAAATTCTTAAATATCTAAAGTTACTATTCATTCTTCTCTTAAATATCAACACGTAGTCAATTTTCACAAAACTTCTTCTTCCTTTCTCTTCTTGAAGCCGTGGGTACCAAAACCTAAATCCCAATTTTTGGTTTTTCTTTATTTGTAATGTCCCGTTACTTTTGGGGGTAAAATTTTTTTTTATTATTATTATTTTATTTATTTATTTTAATTAAAGCTTTTAAGGTTAGTTTAAAAGTAATGATTTTGATTTTAGTAGTTATTTTCGGCCGAAAACCCTTTTAATCTTTTAATACTTTAAATTCGCTTCGGTGACATTAATAATTATTAACGGGCCAATTAATAATTATTAATCACCTTTAGATTAATTTAAAAGCTTCGGGTTTCATTTTTAAAGTAAAAACAAAAGAGGGACATAGGCGTCATTTTCTAAATTCTTAAATATCTACTTTTCACTATTCATCTTCATCTTAAATATAAAAAATTAGACAAAACCTTCATTTTTCTCTCCTTTCTCTCTTCTTCATATGTGGGAGCCTCCATTGATGAGAAGAAAAATCTCTTGGGTTTTCATCAATTCTTGACCGATTTCGATGAGGTCAGTTGCGTTGGATTGCTAGGGACGAGAGCTATCTATCCCACCTAAACTTGTGCCGTTTCTCGTTCTTTACGGGAAGCCCTTAAAATTGAGTTTTCAAAACTTTTTATATGGTTTTGTTAGTTTTTATTATAAATGAGTTTTGAAGTTGAAATCATATATTTCAATCAAGGAATTTGACGATTTTGAACCCAGATTTTTGAAAAACACTATTGACCTGAAAACACTATTCATCCAAAATCACTATTCACCAAAAATCACACTTGTTCTCTTATTAGTTATGAATTGTAAATTGTAGTTCAATTGGTGAATTGTAGGTTTGTAATTGTCGTGTGGATTCGACTTCGATTCCTTGGATACTCGACTACAAATCCAAAGTGAGTTTAAAATGGAAGTTAGTTTTCTTATGAATTAAGTTTCGTTATGTTATTGTTTATCGACGTTAAGAGGGAATTAGCTTCTTAGAATTAATGTTTGGTTGGAGACTTTAATTCGAAAGTGAGTGGAAAGAATTTAGAATTATAACGAGTTCGATGAAAAGGAAACATTCGAGCAGTTTGGAAGTATTTTAAGGTGAACTGGAGATGTTAGATGAAAGTGGAAGTTTAAGTTACTTTGAGTAGTTTGGAAGTTAAAGTAGCTTAGAAGTTACGCTTGAGTGATGACTCGTGTAATCTGAGGAGTTAGGTTCTTTAACAACTTAGCACAATTCTTCGAGATTACCTAACTTATTAGGGAACTTAACCTTTCGTGATACGGCACATGATAGTATGTTGATTCGAATCCATACGTATCATGGTGCGATGATTTGTGATACGGTACGTGGTATGTTGACCTCGGTCCACACGGTATTGTGATATGGTACATGTTAGTATGTTGATTCGGATCCATACGATACCATGGTACTATGATTTGTGATACGACACATGATAGTATGTTGATTCGGATCCATACGTATCATGGTGCGATGATTTGTGATATGGTACGACCGTACGTGGTATGTTGATTTGGATCCATACGAGCACGTTACGATGATTTGTGACACGGTACATGATAGTATGTTGATTCGGATCCATACGGTATCATGGTACGAGGATTTGTGAAATGGTACATGATAGTATGTTGACTTCGGTCCATACGGTATCATGGTACGATGATTTGTGATATGGTACGACCGTATGGGTATGTTGATTTTGATCCACACAATAGCACGTTACGATGAAACTTGTTTGGTAATAAAGATAGTTAGTATTACATTTACATATTCTTTAGAATTGTGTAGTAAGACTTAGTAATGGTTGTTACTTTTACTTTAAGTCTTTATTTCTTTTACTTGGCATTGAAAGACCATTACGGGTAGTATATTACTATCGTATGATTGTATGGAAATTGGAAGTGTGGAATGGATAGTAAAGAGCAATTTAGGCCTTTGGACACAATTTCTGGTATGAAATTTGGTTCATAGGATTACTTGCTTTCGTTTTACTCTCACTAGCATTTTTTTGCTAATGTTGCTACACTTACAAATTTTCAGGTAAACCTCGTCCTAAGAAGCGTGGTAAAGGAGGTGGTGCTGTGTGACTTGTCGAGTTAGTGTACGGACAATGATAATCATGCTTTTGGTTTAGCAGTCTTTGAAATGCTTGTAAATTATTTCCAACTTTCATACTTGTGTCTTTTGAACCTGGAAGGGTATTTGTTTACAAACTGCATATGTTTTAAGATTTAAATCTCCTTTGGCAGTTTAAATTATATGCTGGAATTCCCGATTTATCGCTTTCTCTAATTATGGGTTGTTGTAAACAGGTTTTGTTTATCCGATTATTAAACGAACCCATGCCATTTTTCTTTAAAAACTGAGTCTTCCGCTGTGCATTTAATTTAAAGAATTTAACAGAAAATCGGGTCGTTATAGTTGGTATCAGAGCCTCTTTGGTTCTGAAGACCACATGCATCACATGTTTTTCATGTTTTGATATTGTTCAATCATCGCTTGAGGTCAACGGTGCCAGGTATCCTTAGAACGCTCTCTTTTGATCAGTTTATTTGTACTTTTGCTTTTCCTTTCCTGGTATCTCATGTGAGGCTTTTCTGATTGTGACTTCAATATGCCTCCAAGGACAGTTGCACCTAGGAGAGGTAGGAGCAAAATACCGACTGCAGTACGAGGCAGAGGTCGGACTAGAGCAGTTACACCACCACCACCTCCACTTGTGTATCATGTGGTCGTAGTATTACTATTTCTAAGGAGGACTACCTCGATTTGTTACGAGGTGGTGGAGGACTTGCTGATCAGGTTATACCTCCTGTTAGAGCACCTGCTCTCGAGGTAGATCAGTAAAGGATTACAGATTCTACGAAAACTCTGAAGGAGTATATGAGATATAACACTCCTGAGTTTGATCGGACATCTACTGATCCGGCAGACGCCGAGAGATGGATTACAAGAGTAGAGAGAGTACTGGGTTTCATCTGGTGTCTGGAACCTTTGAAGGTCCACTGTGGGACCTATTCCTTAGTAGATGATGCATTGTACTGGTGGAATGGTTTAGCCTGTACTCTCAGCCCTGATTTACAGGTTAGTTGGGAGATGTTCAGGGAAAAGTTCTTTGACAAATACTATCCTAAGGAGACACGAAATCAGTTAGAGACTCAGTTTCTTACCCTCAAACAGGGTGATAGGTCTGTTGTGGATTATGAGAGAGAGTTTGACCGGTTGTCAAAGTTTGCCACCAGACATGTTATTGACCCTGAGAGTAAGAGGAAGAGATTTATTGTGGGTTTAAGAGCAGACCTCTGAGGGCAGGTACGAGTTTTACAGTCTGCTACATATGTCGATGCTTTCAATACCGATTTGGTATTAGATATTGAGGATTCTGAGAAGAAAGCTTTTGAGATTGCCGCACAGGCCTCTTCTCAGAAGAGGAAGGCTGGGGACGACCTTTCTGGTCGAGGAACACATCCATATAGACACGCTCCTCCTTTACCCTACTGTCATAATTGTATTGAGTATCACCTAGGTATGTGTAAGGTGATGAGGTGCTTTCAATGTGGACAGACCAGACATATTAGACCTTTCTGTCCTAGTTTACAGACACTACAGCAGAGTGGGGGTCAGGGTCAGAGTTCAGGTCAGGGTCAAGGTCAAGAACAGAGTCAGGTTACTCCGAATCAGACACGACAGCAGGCCCGTGTCTTTGCCACAACTCGAGAGGATGTTGAGGCATCTGGTACTGTTGTTACAGGTACTTTGTCAGTTTTAGAGAACTTTCTTGTATTATTTGTCGTTTGATATGGTGAAATTCCGGAGACCTGGTAAGGTGAAATTCCTGAGACCTGATATGGTGAAATTCCTGAGAGCTGATATGGTGAAATTCCTGAGACCCAATATGGTAAAAGTCCTGATAATCATGTTTATGAACGTTTAAATTATATTAAGTTGTTTTGGATGTTAGCTAGTCTTAGAAGTAGACACCGGTTATGATCCTAGCATCCGAACCAAAATTGTTGAGAAACAAAGTTATCCACTTGGTCAAAGTATTGTAAAGGAACTAAGTGTTGAGGTAGATTCGTGGGAACGTGAGGACGAAATGCAGTCTAAGTACCCTCGATTTTCACTTGGTAAGTGCATTTTTCGAGGATGAAAAGTCTTTTAAGGAGGGTAGTCTGTAATGTCCCGTTACTTTTGGGGGTAATTTTTTTTATTATTATTATTTTATTTATTTATTTTAATTAAAGCTTTTAAGGTTAGCTTAAAAGTAATGATTTCGATTTTAGTAGTTATTTCCGGCCGAAAACCCTTTTAATCTTTTAATACTTTAAATTCGCTTCGGTGACATTAATAATTATTAACAGGCCAATTAATAATTATTAATCACCATTAGATTAATTTAAGAGCTTCGGGTTTCGTTTTTAGAATAAAAACAAAAGAGGGACGTAGGCGTCATTTTCTAAATTCTTAAATATCTACTTTTTACTATTCATCTTCATCTTTAAATATCAAAAATTAGACAAAACCTTCATTTTTCTCTCCTTTCTCTCTTCTTCATACGTGGGAGCCTCCATTGATGAGAAGAAAAATCTCTTGGGTTTTCATCAATTCTTGACTGATTTCGACGAGGTCAGTTGCGTTGGATTGCTAGGGACGAGGGCTATCTATCCCACCTAACCTTGTGCCGTTTCTCGTTCTTTACGGGAATCCCTAAAAAGTGAGTTTTCAAAACTTTTTATATGGTTTTGTTCGTTTTTTATTATAAATGAGTTTTGAAGTTGAAATCATGTATTTCTATCAAGGAATTTGACGATTTTGAGCCCGAATTTTCGAAAAACACTGTTGACCCGAAAACACTATTCATCCAAAATCATTATTCACCCAAAAATCACACTTGTTCTCTTATTAGTTATGAATTGTAAATTGTAGTTCAATTGGTGAATTGTAGGTTTGTAATTGTCGCGTGGATTCGACTTCGATTCCTTGGATACTCAACTACAAATCCAGGGTGAGTTTAAAATGGAAGTTAGTTTTCTTATGAATTATGTTTCTTGAGCCTCACCCATTGTAATCTTGCTTTAGATTACATGTTTAGAAACATTCAAGAGGGGAGTGATCAACCAAATTGTGGAGTGTTTCGAGTCATGAGATGATGGAACGTAAAAGTTTGTCCGTTTCATGATTTTTAGATCACATAGGGCAATCTGTTTCTAGCCTTTCCTTATGGTTGAAATCGAATAGTTAGGGAGGGTTTGAATTCATGCTTCAAAGGTTCATACTAAGTATAATAGCATAGGGTATTTGAACTTGACATTTAAGTTTGCCATATCATGGTATGTTGATTTCGGTCCATACAGTATTGTGATTAGGTACATGATAGTATGTTGATTCAGATCCATACGATACCATGGTACTATGATTTGTGATACCGCACATGATAGTATGTTGATTCTGATCCATACGTATCATGGGCGATGATTTGTGATAAGGTACGACTGTACATGGTATGTTGATTCAGATCCATACGAGCATGTTACGATGATTTGTGACACGGTAAATGATAGTATGTTGATTCGGATCCATACGGTATCATGGTACGAGGATTTGTGATATGGTACATGATAGAATGTTGACTTCGGTCCATACAGTATCATGGTACGATGATTTATGATATGGTACGACCGTACGTGGTATGTTGATTTTGATCCATACAATATCACATTACGATGAAACTTGTTTGGTAACAAAGATAGT
Organism: Gynostemma pentaphyllum; assembly: GCA_028015215.1. NCBI lineage: Eukaryota > Viridiplantae > Streptophyta > Magnoliopsida > Cucurbitales > Cucurbitaceae > Gynostemma > Gynostemma pentaphyllum. Next base: position 23,620,394 of record CM051348.1, read on the forward strand.
TAGTATTACACATATTCTTTAGAATTGTGTAGTAAGACTTAGTAATGGTTGTTACTTTTACTTTAAGTTTTTATTTCTATTACTTGGCATTGAAAGACCATTACGGGTGGTATATTACTATCGTATGATTGTATGGAAATTGGAAGTGTGGAATGGATAGTAAAGAGTAATTTAAGCCTTTGGACACAATTTCTGGTATGAAATTTGGTTCATAGGATTACTTGCTTTCGTTTTACTCTCACTAGCATTTTTATGCTAATGTTGCTACACTTACAAATTTTCAGGTAAACCTCGTCCTAAGAAGCGTGGTAAAGGAGGTGGTGCTGTGTGACTTGTCGAGTTAGTGTACGGACAATGATAAACATGCTTTTGGTTTAGTAGTCTTTGAAATGCTTGTAAATTATTTCCAACTTTCATACTTGTGTCTTTTGAACCCGGAAGGGTATTTGTTTAAAAACAGCATATGTTTTAAGATTTAAATCTTTTTTGGAAGTTTAAATTATATGCGCATTCCCGATTTATCGCTTTCTCTGATTATGGGTTGTTGTAAACAGGTTTTGTTTATCCGATTTTTAAACGAACCCATGCCGTTTTTCTTTAAAAACTGAGTCTTCCGCTGTGCATTTAATTTAAAGAATTTAACAGAAAATCGGGTCGTTACATTATTTCCCGGTCGATCGTCTCAATACTACTCCCGTTGGAAAGCCCTTGACCCGAGGATCATTTCCAATCTACCGAACGTGATTTTCACTCGTTTTCTTGAGGCCTTAATGTATGTCAAAGTTTCTAAAACTTGAAGTGAATAGTGTTTTAATGGTGGATTAGAGTTGAAATCTTCAAATTAATTCATTGAAGCTTGAAGATTTCAATCGGGAAAGTCGTTTTGGGCAATTTTAGAAACTTCCCCTAAACCTTAAAACCGAGTTTGAGCCGGAAACTTGTCCCGTATGAATTTTCCTCACTTGGCCTTGATTAGGAGGTCTAGGTTATTATGTTTTTGCTTTTTACTTAATTTTTCGGAATTCAATTGTGAAAAACCCTAAATTACGGATACCCACAGTTGTTACGAACCTCCAAAGTATCCGAAACCAACCCGAAACACCTCTAAAGTGCATAAAAGCAGGAAAACCAAACCCGAACCCCCTTTTCCCTTGTTTGGCCTAGAGCATCATAAGGAGGAAATCCGGGATTTTTGTCGTTTTATGCGTTTAGATGTTGTTTGTTCAATTTCTTGTTAATTAATGATATTAGGTGTAATTCAATTATAGGATTGTGAATCGTTCGAGTATTTGCAACCTCGGATAAATCGGAGCTTTTCTACAAGCTAAGGTGATTTTAAAATGGAAGTTAGTTGTCATATGAATTATATTTCGTCATGTTATTGTTTATCTACGTTAAGAGGGAACTAGCTTCTTAGAATTAATGTTTGGTTGGAGACTTTAATTCGGAAGTGAGTGGAGAGGATTTGGAATTTTGTTTAGTTCGGTGAAAAGGAAACATCGGAGTGATTCGGAAGTATTGTAAAGTGACTTGGAGATGTTAGTTGAAAGTGGAAGTTAAGTTACTTTGAGTTGTTTGGGAATTAAAGTAGCTTAGATGTTACACTTGGTGATGACTCGTGTAATCTAAGTAGTTAAGTTCTTTAATAACTTAGTAGAATTCCTTGGAGATTATCTAATTTATTGGAGACGTTAAGCACATTGATTCGGCATATGATAGAATGTTGATATCGATCCATACGTATCATGGTGCGATGATTTGTGGAGATGTTACACTTGAGTGATGACTCGTGTAATCTAAGTAGTTAAATTCTTTAATAACTTAGTAGAATTCCTTGGAGATTATCTAATTTATTGGAGACCTTAAGCACATTGATTCGGCACATGATAGAATGTTGATATCAATCCATACGTATCATGGTGCGATGATTTGTGGAGACAGTGGTACATTGATTCGGCACATGATAGTATGTTGATATCAATCCATACGTATCATAGTGCGATGATTTGTGGAGATAGTGGCACATTGATTCGACACATGATAGTATGTTGATATCGATCCATACGTATCATGGTGCGATGATTTGTAGAGACAATGGCACATTGATTCGGCACATGATAGTATGTTGATATCGATCCATACGTATCATGGTGCGATGATTTGTGGAGACAGTGAGCATAATTGATATGGTACATGATAGTATGTTGACTTTGGTGCATACGGAATTATGGTACTATGATTTGTGATATGGTACGACCGTATGTGGTATGTTGATATCGATCCATACAATAGCACGTTACGATGAAACTTGTTTGGTAATAAAGATAGTTAATATTACATTTACATATTCTTTAGAATTGTGTAGTAAGGCTTATTATGGTTGTTACTTTTACTTTAAGTCCTTAATTCAATTTCATGGCATCGAAAGACTATCTCGAGTAATATTTTACCATCGTTTGATTGTATGGAAATTGGAACTGTGGATATGGGTAGTAATGAGCATTTTAGGCCTTTGGACATGATTTCTGGTATAAAATTTAGTTCATAGGATTACTTGCTTTCATTTTACTCTTACTAGCATTTTATGCTAATGGTGCTACACTTACAAATTTTCGGGTAAACCTCATCCCAAGAAGCGTGGTAGAGGAGGTGGTGCTGCTTGACTTGCCGAGATGGTGAATGGACAATATCGAACTCTTTTGGTTTAGCATTCTTAGAAATGCTTGTAATTATTTCCAATTTCCATAACTTGTGTCTTTTTGAGCCCGAAAGGGTGTTTGTCTATAATCTCATAAATTTTTATGATTTAAAGCTTGTTTGAGAGTTTAAATTAGATGATGGAATACGTATTCCCTATTTATAGCTTTCTCTGAAAATGAGTTGTAAAAACAGGTTTTGGTTATTCGATTTTTAAACGAACCCATGCCGTTTTTCTTTAAAAATAGAGTCTTCCACTGTGCATTTGAATATAAAGAATTTAACGGAAAGCGGGTCGTTACAATGCTGGTTTGGACACTTTGCCATTAGTATATATATTATTCGTTTCTACTCCAGTAGCATTTTCTGTGTCTGTGGATAGGAAGTTAGAAACTGATGAGTTATGCATATTAGGAAGATGTGTGTTTGCAACTTTGCTGTTTTTCCAATGAATGATTGTGATTTGATATTGGATATGGATTGGTTGTAAGCCAACTTTGTTGTAATAGACTGTCGCAGAAGGGAAGTGAAGTTTAAGGGTCCTGATGGAACTGAGTTTAAGTTTAGGTGATCCTATAAAAAAGTAGCAGTTGTAATTATATCGGTGTTACAAGGTATGAAACTAGTTGAGGAATTGGCTTGGGCATATTTCGCCAATGTGGAAGATTCTACTGTTAAAGAGGTCAGTATAGAGTCAGTGCCTATAGTAAGAGAGTTTGTTGATGTCATTTTTAATGAGTTACTGGGGTTGCCTCCAGTTAGACAACTAGATTTTCATATAGAAGTCATTCCTAAGACACCTCCTTTGTCAAAAGCACCATATAGAATGGCCCTAGCTGAACTGAAGGAATTGAAAGCTCAGTTGCAGGAGTTGTTAGACTTGGGATTTATTTGTCCCGGTGTGCACCTTGGGGAGCACTAGTTTTTTTTGTTAAGAAAAAGGATGGTACGATGAGACTTTAAATATCACCAAGAGTTAAATAAGGTAACTATAAAAAACAAGTACCCTTTACCCATAATCGAGGATTTGTTTGATCAGTTTAAGAAAGCGACCGTATTCTTAAAGATTGATCTCCAATCATGTTATCATCAGTTGAGAATCAAGAATTAGAATATATCAAATATAGCATTCAGGACTATATATGGTCATTTTGAGTTTATATTGATGTCTTTTGGTTTGACAAATGCCCCAGCTACGTACTTTATGCATATAGTATTTAAAAATACCTAGATACATTTATGATAGTGTTCATAGATGATATCTTGGTATATTCTAAAACTAGAGAATAACATGATAAGAATCTAAGGATTGTGTTGAATATATTGAAAAATGAGAAGCTTTATGCGAAGTTTAGCAAATGTGAGTTTTGGCTGGATAGAGTTTCATTTATGGAATATGTAGTGTTGAGTAATGGAATATCAGTGGATCCCTAAAAAAATTGAAGCGATTAGTAGTTAGCCCCGACCTTTTAATGTGAACGAAATTCGTAGCTTTCTTGGTTTAGTTATTTATTACTGAAGGTTTGTGCAAGACTTTTGGAAGATTGCCTCATCTATGATCAAACTAACTAGAAAGGGCATTGTATATGCTTGGGATGATAAATATGAGAAGAGTTTTGAGGAACTCAAGAAAAGAATAGTTTTAGCTCTAGTTTTAATAACTCCATATGATTCAGGGGGGTTTGACCATTTATAGTGAGGCCTCAAAGAAAGGGTTGGGTTGTGTATTGATGCAACATGGTAAGGTGGTAGCCTATGCTTCCAGACAATTAAAGGAGTATGAGAAGAAATATCCCACCCATGACCTTGAGTTAGCTGCTATAATACATGACTTGAAGATATGGAGACACTATCTTTATGGTGAGAAAATGTTTACCTTCACTAATCCCAAAAGCTTAAAATATTTCATCACCCAGAAGGAATTAAACATAAGACAACGTAGATGGTTAGAATTGGTCAAGGATTATGACTGTGACATCTAGTATCATCATGGAAAGGCTAATGTAGTAGCAGATGCCCTTAGTAGAAAGTCAGCTCATATTGCAACTTTGCTTACTAGGCCTCCTAGACTTCAGTCGGAGATGGATAGGGATGAGATTGTGATACTTATTTTAGAGTTAACTATCAATATGGCCAGATTGACTGTAACACCTTTGTTGAGGCAGAGGATTATTGAAGCACAGAAAACTGATGAGAGTCTATGAGGTTACATACTTGATGTTGAGAAAACTTGCCCATATATTTTGCTTATGCTTCTGACAGTGCCTTGGTTTACAAGAGTCGTTTGTGTGTACCTAGTGATGGAACTTTGAGAAAGGAAGTTTTGACACAAACTTATAGCTCGATGTTTACTATTCATCCTGAAAGTTCCAAAATGTACAATGATCTCAAAGTATATTATTGGTGGCCTCGAATGAAGAAAGATGTAACTGAGTTTGTGAGCAAGTGTTTAGAGCAAAACTACACTAGTTTAGGCTAGTTTTACTCTTTTTAATGGGAAATCTTTGGGTGATCGTTTTGTGAGTTAAGATTTTTGTCTTGGGGAACTTTAGACCATTCTGAGGTTGGGAAATTAATTATTTTCAGAAAATTTAAATTTCCAAGTTTAAGCCTTTTAAAAGTCGGTTTTGGGTGGAAATGGTATTTCTAGGCTAGAAACTGAACTTAGGCTTGTCAAGTATTCTGGTAATGATGCTTTTAGGTATATCATGTTGTTTTAGTGCCTTAAACAATATCGTTGGAGGTTCACACTAAGTAGTTCCATACTTAGTGAAAAATATTTTTTGTTAAGGGGATGATTATAGTTGTGTACAACATAATATCACTTAGCTAAGTAGGCTCTTTCTGTAGGATCAATTGAAGAGAATATACAAGAAGGTTCTCTTGTATGTTTTTCAAACACATAAGAAGAATACCTCAAAAGACTCAACCGTGGAAACACGTGTTTGATGCTTTTGAGTAAGAAATTCATTCTTTATTTGCAAATAAGGAGATGACTTAAGGCATTGTGTAAAAGTTGATTTTGGTTAGATTGAGCGACTTTATCGGAAGTCGGTGAGAACGTTTATGGACTTAATGGATTTAGAAAAATTCTCATGGCATTATTTTTCTTTAAATATTTTCTACTCATTGGGTGTAGTCTTATGATGCTATTTCAGGAAAAAAGAAGAAGGATGTTGGCCTTGACAATGTTCGTGATTGGTGGTGGCTGGCATGGATTTACACGCCGGTGAATTATATTTCTTTTCTTCTCATAGCTTGTCTAGTTGGGTTGGACTTAAAAATTATCTTTGATACATGTTATTTTCAGTTTTATCGTTATTTTAACATTACAATTTATTGATATTTTGGTTTGAGAATTTATAGTTTTATTTTGAAATAAAACTGATCAAACCATAAACAAGTTTCATTTTAAATTTTAAAATGAGAAGAGATTTTTTATTGTCATTTGTGCTTCTGCTGTTAAGTTATTTATATTTCCATGTTTTGGGAATTTGGGTTGTTACAATTTTTATGCTACCCACCAAATTTTTAAAAAAATCACAAATTTAATAAATAATTAAAGACTTGCTTTGATACCAATTGAAGGGACTACTTTACTAAATTAACTGAATTTTATTGAGTAAACTAATTAACATTTAATTTAGGAACCATTAATATCATAGAATTGTGATCAAACATTTGACTTAAAATTTAAAGTTTTCGAAAAACTATAACTTTTACTTACATTGAGTAAATTATGGAAAATTGGTTGGAGGTTTCTTTTCAATATTAACCCTTAACACTGGATCTTTCAGACTATATCTATGAACGTTAACAAAACCTGATTGTGAGATCAAACTAGAAGAAAGTTTAAGAAGAAGAAAAAGAATTTTTCTAAAAATAATGACAAAATCGGCAATATAGAGGGGAGGAGGAAAAAAGAGAACTTTCAATTCTAAGGAATTGGATTGTGTGATTTATGAATAACCCAAGACTCCTATATAGGCAAATAAAATGTCTAATCAAATTAGGAAAATTCCATGGAGATAAATTAAAAGAAAAAATATATTTCTCTCTCCTTTATCCCACATGGCCGAAAATGCCTATAGATAAAGAGAAAATTTGATTTTTCTTTTTATTTGCTTTATCTTTGGTAAATAAATCTATGTACATATTTTAGGATAAAATTCAAACAATTATCTTCCTAAAATACACATATATGGCCGAAATTCATGATATTAATTAATTAATAAATCCGATTTATTTAATTAATTATTTGGGTCATTTTCATTTGGTTTTATTAATCCAATTGGGCTAGAAAGTTTCTCTTCAATTAAATAAGTCCAACTTAATTAATTCTAAATTTTAATAGTAATTTATTCATTAATTACCATTTAAATAAAATAATTTATTTAAACAATTAATAATAATAATATTTTCTCCCAACTAAATATCAATAAATAATATTTAATTATTAATTTACATTTAAATAATTTTCATTATTTAAACAATTACTAGTAAATATTTTACTTATTAATTTCCATTAAATAAACTCATTATTTAATTAATTAATAGGGTGAAAATATCACTCACACGGGTTGTGTGCATCAAACCGGCCCATTAGGGTTATCACCCATCCGGATCGTCGCTTGGAGAAACATTCCCTAATTGGGCCAATTAAAGATCCATCAAGCCTAGTTCAAACTCTATTCCAGTCAGGAGACCAACGATCAAGGAGCTATAAAGGTTTACTTGACCTATCAAATCAAGTAAATTCACACATTTCAAAACCCTAATACTATCTTGCGGCGCAAGCTACTTCTCACCTACTACCACCTAACTTGATCGTCGGAGGGTCCTTGGCTGGTACCACACCAGTGCCCTTCTGATCATTGATTCGTTTTGTCTCAGGTAGCTACGCCATCGAGAATGTAGCACGTGACAAAACGTGCTCAACCGTGTGCGGAAGAATCCATTCGATAAATATCCCACAAAATTCTCATTGATAATATTTTATTATTAATAATATTTCATTATTTTATGTTTAAATTAACTCATTATTTATACAATTAATAATGTTTCTATTAATTACCATTTAAATATACTCAATATTTAAACAATTAATATTGCCTATTTAAGTAACTTAACTTACTCAAATTCTTTATTTCTTCAATAGTCAAACAAATGACATGTTTTGTTACAACATTATTTGGGCTAGTTCAAGGACCCGATGGACCTATAGATCAGGCTTAATAATTAGTCAATTGAGTGATTAACTCATGATCAGTCAATTATTTATTATCTAACTATGAATGATTCCACTATAGATTCATAGCTAAACTCCCCTCACTATAGAAGAGTTATGTCTATTTAGTTTATTTTTTATTATATATGTGATATATCATTCACTTAGAAAACTCATAATTACATATGTGATAATTTTACCGTTTTACCCCTGTAATTACTGTTTTATCCTTGTGTTCCGGCTGTTTCTCCAATAAAAGTTATATGTAGTCAAACTAAAGATAAAATACTTCTGTGATCAATAGAAGTCGTGGCGCCACTTGTTCATGTTTCAAATCAGTACATCAAGAGAGATTCCTAAAGTTCCTATAATGATTAGGTATCGCACTGATACCGTTAATTAATAGGAAAGTTGTGAGTTCCACAAATGTGTTCCCGGCTATTATTTTGTTATGTTCCCAAAACAGAAGTATATTGAGTCCTCATTGAGATCGCTCTTAACCCTGTGAATAAAAGAATGTAACTCCATGAATAGGAGTCCATATTTCGCTCAGGATTTAGATCTATCACTATGATAAACTTAGTTTGATATTTGATCATTTCTCATAAATGGTACAATTGAGATATTGATCAAATATCGTGGTCCTGTTTTATATAATAAACATTGTATATGATACTTGAATTCCATGTATTCCACATGAATGATCCGGATAGGATCATGTGTCTACTATACAGAATAGGCAGCTATCAATAGTGTTACAAGGATAAGGTTCCAAGCGTTATCCATTTACTATAGACAAGTTACTCATCTTCACTTTAATTCTCTTGTATGACTCAGATACTTAGTCATTATTTCATAAGAGTAACTTTGGGTTTTACTATTTGATTGTTTGATATAGATATCTACACATGCGTATATCGTCAATAAATAAATATAGATAAAAGAATCTTTAGTTTATCTATTTAATTTATTCAAAATAAATTATCTTTATTAAATAATTACAAATTCTAAGACATATTCCTAGCACCTCTAAGATTGAGGCGGTTAGTAGTTGGCCCAGACCAACTAGTGTGGCAGAGATTCAGAGTTTCATAGAGCTTGCAAGTTACTACCGTCCTTTTGTGTAGGATTTCTCCAAGATAGTGTCAGGTTTGACATATTTGACCAAAAAAGGAGTTGAGTTTGTATGGTCTGTAGAGTGTGAGGGGAGCTTTAAGAAGCTCAAGAAGAGGTTTGCGACAACACTTGTTTTTGGTGTCACCTAATGTATCAAGGGGTTTGGCTATTTATGCCGACGCTTCGAAGAAAAGATTAGGATGTGTGTTGATGCAGCATGGGAAGGTGATATCCTATGAATTCTGTCAATTGAAAAAACATAAGAAGAAGTATCCAACTAATGATATGGAGTTGGCGACGGTTGTGCATAAACTGAAGATTTAAAGGCATTACTTGGACGACGAGAAGATTCTACTTTACACCGATCATAATAGCCTTATGTTCTTCTTCACAAAGGAGTTAAACATGAGGCACTGGTGTTGGTTGGAGATTGTTAATAGCTATGATTGTGACATTCAGTACCACCCTGATAAGGCAAACGTAGTGACAGATGCACTTAATAGGAAGTCATCACACTCATTATCTTTGACTACCACTCCTTTGAGACTGAGATGAGATATGAAGCAAGTTGAGACACCTCTTCTTACCGCTGAGATCACAGTGAGTTTGGCTAGTTTGAAAGTGGGGCCTACTTTGAGACAGAATATGATTGATCCATAAAGGGGTGAGGCTCACCTAAAGGCAGATTTTTAAAAGGAATAGTCTAATATGCCTAGTCACTTCACCTTTTCTACTAATAGTGTTTTGATGTATCGTAGGAGGTTTTGTGTGCCTTTAGAATCAACGTTCAGAAAAGATCTGTTGGAGGAGGCTCACAGTTCTATCTTTTCTGTACATCTACGTAGTACGAAGATATATAGAGACTTGAGACACAGATGAAACAAGAGTTTCATAAGTCTGTGAGTAGATGCTTGATTTGTCAGTAAGTCAATGTTTTGAGGAAGAGTCTACCTGGTTATCCTAACCTATTAAGTGTGCATAAATGGAAATGGGAGGAGATTTCCATATATTTTATTAGTGGTTTGTCGAAAGCCACAAAGGCGTACGATACTATTTTGGTGATTACTAACAGGCTGACGAAGACTGCATACTTTATACTTGAGAGGATTACTTACCCAATGGATATGTGGGTACAACTGTACTTGAGAAAGATAGTAAAATTGCATGGTGTGCCAGTGAGGATTGTATTTGATAGAGACATTCACTTTGTCTTAACATTTTGGCACATTTTACACACCGTCATAGGTACCGGTTTGGAGTTTAGCACAACTTTTGACCCTCATACTGAGTCAGACATAGAGAGTTAACCAGATATTAGATGATATGTTGAGAGTTTGTGTGCTTTACTTTGGTGGCAGTTGGGACTCACAGTTATATTTGGTGCCGTTCAATTACAATAATAGCTTTGAGGATACTATTAAGATGGAACCTTTTGAGGCACTTTATGGTAGAAAGTGTCGATCTCCAGCTTATTGGGACGAGGTCAGTGAGCTGAGGCTTTTGGGCCCTGAGTTGTTATATATGACTAGCGAGTCTATCGCTTTGATCAGAGAGAGTATGAGGGTTGCCTGAATTCATTAGAATTGTTATGCGGATAGGCGTAGTCCTCTAGAGTTTATAGTGGGAGACCACATATTCTTGAAAGTGACATCCATGAAGGGTGTTATGAGACTTGGGAAGAAGGGGAAGTTCAGCCATTGATCCATTGGATACTTGACCAAGTTGAAGCAGTAGCGTACCGTTTAGTCTTGCCTCTATAATTTTTTCCATGTTTCAATGCTTCACAAGTACATGAGGGATCCATCTCACATGATTGATTATAAGTCACCGGTCTTGGATGAGAAGTTGTCTTATGAGGAGTAGCTTGTTGAGATCTTAGCATATGAGCATAAGGTGTTGAGAAATAAAACGATCAACTTGGTTAAAGTATTGTGGGGGTACCAAGTGTCGGAAGAGGCCACGTGGGAGTGTGAGGATGAGATGCGAGTTAAGTACCCTCATTTGTTCACCTAGAGAGCGCACTTTTTAGGGACGAAAAGTCTTGGAAGGTAGATTGTAATGTCCCGTTATTTTGAAGTATATATTTTTAATTTTATTCACACTATTTAAACTATTTAATTTTAGATTTAGATAAAAAAAATATTTAAACGATAAAATTATATAGAAATTAAAACAGAATTACAAAGAGACTCAAAGCCTTCCTTAGCCAATAGATGCCCTTCGAAATTAAGATATCTCCCAATAAAAAGAAAAGAAATACAATAAAAAAAAACAGAGATTATAGCCTTATTGGCTTCTAAAATGCAAATAAAATCGGTAGGGGAATCAGCAAGCCCAAGGAGAATGGCAACCAACAATTTAGCATTCGAGCACACCTTAAGCGACTTAAACCTCTCTTTGTCGCTGCACTCATGCCATGAAGCACACAACGCCCTTCAGAGTGAAAGGAATTGAAACACATATCATCAGCAGCACAGAATGACCCCTCAAGTTCACCCGAACTTCTCTTAACGAGCCAACCATAACCAAGAGCAAAACAATTTTCACTCCAAGTAGCATCACAAAACATAGTACAAATATTATTTCCGCTACTTTCTTGATTTTCCAAAAGTGAGGGCACTCCACTACGAGTAGAACTGAAAATCGAAGTGAACTCATTAAATTCCTCCATATCTTTTGCAATACCTTTCTCTATACCCAGATTCTCCCCATGAAACAATCTATCATTTCTTATTTTCCACAAACGCCACAGGCCGAAAACAAAAATGTTCAAAGCTTTGCCATCCATACTTGTTTCTGAGAAAAGATCAGTGATTCAAATCCAACTATCCCAGAAATTAGTACCTTCAAAATGAGTTGTGCTCAATTGAATTATTGATCCAAACCAAAATCTCTTTGCCATTTCACATGTGAGCAGGATATGATTAAGAGACTCCTCATGTGAAGCAAAAAGAGGACAGAAAGGCTCCACATTCATCACTCGATGATTTTGCAGGCTCTCTGTAGCAAGGAAACCCTGATAAGCTCTCCACACAAAATGTTTATGCTTTTGTGGAATATTTAATTTCCAAATGGTCTGCCACCCTTTACTAGAAGATGTTGAACTGCTACTTTCACCATTAGTTGAGAGCTCACTTGTCCTCTCCATCACAATATTTAAACCCGTTTTATAACTTGACTTTACTATATAATCCCCCGAGGTATTAAAGTGACAAACCAATTTATCAGGTAGACTATATTGGTTTATAGGAATTCCTAGAATAATCTGGCAGTTAGCATGGTTGAAGAAGTTCCTAGTTACTGGAACATTCAAACGACGTTGGTAAGGAAGAATTAAATCAGAGACTACAACTTGATGATCAGTTTGAATAGTGGAAGGCAAAAAGCTAAAAGGTCGGGGAATCCACGGATCTTCCAAGATATGAATTTGAAGGCCATCGCCAACACGCAAACGAAGGCCCTTAACCAAAATCTTCTGACCTTCCATTAAACTTCTCCAACCCCAAGTGGCTTTATTTCCAACATTTTCCAATAGAAAAGATGAAGAGGGAAAATATTTCGCTTTGAACACCCTGCCCAGTAGGGAATCAGGCTTTTAAAGCAAATTCCAACACAGCTTGGCAAGCAGCGCAAGGTTAAAGCTCTGGAAATCCTTCATATTAAGACCCCCAGCTAATTTCGACCTTTAAATACTCTTCCAAGTACCCCCAGTGTATGCCCCGACGATCTTTATTAGCCAGCCACAAAAATTTGGCTAACGCAGTGATTTCCTTGCAAATACTAATAGGTAGACTGAAACAATTCATTGCACTTTACCCCAAGTGGCTTTATTTCCAACATTTTCCAACAGAAAAGATGAAGAGGGAAAATATTTCGGTTTGAACACCCTGCCAGTAGGGAATCAGGCTTTTGAAGCAAATTCCAACACTGCTTGGCAAGCACCGCAAGGTTGAAGCTCTGGAAATCCTTCATATTAGGACCCCTAGCTGATTTCGACCTTGAAATACTCTTCCAAGTACCCCCAGTGTATGCCCCAACGATCTTTATTAGCCTGCCACAAAAAGTTGGCATGGCCAAAGCGACTGCCTTAATGAACACACCACTTTACCCGCTTGAGACAAATGCTCTTCTGCCAACCCTTGAGCTCTCCTGTCCACCCTGTTTCTAATCGCTTGAAAAATAGCTTTTTTGAAGCCCCAAACTCAACTTCCAGCCCCAAATATTTCCCAAGGCCACCACTGGAAAGAATGCCCAGTTTCTCCAAAATAAGAATGCGTGTTGGAGGAGGGTTGTTCTTATTAAACACAAGATTGCTCTTGTCAAAATTAATTTCCTGGCCTGAGTTATCTCCGTAGAGCTTCAGAATCGTACTCAATTCATGGACCTCCTCCTAGACATTCACTTTACAGAATAAGAGTGAATAATTCGTAAATAAGAGGTTATTGATACAAGGGCCTGCCCATGCAAACTGGAAGCCATGATCTCTATATCTCTAGCAGCATTATCAATCAACCCTGTTAATCCCTCTAAACAAAGAACGAACAAATATGGAGACAGGGGTCACCTTGTCTTAAGCCTCTTTGGGGTTTGAAAAAACCATAAGGTGAGCCATTCATATTAAGACTAAAAGAAGTTTTTGTCTCACACTCCATAATCCAATTAATCCATTTATCACAGAACCCAAGCTTCCTCATGACGGCTTCTACATGGTGCCATTCTAGTTGGTCATAGGCTTATCCATATCCATCTTGACACCCAACAAGAAATATTTCCCTTTTCTTTTATTCTTCATAGAATGCATGATCTTATGAGTAATAAGAATATTTTGTGGTTATATGTCTGCCCCCAGCAAAAGTAGATTGACAATCACTACTAACATATGGTAGAATATCCTTTAGCCTATTACATAAAACTTTCGAGATGATTTTATAGGCTACATTACACAGGGAGATAGGTCTAAGCTGCTTCATATTGGTGGGGCACTTGACCTTAGCAATTAAAGTGATATTCGTCTGGTTGAGCTTCTTTAACATTCTGCCAGAGTGGAAGAAATCCCTCATAACTTGGAACACATCAGAACGCATTGTCTCTCACTGATCTTGATGGAACCTTGTTGTCATACCATGTGGTCCAGGAGCTTTATTTAGGTGCATTTGGAATACAGTCTTCACAATTTCTTCATCTGATATGTTTCTAGTTATTATCAGATTATCTGCAAGTTGTATCTTGCTTATAACACCAGCAGTACTGTCAACTAATGTAGTCAGAGAGAATGAGTTAAATAACTTTTCAAAATAAGCAATCCCAATTCCAGAAATCTCTTCCCCTCCAATGTTCCAAACATCATGCTGATCTTCTAAACCTTTTAATGTGGAATATCTTCTCTAAAGCTTAACCTTGGAATGGAAAAAACTAGTATTTTTATCTCCCTCTCTAAGCCAAAGAACACGAGATTTGACTCCCTAATAGTGTTCATCAGCAATGATAGCTTCTTTTAAGCTAGCTTTAAGTAAACGAATAGCATTCATATATGGATCTAAAGCCTTTTGTGCAAGAATAAGATCTTTCTTTATTTGGGTCAAATTCCCTGTGATAAACCATTTCGTCTTCCATTCAAGCATCTTTTTTCCGAGTCTCCTTGATCCTTTCAACAAATTTGAAGTGTTACTCCCCACACACTGAAATTTCCACGGTTTCTTGATTTATGCTTTACAATTAATATCTCGTCCCCACCAACCATAGTTGATCTTATTTAAATTATGTTTGCCGCTTTACAACTTCTTGATCCATATTGACCATAATCATTTCATGGCCTGACCCAAAAGAATCTAGCTGCTTGATCTTCGCATTAGGAAAAGACCCAAGCCAATATTCAAGACACAAGACTACAAGCTAATCTCTCTTAGATAAACGCCCTCACACCTCTTCTATTTGCCCACGTAAATGGATACCCCAAAAAAATCAAGATTCAGCAGCTTGTTATCATAAAGGAATGAGCAAAACGCTTATATACTCTAAATTATCCATGAAATTCAACCTTTTTTTCCTTAACCAGGAGAGGTCATTGAAATCACCAACAATCATCACTTTTTTCCTACCTTCCTACAATCTTTTTTGAATCTCTCAATACTATTTACCTCTAATAACCGCATCAGTACTAGCATAGATGCCAATTAAGCACCATACATGTCATGCCTGCAAATCTTTCACCTTAGCTTCAATGAAAAAGAAAGCACACTTCATAATTTTCATTGAAATCGTATTCCTCCACAGTAAACACAACCCTTATTGAAATCCTTGAGTGTTGACAACAAAACACGAATTAAAATTCAAACTTCGCCTAATACCATCCAAAACGTGTTGTCTATTATTCGTTTCAGACAAGAAAATCATGTCTGGGACTGGAGCCTAATTTGCTCCTTCAGACTATGAATTGTCAAGGAACTCTAAATCACTTGACAATTCCAGCTTAGGATTATCAAAATCTCGGTGGAGACCTGCCATTGCTGGTCTCCTTAGCCTCGTTGTTTTCACCATCTCTAATTTTGAGATTACATCAAAGTTTCTTCTCTGATGGTGCCAGAAGCTCCCATGAAAAAAAATTCTCATCCAAAGACTCAAGATTTCTCTTTCCTTTCTTTTTGTTTTCAATTAAAAACTTAGCATGGTTAGCTGATAAGGAGACCATCTTGGATAGAATAGGCCCAAGTGAATTCGGCCCATTCACATTTAAGGTTTTATGAGATTAGACCACTCCACTAACTCCATCATGGGCTTGGGTACAATGCTTCTGCATACCCAATTTCCTATTATTGAATGTGTCATAACTGATAGGAATATCATTCAAATTTAATACGTCATTCCTTAAAACCTCGAGACGAACCTCCTGATTTTCGTCTTCCAACGCATTCGTAATCTTCTTGCCAGTTAAGCCTCCCTTGAATTATCCTTCAGTTACCCTTTTGCCTTCAATTCCCCCAGTAATTACCGTATCTTCCTTTTCCAAAATATTAGTCATCAAAATACTGACATCCATAACCGTGTTATTTCTCCGATCAGTAGTATTCCTCCCAGAATTGCCTTCCCGTGGATTTTGCCTGGCATTTGGTATGGGACCGACTTTCAACCGTTGGTTTTCTCTCAACCACTCTCCAAACAAACCATCAGCAGGCCTCTCTCCCTTTTCCACGACTAAGGACCTCGAAAAACAAGTTCTCATCTCATGATCAATATGGCCACAAAACAAGAAAAATTTAGGTAGCATTTCATACTTTACCCACACCCATTTTTCTCCTTCATTCTCAATGATCAAAGCTCTCACTAAAGGTTTATTCACATCAAACTCTATTTTAATTCGAACATAACATCATTTGGAAACCCCATCATTCCCTCCCTCATCTTCTTCCTTCACTACCCTTCCAATCCTCTCTCCTAACACCTTAGTAACCGCTCGTCCTCTGCAATCAAAAGGTATGCCATGTAATTGAACCAAGAAAGAGCAAAAACCTGGCATATCCAAAATAGACCACATACGACTTTCTCATTTCGAAAGGATAAGTAAATGGACCTCAAACAACCAAGGACCTTGGTGCTGGACAAAATTCATAGTTCTAGCACTCCTAAAAACTATTTGGAATATGTTATCCTCATGTTTAGTAAACCGAACATTCTCTCGACAACTCCAAACCATCATCATCATCGTCTTAAATGCATGCCGATCATATTTTGTAATGTAAGAAGTTCTTCTATAAGACTTCATTTCTGATCCTCGCAATCCTCTAATTTGTTCACTGTAGTACAGACGGGAACACAATCATCATCCTGCAATTGGAATTTCTCCAAAATCTTCGCAAGTTCATCTTCCATGGTACCAAAGAGAGGAAAATACTCTCTACACCAACCCTACTTTCGCAAGGACATCAATATATAGTAATATATCATTACTTAAAACTATTTAGATAATTTAATTTAGTTAAATTAACATTTCATATGCTTTAAACTTTTATTTAATATTTTTACTTTTGAAGAGTTAATTAAAATCTAGGTGAGTTAAATATCATTTAAAGCCCATTAATGATAATTAATCACCTTCTAGCTAGTGTTCGCTTAATTTTGAGAGTAGTGGAGTTTTTAAAGTGCATGGGGTATATTTTAAAAGTGAGAAGCAAACTTGAGGGTCTTTTTGCAATGAACTTTCTTCTCTTCAAGTCTTGGTCACCACTCATCTTTTTCATTTCAAAAGACTAAAAAAAAAAAAGAATTCTCCTCCTTTCTAGCTCCCCTTGCCGCCACCCATACCCTCCATTCCAAAGGACATGTTTTTCTCATCCCTTCACTAATTCGCAGAATTCTTTTTTCTTTGGAACGCTCTCGTCACAAGCTTTCCTTCCATCTAGGCTTTGAACATTTCTCCACCTTCAAGGAATGCACTAGAAAGGTGAGATTTGATTTTTTTTTTCAAGGTGTTAAAAGTCGATATCGATAGAAATATCAAGCTTCAAATTTATGAATATGTCGATGGAAATATCAATGTCGACAGATATTTGGATAAAAATATTGAATGAATACTTAGAATTAATCAATGAAAATTGAACTTCTTCTTAAGTAAGTTATAATTAATCATATAAGTTATGCACTCAGAAATGATATTAAATCGAGAGAAAAAAATCAATAGATTAAAGAGAGAGATAAAAAGAAAAAATTAAATGTTTTAGAAAAATTAAAGAGAGAATGAAATAAAAAGTAAAAAAAGAATAAAGGAAAGAGGGTGATCAACAATAGTTTAGTAGTATTTCGATGGAAATGTCGATCGCTTAAAAAGTCGAGCCTCCATTTTAGAGAAATATCGACGGACATATCAACAATGTTGAAGATATTTTTTTATGTGAGTTTTACTCCTCTTGCTCTTGATTGAAGATTTGAGTTGTAAACTTCAATTTCCATCTAATGTCACTTAAAGATTTCAATTCAAATGGGCATTTAATCTTGATCTTTAAAATTTCTTATGGTGTTGGACATTAAAAATCAAATACCCTTTTATCGTGAGCCATAGTGGGATTTTTCCCTTATTGTTTTGTGACTTTTTCTTGATTTTGGGTGGTAAAATCATGTCCAGATTCCCTAAATTAGTTTACCCATTGTTAAGTATCACCTAAAAACTGCCCAAAATGAACCCGGGACGTCACACAACACCAAAAAACTGGAGAAGACCCTCCCTAAAATAGCCCCTGCTAGCTGTGAGCTATAAAGGGAATGTTCCTAGCTGTTTTATCCATTTGTCCTCTTAGGTGTCGTTTGTTTGGATATTTTATTTAATTAATGTATTTTAGGATTAATAAATAGGTGGTGTGATATTTTCGCTTGATGCTTTGTCGGGTCGATTATAGTTTCTTTTGCTTCAAGGTGAGGACAAATAGAATTTAACGTATATTTAAGAAATAAATTGGTTCAAGGATTCTTATGATTGGATGGTAAGTAAAACTTGGAATTTAAGACATTATAATCATGCTTGTTAAGATATTAGAATTTGGGAAGCTTAGCTTGTTTTATATCTTTGGCAGAATTTTGGGTTCAAATGGTTATGTTTAGTTTACTATAAGTTCATGGTATTGTCTACTTATGGAATTTCTACGATTATGATTTGATATGTCGATTGAAGATGTTGTTGGAGAAATATCATGGAAGTTATATGGGTTTGGATATGAGGAAATTACGACTTAATTATGGTAATCCCGAATGAGATCCTCCTTGAGAATTGTAAATTGTTTTGGAAATTGAAATCGATTATATACATCCCATGTGGTTATCCAAAGGCCTACAAGGCTTGACTATTTATTTATATACATCACATGTTGGTTATATCTGAAGGCCTATAAGGCTTGACTATTGATTTATATATGTGGTATGTTGGTTATCTCAAGGCCTACATGACTTGACTTTATTATTTTTTATGATATGAGATGCAACAGACTGTAAGGACTATATGTACCTTGCTTGTCACAGTATGAGATGTAACAAACTGTAAGGGCTATATGTACCTTGCTTGTCACGATAAAAGATGTAATGGAGTGTAAGGATATATGTACCTTGCTTGTCACGATATGGGATGTACAAACTTTAAGGCTATATGTACTTTGCTTGTCATGATATGAGATGTAACAGATTGTAAGGGCTATATGTACCTTGCTTGTCACTATATGAGATGTAACAGACTGTAAGACCTATATGAACCTTGCTTGTCAAAAAATAAGATATAAAAGTTTGTAGAGGCTATGTGTTCCTTATTTTGTCATTAGCCTTATATTTATGATTGTTGAGCATGCAATGTTAGTTTGGGGCTGTAATGTATTGAGATCATGAGTACTTGAGCGTTTAATTTCTCGAGAACTTAAAATAATATGTTTCTCAAATCTAAATCCTATAGGAATTTTTTGTATATATTACTGTAACGTCCTGTTATTTTTTGTGATAAAAAAAATTTATTTATTTTATTTTAATTTAAGTAATTAAAGTTTATTTTAGAATCGATAATTTAGAATTTAGTAGTTTATTTCGGTTTAAGTCCTTTTAATTGCTTTATAAGTTTAAATTAGTTATGGTGGTATTAATAATTATTAACGGGCCAATTAGTAATTATTAATCACCATTGGGATAGTTTAAGAACTTCGGGTTTCGAATTATAAGTCAAAAGTCATAAAAAGGACGCAACCGTCATTTCCAAGTTCTTAAAATTATCCAAAACACTATTCACCTCTTATTAAATATGCCATTTGACTTCAATTGACCATATTTTCTCATCATCTTCTTCCTTTCTTTTTCTCAAGGCCGAGAGCCACTTTACCCAAATCCCAAATTTCGGGTTTTGTTCGGATCACTTCGATTCTCGTTCCGTTGGAAAGGTATCGGTCCTACGATTCATTTCCACCCGTGATCTATGGACTTCTCAGTAAGTTAAACTTTAAACCCTAAGCTCCAAATAGTGTTTTAATGGAGTTTTTATTATGATTCTTCAATTTCTTGTCGGGAAACTCGATGTTTGTAAATACGGGAGTTGTTTTTAGTGATTTTGGAAACTTTCCATAAACCCTAAAATCAAGTTTCAGTCAAAACCCTTCCCGTTTGAAATTTACCTAGGGGTTTGAATATGGGTTATTTATTATTGATTATATTGTTATTGTAATTCAATTCGGGAAATTACATATTGTCCAAAAACCCGGTTTTTCATTACCCATTGAAAACCGGAACTTCCAAAGTACTGAAATCAATCCAAAACACCTCTAAATTACCTAAAAGCCGGAAAACCAAACTCGAGGCCTATTTTTCCTTGCTTGGCCTAGAGCACCCTTTGGGGATATTCGGGGTTTTTCGTTGTTTTACGCTTTTAGTTGTCAACCGATAGATGTATGTTATTTATTAATTGTTAGATGTAATTATTTGTAGGTGTTTATTGATTCTTTGCTTGACCACTCTTTCGGAGGTTTGGAGCGAAACCACATCTACCAAGGTGAGAATAAATAGGATTTAAAGTAACTTTAGAAACCGAATAAGTAGAACGGTTTGTAAAATCGGAGGTTAAGAATAGGATTCGAATCTAAGAGTAAAAGAAAGTGAGCTAGTGCCCTTAGGATTAGGAACTAGTTCTTTGAGTGAAAACTTGGAGTTTCTCGAGGGAAACATTGAATTTAGGAAGTTCTAAGTTAGAATCGCTTCGGAGATTAAAAATGGATCATTGGAAGTTATAGGATCCAAACTTTTAGATAAAATGGTTAAAGGAACTTGATAATAGAACTTTGGATTTTATTTGGAAGTTTAGAATCCTTGGAAGTGTAGATAACTTATTTAAGATAAGATCTACTTTATTTAAATTATCGTTAGTTCGGTTTACTCATTGTAAATCCGAAATTTCTATTTATTTACTTTATGCACTTTACTCTATGCACTTTACTTTATGTTCTTTCATTTAGTGATGAATGATTTTATCTATTTTACTTGCAATTAAAAGATTTTCATATCATATCACAAAGCCTGCGGGATCTTACACATAGCCTGCGGGAGCTATCACATAGCCTGCTGGAGCTATCACATAGCCTGCGGGAACTTACACATAGCCTGCTGGAGCTATTATTATTGTCATTCATCACAATTTACTTTTATTTGCATATGTTTATACCAAGAGAAGATAATATAAGTTTTTATGGTCAATGAATATAAACCATATATCTTGATGAGGGTTTTAAGGAGAAATTTGGTTATGACCACTTTCATCTAAACTTTGGGAGTTATTATTCTCCAATTTTGGAAGTTTAGGGAGAAATTTGTAAGAGTTACTTGGACACAAATCCGAATACGGGTTTGGAGTCTAACTTTACCGTTTATTCTGTCTATTCTTACTGGGCTTTGTTGTTAGCTCATGATATTACAACCAATTTCAGGTAATGCTCATGCTAGAGGTCGTGGAAGAGGAGCTGGTGCTGTATGATTGCAGGATGATGACCTCGGGATGGACTAGGTGTATTTAAAGTCCATGGACTTTGGTTTTTGTGAATTTTATATATTTTGGGATTTGTATATTTGTAAATAGCTCTTAAGAGCTTTTCGTCTTTACTTTTATGATTATAACTCTTTTGAACTCCTGGATAGAAACTTAATGTTCTTTGTGTTTTTAGATTTCAGAATTTAAGATGTAAACAGGTTTGGCTAGCCAACTTTCAAACATAACCACGCCATTTTTCTTAAAATATAAAGACTTCCGCTGTGTTTATATTTAAATGAATTTAAAAAGAGTCGGGTCGTCACAATTACTATCAAGAAAGCCAAATAAAAATGTTGTGAATGCATCCACGAGATGATTATCAAAATATTTCATACACAACTAGACTAGTATTAAGATACTACTTCAACATGTTTTATCTGATAACCTCATATTTTTAAATATTTTTTCTCACAAACATACATTTACACTCCACTAATTAACATCTTCAAGTGTGTAGGATATTGATTCAAGAGTTCATATTTGAAAACTAAATGTAATTTCGCTTGAATGACTCTTTCTCTTAGGCCAATAAAAATATTGTCTATAACAATCTGTTTGATTCCATCTTTTTGTCATAGTAACATAATTAATCGAAATCTCATTATTTTCACATGTCTTAGGTGTTTGACCTTCATCTGGATTATTAGAATTAATTATGTCTATGGTTTTTTCAATAACTTTTACTTCCTTAATTGAATCATTGTGATTATTTCCAATTTCTTTTTCAAGAAATTTTTATCTTTAGAATCAAAGTGACATTACACACTTCAGATGTAAGAGGAATTCAATGTTGGGAATCAATTGGCCTGCTACACTACAGGCGTGACTTAAAATTATAAGTTCTGTCATTAACAAGTCTTCCAACTTCATAATTTCTCCACCTAATGTTGGCAAATTTATCTTGTTAATAAGAAAACCAACCATGTAGTATATATTATTACCTGGCTGGGGTTCAAGATATTTTATAATTGAAGAAGAATCATACCTCAATATATATTCATAATCTTATTTAAGGATCATTTTTAGTATACTGTGGTTTGACAATTTGAACATACACTTCAAGTTTTGACATTCTCACATTCAATGGAATTGTTGGTTGCTTATTTAACATGGTTAATATTCTCACCAAATATTCAACCAACATCCAATTGTGTGTCATATTGAGCAAGTCAAGGATATCATTATGGTGATGTGTAAAATTTGCTTCCACGTCTTTCTCATTTTCTTTTAACGAGGCTTGATAATGGTGAACTAAGCATTTAGTTGTACGACATGTACAAGACATGCCTCTTCATGCCATACAAAATTTGATTCTCAATTTTGTAAACTCTTATTTTGTAGAGATTTTCCTTGTATTTTTCATTACTAAACATTTACCATGTGCGTCGCACGTCATATTCTTTTTAATATAGAAATATTTACAGATTTAACGTTTTTTTTTCTATGATTTATAAATTTTTAATAAAATGAATTTTGTTTTATTAATTTTTCAATTATTAAACATATTTTAATGTGCTATTTAAGATTTGAATGATCGTATACTTTATTAATTCAATGAATTATATATAGTTGATTTTCTATTTATTTAATACAATTATTTAACTTCTTTATTTTTAAAGTTTATAGAACCAAATAAAAAAATAAATTCTTTGTTCTGAATATATATATATATATATATATATATATATATATATATATATCTTATTTTTTAGTTAGTTATTTATTTCTAGATTATTTATTTTTAATTTAATTATAATTCAAGAAATTATATTAGTTTTTTCTGTTTTATTTTAAAATTTTCAATATTTCTTATTAAAAAATTGTTTATTTAAATATTATGAAATATCAAACATTAGAACTTATTTTTTATACTATTTTGTAATTTGATGTTGTAAAAGCAATAAAAACCCAAATAATTTATTTAAAAAAAATTGATCATTTCTTATTCATTGAAAACAAATATTTTAATCTTATTATATAAAAATGACTTAAAAAATGCTATAATCAGTATGCAAAAAAAAAAGTCACTTTACAAAGTAAACCTATTATTTTTTACAACTCAAAAAATTATTTTTCTAAGAGTATATGTAAAATGGCATGCAATTTGAAGATAAAAATGAGTTTAATAGTCTAAAAATATAAATGGTCATTTAATAGAAGGTAGAGAATAAATAACAAAGACATGTTTAGTAATGTAGAGATTTTAAAAGGGTATATATAATGGCATGTATAGCAATTTAAATTTTTTTAAAAGGGTATAGTAGTCCAAAAACGTTTCTCAAACATCCCTCCTTTTTTATATTAAGGATAAGGATGTGGTTTTCTTTAAATTAACTAATTACTATTTTGACCACCACGATAATAGATCATATCTTCCTCAACTACGACCATGTGACCATGCCGGCCCCTCGACTTTCACCTTTGATCATTTGACATTATAACATTGACTTCATGGAATGATATCGAACAAGTTGGTCAAAGTTCATGATCTTCTTACTAAAACCCCATTGTTTAACTTAATCATAATGAGACCAATTCATGATAATTTTAAATCTTCTTTCTCGATATTGCTACTACAAGAGCATATGTAAGGCATGAAAAATTGAAATGGTTTCTTTAAAAAATAATCCACAACTTATTTGAATTTTTTAAAACTAAATATATCAAAAAAGAAATTCATTGTCAGGATCTTAAGGCATTCATGAATTGTAAAAATGTTTAAAAAAATGTCACTGTATGTAAAAATTACAATTTTTTTTAATACCCATACCTAAAAACTAAAAACATGGCAACTAGATGTGGCAAGTAAATATTTAACTCTCAGAAACCAAAAATATGACCTTCTCAAATCATGGCTAAGAGGTTTAAAAAAATTACTAAAGAAAAATAAATAATAGTTAAAAAATTGACTAAACTCAAATAAATTTATTGGACAAATTCTTCATATCTAACCAAAATATCAATTTAGTAGTGTAAGAGAATATTTTAATTAAAAAAAATATGAATCAATGATAGATAAAATATTTACCTCAAGTTCAAAGAAATAGAAATGAAGCAGAGAAAACTTTAGTAAAAAAAGAACGGTAGAGATTCGTGCTGATAATATATTATAAACTAAAGAAAAGAACACGAGCAAAGAGGGAAAGATGAAGGCAGGAATATGAGAAGTGGTCATATATTTCACTTAGGAATATAGAACCCTTCTTACGTCCTCTATTTATAGGTTAATAATAGAATAGTAAATTCATGAGCTACAAGGATTAATAGGTAACATAAATATGAGAATTAAATTACAAGGATTGTAACTTATGGAGTTTATACATTTAAAATATGAAGGGTTGAGGATTTGGTAACCTATAGAGTTATCGACATCTCTAATATATTATTTATAACAGGTTTTAATTTTTGGGTTAAAGGCACCAATGACCCCTCCACTTTCAAGCTTTTTCAATTTACACCCCCTCCATTTTCAATTTAACTTTTTTCACCACTACACTCTCTAAAGTCCAATTTCTGTTAAAAAAATCATCTAAAACTAACTGACGCAATTGTTTTAATACTATTTATAATTTTATATAGAGGAAATGATGCTTTAGTCTCAATTAACCCTAGTAAAGTCACATTTACCTAAGTAAATTTAACTTGGGTTAAAAAATTCCACCACTGCCATTGATTTTCCATCAACGAAGAAAGAAGGGCCTGACAACAAACCTTCTACGAACAAGAGAAAGTGTGATCTACGAGTGAAACAATTTTCAAGGCTTTTGTACTTCACAAGATGAAATAATTTTTAGATTTGCAACAAAAAATGGCTATCAAGATTTAGATTTTCTTTCTCCTCTCAGGTTTCTCTCTCTATTTCGAAACCATAAATTATCTATATCATGGTTTTCAAGCTCTTGGATGAGAGGGGGGGGGGATCTTTTAGAGTTGATAGAGGAGCAATTTTTAATCCCATCTTTCTTGAATTTGTTCATTCCAATTTTCATATTCTCTTTCTCTCTCTCTCTCTCTAGCTATTTTGGTGTTCATTCTCTTTATCTGTCTAGATTCAACAATTGTAATCAAATTGAGGTGAGACTGCAAGTGTAGCAGATGATGAACAAGGAGAAGATTAAAAGAAAAATTACTTAATATTTGTCGTGAGATAAAGGAAGAAGGTGAGAGATAATTTTTTAACCCAGATGAAATTGACTTGGGTTGACTTGATCCGGATTAATGGGGATTATAATGTCATTTTTTCTATCATGGTTATAAATAATATTATAAAAATAGGGTCAGTTAGTTTTGGATGATTTTTTAACAGAAATTGGACTATTGAAAGTGTAGGGATGAAAAAAGTTAAATTAAAAATGGAGGGATGTAAATTAAAAAAGGTTGAAAGTGCAGACGGTGCATTTAACCCTTAATTTTTTTAGGTCAATATCAACAGATGATGAGTTTTGTAAACAAAATGGAATGAACATCATTAAATACAAAATGAAGAAAATGCACTTTCATTGGTAAATACAATTTTTTTCTTATTTAAGAAGAGGGTAAAAAACGTCTTAATCTACTTTCCGAATCACTCACTCTTGTCAATAATTACCTAACTTCCTATAATTTAGAACACAACATTTTCTATTTTTCTTAGAGCTCCAAGACTTCGGATTAATTAGTAAAAGGATCCGAAATTTTAAAAAATTGGCAAAAAAATCTACCATATAAAGTATTTAGTAAAAACATCTTGTTTGGACTGGTTAGAGTTCAAATACGTAGTCATTGACTACGTATCTGACATTGCGTGCTAACAGACGCTTGGCTGGCACGGAATGGCTGATGGTGGGGCGACACGTAAGCTGTGTAGTTCTTGAACGCGCATTCAATGAATGGAATGCGTAGTCCGCATTCTTTGAAAATTAAAAAAAAAAAAAAAGACTTTCTAGTCATTGGGCAGGTGCAGACATGCAGGTGTGCAGACTGGTAAAAACATGGGCCGCCAGTCTGCCAGCCCAGGCTGCCAGATGCGTAGTCGTTGACTACGCATCCACTTAGACGCTAATAACAGAACGCATATGGACAGAGGCGTTCATTCTGCTGCTGGAAAAAAAAACCCCTCTTTTTCTCTCAAATCCGAATTTTCTCTCAAAAATTTGGACAGATTTCAAGTGATAAAGGTAAGGTTTTCATGTATTTTACCAATGTAGGTAGTTATTTTGTATTTCTTGCTCTCAAACTTAAATTTAGTGAGATTTTGATATACAATTTGTAGGACGATTTTGTTCGTTTCCAGTGGAGATTCATCTTATTTCTAGGCACTATTCTTCAATCTCAATCAATTTCAAGAATATTGGTAAGTTTTGTATAATATATTTTAATTTTTGCTATGATTTTGATAGAAAATGTTATTTAGGGATTTGAAAATTATGATAGAAAATGTTATTTAGAATTAATATATTATAATTTTTGGCATGATTTTGATAGAAAATGTTTTTTAGGAAATTAAAATTTTTGATAGAAAAGTGTGATAGAAAATATTATTTAGATTAATATATTAGAATTTTTGTCAATTTTTTGATAGAAATTGTTATTTAGGAATTTGAAATTTTTGATAGAAGAGTGTGATATAAAATGTGATTTAGTAAATTTGTAAGTTTATTGAATTTATTTATTATTGTGTGTTTAGGTTTTGGATTGATTTAATGGATGATAGATTGGTGTCATTATTGTGTTATATGAATGGAAGTATAATTGAAGGAAATAATGGGATTGAATATGATAAACCGGCAAGTCAAGTGTTGAATGTTCGTAGTAGTATTGGGTTTGATTCATTCATTAAGTATGTATGCCAAAATCTTGACTTAGATAGAAGTTTACCTGGGTTGGAATTTGTTTATAGATATGGGTCAAGAACACCTTCGGGTAATGTATGGTTTATGCCTCTATTTATTCGTAGTGAAAATGATCTAACTTTTATGATGAACTGCTCACCTTCTCCACAACACCTAAAAGAATTGTTCATTACAAAACTGGGTGTTGGGAGTCAAATGTCAGGTAGTTCTAGAAATGTAGTGAGTGAGAGTGAAGAGGTAGAAGATAATGATGATGATGATGTTGGAAGAGAAGATATAGAAAATAGTGTAACGGGGGTATATGAACCATTTGGACGTTTTCGTTCAATACCAGCATCAAATGATGAAAATGTTGAAATAGACATGTTTACTGATGAAGAAGAAATTGATGAGGGCGATGGGCGTGAGGTTCTTTCAACTTCCATGTTTGAACTAGATATGGATTACATAAATTCAATGAATGCCATGGGTCTTCAAAATGTAGAAGGAGGAATGTCTGCCGAGTTGAAAAAAGGAAAGACTTTTGTCTCGAAACAGGATGTTAAAAATGTTGTAAAGAGGCATGCCATGGGCATCATCATTTTGATGTAGTGCAATCAAACAAAAAGCTATGGGTCGTTCAATGTAAGAAATATGGAGATGGGTGTGAATGGAGGCTTCATGCATTACCTCAAAAATTTTATGGAAAGTGGGAAATAACACAATATTATGGTGTCCATACTTGTATTTATCAGAGTTATTCACAAGATCATGAGCAAATTGATTCGAAATTCATTGCCAATGAAGTGAAACAACTTGTCAAGAACGACCCAAGTATTAAAATAGTTTCTTTACAAGAAATTTTGAACAAACTTTTCGAGTATAATGTGCATTATTGGAAGGTGTGGGATGGGAAGAGAAAGGCAGAAGAAATGTTGTATGGGAATTTTGAGGATTCTTATAAATTGTGACCAAAGTGGATGAATATTCTGAAAATGACAAACACTGGTACCGTGGTTAAGTGGAGGCTTGGAAGAATGGAAGAAAGGGGAGATAGGATGTTTGAAATGGTATTTTGGTCATTTGGTGCAGTGATAGAAGGTTTCAAACATTGTAGACCGATTATACAAATTGATGGAACATTTTTAATTCGAAAATATAAGGGGAAATTGTTGGTTGCTACAGCTATTGATTCAAATGGACACATCTTTCCACTCGCTTTTGCAATTGTTGAGGAGGAGAGTGCCAATTCATGGGGTTGGTTTTTATGGCATTTGCGACATAGTGTTACTGATAGGGAGGGTATATGTTTGATATCTAATAGGCACAAGGGAATTATAGCTGCTGTGAATGATACAGATAATGGTTGGACGGAGCCAACAGCACATCATAGATTTTGCCTACGTCATATTGCGAGCAATTTTAATCACAAGTATAAAAATAAGCAATTGAAAAGTATGGTGTATGCAACTGGAGCACAACACCAAGTCCATAAGTTTGCGGCATGTATGAATGAGATCAAAGATATAAATCCGAATTGTTTACGCTTTTTTTATTCTCTTCAGCTTAGATAATGGACATTATCCCACGACGGTGGTCATCGATTTGGGTGGTGTACAACTAATGTGGCTGAATGTATCAATGGTGTGTTAAGGGGTGGAAGAAGATTACCGATAACTGGTTTCGTGCAATTAACCTTTTATCGGACTGTGAAATATTTTGAAGAAAGGAGAAAGGAGATACGTGCTGCATTTAGGAGTGGAGAGAAGTATACGAGGTATTAAAGATGAGTTGTATTAAATTTTTTATGTTGCAGTCATTTTAATTTTTAAAACATTATAATGTTATTTATGTGTGTCAGGTTGGTACTTGATAAAATTACTGAGTGGGATGCTCAAGCAGATAGACATCATGTGACCAGTTTCAATAAAGCAGAAGGTGTGTTTGAGGTAGTCACAACTGTTCGAAAGACGACTGGTTGAGGTGGAAATACGCATGTATTGAAACTATCTGAGGGCACATGTACATGTAACAAATGGCAAGGGTTTGGGATTCCTTGCTCGCATGTAATAGCTGCATGTAAGCATTGTCGTATCGACTATATGCAATTTGTTGAGTCGTGCTACCTATTGGAATCATATCAAGAAAGTTATGCACCAAACTTTGAGCCCATACCACATGAGGATTATTGACTAGAACCAGACTTTCCTATTGTACATCCTGATCCTACTTTAGTAAGACCACCGGGAAGACCTCGTGTAACGTCCCGTTACTTTTGGGGGTGAAATTTTTTTTATTTATTTTAATTAAAGCTTTTAAGATTAGTTTAAATTCAGAAGTTTCGATTTAGTAGTTATTTTCGTCCGAAATTTTTTTTTAAATCGTTTTAATACTTTAAATTTGTTTTGGTGACATTAATAATTATTAATAGGCCAATTAATAATTATTAATCACCTTTAAACTTATTTAAGAGCTTCGGATTTCGTTTTTTAAAGTTAAAACAAAATAGGGACGTAGGCGTCATTTCCTAAATTGTTAAATATCTAAACACTATTCCTCCTTCTCTTTAAATAAGCCAAAATTAGACAAAATATGAAATTTTCTTCTCATTTTTCATCCCAAACCCGTAGCTTAGAGAGAAAAAAAGAGGAGAGAAAGAAATCGTCGCCCCGACTTCGTTTCTCGTCCGTTTTACGTGATTTCGGATGCGTTGGAAAGCTCTCGCCGAGACTTTTCTACCCATCCTAACAATCGAGGTTTTCGCTCGTTTTCTCGAGGCTTAAGGTATGTTAAAGTTTCTTAATTTTGATGTGAATAGTGTTTTAATGGTGGATTTGAGTTGTAATCTTCGAATTCGTTCACCGAAGCTTGAGGGTTTCATTCGGGGAAGTCTTTATAGTCAATTTTAGAAACTTTCCCTAAACCCTAAAACCGAGTTTGAGCCGGAAACCCGTCCCTTGTGATTTTCCCTCTTTGGGCTATGTTTAGGATGTTAGGTTCTTTGTGTTTTTGCTTTTTAGTTAATTTTTCGAAAATGGATTAATATGCAAAACCCTATTTTTCGGTTACCCATTGATTTTGCAAACCTCTAAAGTATTCGAAACCAACCCAAAACACCTCTAAAATGCATAAAAGCCGGAAAACCAAACCCGAACCCTTTTTCCCTAGCTTGGCAAAGAGCTCCATAAGGGTAGAATCCGGGATTTTCGTGGTTTTATGTGTTTAGATGTTGTTTGATTGCTTTTCGGTTAATTAATGTAATTTAGGAATAATTCGTTTGTAGGATTGTGAATTGATCGTGAATTTACAACCTCGGATTATTCGGAGCTTGTCTTCAAGCTAAGGTGAGTTTAATGTGAAAGTTAGTGGTTTTATGAATTTAATTTCGTTATGTAATTGTTTATCGATGTAAAGAGGGAGATAACTTCTTAGGATTAAGTTTGGTTGGAGACTTTAATTCGGAAGTGTGTGTGGAGAAAGTTTGGATTTATGGATAGTTCGAGGATTAGAGAACATCAGAGAGGTTTGGAAGTATGGTATTGTGATTTGGAGATGTTAGATGAAAGTGGAAATGGAAGTTACTTTGATGGATTTGGAAGTTAAGTATTTAGAAGATGCACTTGAGTGATAACTCGTGTAATCTAGTTAGTTAGGTTTCTAATTAACTTAGTAGAATTCTTTGGAGTTTATCTAACTTTTTGGGGACCTACAGCACATTGATTCTGCACGTGATAGTATGTGATTTTGATCCATATGTAATCATGGTGAGATGATTTGTGGTGACCTTAGGCACATTGATTTACACATGGTAATATGTTGATTTTGGTCCATATGTATCATGGTGTGATGATTTGTGGGTACCTTGAGCACTTTGATTCTGCACGTGATAGTATGTGATTTTGATCCATATGTAATCATGGTGAGATGATTAGTGGGATAGTACATGGTAGTATGTGATTTTGATCCATATGTAACCATGGTACTATGGTTTGTAACTAGCACATGATAGTATGTGATTTTGATCCATATGTAATCATGATGTGATGATGGCACTATGGCTCATGATAGTATGTTGACTTCGGTCCATACGTATCATGTTGCGAGAGTTTGTGATACGGCACATGATAGTATGTGATACGCTCCATACGGTATCATGGTGCGATGATTTGTTATATGGTGAAATTCCTGATACCTATATGGTGAAATTCCTGATACCTATATGGTGAAATTCTTGATATCTATATGGTGAAATTCCTGATACCTATATGGTGAAATTCCTGATATCTATATGGTGAAATTCCTGATACCTATATGTTGAAATTCCTGATATCTATATGGTGAAATTCCTGATATCCAATGTGATGAGAGTCACAATGATTTGTGATATGGTACATGATAGTATGTTGACTTCGGTCCATACGGTATCATGGTACGGTAACTTGAGACATGGTACGACCGTATGTGGTATGTTGATTTCGATCCATACAATAGCACGATACGATGAAACTTGTTTGGTAATAAAGATAGTTAATGTTACCTTTACATATTCTTTAGAATTGTGTAGTAAGACTTAGTAGTGAATGTTACTTTACTTTAAGTCTTTATATCTATCTCTTGGTAATAAATGATGAATACTGGTAATATATGACTATCGAATGATTGTATGGAAATTGGAAGTGTGGATGTGGGTAGTATTGAGCATTATAGGCCTTTGGACACGATTTCGGTTATGAGATTTTGTTCATAGGATTACTTGCTTTCGTTTTACTCTCATTAGCATGTTATGCTAATGGTGCTACACTTACAAATTTTCAGGTAAACCTCAAGCTAAGAAGCGTGGTAGAGGAAGTGGTGTCGCGTGACTTGACGAGATGGTGTAAGGACAATGTTAAAACTCTTTTGGTTAAGCATTCGTAAAAATGCTTGTAAATCATATACTTTTTACATACTTGTGTCTTTTGAGCCCGCGAAGGGTGTTTGTATAAAGTATTTCGATGTTTTATGACTAAACTCTCTTTTGGAATGCGCATTCCCGATTTATCGTTTTTTCTGGAATTTGGGTTGTAAAACAGGTTTTGGTTATTCGATTTTTAAACGAACCCACGCCGTTTTTCTTTAAAAGTTGAGTCTTCCGCTGTGCATTTGAATTTAAAGAATTTTATGGGTTCGGGTCGTTACACGTCGTACATCTCGGATTAGAAATGAGATGGATGAGAGGACAACAGTAGTTAAAGGAAGGTGTGGTATCTGCCATAGAGATGGACATAATCGTCGAACTTGTCCTGATGCAGTTAAAGCTACTAGGCCTTAGATTATCATTACTAGTTATATGTAAAATACTTAATGCAATACAATGTCATTCTGGATAATATTATTAGGATATTTTGTAATATTGTTATGATGAGCTTTCAATGCAGTTAAAGCTACTAGACCTTTAATGTTTTTTTCATGATAGTTTTGAATATTCTTGCTATGATGTTTTATACTATTATTATGATATTTTGTAATATTGTCATAATGTTTACAAATTTTATAGGGCATGGACCCTATTCAGCCCGGGCCGATAGACCCTATTGTTTTATATTTCCAGCCTAACCATCGGTCGCAGACGGTTTGGGATGACGAGTATTCAGGTGCCCTTCAGTGTAGACGGCGCCAGGCAATTTTACAGAAATTATTAAAGGTTATTGATGTACGTATCGAGCCATATCTACGGGCTGCAGGATTCTACGGTGTGTCTCGTATTAAATTTATTCAGTTAGATTGGCATTTGATAACTGCATTTGTGGAGCGATGGAGGCAAGAAACACATACTTTTCACATGCCACACGGGGAGTGTACTATTACACTACAGGATGTGGCTATTCAGTTAGGACTGCCTGTGGATGGACATGCAATGGTGGGCTCCACTAGCCATGGTTGGACTAGGTTGTGTACTCGGTTATTAGGATGGACACCCACTAGTAATGACTTGAAGGGAGCTCGACTTAACCTCAACTCGTTAAGTGATGCTTTTACTGCCTTCACTCCACTTCCAGACAATGCATCAGAGGAGGATTTAGTTCAGTATGCTAGGGCATACATTCTTACCCTTATTGGAGGCGTCGTTATGTCAGACAAGTCTGGGAATGCAGTGCACTTAATGTATCTCTCATTACTAGAAGACTTTTATGTAGCTTGTGAGTATAGCTGGGGAAGTGCTTGCCTCGCATGGTTATACCGAGAGTTGTGTAAAGCATCTGTGATTGATCCTGCTAATATTGCTGGGTGTCTTATTTTATTACAATTATGGGCATGCGATCGATTTCCAACCATTGCACCTCGTTGATTGAAGGAAATAGATCTTGCTGGGGGACCATTAGGTGTTCGGTAAGTTTATACTAAATTAACCTTGTTCACTTGCTTTAATAAAATAAATATCATATATTGACATTATCTTGTCTGTATTTGTAGATGGACTGGACGGAAGACCACCATAGAGACAACTACACACGTCTTGCTGCAATATCGTTACATGCTCGATCGACTTACGTGTGATGAGGTATCGTAATGTATATTTGCATTAATATAGACTTTTTTTTGTTGTTAATATAATTATTTCTTTTATAGATCATATGGGAGCCATATCGGTTTGTCATGGATAGTCTACCATATTATTGTTTATCGGGTCAAGCGATTTGGATAGCTAGATGTCCACTCATTTGTGTTTTTGTTGCTGAGTGGCATTACCTAGATCATGTAACCCGTCAATTTGGGATCCGTCAGACTGTTCCAGAAATATGCAATTCTGATAGACGATTGCATGCCATTGACGTTCGTGGACGACAAGAAGAACATTGGCTCCTAACACTACAACCAGAACTTGCATTGTGGGCAACTCGTATGAATTATCTCATACAAGGCGAGTTCATAAGTGATGGTTGTGATGTTGATGATCATTGCATTACTTGGTACAATCGCATCACACGACGTTTCATCACTCAAGTCGGAGCATCATTTGACTACGTGGTAGGTACTATTATTGTTTCATTCATAATTTTAATTAATTAAAATGTTTAATCCTAATTTCTTTTTTCAGGCCAACTCATATCCTCGTCTAGTTATAGAGTATGATATTGAACAAAGAAGAGTTATATGTGACACTTCACTTGCCTGCATGGATACTATAGGCGGTATGTATCGTGTTCGACATGAATATGGACAAGTTCCCACTCGGACATATAACCGAGGCCGACGTACACCTGCACAACCAGGTTCTCCTATTCATGAGGATCCTTACAATGGCGGACATGATTCTCCCCCTCCTTCAGATACACCCTATACGCCGATAATGTATAAGCTCCCCACTCCTGGGTCGTGTAGTTTGTTCCATCCTAGTTCATCTACACCTTATGCTGGAGAATCATCATCTCAGGTTCATTTTGAACATCTTTATGTCGGGGAATCATCGTCTCAAGTTCATTTTGAACCTTTTTTTGCCGGAGAATCATCATCCCAGGTTCATTTTGAACCTATTTCGCATGAGTCTGGTGATGTTCATACCGATATTGGGGAACCTTCTGCTAGTGTAAGAGGTCGTGGTAATCGTGGACAAATCGTGCGGCGAGAGCAACCTCCTCATAACCGGCGTCGTCCCCGTTGTGGAACTGGTGGTCATCATTAGTCTTTCTTGTTTTTATTCTACCTAGTTAACTTATGTGACTTTATGATTTTGTGATATTTCAGATCTAATGAATTATTTTTTTCTTTAATTATTTATCCGTTTTCAAATAGTTTAAAGCTTCTGGATTTTTTAAATAATGAGAGTCACTGAAATCAAGCACTTGCTCAACCCGAATACCCCATACGGTTTTATGACTTAAAAATCTTAAAAATTAGAAAACTAATAAAAATTTGGTGAACTAATCATAAACTTGTTAATAAAAAGGTTAAACCTGGGAGTTCTTATATATATATATATATATATATATATATATATATATATATATATATATATATATATATATATTAAGTTTAAAATTGATAACATCATTAAAATTCAGGGTAAAAATTGATTTTCCCCTTATATTAAGAACATGAATTATATATATATTATACATAATTTGTAAATAAATAATATTTTATAGTTTTATCATATAAAATTAGAAGTTAATTTTTTTTATCATACAAATAATATTGTATTGTTTTATCATATATCCATGATTTATTTTTTAAAACGTGATGGGCAATAAATGGTCACCATTCATTAAATAGAAGTCACACTTTTTTTCTTTTAATAAAATCAAAATTTTAATATTCGTTTTGAATTTTTTTTGTGAATCTGTCAAACAAACAACGTTGGAATTGTTTTTTTTTTTTTTTAATATTTTCAAAGAATGCGTAGTCCTTGACTACGCATTCCATGCATTGAATGCACGTTCAAGGACTACGTAGCTTACGTGTCGCCCCACCATCAGCCATTCCGTGCCAGCCAAGCGCCAGTCAGCACGCCACGTCGGATACGTAGTCAATGACTACGTATTTGAACTCTGACCAGTCAAAACAAGATGTTTTTACTAAATAGTTTCTAGGGTAGATTTTTTTGCCAAATTTTTTTAATTTTCGGATTGCTTTTACTAATTAACCTGACTTCGGATTAATATGAGATCATTTTACCAAAGATATTAGACTTCAAGTAGAAAAATATGCTTTTATAATCAAGTTCATGGATCCAAACAGTCACAAAAACCTACTCATTTCTGGAAAAATTATAAAAAGGATGTCAAGTTTTATAATATGGTTTGGAATTTAAAATTATATTGCATATCAAGATATTGGTATCAAACAAACCACCTTCACAGCCTGAACTTGGACATTAAAATCTTTACAAGAATTGGAGTTGTCCATAGAAAGATTTTTTATTAACTACACTAGATTTTTTCTACTTACCAGTTCGTTCGTATAAGAAACTTTCTAAGTCCAGTTTACCGTTGTCGGAAATGGGTGATTCTACTTTAACGATTTTCAAGAAAAAGTAAGAGAGAAAGTTAAGCTGTCTGACATTTTCCCTATCACTACTAAAGAAAGAAAAAATATTACCGAATTGGTGAAACCATTACTTTTACGTAGCCTATCATCTCTCTCATATTTTCTGTTTTTAGAAAATTAACTCTGCAATTTAACATGATACAAGTTTTGAATCATCAAATGAATGTCACGGACTCCTCCTATATATCTTGTTTCAAAATATTGATAGCTTTCTTCAATCTAAATTCTTTCTATTCCGTTGAGATTTCAAAGAAACACACAACCCAACTTTTCCTCCATCTTCAAGTAAGGTATGAATTTCATTTTTCCTTTTCTATTTTTTTTATTGTGATCTCATTTTCTAAATATCATCTCATTTTATAATAAACCCACAAACAAGTTATGTTTTTTATTATTTAAATATCATCTCTTTCAACTTTATGAGCAATTTTTTTTTGGTCTATTATTTGTATTTTTTTTTATTTACCATTGTGTGCTATTGCTCAAACCTATATAAAAAAAATTGTAGTGTGTCTCTCATGTTTGGAAGACGATTCATAAACGTGAAAAGAAAAATAATTTTTAATATTATTATGATAAAATTTTGATGTATAAAAATCTTAGAATATTAGATTTTCTTATGCATACTGTTCACACAAAGAAATTTCTAAGTAAATAAATTAAATGCGGAATGAAATATATTTGTATTGATGAATTTAATTAATATTACAATCTCTAATATATTGTTTCTCTGATTCTTTCTCACAAGTATGAACTTCAATACGAGGGCCGTTGGCGTATTTCTCGGATCAAAGTGTTGATGTTGTTGAAATTTTAGTCTTCAAAGCGATCTTCGAGGAGTCTTCGAAAAGTCTTCAGTCTTCGAAATTCTTTAATCTTCAAAGCGATCTTCGAGGAGTCTTAGGTCTTCAGAGTCTTCGAGAAGTCTTCAGTCTTCAAAGTCTTCTAGCTTCTGAATATTTTTCAACCCTCCTTAATGAATGAATGATCTCTCTATTTATAGAGCTTTTGGTGGGCTTTTAGTGGATATGGGCTTCCTTTGACTTGAGCCCAATTGCCATGTGGCATAATTTTATTGGACAAATTTTGTGTCATCCAATGGTCATAAAGAAGACATGTGGCATTATTTGATTTACCAATTTTATGTCTTTTAATTTTATTTAAAGACACGTGTTAAAATTGGATTAGTCTATATTTTAATGACATGTATTTTTTTGTCATTACGTGGCAATTTGTAATTGGTTAAATTTCTCCTTCTACAAATACCCCCTTTTCGAAATGCATGT
Organism: Gynostemma pentaphyllum; assembly: GCA_028015215.1. Classification (NCBI taxonomy): domain Eukaryota; kingdom Viridiplantae; phylum Streptophyta; class Magnoliopsida; order Cucurbitales; family Cucurbitaceae; genus Gynostemma; species Gynostemma pentaphyllum. The sequence goes on from CM051348.1 coordinate 23,658,089, forward strand.
ACGAGTTTATTCGTGAATGAATTTCGAAAATGTTTGTAATCAAAATGTTGATTTATTTTAATATATACATATGTATGTACATATATATACATATGTATGTACATATATATACATATGTATGTACATATATACATATATATATATATATCTCGTAATTTTGATAATTTCTTATAACCAAAGTTTTGTTCATTGGACATCATATACATATGAATTTGATTTTGAATGAACAACTTTTATTTTCTCCATAATCTTGATGTGACTAGAGATAGTTTAGGATCCAACGTTGTTTTTTTTTTTTTAACGAAATTGATACTCCATATCCAAAATTTTAGTTTAAAATAATCATCTCTTTAATCTATTTGAGAGATAAGATAAATTTTAATATTCTTGAGGTAAAATCTTTATTTAAAATAGAACTATCATCTCTATAAGAAATTTTTTCTAATTTCAAATTCTTGATAATCTTGATATAAAATCTTTATCTAAAATAGATTTTCCTTAATCTATTCAGGAGATAAACATTCTTTTGGCTATTTATACTCTAACTGGTGAGCTAAATTCCAACGCATCTTTAACTCTGAAACCTCTTCTTTAATTTTTTTGTTCGAGTGGTATGGCTTGATCCTTGATTTTGATTTTTTTTTTAAAGTTGTGAGCCACACATGAAATCTTCCCATTCTTGATATTTTGTTTTTCTTTTTTGGCACACAAAATATGGTGGACTGCAGTACTCGCAAGTCAAAATTGAAATTTGAATGTGATAGTTATTAATATATCTGACATATATGCTCAATTACTCATACATATCTTTGACCGATCAAAGCTGTTCTTTTTTTTTCTTCTTCTAAATGTATGACCACCATATAATATGCTCAGTTTTGGATCATTCTCAAATTTTTTTTAACAGATTGTTGATGATCATCCACTTTATTTACATTTATGCAGGTCAAACTTATCGTTTTGAAACATCATAAGATTCTTATTTGACGGTATGTGAAGTACTTATTCTCGATATATATTGACTGTTCTTTAATAACTTTGACAATGCAAAGTGGTAGAATCAATGACACCTTATCAAAGTTTATATATATATATATATATAGAATGGCTTTTCACAAAAAAGTAATTTGAAGGTGGACATTTGACCATACAGTAAAGTCATCTCAGTTTAGGAATTGGAAGTGGCACATAATCATGATTTTGTCTTATTTTATTTTTCAATATTTGCATCATGTTATTTGTATCCACTTGCATCCACGATTATCGTGTAGAATTTCATTAACTAGACTTCTTCTATCATTGATATATTCTGCTTCAAATTTATGAAAATATCAGTTTGGATATGCCCCTCATACGATTAGAATTTTTTTTTCTAGGATTTGAGAAGAGCATAAATACTTTAAGTGGAAGATTCAGAAGCAGATAATTTTTACCAATTTAAGGTAAGTCACATATTTGACTCCTCAAAATCTTGATTCCATATATGAACTTGTCAATTATATCAATTTATATATCATCTTCTTCTTTTTTTTTTTTGTATTTGTATTTTTTTTGTATGTTGTTATTGACTTGCAGTTTCCAATGCCCCCAATTTATCCATGAACTTCTCCTAGCAGTGACAACACTCCCATGTGCTGGCTTTGGTAACAATGCTTTTACATGTGTTGTCATTGATCATCTTTCTGAAGATATTGGCTCATCTTCCTACAGTGACAACACTCTCATGTGCTGGCTTTGGAAACAATTCTTTCACATGGGTTGTTGTTGATCACCTTCCTGAAGACATTGGCTCACCTTTCTATAGTGACAACACTTTCATGTGCTGGATAACGTTACCTTTGGTAACAATGCTTTTACATGTGCGGTCGTTGATCATATTCCTGAAGATATTGACTCACCTTTCTACAATGACAACACTATCATGTGCTGGTTTTGGAAACAATTCTTTCACATGTGCTGTCGTTGATCATCTTTCTGAAGATATTGACTCACCTTTCTACAGTGACAACACTATCATGTGCTGGTTTTGGAAACAATTCTTTCACATGTGCTGTCGTTGATCATCTTTCTGAAGATATTGACTCGCCTTGCTGACAATCTTCTTTCTTTTTTTTATCTATGTTACCATATTTATGTGTATGTATATAATCTTAGATGTGTACATTTTAACATCATTTTCATCATCTTTTTTTTTAGGATCATGGTATATTTTGTAGAACATGTTGGCTCCAAAAAGAAGTATCTATCTATTTTAGAGGATGAAAATCAATTAAGTAAAGATGGAGTTCTTCTTGTTTTGAATGAGCCGAAAGACGGTCTTTTTGCAAAGAAATGGTCGCGCTTGGATGATTCTGGCTCATAAGCCAAATGGTCTGTGGAGAAATTAGTAGCTTGTGACTCTTCAAAAGTATGGATTTTGCAGTCTCCTATACACACCAAGCCTTTTAATGAAGATCCCGAACTAACTTTAGGCCGTCGAATAATTTCTGGTGAAACTCGTTGGGGTCCTTCACTAAAGATATATGGAGAATTCTCTTATGTCTCTTATTATTGGGAATGGTTGGAGACTGTAGTTGGTTGAAGTGGCAAACTACTTCATAATGCACGTTTACTTGATGCTGTGCTTGCTTCACTTTACATATATGATCATGATTGTAATATAGTTTGAGCTTTTTGTGAAGCTTGGTGTCCATCAACAAACACACTTCATACATCTTTTGAGGAATTATCTATCTCTTTATGGGAAGTTGTTCCATGTAGTAAAGAATTGACACTCCCTCCCGATAAGAATGAACGACTTCCCAAAAGTTGTGAATATCTCTTTGCTGCATATCATCGTATTGCATCTTTAAGGTCAGATCAATCTCAAATCCCCGTTGAAGCTTGAATTTTTTTTTGGTACAAAGGTGTTTTAAAATATTTAAAACCCTCTTCCAGAAAACCGAAAAAAATGATTCGTTCTCGATCAATTAATAATCCAAATAGTTTATCTTCTAAAAAGCGTTAATGGTCAAATGAAGAAGAGAAGATATTTTATGATCTTGACGTCAAAGATGAATGGAAAGAGAAAACTTATTTAGCTTCTTTTCTTTCTTGCTGGCTGTGTGTATTCGTGTTTCCTTATAATTTCATTCGTCCGGGGTTTTTTAAGATTGCTAGCTCAATGGCTGAGGGTTTTGTTTACAGTCTTGTCGTTCCAGTTCTTGCCAACATTTATCATGGATTAGGAAAGATCAGCAATTCTTTTCCTTTAGCTGGTCGTTCGGAAGCTTGTTTCCCATTGCACTATGTTTATGGTTGGCTTGCTCACTATTTCAATACTCATTAGAAAATACCCACAGAAGTTAAAGGTCCGATGATGACTAATTTTTCGGGAGAAGGTGGGGCTAAGTATTTTGATGATTTGCAAGCTCGTGAGCTGATTCAGGGAGGAAAATCTGTATTTTGGCATGTGAACCTTCATTTTAAGGGTGAGCTCTTAACAGATAACGGCAACTTGACATTTTTATTCATCTCATACTTTGTGAGTCTTCGATCATGTTATTTATCGTCAAGGCATGAGACTTCCATGATAATAGAATCATATAGTCCTTGCAGATTTAGTAGGCAATTTGGGTTTCATCAAGATATACCCAATGAACTAGGAGATGCTCCTTTTATTGACTTGGACAATGTCTTACGCCATTGAAGAATTTGCATTCGTTCTAAATCATTGTCTCAAGTGTATGTTCTAGTACCTGTTTCGAATCCTCATGACCAAGTCTCCCGACGTTATAAGAATTGGTGGTCAAATAAGCATGGAAATTATCTAGAAGAAGGCTTTGACGTTCTAGTAGCTAGCTATCTTCCTTTACCATCGAAAACGAAGCCGCCTAAAGGTATTGGCAACGACAATGAAAATGGAGGTAAAAAGATCTGTCTACTTGAAACTGAGTTATTACAACCAATAATCAATGTTTTCAGGCATAAAAATGACAGCAACAGTAGTACCGATGATCATCATTGGAAAAGGCCTAAAAAATCAAAGAAGCCATCTCTTTATGACGGTGAATTTTTTGATGATGTTCCAAGTGCTTCAAATTTTCCAAATCAAGCTGCAGCTTTGGTAAGTTTTTTTTTTTAAACAACTTCACCAAAAAAAATTTTAATTTTTTTTTACTTGATTTTTTTTTAAAAAAAAATCAAAAACTTGTAGCTTCCTTGTAATGATTTTGTTCAAGAAATTCAAGGACAACATGGTGATCATTCATTCACGAGTCCTAATGCTTTTGATTTTGCGGTTGTCGATGTACAAAATTCTAAGGCATTGGAGAAAGATTTTATAGTGATACCTGATAGTTCTCCCATTAAAAGAGTTGGCGATGAGCAAAACAAAGAAAAGCATATTGGTATCCCCCATTCAGAAATCTCCAATTTTTGTGCAGAAGATGTTATCTCCAACTTTCGGCGCCAAAGTGCTTTAGCTATGTGGGAAAGTATTCGACAAAAAATTATTCGTACTTCTTTTGAGATGGTTCCGAATATCGAGGGGGGAGTACATAAAATACTTCACGCCGTTTCAGAAATCAATGCAATTGATTCAGTGCCTTTACAAAATAATGTGAACCAGTATTTTCAGGAAGTCAAGAGGTATAACGAGTTGCAATCATCATTCTCTTCTCAATTGACTACAATGGATCGAGATCGTTAGCTAGTGGATCACAAGTCTCGTTTGGAGGAAGTATCTTCGAAAGAGAGTAGTTTACTTACAAATCAAGATGAATTCCAGCAACGTTCAATGGGAATTACTTGGGAAATTGAAGAATTAAAAGCAAAGATCGAAGAATTGAAAGAGGAGCATGTGGCTTTGGAAGTTAAAAATGAGGAGAATGAAGAAAGTTTAAATCATCAAAGATCTGAAGCCTAAAAAATACGTGAAGAAGTAAGTGCCCTTGAGAATGTTCCGACTTTGACTGAATCAGATGTGAAGTCGTTGTATGCGCTCCGTCAATTATTAGAAAAGTCTCGTGAAGAATTGAAAGAGTACAAGTGGACTCCTTAATTTTTTTTTTTTAACTTTTCAGAATTGAAAACATATATTGTTTTATGTCTTTTTTTTATCAGTGAATTTTTTTATATTTTTTTATTACTTTCAACTGAATGAACTTGGAATTTCTTCTGAATTATTTATATTGAGCTGAACCATAGTCACATTATATTAGAAGTTAATTTTTTCTTTTTTGGTGACCTGAACTTAAAGTTTCCTTTAAGCTGCCTACGTACCCTTTATATGAATATGGATCAAGTCAAATGTAGTTCAAGTGGTAAAGAAATTTTTTTTAATGAATGAACTGAACTTAAAGTTTACTTTAAGCTGCCTACGTACCCTTTATATGAATAGGGATCAAGTCAAACGTAGTTCAAGTACAAAATGTTTATTTATTTCAAGAATAATATCTTTTAAGAAATTTGCCATTTATGGGGCCGATTCTTAACTCATCTTTATCAACTATCTTGTATGCTCCATTTGTGTAGACTTCTTTCACAATATAAGGTCCATCCCATTTGGGTGTAAACTTGTTCCCTGTATGTCGAGTCGTGATGATTGGTCTTCGAACTGCAAGTACAAGATCACCTACTTGAAATGATCCAGGTCGCACTTTTTTGTTGAAATCTTTGGACATCCGCGCTTGATAACATTCTAAAGACTGTTGAGCATCAAGTCTTATTTCATTGAGAGCTTCTAACTCCTGAAGGCGTATCTTTACGTTATCTTCTTCAGTTAATCTTTCTTGAATCGCCATCCGTAAAGATGAAATTTCTCTTTCTAGAGGAAGGACAGCTTCCACGCCGTAAATAAGAGAATATAGCATAGCTTGAGTAGGAGTGCGATAAGTTGTTCTGTATGCCCACAATGCTTCTCCAATCTTTTCTTGCCAATCTTTCTTTGTCTTTGACACTACTTTCTTCAACAAGTTGCAAAGCGTCTTATTGAAAGCTTCTGTAAGACCATTTGCTTCTGCATTGCACATAGAAGAGTTATATTGCTTGAAGGAAAACTTTTCACATAATTTGCCAATAAAGGCATTAGAAAAATGTCTTCCATTATCTGTCACAATTTAACGGGGAATACCATATCGATAAATGATGTGAGTACGAATGAAATCTGCTACATGTTCTTTCTTAGCTTCTTTCAACGCGATGGCTTCTGTCCATTTGGAGAAATAATCTGTTCCTACAAGAATGTAAGAGTGTCTTGCTGATGACTTGGGCGTTATAGGTCCAACAAGATCAAGTCCCCATGCTTTAAAAGGCCAAGAAGCCACAGTTGGATGTAATGGCTTCGGAGGCTGATGAATGAAGTTCGCATGAAATTGACAAGCTTCGCAGCTTTTTGCATATTCCATAGAGTCTTGGACCATTGTAGGCCAATAATATCCCGTTCTCTTCAATTGAAAGTGAAGTTTAGGACCTGATTGATGAGCACTACAAACACCTGAATGAGCTTCTTCTAGTGCTTGGCTTGATTCTTCTTTTCCTAAACATCGAAGGAAAAGTCCCTCGTACGAACAACGATATAGCGTATCTTTATAATATATGAATCGAACCGCTCTTCTCTGAACCTCACTCCTATGGCGGGAGCCTGAAGGGAGTATTCCATATGGAAGATAGTCTATAATTGGTTACCGCCAATCTTTCTCTTCTATGACGTAGGCAGATATCATATTTATTTCAAGATGTTCGTTTTCAGCTATTGGCATGATCCATTTCTGAAAGAGAGGGATATTTAAGATTCCTTCCTCGCCAAGTGTTAATGCAGTTGCAAGATTTGCCAAAGCATCTACTTTATTATTTTCTGCTCTTGGAATATGCTCTAAGGCTACACTTTCAAACTTGTCTAAAAGATTTTTGGCAAGTTTGAAATAGGAAGGTCTTCCTGTTTGACATCATATTCTGAAAATAACTGGTTGATTATCAACTTTGAATCACCGTAGATGTTTATATATGATATTTCAATCACTAATGTCATTTGAAGACCAATAATGAGTGCTTGATAGTCAGCAACGTTATTTGAGCATAATCCGCCAAATGTGAAGTCGTATGGCAACACATGCTTTTCTGGCGAAATGAAGATTACACCCGCTCCTACTCCATTTCTTCGAGCTGCTCCATCGAAATACATAGTCCAAAGCTCAGTAATTTCAATGCAAAAAACTTCATCATCCAGTAAATCTTCAGATAATTTCCAATCTGATGGGATTGGGTGATCTGCTAGGAAATCTGTCAATGCTTGTCCCTTGATTTCTTTTTGCGGGACATAGACAATATCATATTGTTGAAGTAGAATTGCTCATTTCGCCAATCGTCCAGAAATAACGAGTCTGGATAGGATATACTTGATTGGATCGGCTCTTGCCAGCAAATGTACTGTGAAAGCTTGCATGTAATGTCTCAACTTGTCGATGGCGAAAAAGAGTGAAAGACACATTTTCTCTATCGGAGAATAATTTAATTCGGCTCCAATTATAGTTCTGCTCAGATAATAAAGTGCTCGTTCTTTGCCTTTTTCGCATTCTTGTGCAAGTAAAGCTCCAAGTGATCTTTCCTGTGCAGCAATGTATAAGATCAGAGGTTTCCGATTGGTGCACATAGAACTGGTGGATTAAGCAAGTATTTTTTTATGCTATCAAAAGCATTTTGACATGCTTGATCCCATTCAAACTTAGCATCTTTCTTCATCAATCTCTGAAAAGGCTGACAACGACCTGCCAAGTTTGAGATGAACCTTCGGATGTAAGCTAAACGCCCTTGAAGACTTCTTAACTGCTGTAAATTTTGAGGCTCGGGCATTTTCTAAATGGCGTCAATTTTTGTTTGATCAATTTCAATTCCCCGATGTCTCACGATAAAGCCATGGAACTTTCCTGAAGTCACGCCAAATGCACATTTGAGGGGATTCATCTTCATTTGATACTTCCTCAATCGTTTGAAAATCATCCGTAAATCTTGTGAATGATTCACCATTATCTTTAATTTGACTACCAAATCGTCTACATAACATTCAACATGTTTATGTAGCATATCATCAAAAATCTTTTGCATAGCTCGTTGGTATGTAGCTCCAGCATTCTTCAAGCCAAAGGGCGTTACTTTGTAACAATATATGCCTTTTGGAGTATGAAAAGCAGTCAATTCTTCATCTTCAAGAGCCATCCGTATTTGATTGTACCCAGATGATCCATCCATAAACGATAAAGCTTCATGTCCTGTGGTTGCATCCACCATAATTTCTGTGATTGGCAACGGGAAATCATCTTTTGGGCACGCATTATTCAAGTCACGAAAGTCAACACAAACGCGAAGTTGTCCATTCTTCTTTTTTACAGGAACAATATTTGCTATCCATGTTAGATATTGCACTTCACGTATGAATCTAGCTTCAATTAGCTTATTGACTTCAATTTCTATCTGAGGAATAAGCTCTGGTCGAAAATGACGTTGTGCTTGCTTGATTGGTCGATACCCGTATTTGATTACAAGGTGATGAATTGCAATTTTAGGGTCTAGTCCTGGCATTTCTTTATATGACAAAGCAAAGACATCCTTGTATTCGATAAGCAACTTAACATACTCGATTTCTTCATCTTCAGTAAGTGATGCACTTAGAAGGTTAAGTGAGGCTCTTCTATCGTTCCAAGAATCACTTCTTTAAGTTGATCGACTGTTGGCTGATTTCCATCTTCTAGTGTTGGTGGAGCCTCATCAACATCTTCCTTAAATGTTTCTGAATCTGAAGTTTCTTCAATTGTAATATGATGACAAGTTGAATCATTGTTTTCAAAATTCTCATCATGTTCTTCTTCTGACGAATTGGTGGAGATAATGAAATGTTGTTTCACCTTTAGAGAGCCTTCTGTTTTTATGAGAAGGGAAGATTTTCTCTTCATTCTTGAAGGGATAATACTTTGAATTTCCTTCTTCTCTCTCTTCTGTTGATGATCTCTTCTCTAAAGCTTTTAACTCACCTTCATGTTGATCACTTGTTACTTTAAGGCGACCAAATACAGAAATTCAACCCTTCTTCTTTTCTTTTGTCGTAGCTAAACTCAGCCTCTGAAAGATTGAAGAATGAAGTGAAGTATAATGTCGATCCTTCTTCGCTATAGTAGATACACTCAACCTTTTGAAGATAGGAGAAAGAGTGGCCAGAAGTTCTATACGATCAAAGACAGATATTCTTTTATCAACTTCTTTTTCTTTCTTTTCAGGGATATCAATTTCTTCTACTGTGATATAATTCACATTTACAGCTTTCTTTTCCCCTTTCGAGTTATACGTATCGGCTCAGATGGTTTATAACCAATTCCTTCTCTATAAATGGGTATGGTATAACCTTTCTTCAGAAGCTTTTTCTGTGTTTCAGAGAGTTCGGATCTTTCATCATCCAAGATTTTCAAACCTTTCATCTCTGGAGAAGCTTCAAAATCGTAACCCGCCTTTACAAAAATCTTGTATGCATTTGGATCGAATCCTTCTTTCGTTCATTTGTTAGGAAGAGATGCATTCTTGTTTCTCCCCTCATCATGAGTAAAGCCCGCAGGTGGATTCTTGATTATTTGATTCACTATTTTTGTAAGTCGAATCATAAATCCCTCTCTCAAAATTTCAACATCCTTAACTTTTACACCTTTTTGACATTCGGCAAACGGTGACTGACCTTCCTTCCATCGGGATAAAGGTACTGTAGAAGGAGAAAATTCAACCAATTACAATTCGCCACGTAATTATCTAAATTATGATAATTTTACATGTCATTAAATAAAGGCCAATCGTAATTTGACACGTATCTATATTTTAAAATAAAAGACACAAAATCGACAAATAAGATGACGCCACGTGTCAATTTCAATGGTCATTTGATAATATAAGTTGGCCCAACTAAATTGTGCCATGTGGCACTCAGGCCCATTATCAAATTAAACCCAGCCCACCAAAAGGCCCATTGAAAACTCTATAAATAGAGTAGCTCATTCATAATTCAAGGAGAACAATTTTGGAGAAGGAGAAGACTGAAGAAAGCTCTGACAATCCAAGATAATCTCGAAGACTCTGAACATCCAAGACGATTCGAAGAACACGAAGATTCAAGACAATCTAAAGAATTCGAAGACTGAAGACTCTAAAGAATTCGAAGATTGAAAATCCCGAAGATCGATCAACTCGAAGACTATAGAGATCCAAGACGACTTGAAGGGATATTCGAAGACAAATTCTTTGAAGATCAAGATCCTACAAGCCCGAAGAATTATAGTATTCAAGATAGTAGATTTTCATCCAACCAATCCTTTGATCTGAGAATACGTCGATTGACCCTCAAGTCAAAGTTTATATATTTGAGAAAGCATCAGAGGAATATTCATTAGAGATTGTAACTACTCAAATTCATCAATACAAATCATTTATTCTGCATTTATTTCTCCATATCAAAATATCTGTGTGAACAAATTGGCACGCCCGGTGGGACAATCTCTACCTTTCATCTCTTTCTAATTCTTACATAAAGTTCAACTTTCATCAAGGATTCAATGGCATCTAAGATCAAATCTTCAAAGATTGCTGCTGTGAGTGACTCTCAAAAGGGTTCGATCATTCGTAGTCATTATAAAGATCTTCGACTCCAAGAAAATCAATCTCTCCATGTTGCTGAGAGTAAAATGAAGAAGCAACTAAACTTATCACATCTTGAAGAGAAGTTTATCATAAGAGACAACCCTTTGTTTGAGTATGAATATTATAATGAGTCTTCTTCTCCCTTTGAAAATCTAAAGAGATCCCTAGATTCATCTAATATTGATATTGTATATGTCATGATGGCTAGTGCGTCTACTATCGAAGAACAGATGGTTGAGATGGAGAAGAAAATTACTTTGATGATGAAAGCAGTTGAAGAAAAAGATTCTAAGATTGTATTTCTCATGAATAAATTGGAAAAGCAAGATCTTGCAGAATCAAGCCATCAAACTTCTCAAATCAAGATTTCTAAGGATAAAGGGAAGACAAAACAAGAAGATAAATACTCCATCTCTATTGCCTCTTTATCAGTCCAACAACTTCAAGACATGATAACAAATTCTATCAGAGCACAATATGGTGGACCATCTCAAAATTCTCTATTGTGGTCCAAGCCATATACAAAGAGAATTGATAACTTGAGAATGCCAATCGGATATCAGCCACAAAAACTCCAACAATTCGATGGAAGAGGTAACCCAAAGCAACATGTCGCTCATTTCATCGAAACTTGTGAAAATGCTGGCACAAGAGGAGACCTTCTAGTCAAACAGTTCGTACGAACTCTGAAGGGAAATGCATTCAATTGGTACATGGACTTAGAACCAGAATCCATAAATAATTGGGAAGAATTTGAAAAGGAATTTCTCAACCGTTTCTACAGCACTCGACGAATAGTTAGCATGATGGAACTCACCAACACGAGACAATGAAAAGATGAACCCGTTGTTGATTACATCAGTCGTTGGAGAGCACTAAGTCTGAATTGCAAAGATCGTCTTACTGAACTATCTGCTATAGAAATGTGCACTCAAGGCATGCATTGGGGACTACTTTACATCTTACAAGGTATAAAACCATGCACATTTGAAGAATTAGCAACTCGTGCTCATGATATGGAATTAAGTATCGCTAGTCGGGGAAATGAAGAAATTATATTCCAAGATCATAAATTTTTTGAAGAAACATCAAAAGATTTCATCAAAGAATCTATGTTTGTTAACACAACCCCAATCAAATTTTCTTCAAGAAGAAAAGATAAGATAAAAGACAAGCGACACGAAAATGAGAAGCGTCACGTAAGTTTAAAAGAAAAACAAGATAAAGTCTATCCTTTTCCAGATTCCGACGTCCCTGATATGTTGGAGCAATTATTGAAGAATCAGCTAATTGAACTTCCAGAAAGCAAACGCCCTGAAGATGTGGGAAAAGTTGATGATCCAAACTACTGTAAATATCATCGACTCATCAGTCACCCAGTGGAAAGATGTTTTGTCTTGAAAGATCTAATCTTGAAGTTAGCTCAAGAAAGAAGAATTGAATTAGATCTGGATGAAGTTGCTCAATCAAATCATATTGAAGCTGCAATAAACATAAGCACCCAAACATATTCAAGTCAAATTTATGTTCAAGAAGCGAGCTTAGTTCAGTTTGAAACACTAGAGCCCACGATTGTATGGTTTCCGTATGAAGTCCCAAGAAACGACAAAGGAAAAGCTAGATGGACATTTTTCACTCACCAAAAGCAAAGGAAACAACATGACGTTGAGAAGAAATCTCTCCTGATCGGGACAAAGCGTGGAAAGAAGAGCGAGCATCAAAAGATGTAGAAAGCTACAAAGTATTCAAGAATGAATAAGCATATAGTGGAAGAGAATGAAAACTTTATCCGCCCACGAAAACAAGAAACTTTACAAGAATATCTTCCAAAAGACTTCTTTGATGACATAGAAGATGAAGAATACAAAGTTGTTGCATGCAATACTGTCAACGTGATCAATAATGAAGACTCTTCTACTAACGCGATTACAAAAATGCACCAAGTCAAGACAAAAGAAGATAGAGACAATCAAAAGCCTTCCATCTTCAAACAAATTACACATACAGTATCCCGCTCTTTCATCTTCAAAAGATTGAGCATATCTACAACGAATAAAAGAAATCAACACCAAACTTTCGCTTCTACTCACTCTTCGGTCTTCCAAAGGTTAAACGTATCTACACCAAGGGAGAAACATCAAGGTCAAACTTCTGTCTTTGATCGCCTCAAAGTATCAAGCGATCAACATCAAAGTAAAGCAAAAATCTCGAACAAAATATTGTTGATGGAAGAAAGTGATGAAAAAGAAATTCAAAGTATTATCCCTTCACGGATGAAGAGAAAATCTTCCCTTCTCATAAATACCGAAGGCTCTTTGAAAGTGAAGCGACACTTCGTTATTTCCACCAATCCAACAGAAAAAGAATTTGACAAAGAACATGAAGGAAATGATGTCAACTTCTCCACAAAAGGGAAATTTCTCCTTCAATTTTGAGCTAAAAATGTAGAGCTCCTAATCGTAAGAGCCTAAACTGCATGATATTCTTGGCCCACGTGTGCCAAAAAAAATTATTATTGAACTACGTAATGACTTGATCCCTGTTCATATAAAGGGTACGTAGGCAACTTAAAAGAAACTTTAAGTTCAGTCAACCAACCAAAAAAAAAAGTTCTTCATATATCTTTTATTGAAAACTCCAACAAACATTACCAGAAATCATCTGACAACCCAATACTAGTTATGGTTCTTCATTAAAATGCTTCTTATGTATTGAAGATTGCAAAACCATATGGTTGAAGAAGGATCGTGATATGAAGGACTCTCTACAGACCAATTCTTCTAAAGTACACCATGATGCAAATCCTTCAAAAAAAAAGTGAAAATTAGTATTTCAAAAAAAAAGAAAAGAAAGAAAGGTGATCATCGTCATCGTCTGGAAATGTCATCACTAAAGGACTTGGGGGCATTATCCGTTAGATATCAAGATTGATTGTAATTGAGGTGACTGAAGGGATGATTTACTAAATTAGCGGAATTTTATTTAGTAAACTAATTAACATTTAATTACGGATCTATTAATGTCATGCAATTTGTGATAAAACATGTAGATTCATGCTTAATTTCGAAAATTAAAACCGGAACTTACATTGAGTAAAATATGGAGAATCGGTTGGAGGTTTCTTTACAGCATCAAATCCTCAGCAACACCGGATCTTCTATGCTATATCCCGATCGAAAGCAAAACTGATTTGTGGGAATCGAACCGGAAGAACAAAAGAAGAAGAAATTTCTTCTAAATTTTTCCCTAAGGAAAATCGGCAATTGGGCAAAAACTCGAGAGAGAATTTTCACTTTTCTAATTAAAGTGAGAAGTGTAAAAAATATGAATCCCAATGGTCATATTTATAGGAAAATATGATATCTAATCTAATTAGATAAATCTTATCTCCAAATTATTAAAATAATATAAAAAAAATAAAAAAATAAAAAAATATATAAACTTATTTAGTCTTCAGCTGGGCCACGTTTATATATATATAAACATTTATATAAATCTTGGATTAAGCACTCACACGCTGACGCCACAATGAAGACTAGTATATTATATATTTTTTTCTTTTTATTTACTTTTCATTATATAATAATTATATATATTTAAAATTAGAACATATTCAAATAATAAATTCTAATTAAATAAATTTAGCCAAAAATTAATATATTAATTACCATTGAATCTTATTCAATTAATTAATTATTTTGGGCTAAAACCAATTTGTTTCTTAAACCAACTGTATTTAATTCTCTCTAATATTTATTATTAAATTAAATAAACTCATTATTTAATTAATAATATAAATTATTAATTTTCATATAAATAAACTCATTATTTAAATAATTAATAATATTAACATTAATTCCCGTTTAAATAATTTATTTATTTAAACAATTAATTTTGCCGTAAAATATTATAATTGATATGTTATATTAATTTCCATTTAAATAAACTCTTTATTTAAACAATTAATTTTGTATCAATATTAATATTAATAATATTAATATTAATTTTCATTTAAATAATCTCATTATTCAAATAATTAATATTACCTAATTTTAAGTAAAATCAATTACTTAAATTATTTGTTCTTCCTAAGTTAAATTAATAACTTAGTTTTGCTACAACGATATTTGGGCTAGCATAGGGACCCGATGGACCTATAGATCATGGGCTTAATAATTAGTCAATTAAGTGATTAACTCATAATCAGTTAATTATTTATTATTTAACTATGAATAATTCCACTATAGATTCATAGCTGAACTCCCCTCACTATAGATGAGTTATGTCCATTTAGTTTATCTTTATTTATATCTGTGATATATCCCTCACGTGGAACCCTCATAATTACAGGCGGATAAATTTACCGTTTTGCCCCTGTAATTACCGCTTTATCTTTGTGTTCCCGTTGATTCTCCAATGAACATTATCTTTAGTCGAACTAGAGATAATATACTTCTGTGATCAATAGAAGTCGTGGCGCCACTTGTTCATGTCTCGAATCAGTACATCAAAGGAGTTTCCTAAAGTTCCTAAAATGTTTAGGTATCGCACTGATACCGCTAATTTATAGGAAAGTTATGAATTCCATCTCGTGAAAATGAGTTCCCAGCTACTTATCTAGCCATGTTCCCAAAACAGGAGTGTATTGAGCGTTCTTACAGATCGCTCTCAACCATGTGAATCAAAGAACATAACTCCATAAATAAGAGTCCGCATTTCACTCAGGATTGAGATCTATCACGGTTGATAAACTTAGTTTGATATTCGATCATTTCTCGTAAACGGTACTAATGAGAAATTTGATAGAACATCGTGGTCCTGTCTTATACAATCAACATTGCATATGATACTTCCATTTCATGTCTCCCACATGAATGATCAGGATTAGATCATTTGTCTATAAACAAAATGCGAAGCTATCAACGGTGTTACCAGGATAAGGTTCCCAAACGTTATCCATTTTATCAGACACTTTTAAGTTACTCATCTCGACTTTAATCCTCTCGTATGACTCACATACTAAGTCGTGATTTCATAAGAGTAACTTAGGGTTTACTATTTCAATGTTTGATATAAATATATTTCCATATATTTCCAATATCGTCAATTGAATCAATCTAGATAATATAAAGAACTTATGTTTATTTATTTAATTTATTCGAAATAAATTATTATAATTAAATAATTACAAGTTCTAGGACACCATTCCTAACAGTGACCACCGCCGATAAAATTGGGAGTGTCATCACTGTAAATGAGGTGACCGCCGCCGGTAAAATTGGGAGTGTCATCACTGTAATTGAGGTGACCACCGCCGGTAAAATTGGGAGTGTCATCACTGTAAATGAGGTGACCACCGCCGGTAAAAATAGGAGTGTCATCACTGTAAAAGGATCGATCGCCATCTAAACTTGAAGGAGGTGACCACCGCCGGTAAAATTGGGAGTGTCATCACTGTAAAAGAGGTGACCACCGCCAATAGTTGGGAGTGTCGTCACTGTAATGAAGATACAACTATCTCTAACGTGGTGGCGTCCCATTGAAGATCAAGAACAATTATATAAGTCAGACAAATATATATTGGTATAATTGTATATATTGCATACCTTCTTCGGAAAACGAAATGAACAATCTCCCCAAGAGGCGAATTCAGAATGCACGAGAAGATGCGGAATAAATTCCCTATCAATCTTAGATCAATCAATGAAAATAAGAAGAAGTGGGTACGATTGTACTAATCCTAACAAATTGAGTTGTAGTCCGATGGTCTAAAAAAAAAATCATAACATACCGCAATTGCTGAGATACGGAGGAGAATTCTTTTGAATCCAAATCAAAGTTTTCTTGGGACGGATATTGCTGTAGTTTTTTTTTAAAAAAAAATAAATAAACCCATTCAGCAACCAAATGAAAAAAGTATTATATATAACGAAGCAAAATACTCATATACATGCATTGGGAGGATGATGCAAGTCAACAATAATTCAATTTACTTCATTTGTCCTAAATATATATATATGGATGGTGGAAGACCATTGTAAATGACAATTTGGTAAGATTAAAAATAAAGGGTGGAAGAAAATATTGAACTCAATTCTCAAAACAATTGTACCCGATTCACCGACCAAAAAAATACTATAATTTGATATATTTGTGGACTATACTACCCGATTCAATGCTCTATGTTTAAACCCATATAAAAAGTCAATTGGGAAATCTCATGGAGGAAACAAGAGCACAGAATTAAAATAAAAAAAAAGGACAAAACGTCACTATAGTAGCATGCGCACTATTCCCTTCTTCCCATCTTATGCACCAAGAGGATTAACTTACATCATAAAGCAAATAAAAAAAAAAGAAGAGAGAGTTGCAAAAGCAAACTCATACTCACCTCGTGGTATGTAGCGGCGGCGAGAGGTTTGATTTCGGTAGGCTAAAAAATGAGACAAAAGATAACCTAAATAATCCATTTAAAATATATATCTCCTATTATATATTTTAAATTCATTTTTTTTCTCAAATTCTTTTAATTAAGGAATGAAGATGATAAATATGGAATATGTCTAAATTCCTCTAATAAATCACGAGTCTTGCTATTCAAATTTTATTCAAAATTTGAATCATTTAAATTCCATGAAAAAAAAAATGGGACCAATTTGTGATCAAAATTTGGGAACAAAATTCAAATTTGGATAGAGAGGTCAAAGATTGTCAAATTCAAAATCAAATTATTGAGCGAAATCCACATCTTGATTAATACATATCAAAATTCATCATTGGATTAATTTGACATAAAAAAAAAAAAAAAAACCTTCCATTAAAAAATGCTGAAATGGGTCAAGTTTTGAGACTAAAAATTATGGTTAGCAACTTAGCCAATTTCAAATTCAAAATTTGTCTTCTAAAAAAAAATCATTATTCCATCAAATTTATGAAATTTAAATTAAAAAAAAAAGAGGTGTCAAATAAAATCAATTTTTGATACTTGACAAAACAATCGATCACAAATTTTGGTTGCAAAATATTTTCAAGATTCATCCACGAACAAACTCGTGCATAAATCTCGAAAAGGGGGCATTTGTAGAAGGAGAAAATTCAACCAATTACAATTCGCCACGTAATTATCTAAATTATGATAATTTTACATGTCATTAAATAAAGACCAATCGTAATTTGACACGTATCTCTATTTTAAAATAAAAGACACAAAATCGGCAAATAAGATGACACCACGTGTCAATTTCAATGGTCATTTGATAATATAAGTTGGCCCAACTAAATTGTGCCATGTGGCACTCAGGCCCATTATCAAATTAAACCCAGCCCACCAAAAGGCCCATTGAAAACTCTATAAATAGAGTAGGTCATTCATAATTCAAGGAGAATAATTTTGGAGAAGGAGAAGACTGAAGAAAGCTCTGACGATCCAAGATAATCTCGAAGACTCTGAACATTCAAGACGATTCGAAGAACTCGAAGATCCAAGACAATCTAAAGAATTCGAAGACTGAAGACTCTAAAGAATTCGAAGATTGAAAATCACGATGATCGATCAACTCGAAGACTATAGAGATCCAAGACGACTTGAAAGGATATTCGAAGACAAATTCTTTGAAGATCAAGATCCTACAAGGCCGAAGAATTATAGTATTCAAGATAGTAGATTTTCATCCAACCAATCCTTTTATCTGAGAATAGGTCGATTGACCCTCAAGTCAAAGTTTATATATTTGAGAAAGCATCAGAGGAATATTCATTAGAGATTGTAACTACTCAAATTCATCAATACAAATCATTTATTCCGCATTTATTTCTCCATATCAAATTATCTGTGTGAACAGGTACGTAATGTAAAACAGAAGAATGTCGTGAAGTTTCTGCCTTCGATACTTCTTGCGCTTATACATCCGAAGTATCTATTTTTGAATTGGACATTTCTTCCATTAACATTACTTGTTTCTCGTCAGAACCTTCGATCATAGAAATCTCCATCTGTACAATTTCTTCTGCCACGTTACTTTGCATATAAAATTTGGGGTCTGAAAAGTGAGATTCTACCCCTGTAAAAAGTTGGGCATCGGCTTCTACTTTCTTTACACCATTTTGATAAAATTTGAAGCATTGGTGTAAGGTAGACGTTATAACTCCATTTCCATGAATCCAAGGGTGACTCAGTAGCAACTTGTAGGTGGTCTTACAATCAATCACATGAAACATAGTGCAAGCTTTCAAATCTCCAATGGTGAGCTCTAGGCGAATCATCCCTATTGCTCGTTGCCCTCCTTGATTAAAGCCTTGGATCACTAGTCAACTTTTCGATAATTCTTCTATTGTGATGCCTAACTGCTCCATAGTTGATTTAGGCATTATATTGACAGCTGAGCCATCATCAATGAGAATTTGACTAACTCTTTGTTCACGGAGATATCCTAAAACAAATAGAGGTCTATTATGTGGTTTAGACCCTAGTAGTAAGTCTTCATCTTTAAAGGCAATGGCCATGAAACATGAGGTACATACATGCTTTTCGAAACTTCATGAATGAGAAGCACTGGAACCTTGTAATACCTCGGCGAGAGTATCTCTTACTTTCTGGGGCAGTGAAAGGACATCATTCATCATGAAAGAAGATAAGTCCTCCAAATTCACCACAGATTCAATTTTGTTTGTAGCGGGGATGCCATTTTCCACTACGCTTATAGTGTTGCATGTAACAACGCCACAATATTCTCCCTCAATGTCACTCAAGAAATTCATAGGAAAGAAATCTTGTAAAGTTATCTTTCTCCGTGGTCGAGGAATTTCTTCATTTTCTTCTACAACAAGTTTAGGCATCTTCACTGTCTTCTTACTTTTCTTCTTCTTAATATGCCTATTCTTCTTTCCATTTCCTTTCTGATTCTTCTTCCTGAAAGGGAGAGATTTCATTTCAACATGATGTTCTTTTCTTGGCTTTTGGCGGGTTACAAGAGTCCATCCATCCTCATCATTTTCGAATTTGACTCTGTCTTTGTTGGCTTCAAGCCTAACTTCATATTCATGGTCTTCAAGTTTAACTTCATGCTGCGAAGTCTCTATCCGAATCTCAGTCTAGAACCAAATAGCAACTGGTTCCAAAGTCTCAAATTGAATTAGGCTGACTTTCAAATCCTTAAACTCTGGATTGTTCACATTTGATGCTACTGCATTATGGTTTGATTGAGCAAGTTCATCAAGGTCTAACTCAATCTTTCGTTCTTCAGCTAATTTTAAGATTACCTCCTTCAGAACAAAACATTTTTCCACCTGGTGACTGACGACTCGGTGATATTTGCAGTAGTTGGGATCATTAACTTTTTTTTATTCTTCCGGTCTTTTACACTCTAGTAATTCGATTAGTTGGTTCTTTAATAACTGTTCGAGCATGTCCGGAATGTCTGAATCAGGAAAAGGATAGACTTTTTCTTGTCTTTCCTTTAAAGTTAAGAGACGCCTTTCATTTCCTAGTCGCTTTTCATCTTTCTTGTCTTTTTCTTGAAGCTTGAATGGGGTTGTGTTAACTACAAGTGATTCTTTCATAACAAATTTTGAAGTCTTCTCTACCTTTTTGACTTCATTCTTTTCCTTGCGCTCTGGCACTAGAAGTTCTTTGTTCCCTTTACTAGCAATGCTTAACTCCATATCATGAGCACGGGTCGCTAGTTCTTCAAATGTTCGAGGTTTTATACCCTGTAAGATATAAAGAAAATTCCAATGCATGCCTTGAATACACATTTCAACAGCAGATACCTCCGTTAAACGATCTTTGCAATCCAGACTTAGAGATCTCCAACGGTTGATGTAATCAACAACTGGCTCATCTTTTCGTTGTCGTGTGTTAGTGAGTTCCATCATGCTGACTATCCGTCGCGTGCTGAAAAAGCGATTCAAAAACTCATTTTCAAACTGCTCCCAACTATCAATAACCTCAAGCTCTAATTCTGTGTACCAGTCAAAGGCATTCCCCTTCAGTGTTCGGACAAATTGCTTGACAAGTAAATCTCCGCGAGTTCCAGCATTTTCACAGGTTTCCACAAAATGAGCTCGTGTTGCTTTGAATTGCCTTTTCCATCGAATTGCTGAAACTTGGGTGGTTGATTACTCGTCGGCATTTTCAAACTATCAATTCTCTTTGTATATGGTTTAGAATATAAAAAGAGAAGTTTGAGATGGTCCACCATATTGAGCTCCAACAGAATTCATTATCATATCCTGTAGCTGTTGAACAGATAAAGAAGCAATCGAGGTGGAGTGTTGATCTTAATGAACATCTGGTTTGGTCTTCTCTTTGTTAATATCTCCAATAATTTTGTTTTGAGAAGCACTATGACTTGATTCACCATTATCCTGAACCTCCAGTTTCTTCATAAGAAAGTAAATTTTTTGATCTTTTTCATCATTTGCCTTATATAGGGTGGAAAGTCTTTTTTCCATCTCTGTCATCTGTTCTTCAATAGTAGCAGCATTCGCCATCATGACAGAAACATGAGATCCTTCTGAATGTTCAAGAGAATTAGATATTTTTCCTCAGATTCATGTTCAAAAAGAAGGTTAGCTTTGACAGTAACATTCTCTTCTGGGAGTGATAATTTTTGTTCTTTCTTCTTTTTACTCTCAATAACAGGGAGAGATTGGTTTTCTTGTAGTCGAATATTTTGAGAACGACTACGAGTGATAGGACCCGTCTTGGAGTCAGTTGCAGCAGTAATCTTTGAAAATGTTTTCTTTGATGCCATTGAGCTTTTGATGAAACTAGAAGATGATGAGAAAGAGATGAGAGGTAGAGATTGTCCCACCGGGCGTGCCAATTTGTTCACACAAAGAAATTTCTAAGTAAAGAAATTAAATGCAGAATGAAATATGTATTGATGAATTTAATGTTACAATCTCTAATATATTGTTCCTCTGATTCTTTCTCACAAGTATGAACTTCAATACGAGGGTCGTCGGCGTATTTGACGGATCAAAGTATTGATGTTGTTGAAATTTTAGTCTTCAAAGAAATCTTCGAAAAGTCTTCAGTCTTCGAAATTCTTTAATCTTCAAAGCGATCTTCGAGGAGTTCTTCAAGGAGTCTTTGGTCTTCAGAGTCTTCAAAAAGTCTTCAGTCTTCGAAATTCTTTAATCTTCAGAACGATCTTCGAGGAGTTCTTTGAAGAGTCTTCGGTCTTCAGAGTCTTCGAGAAGTCTTCAGTCTTCAAAGTCTTCTAGCTTCTGAATATTTTTCCACCCTCCTTAATGAATGAATGATCTCTCTATTTATAGAGTTTTTGGTGGGCTTTTAGTGGATATGAGCTTCCTTTGACTTGAACCCAATTGCCATGTGGCATAATTTTATTGGACAAATTTTGTGTCATCCAATGGTCATAAAAAAGACATGTGGCATTATTTGATTTGCCAATTTTATGTCTTTTAATTTTATTTAAAGACACGTGTCAAAATTGGATTAGTCTATATTTTAATGACATGTATTTTTTTATCATTACGTGGCAATTTGTAATTGGTTAAATTTCTCCATCTACACACTTTTCTGGGATAGATTTCAAACAAATATTAAAATAACACAATTGAATAATAAAATGTTAAATATTTTCTAGAGTATAACATTACTCCAGAAAGTGGTTATGGACCACTATTATCATGTTGACAAGGAAAAAACAGTAATGACTGATACATTTTTAGAGAGGAAAATATATCATTTTACTGAGGGATTCATTGCTATAAACCAAGCTTTTGACATCCTACCTTTTGAAATCTTATCCCAAAAATTGCATAAAAATGAAAACGGTTATTGTTGCCACTATACAATAAAGATGGTAAACTTTAGATGTCGGCTAAAAGAGACAAAACTTTAAATGGAAAGATAAAAATAGGAAACTTATTAATATTTTAATGTATGAAAGATTTTCATTATATTTTTTTCTTTATAAAAATTGTATAGTTAAATTATTTTTTTTTGTTAGGGATACATTCACACGGGCATGAATTATCTATAAGAACACTATAAACGAATTCATTTAGTAAATCTCTTTATAAATTATCTATACAAATTCGTTTATGGTGTTCATATATATATAACAAAAAAAAATGAAGCACATAACTTTATGAAAGAAAAAATATAATGAATATCTTTCATACCTTACAATATTAATGAGAGTTTCCTATCTTCATCATTCCATTAAAATTTTGTTTTTTTTTTTATCAATATCTAAATTTCACTATCTTGGTTGGATAGTGACAACAATAACTATTTTTATGACATTTTTTGGATCAGATTTCAAAGGGTAAGATGTTTTATTTTTGGACAAAAAAATAATAAGCAATTCAAAAGCTTGGTGTATAGTAATGAATTGCTCAATAGAATGATATGTTTCCATCTCTAAATAAGTACCGATCATTCCTGTTTTTCCTTGTCAACATGATAATAGTTGTCCATAAGCATTATTTAGGGCAATGTTAAACTTTATAAGTATTTAAAAAAATTATTATTCAATTGTGTTATTTCAATATATGGTTGAAATCTATTGTTGCGTGAAAACGGTAATACGTGTAACGCGCGGACGTGCTCCACGTCAATGCCGCTCTTGCTTCCACGTGTGCAACAAACAATAAATTTGTATTGAGTCGGAGGTGATGTTCCGCGTAGGCGGTAACTTGCATAGGTGTTCTGCTATGTAGGCGGTCACCTGCGCAATAGAGTAAGTAGCACCGGTGTGGTGCCGGCCTAACACGCTCCGATGATTAAGTTAGAGCAGAGCAAAGCTGGTGTGCCAAGCAAATTAGGAATAAATAATAGTTACCTTTTGGCCATTTCTCATCTCCTGTTTATAGGAGTGGAAATTGATGATGTCATCAAGCCACATGTCACACACGGATTGGTCCATGTGTTGGGTCTTGATTGGGTGTAGATATGTATGGTGGCTGCTACGCACCTACGCTTCTCTGAGGTTGGAGGTAGATACGCACAGGGCAGCAGCGGAGCAACACAGCTTCTTACTTGGACACTTAACCGATATTTCTCCGAGAAGGGTCCGCGCCTCTACGTTCCTGCGAGCTTGTCACTCCATCATTAATTAGATGGATGTGCCTCATGGTCTTTGACAATTGAGACGACTACGAACCACTCTTGATGGTACGTTCTTTGCTAGTGGTGGAGGTCGGGTCCATCGAGCGTGGCATGCTCAAGTAACTAGGCTTACATGCGTAGACCGAAAGAGTTTGATAATTCTGCGTGTCTCCTTGTATGCTCTACACGTAGTCATTTTACTCTTATTGATATTCCACCCAAAAAAGTTTTCCCCTATTCCCGAGTCGGGTTGAGGTAGCTCGCCACCACTTGGGAGTGCTCTTAAGGGTGAAGTTTTTCTAATTATTCTCTTAAATGTCCACCAACCACTACACACCCTTATTTTTTCAATCCTTCATTGAATTCAAATTTACAATTGTACTGGATTGGTAAAATACTTATTACTATTGTATCTTCATCACCGATTTAAGCCGTCAGTTTCACTTACCACGATCCAATGGCGAGGAAATGAGTTGATCCCACCATAAATTGGTGGGACTCTCTACTCTCATTTTCACACTTTGTAATTTTGAGAAGCTCCAACTTTGTAAGATTTCTCTAAAGAGATTTCACTTCTCTTTCTTCTTCTTTTGTAAAGAATTTCCAATCATGTATTTTTTTTTTACTAACTATTTGTTCATCTCAACAATTATTTGTAGCTCCATTCTTGTGTCGGAAAGCTTGGTGATCGGGGAGAGAAACGAGGCTAGAGTATGTATATTTTTCTTTTTTCTTTTTTTTCTTTTCTTTTTTTTTTTTAAACTTTTACGTTGTTGATCTTCAATATTTTTTTTTACATAAGTGGCATGTAGCTTCAAAGATCCATACATAACAATCCCGTATTTTTCCACTCATACGTCGTTCTGCTGTTGCTCTATTTTTTATTTTGGTAGTTTAAAAAATCCTCAAGTAGAATCCTTTTACATAGCTGACCTGATAAACCATAACGGACCTGTTTTTCTTTTTTATAAAATCACTGAGTTATCACCTAACTAACCAACAAAGCAGAGCCATTTTCTCTTTCATAGCCGACTTCAATTTGCATCGTAAGGTGTGTTTTTCCCCAATGATTATTTAGAAAAGCATATTTTCAAATCATGGAGCCATCATATTTACATAGCAAACTTAAGATTAAAATCAGTTTCATGCTTTTGATAGCTCCAAGACCCTCGTAGTACCCTGTTTTTTTGCAAAACTCATAGCACACCTCTTGTTTTCCTCTTGTCAATTCATCATAATTTGAAATTACAACAGAGAACCCAATTTGTTGTCAATCTTTCGAACTCACGACAAACCGACCGACCAACATAGCAGAGCAGATTTTGTGACTGGGAAATTTCTTCACAATTTTACATTACTCTTTTTGAAAGAATCAGTCTCTTTTTTTATGAAATAAGGAGTTTATAGGGCCACATAGCAGACCCATAGATTCCGTGCAAAAATTCACGTAGTAGAATCATCTTGGAGAGAATTCATCACGTATGTAATCTCTTAGAAATCCCAAAATAATAGTAGATCCCTACAGGATTACATAGCAGACATCTAGAAAAATACATAGCAGACATTTTTTTCACATTCACTTAGTAGACCCGTAGCAAAATAGATTCAACAGGCTTTGATCTTTAGCTTTATCTTTTGTAAGCTTTCTTCCCAATTTTACATGACCCTTTTTAAAAGAATCAATCTCTTCCTTTATGAAATAAGGAGTTTATAAGGCCACATAGCAGACCCGTAGGTTCCGTGTAAAAATTCACATAGAAGAATCATCTTGGATAGACTTCATCAGGCATGTTTCCCCCTTGATTTCGACGAGAGAATTGTGAAATCATAAGTATTCTGATATTTGTAGCTTCCTACCTCTCACGCATCTTTTAAGGTGAAATATCATAGCAGACCTTGAATATTATTTGAAATCCCGAAATAATAGACCCCTGCAAGATTACATAGCAGACTTAAATTTAGATCCCTGCGAGATTACATGGCAGACCTGTAGCTTTGTTTCTGGATTTGGTCTTCACGGTGGTTGAGACGCGGAGAAGAAGAGAACAACCCATGTAGCTTCAATTTTTGTTCACTTACACAACATGGCCTTATTCTTACATAGCAGATCTCTCTTTAACTCAAACTTGAATTGAGCTTTTCATAACCAAAAATCAAATTGGAGATTCATAGATTCCCTTACTTCAGACTTCATCTCCACACCACCGACAACAGAGAGCGGAGAAGTCGTCTTCTTCCTTGTGATTCCACCACCGTGAACCAGAAATAGAGAGAACCATGCCTCTGTCCATGGGAGTCACGTTCTTCAACACGCTTGGATCTTGAAAACTCAGTTTAATCAAAGCAACAGATTAAAACAAACAGATCTCAGCTCCCTCTTTCTTCAGAATTCTCGTGTGGTTTTGCTTCTTGAAATCACTAAGATTTCCCATGTAAGCTTCGACATCACTCTTTTTCTCGAACTGAATTTCAATTAAACTGGACAAGGGGCTTCAAATTCAGCTTCAATAGTGGTGGGCGTGATAACTTCAATTTTCACTATAAATCGCCTGTAACTTCAATTTGCAGATCCTAACCTTCAATCTCGTTCATGGTGGCTGTCATGCGAGGGAGAAAATGTATGTTTTCTCATTTCTCAGTTCTCGTCCCTCTTCCCATATGGATTTTCCCAATTAGAGAGCAGGGGTCATCAACCAGCTAGGTTCAAATTTGAGAGGGAGAGAAACTTCTAGAGTGTGATTTCTCACTCACGATTTGATAAAAGAGAACGAGAAGTAACGTCGCTGCCTGTTGTGTTCTCTTAAATTTTCTTTGTTGTTGGTCTTCAATGGTCGTGGGTTTGATTCCTACAGACGGAGCCAACTGTTGTTGTGCAAAACGGTAATAGGTGTAACGAGCGGACGTGCTCCCCGTCAATGCCGCTCTTGCTTCCATGTGTGCAACGAAAAATAAATTTTTATTGAGTCAGAGGCGATGTTCCACATAGGCGGTAACTTGCGTAGGTGTTCTGCTATGTAGGCGGTCACCTGCGTAATAGAGTAAGTAGCACCGGTGTGGTGTCGGCCTAACACCCTCCGATGCTTAAGTTAGAGCAGAGCAGAGCTGGTGTGCCAAGCAAATTATGAATAAATAATAGTTACCTTTTGGCCATTTCTCATCTCCTATTTATAGGAGTAGAAATTGATGATGTCATCAAGCCACGTGTCACACACGAATTGGTCCATATGTTGGGTCTTGATTGAGTGTAGATATGTATGGTGGCTGCTACGCACCTACGCTTCTCTGAGGTTGGAGGTAGATACGCACAGCATAGCAGCGGAGCAGCACAGTTTCTTACTTGGACACTTAACCGATATTTCTCCGAGAAGGGTCTGCGTCTCTACGTTCCTGTAAGCTTGTCACTCCATCATTAATTAGATGGATGTGTCTCGTGGTCCTTGACAATTGAGATGACTGTGGACCACTCTTGATGGTACGTTCTTCGCTAGTGGTGCAGGTCAGGTCCATCGAGCGTGACATGCTCAAGTAACTAGGTTTACACGCGTAGACCGAAAGAGTTTGATGATTCTGCGTGTCTCCTTGTATGCTCGACACGTAGTCATTTTACTTTTATTGACATTCCAACCAAAAAAAATCTATCCATGAAAAACATGCATAAGAAAATTTACTATTGTAAGTGTTCACACAGAATTTCAAATGGAATGAAATTAAATGCGGAATAAATATAATTTGTATTTGATGAATTGAATGTTACAATCTCTAATGAATTTATCCTCTGATGCTTTCTAAAAAATATAAACTTTGATGTAAGGGCCGGTTGGAGTATTTCTTGGATCATTGGACTGAATCTTCGACTTTTGGGCTTGTGAAGAATTGATCGATTTGTTGCGGTCTTGAAGCTTGAACACTAAAGTCTTTGAAACTTGTGAGAATTTAGTCTTCAACAATTTGTTTTCAAGATGGTCGTTAGAGAGTCTTTAATTTAAAGTCTTCAATCTTCAAAGTCGTCAACGTTTAGGGTCTTCGATCTTCGAGATCTTCGATTTACAAGAAGTCTTCAAAGAGTCTTTGGTCTTTTAGAAGTCTTCAATCTTCAAGGCTTCGATCTTCCAGACTTTGTTCTTTAAAGTCTTCAATCTCAATTTCGAGGCCTTCAATCTTCAAAGAATATTTGGTCTTTGAGAAGTCTTTGATCTTTAAGGCTTCGTTCTTTAAAGTCTTCAATCTCGATTTCGAGGTCTTCAATCTTTAATCTTTGAGAAGTTTTTGATCTTTGAGTCTTCGATCTTCGAACTCTTTAATCTCGATTTTGAGGTCTTTGATCTTTAGTCTTTGAGAAGTCTTCGATCTTTAAAGTCTTCAATCTCGATCTCGAGGTCTTCGACCTTCAAAGAAAATTTAGTCTTCAGGAAGTCTTTGATCATCGAACTCTTTAATCTCGATCTTCTTCGTTGTTCTTCGAGCTCTTTGATCTTCAAAGTCTTTAGTCTTTTCTTTGAATCTTCTCTGTTGTTGACCTCCTTAAATGATGAATGGCCTACTCTATTTATAGAGTTTTCTTTGGGCCTTTGGTGGATATGGGCTATTTGATTTAGGCCCAATCGCCACGTGGCATATTTTCATTGGATTAATTTATGTCATCCATTGGCTAAGAAAAAGACATGTGGCACAATTTTATTTGCCAATTTAATGTCTTTTAATTTAATTTTAAAGACACAAGTCAATTTATGATTGGTCTTTAATTAATGACATATAATTTTGTCATTGGCTTGAATAATTTATAATTTGACAAAATTTCTCCTTTTACAGTAAGATTTTTATACATCAAAATTTTCATAATAATATTAAAAAGTATTCTTCTTTTCACGTATACGAATCGTCTTCCATACATGAGACATACTACAAAAAAAATTATATTGGTTTGAGCACAAAATGGTAAAAAAAAAAATACAATTAGCGGACCCAAAAAAATTGATCTTAAATTTGAAGGAGATGGTATTTGTGTGGGATTTTTCTCGTCGGAGCCTCGTTCCACACGATAAAGCACGTCGGGTCACGTGCTATCCCTTAACGGCGGAGCAACCTGAAACACTACAACAAATGACAGTCAGAAGGGCACCGGTGTGGTACCGGCCGATGACCCTCCGACGATCAAGTTAGGTGGTGGTAGGTGAGATTTGCCTTGCGCCGTAAGGGTTAGGTCAAGGATAATCAGGTTATTCGTTTTCTAGGTTTTAGTGTCATACCTGATTTGATAGGTCATGTGCCTTTTATAGTTCCTTGATTGAGGGTTCGTCGACTGGGCTAGCATGAGGCTAGACTTAATGGGCTTGCGCTCGGCCCAACAAGGTGAGCTCTTTATGGCGTTGGCTCGGATGGGTTTTTCTCCATATGGGCCTGCCTGTCGTGAACGTGGCCCGTACGAGGGATAGCTCCTTCAGGACTTGGTCCGAGTGGGCCTGTCCCCGTATGACTCGGCCCGATATGAGTGCAGCCCATAAGAGGGCTATTTTTACCCTCTACAGTTTTCCCCCTATTTCCTGGGTCTGAAAGTCCGATGCAGGGGATAGTAGATCAATTGGATCGGGGGTGTGGTGCTTGCCCTAACCTTCGTGCTACTGTGGAGCGGTTAGGGACCACGGCCCTTCAGAAAATAGACCGCCTCGGCCTTGTTGTAGCTCGGGCTCTATTGACTTCCTTTCGGGAATCGTCACTTTCCTTCGCGGGCAAGTCCGTTTCAAGAGACGCGGCTCCTTGCGAGACTGATCCGTTAGAACTTCGGGCGGGTGCGAATACCAATGAATGCGAGTGGTTCGGATCGTCGTGTTCCTTCCCACGTGTCGCGATGATTGGACGCGTGTGCTCTTTCTTAAGTAGGGTTTTTTTCAGATTCTAAGGCTCATTTGCCTTTTGAATTCTCGGAACTATCTGCAAGTCGTCCGCCTTCGAAAGACTCTTCGTCGTCTTCATCCTGTTCATTGAAGCTGTAGAGGGTAAAAATAGCCCTCTTATGGGCTGCACTCATATCGGGCCGAGTCATACGGGGACAGGCCTACTCGGACCAAGTCCTGAAGGAGCTAGCCCTCGTACGGGCCACGTTCACTACAGGCCGGCCCATATGGAGAAAAACCCATCCGAGCCAACGCCATAAAGAGCTCACCTTGTTGGGCCGAGCGCAAGCCCATTAAGCCTAGCCTCATGCTAGCCCAGTCGACGAACCCTCAATCAAGGAACTATAAAAGGCACATGACCTATCAAATCAGGTATGACACTAAAACCTAGAAAACGAATAACCTGATTATCCTTGACCTAACCCTTACGGCGCAAGGCAAATCTCACCTACCACCACCTAACTTGATCGTCGGAGGGACGTCGGCGGTACCACCTGCCGTGCCCTTCGATTGTCATTTGTTGTAGTGTTTCAGGTTGCTCGCCGTTAAGGGATAGCACGCGACCCGACGTGCTTTATCGTGTGGAACGAGGCTCCGACGAGAAATATCCCACACAGTTTGGCGCCCACCGTGGGGCCGTTCATCTTTGATTCCCAGCAGAATCTGGACACTCACGCGGTTCCCACAAAGACGAATCAATGACTACTCGTTCGACCAGGCAACGAACTCTTAACAAAAACACAAACCGAGATAAGGGAGTAGCTGATGATACTCAAGACCTCAATGCTCAGAACCTTGACCCGGTGGCGGGAACCATCACCATCGCCTTGACAGAGCACCGAGGGATGGTAGAGGCCCACAAAGCTATGAGAGAGGAGGTACGGAAAATGAGGGCCTTATTAGGGAAAGGCTTGGCGGCGGTCCAAGCCAACAGCCAAAACATCCTGAACGTCGATGAGGGAGGCCCTTCTAAGCCACGAACTGGCAAATCTCAGGCCAGGCGGCGGCGTAGGAGGGCCACCACATCCGAAAAGGCGAAGAATGTACTAGGAGACGACCTCCGTACTAGGCTGACGGCTCGTCGACGGGGGTAAAACGCAAGTCTAGAGATCTCCTCGTCGAGGGAAAAGGACGCACCAAGCAAAACGGGCCCCACCCGGCAGACTAGAGATAAGGCGCCGTCGCAGAGAGGTGACGGAGGAAACTAAGATTCGAGCTATACCGGAAGCGACGAAGGAAGCTCGGCATCCGCAGGCAGGAACGAGCGCGGAGAAAAGCAACGGAAGTACACGGATGCGAGGCAGATCCTCGAAGAAAAGCTGGCAAAGAAGGCATCTGGGAAAGGGGCTAAATCCGATTCGGGCGCCCGAGAACCAGGAGACTCACCCTTCACGAGAGGAGTCATGTCCGTCCCACAGCCGAGGCACTTCATCCTCCCAAAGTTTGAAATGTACGATGGAACCGGGGACCCGATGGAACACGTGGCTCATTTCGTAAATATGATGGAGTCCTCATGTGTGATTGGGCCCGATCTGGATGCCTTAACCTGCCGTTTCTTCCCCACGAGCCTGAAAGGGTCACCCCTGCTATGGTTCAACAGCCTCCCGAAAAGGTCCATCAAAACCTTTTCGGACCTATCCTCTGCCTTCCTCAGCGAATATAGTGTGAGTCGGAAGTTCGCTAAAACGAACCACGACCTCTATGATGTGCTGATGGGAGAAAGAGAAGCCCTCCGAGACTTCATTGTCAGGTTAGACAGGTGAAATTAGAGGTCAAAGAGCGCAATGACCTGGAGGCGCCACCGCATTCTCGCGGGCGATACACCGAACCATCCCCTCGGAGGTCTTTTAACAAACGAAGGCCTACGACTATGAAAGAGGCGTTGGACGAGAGCAATGACAAAGATATCGCAGGATGAGTCGAGAGGGTAGCCCAAGAAATGCGAAGAGAGGGATCAAGGTCCGAGGGGATATGGAAGAAGAGAGAACCTCACGTTGATGAAAGGAGAGGAAGGGAGCGCGATGCTCGGATAGGGGAAAGGAGGAAAAGGGAGACGAAAAGGAAAGAAAATCCAGTATGGGGAAGGATCAAAGATCCGAAGAAGCGTGGCCGGGCGAATTCTCCACACGAGAGGCACCTCGTTCTCTCCAGAGGAAGGAGGAAGGAGAAAAGAGGCAGCGGTATGCCCAAAAAATTCCGGAAAGAAAAGAACCCCTCTGTGATTCCATAAATCTAAAGGGCATGCCACGGAAGGCGCAAGGTTCTAGCCAGGAGATAGATCGCGTATGCGAGCAAGGTCCGACCCGAAGGATCGGCAGGCAAGATCCCGGAAAGCAGGATGAAAAACTCACCGCATCCGCGGAAGTTCGTGGGGACGGTCAAATCGATTCGATCCTTGCACGGAGAATCCGTCAACGCTCATAAAAGGTCTTATCGCGGCTGGACTCCCCGTCTATCGGGTCGAGCACGCTTAGAAGATCCGATTAAGTATTCGAAA
Source organism: Gynostemma pentaphyllum (assembly GCA_028015215.1). NCBI lineage: Eukaryota > Viridiplantae > Streptophyta > Magnoliopsida > Cucurbitales > Cucurbitaceae > Gynostemma > Gynostemma pentaphyllum. Next base: position 23,690,211 of record CM051348.1, read on the forward strand.
GGACCTGGAAGACGTGCATTTGCCCCACAACGACGCCTTAGTAATATCAATATCTATCGGATCCTACACGGTCAGCAGGGTTCTGGTAGACCCAGGGTCTTCCATCAACATAATCTATATGTCAGCATTCCGAAGCATGAAACTAAGAGAGTCAGACCTCACGATGAACTCTCAAGACCTAGTGGGATTTAACGGGGCGGTGACAAGGTCCAAAGGAACAATCAAATTGCCAGTCAGGGTCGAGGGCGCGAGCCCTCTAGCGCTCTTCCATGTCATAGACTCCCACTCAGGATACAACGCCTTTCTCGGAAGGCCTTGGATTCATGATATGAAAGCACACCCTTCAACGCTTCACCAGAAGCTGAAATACCCTACCGAAAAAGGGATTAGGGTTATAAAAGGGGATCAGCAGGTTGCAAGGTCATGCCTGGTCGAAATCGTCAAGTTGAAGTCCCGATGCCAAGCATAGCAATTACAGGATCGGGGCCCCGAAAGAGGCCCGCCCTTTGCTCAGCCAAGAATCGAAGCACCTGAGGACGGATCAGTGAAAATACGGATCCATCCAGGAAGATCAGGAGAAAACGACGAGCATTGGGAAAGATTGAAAAGAGATCGAAAGACGGATGGCAAACTTTTTGAGAAAAAGTTGGAAAACATTCGCTTGGGACCACACGGACATGCCGGTATAAGTTCGATATCATAACCCACAATCTCGAGGTCGATCCGAATCGACCCCGTCAAAGAAAAGACGCAAGTTCGCGCCGGCGGACGACATAATCAACGAGGAGGTGCGGAAGCTCCTGGAAGCAGGCTTTATCGGGAGGTAAAGTACCCCGATTGGTGGCCAACGTAGTAGTAGTAAAGAAGAAAAATGGAAAGTGGGGCGTGTATTGACTTTACCGGCCTCAACAAGGCCTGCCAAAGATTCCTTCCCATTACCAAAAATAGATCAACTGGTAGACGCCACGGTAGGTGCAGCGCTCGGCTTTATGGACGCCTTCTTGGGATATAACCAAATCAAGATGAACCCAGGAAGATCAAGAAAAGACTTCGTTCATAACCAACGTAGGCACATCTTCGCTATCTTGTGATGCCCTTTGGTTTGAAAAAGCCTGGAGCCACCTATCGGCTTTGATGAGCGAATGTTCAAGGATCTTTCGGGGGAAAACGATGGAGGTGTACATTGACGATATGCTAATCAAGTTGCGAAAGGTGAAGACCACCTGGCCCACATGGAACAAGTTTTGAAGTCTTGAATCAATACGGGATGAAGGTGAACCCCGATAAATGCACGTTTGGAGTCCAGTGAGCAAGTTCCTGGGTCACCTGGTGACCGATCGCGAGATCGGGCGAACCCCGACCGGATCCAAGCAATAATAGACATGCAAGCACCAACGAATCGAAGGTGTCAGAAACTAAGCCTGGGTGTTTAGCGGCGTTGAACAGGTTCATATCCTGGTCGTCGGATAGGTGCATGCCGTTCTTCACAAGCGAAAAGAAGCAAGGAGTTTGGTTGGGGTGTCGAGTGCGAAGCGTTCGAAGAACTCAAAGCCTACTTGTCTTCGCCCCTTGTTGGCCAAGCCCTCAGATAACGAAAAGTTATTCCTATACCTAGCGGTATCTGATGCGGCATCGGCTCGGCCCAGTGCGCGAAGACGGTCAAGTTCAACACCCAGTCTACTACGTGAGTAAAGCGATGATTGATGCCGAAACACGGTACTCAAAGATGGAGAAGCTGGCACTATCTCTGATAGTCGCATCGCGCAAGCTGAAGCACTATTTTCAGGGCTATCGGATAGTGGTAAGGACCACCTTCCCACTAAAAGCCGTTCTCCACAAACCGGACGTTTCGGGACGGCTGACAAAATGGGCGATAGATTGGCGGATACGATATAACTTACAGTGAGACGGCCATAAAAGGACAAGTCCTCGCGGATTTCGTTGCGGAAATGACCCCAACAAGTACGAGCCAGATCGAAATGAACGGCAGCTCACGGTTGACCCTGGAGTGGAAACCTGGACCCTAGCGTTGATGGGTCCTCGAACTCAAAAGATCTGCCCAGGGCTAGTCCTGTCGACCCCGAGGATACCTCCTAGAAACGTCAATCCGGTCGGATTTGCATCTTCAAACAACGGCCGAATACGGCGTTGATACTGGGCTACGAGAGCGAAAAGCTGGGAGTAGAGAACTTAAACATCGAAGTGATTCTCAACTTGTGGTGAACCGGATAAAAGGGGTGTTTGAGGCAAAGGACCCCAGGATGGCGAAATATCCTGGAGAAAGTTATGTCCATACTATCTCGGTTCATGAAGTACGACATCGGCCAAATGCAGAAGGTTGAAAATGGACATCTTGCACCCTGCCAGTCTCGGATCCGCGTTCAAACGGAAACAAGAAGAATCATTCCCGTCGATCATCTGTCCGAACCAAGCATCATCCTTGATTCGAACATGGGGAGTGGAGACGATGGAACAGTTGGACAAGTAATGCCGATAGAACAAAATCCAGAGCTTGAGTCAAATTGGAAAAACCAGATCCTCGACAGATTAATTTGAAAGACACGTAATACTTGTAATACTTGTATATTAATTTGAAATGGGGTGACCACCTGGCCCACATGGCCCAAATTAATCTGTCGAGGATTTTGTTTCTCCAATCTGACTCAAGCTCTGGATTTTGTTCTATCGGCATTACTTGTCCAACTGTTCCATCGTCTCCACTCCCTATGTTCGAATCAAGGATGATGCTTGGTTCTGACAGATGATCGACGGGGAATGATTCTTCTATATTTCGCTTGAAGCTGGATCCAGGATCGCCAGGGCGTCAAGATGTCCATTTTTAGCCCCTGCATTCTTGGTCGATGTTGTACTTCACGAATCGAGATAGTATGGACATAACTTTCTCCAGGATATTTCGCCATCCCCGGGGTCCTTTGCCTCAAACACCCCTTTTATCTGGTTCACCACAAGTTGAGAATCACTTCGATGTTTAAGTTCTCTACTCCCAGTTCCTTCGTCTGAGCCCAGCCTATCAACGCTCGGATTCGGGCCGTTGTTTGAAGCCGCAAATCCAATCGGATTGACGGTTCTAGGAGGTATCCTCGGGGGTCGACAGACTAGCCCTCGCGGCGGATCCTCTTGAGTTCGAGGACCCATCAACGCTAGGGTCCAGGTTTCAACTCCTGGGTCAACCGCGAGCGGCTGGTTCGTTCGATCTCGCCAGATTTGTTGGGGTCATTTCCGCAACGAAACCGAGAGGACTTGTCCTTTTATGGTCGTCCTGGCTCGTAAGTTATATCGTATCCACCCAATTCTATCGCCCATTTTGTCAGCCGTCCCGAAACGTCCGGTTTGTGGAGAACGGCTTTTAGTGGGAAGGTGGTCCTTACCACTATCCGATGGCCCTGAAAATAGTGCTTCAGCTTGCGCGATGCAACTATCAGAGCTAGTGCCAGCTTCTTCATCTTTGAGTACCGTGTTTCGGCATCAATCATCGCTTTACTCACGTAGTAGACTGGGTGTTGAACTTGACCGTCTTCGCACACTGGCCGAAGCCGATTGTCGCATCGATACCGCTAGGTATAGGAATAGCTTTTGTTATCCGAGGGCTTGGCCAACACGGGGCGAAGACAAGTAGGCTTTGAGTTCTTCGAACGCTCTGGCACTCGACTCCCCAACCAAACTCCTTGCTTCTTTTCGCTTTGAAGAACGGCATGCACCTATCCGACGACCGGGATATGAACTTGTTCAACGCCGCTAAACACCCGGTTAGTTTCTGGACACCTTCGGATTCGTTGGTGCTTGCATGTCTATTATTGCTTGGATCTGCCTGGGGTTCGCCTCGATCCCGCGACCGGTCACCAGGTGACCCAGGAACTTACTGGCCGGACTCCAAACGTGCATTTATCAGGGTTCGCCTTCATCCCGTATTGATTCAAAGACTTAAAACTTGTTCCATGTGGGCCAGGTGGTCTTCACCTTTCGCGACTTGATTAGCATATCGTCAATGTACACCTCCATCGTTTTCCCCCGGAAGATCCTTGAACATTCTGCTCATCAGCGCCGATAGGTGGCTCAGCCGTTTTCAAACCAAAGGGCATCACAAGATAGCAAGATGTGCCTACGTTGGTTATGAATGAAGTCTTTTCTTGATCTTCTGGGTTCATCTTGATTTGGTTATATCCAGGAGAAGGCGTCCATAAAGCCGAGCAACTGCACCTGCCGTGGCGTCTACCGGTTGATCTATTTTGTGTAATGGGAAGGAATCTTTGGGCAGCCTTGTTGAGGCCGGTGAAAGTCAATACACGCCCTCCATTTTCCATTTTTCTTCTTTACTACTACTACGTTGGCCAGCCAATCGGGGTACTTTACCTCCGGGATAAAGCTCGCTTCCAGGAGCTTCCGCACCTCCTCTTTGATTATGTCGCCCGCCCAGCGCGAACTTGCGTCTTTTCTGTTTGACGGGGGGTCGATTCGGATCAACCTCGAGATTGTGGGTTATGATATCGAAACTTATACCGGGCATGTTCGTGTGGTCCTAAGCGAATGTTTTTCAATTTTTTCTCAAAAAGTTTGCCAGTCCGTCTTTCAGATCTCCTTTCAGATCTTTTCCAATGCTCACCGTTTTCTCTTGATCTTTTGGATGGATCTGTATTTTCACTGATCCGTCCTCAGGTGCTTCGATTCTTGGCCGAGCAAAGGGCGGGCCTCTTTCGAGGCCCCGATCCTGTAATTGCTATGCTTGGCATCGGGATTTCAACTTGACGATTTCGACCAGACATGACCTTGCAACCTGCTGATCCCCTTTTATAACCCTAATCCCCTTTTCGGTAGGGTATTTCAGCTTCTGGTGAAGCGTTGAAGGGTGTGCTTTCATATCATGAATCCAAGGCCTTCCGAGCAAGGCATTGTATCCTGAGTGGGAGTCTATGACATGGAAGAGCGCCGCAGGCTCGCGCCGACCCGGATCGGCAATTTGATTGTTCCGTTGGACCTTGTCACCGCCCGCTAAATCCCACTAGGTCCTGAGAGTTCATCGTGAGGTCCGACTCTCTTAGTTTCATGCTTCGAATGCCGACATATAGATTATGTTGATGGAAGACCCTGGGTCTACCGTAACCCTGGCCGACCTGGTAGGATCCGATAGATATTGATATTACTAAGGCGTCGTTGTGGGGCAAATGCACGCCTTCCAGGTCCTTTCGAATACTTAATCGGATCTTCTGAAGCGTGCTCTACCCGATAGACGGGGAGTCCAGCCTTCGCGATAAGACCTTTTATGAGCGTTGACGGATTCTCCCAGGTGCGTGGATTGAACTCGATTTGATCGTCCCGGAACTTCCGCGGATGCGGCGAGTTTTTCATCCGCTTCTTTCCGGGATCTTGCCTGTCGATCCTTCGGTCGCCGACTTGCTCGCATACGCGATCTATCTCCCAGGCTAGAACCTTGCGTCTTCCGTGGCATGCCCTTTAGATTTATGGAATCAGCAGAGGGTTCTTTTCTTTCCAGACTTTTTTGGGCGCATCGCGCCTCTTTTCTCCTTCCTCCTTTTGGAGAGAACAAGGTGCCTCTCGTGTGGAGAATTGCCCGGCCACGCTTCTTCGGATCTTTGATCCTTCCCCATACGGATTTTCTTTCCTTTTTGTCTCCCTTTTCCTCCTTTCCCCTATCCGAGCGCCCCGCACTCCCTTCCTCTCCTTTCATCAACGTGAGGTTCTCTCTTCTTCCATATCCCCTGGACCTTGATCTCTCTCTTCGCATTTCTCGGTCTACCCTCCTGGACTCATCCTGCGATATCTTTGCCATTGCTCGTCCAACGCCTCTTTCATAGTCGTAGGCCTTCGTTTGTTAAAAGACCTCCGGAGGGGATGGTTCGGTGTATCGCCCGCGAGAATGCGGTGGCCGCCCAGTCATTGCGTCTTTGACCTCTAATTTCACCTGGTCTAACCTGACAATGAAGTCTCGGAGGGCTTCTCTTTCTCCCATCAGCACATCATAGAGGTCGTGGTTCGTTTTAGCGAACTTCCGACTCACACTATATTCGCTGAGGAAGGCAGAGGATAGGTCCGAAAAGGTTTTGATGGACCTTTTAGGGAGGCCGTTGAACCATAGCAGGGGTGACCCTTTCAGGCTCGTGGGGAAGAAACGGAGTTAAGGCATCCAGGACGGGCCCAATCACGCATGAGGACTCCATCATATTTACGAAATGAGCCACGTGTTCCATCGGGTCCCCTGCCCGTCGTACATTTCAAACTTTGGGAGGATGAAGTGCCTCGGCTGTGGGACGGACATGACTCCTCTCGTGAAGGGTGAGTCTCCTGGTTCTTGGGCGCCCGAATCAGATTTAGCCCCTTTCCTAGATGCCTTCTTCACCAGCTTTTCTTCGAGGATCTGCCTCGCATCCGTGTACTTCCGTTGCTTTTCTCCGAGCTTCCTTCGTCTCTTTCGGTATAGCTCGAATCTTGGTTTCCTCCGTCACCTCTCTGCGACGGCGCCTTATCTCTAGTCTGCCGGGCGGGGCCCGTTTTGCTTGGTGTGTCCTTTTCCCTCGACGAGGAGATCTCTAGACTTGCGTTTTCCCCCCGTCGACGAGCCGTCAGCCTAGTACGGAGGTCGTCTCCTAGTGATCTTCGCCTTTTGGACGGGGTGGCCCTTCCTACGCCGCCGCCTGGCCCGAGATTTGCCAGGCCGTGGCTTAGAAGAGCCTCCCTCATCGACGCTCAGGATGTTTTGGCCGTTGGCTTGGAGCCGCCAAGCCTTTCCCTAATAAGGCCCTCATTTCCGTACCTCCTCTCTCGAGCTTTGTGGGCCTCTACCATCTCTCTGCTCTGTCAAGGCGATGGTGATGGTTCCCTGGCCACGGTCAAGGTTCTCGAGCATTGAGGTCTTGAGTATCATCGCCTACTCCCTTATCTCGGCTTATGTTCGCTAAGAGTTCGTTGCCTGGTCGAACGAGTAGTCATTGATTCGTCTTTGTGGGAACCGCGTGAGTGTCCAGATTCTGCTGGGAATCAAAGATGAACGGCCCCACGGTGGGCGCCAAACTGTGTGGGATATTTCTCGTCGGAGCCTCGTTCCACACGATAAAGCACGTCGGGTCGCGTGCTATCCCTTAACGGCGGAGCAACCTGAAACACTACAACAAATGACAGTCAGAAGGGCACCGGTGTGGTACCGGCCGACGACCCTCCGACGATCAAGTTAGGTGGTGGTAGGTGAGATTTGCCTTGCGCCGTAAGGGTTAGGTCAAGGATAATCAGGTTATTCGTTTTCTAGGTTTTAGTGTCATACCTGATTTGATAGGTCATGTGCCTTTTATAGTTCCTTGATTGAGGGTTCGTCGACTGGGCTAGCATGAGGCTAGGCTTAATGGGCTTGCGCTCGGCCCAACAAGGTGAGCTCTTTATGGCGTTGGCTCGGATGGGTTTTTCTCCATATGGGCCGGCCTGTAGTGAACGTGGCCCGTACGAGGGCTAGCTCCTTCAGGACTTGGTCCGAGTGGGCCTGTCCCCGTATGACTCGGCCCGATATGAGTGCAGCCCATAAGAGGGCTATTTTTACCCTCTACAGTATTTAAATAATAGAAAACATAACTGCTTTGTAGGTTTATTATAAAATGAGATGATATTTAGAAATTGATATTACAATAAAGAAAATAGAAAAGGAAAAATGAAATTCATAGCTTACTTACTTGAAGGTGGAGGAAAAGTTGGTTTCTTTGAAATCTCTATGGAATAGGAAGAATTTAGATTGAAGAGAGCCATCAATATTTTAAAACAAGATATATAGGAGGGGCACATGACACTCATTTGAGAAATCAGAACTAGTATCATGTTGAATTGGAGAGTTGATTTTTTAAAAACAGAAAAATATGGGAGAGAGGAGAGGCTGCGAAAAGTAATGGTTTCACCAATTCGATATTATCTTTTCTTTCTTTAGGAGTTATTCAAACAACCTAATTTTCTCCTAAATTCTTGAAAATCAGTAAAGTGTAACCTTAATTACTATATTTTTACATGGTAATTACTTGATATATATAATAATATTTTAAAAATTATTCAAATAGTATTTTAATAATTTATTGAATTCAAAATTAATGGCAAGAAAATTATTAAATTCATTGAAAATTATAAAATATTTAAATTACTATTTAAGTAATTTCCGTGAAAGTTAATGTACTCACCTACTTATTTTACACTTTCACTAATTTCTAAAAACCCATTCTCATCCACCCTCATTGTACCTCACCTTCCACCATAATAAATATTAGAAAAGTGTTATTAATTACTTATCCCTCTTATAAAAAGTACTTTATAAAATATATCCACCAAAACTACTCATCTAAATGACATTTATTAACAGCCAGCTAAATTTCATCTGGAAAGAAAAAAAAAAACAAAAAAAAAAAAAAACACCTACTCATCTAAATTTCATATACCACCGCCATTTATTAACAGCCACGTGGACTTATGGGATTTAAATACACATTTTTCTCTGTTTTAAAAACCATGAATAAATTTTAAATAAAAAACATGGATGAAAAGATAAAGCTTTGAAAAAACGGTGCGATTTTTAAGGAATTTATCTTCACCCATTAATTTATCTTTGCCCATTAATTTAAGTTTTTAGGTCTAGTAGTGATTTAACCTATTAAATATTAAAAGTTTGGAAAATAAAAAAATGAAAACCAACATAGCCTCCATTTCAAACAATAATAGATGGATCTCTTCAGTCCCCAACTCCATATGAGAACATTATCAGGAGATATTTGATATGTGAGAATCAGAAATTAAAAAAAAAACAAGTTGTTTATATAAAAATTAATTTTCACATAAAATTGTATTTTTTTTTCAAAAAAAATAAGAAACAATAATAAGAAACATGTTTTTTTTTTTATATTTCTTCCCAAAACAATAGGAAAAAAAGAAAAAGTGAAAAAACATGTTTTTTTTCTATTAAAAAATCGATTGAAAATAAGAAATAATAAACACAAACTAGTAAAGTTATCAAAACGGGTCTTATGAAATAATCTATAAACATGAAGTTGTAATGTCAGTGTAAATAATCTAAAAACAGAAATGAATATAGATTGTCATAAAAGAATGGCTTACTTTTTTTCCTCGGCAGCGAATCCGACATTCCTTGATCCTCTAGATGACTGTCAAAAGCACAACTCCTCTTGATCCTTAAAGAGTGCAACCAAACCAACGGCCATGATGATGGAGAGAATGATAAAAATAAGGTTATGGACGGCTGTGATTCGTTTCAAAATTGTTGGTCGGAGAGTTAGAGAGAGAAGGAATTTTTTGGATTTTTTCTTGAGACCATGAAAAGTTTTGAATTTTTGGGTTTTGAGGAAACAGTATTCAGACTCAGTCATGTTGACACACGCGCCGCCGTGAACGGTGGAGATAGAAAGGAAAAAAAAAAAAAAAAGAGCTTTTTGTTGGATGCTGAAAAATGGGAAGTGGGGGTGGCTTTTTAGAATAGAAGAGTGAGCTTTTTGAAGAAAAATACTGAATAGCCTTATTTATAGAGGTAAGATTAGGGTTTTGATGGTCTATATTATTTTATTTATTTATTATAATTTATTTTAATAAAATTGCACTTATCCATTTGTAAAAAAGAAAATTTTCTTTTTTTAATGGGTAAAATACAAAAAACACTCATGTGGTTTTGGTCAAAGACAAACATATATCCCTTGTAATTTGAAAATGAATTTTCATAACCTGATAGTTTCAAAACTGTGCAAATTGACCTCTCATTTCTACGTCATTGATTTTCTTTTAATCATAACTTTTTCGTTTGAACTATAATTTAAATGATTTAATATGTTATGGAATCCTCATTTTGAGCTATACGTTGTTAAGTTTAACAACTTATATCATCGGTGTGTATAAAAAAAAAAAATCTTTTATTTCCACTCTTTCTCCTCTTTTAGGCTTACTAGTCAAAATTTACGTGTGTTGCACGTGTTTTATAAAGTTTAAAAATAATCATTAACAAATAATTATAAACATTACTCAATCCTATAAAAGAAACTAATTTTTATATTTATAAAAAAAGTTGTTTTAAAAAGTTATATTATTTGTTCCAGTTAAATTTTTCTAAGGCAGAGGTTAAAATAATAATATTTATTAAGATGTATACTAAATTTATCTAAAATTAAAGTAAAAAAAATGTAATTTGAAAAAAAAAACCAAAATTTATAATTATTTGCAAAACTCAAATATGATGACTATACTATGCCATAATAACATTTACATAGAGATTTTTTTTTAATAAATGAGTAGTATTTAATAGAATCAAAGAAGGAAGTGATTCATGCATTTATATTATTGTAGTATAAATATTAAAATTATAATTATGAAGCATCAATAGGATTAAAGTAATAATAAATATATATTTAAAGTTAAAAATTATTTTAAAAAAAATCATAGTTTTGGTTTTAATGAAATTCATTTCTAATTTTTAGTTAATTAAAAAAATTCTTCAAAATTAATGAAATTAAACATTTCATTCACTAACTTAATTAAATTTAATATATATAAAACTAAATTAGTTTTTTTTAATCATGTTTCCATGTGTTTTTCTTCTTATAGATCTCGAAATTTAATGAGTTGATTTAGTATAGAGTTATTTTTTCAAAGTATTTATATACATTTTTAGGAACATGCTGTTTGGAAAGAGATTTTTCTTGGTAAAACATATCACTATAATTTAATTGTTTTTAAAGATCTAACATTATTTGAGTTTTTTGGCATTAGAAAAACAGAAAACTCCTGCAAGACTCCATAGATATGCACCTTTAAACAAACAAAAAAAAATGAAAATTTAAGAAGATAATAGGTAGGTTCAAGACTAAAGAGTGCCTAAACCATTATTGATCTCCAATACTTTTTCATAATATGTTTGATAGGAAACGGAATATTAGAATGTTATTTTGTCATTCATTATTAATCTCTTTGAATTCATTCTATATTATAATTTATTATTTAAAAGTTTAAAATTTTAAGCATAAACTTATTCTTATAAAATTAAAACGTGTTTTTTAAAATAGAGAACACGTGCGTTGCACGTATCTTGTGATTGTTTTATTATAAAATTAAAGATGCTCATATATTTAAAACCATGTATAATAAATATTTTTTTTGATGAATTAATGAACGATATTGAATTTTTGTCTATAATAAGAAATTGTTTAAAATTTATTTATTTAACATAAATCTTACATTTTCATTACTAAAATTGGTGCATAAATATGAAAGATCATTAGACATATATTTTCCCAGAAATTATAATTTTAAAAAATCATTACTATTTTCAATAGATTGGTACATTGGTTTTGAAATATTCGACTATATATTCATTCAAAAATATAAATATAAAATTTATTCGTATAATCAATATATAAATAAAAAATTTATTCATTTCATCAATATATAAGTATAAAATTTATTTGTATCATCAATTCCAATAAATTGGTACATAAAATTGAAAATTTAATAATATGATTTGACCCTTTTTTTCTTTCGGAAACGAAAGACTTCAAATTTTATCATTGTTTTAAATAAATAAAATCCAAATTCTCCCTCATAATTAATCATTCCCAAAAAGTCACGTACATGTTAGATTGAAATCTTCGACTGTATATATTCATTAAAAAATTTAAATCTATAATTTATTTGTATCAAGTCTCATACATATTGGATTGACTAATTAACAACGTTATCTTAAAGATTTTTCGTATTTCTCTTTGTAAATAATATCCACACCTATCTCTCACAGTCTTCACACCAACTATAACCACTTCCTGCATATATCGTAAGAAAAAAAAAGTTAGAAAGAAAGCAATCAACATCAATCATCATTTGACAAAGAAAATAATATCCACATCTATCTCATATGGCCCCGTATACCCATCCATTCAAATGAGTTGAGGAAGATGAACAAACCTTAAGACTCAGGATTTGTGAAAATAGAATTTCAATTTATATTCTTATTTTTTTTCGAGAAGAGTAAACAAAAATTAAAACACATATTGATTTCATTGAAATGTATAAATGTAGTAATTACACCAGATGCATGCTTGCACAAATATCGATCTTGGACAAATTCAAAGAATCTTAAATGATGACCAAATAATTAATGGATTGAAATCCCCTTCTCTCGATTAAATGAGCAATATGAAAACATTATCATCAAAGTGAAGCAAAAGATTCTTAGTATGTGAAATAATTAATGTACTTAATTAAATTAAAAACTCAAAATATTGGAAAACAAATAGTTATTATTTCAAATAAATTGATTTGTATTTTATGTTAATTTAATTTAAATCAATTAATTAAATTATAAAATTAAATATTGCATATTAAATAGGGGCAAAAGGGGAAATCAAAAGTTTCTCCCCTTAAGCCCCTTTTAGAGGTATTATAGATTGTGAGTCGGTAACTTGATAGGTGGATGGTCTTCCGTATGATTTTGATTATGTTCAATTTTATGGTATGTTGATAAAGGTTAATGCTCTTGAATAATAGAAACTTGAATCACGTCGACAAAATCCCGAATCAACATTCAAGATAATAATTTTCCCTATTTTCAATTTTATTATTTGTTCCCATTAAATGATTATTCGAAATTAAGAAAAAAATAAAATTGTCTTTTGAATACATTGCGTATTGGTGTAACGTCCCGTACTTTCGGTAAGTGTTAAAATAAATAAACCTTATTTATTTTATATTATTTTAATATTTGCAGGAAGTGTGGTAATTATTGATTAAATTTTTTTTTATTGGAATTTAAAATAATTACTTTAATAGTAATTTGGAGATAAAGGAAATTTAAAAAAAAAAAAAAAAAAAGGAAAAGGAGGTGGCGTGGGAAAGGGAAGGAAAAGAAAGAAAATAGGGTTTCAATCTCTCTTTGCCTCTTTCACGTGAAAATCAAAGACAGTGACCAAGGTAAGGAAATTCTTCATCTTCTTCTTCCTTCTTGGATTAAATCCAAGAGATCTCGAGCCTTTTGATTCAATTTGCTCTTGATTTTAGGTTTGTTTCTTGTTGGGGTTTCCTTTGGTGAAGGGTGGTGAAGATTAGAAGAGTATTGTGGCCATTTGAGATCAAGGTAAGGAATTTTCTCTTCTTTTAAAATTCTGGAATTTCGTGTATTATGGTTTTAACCTAGCAAAGTCCTCAAAAACTATCATTCTTTCCTTCAAAATTTTCCATTCTTTTCAAACCCTAGAGAAACCCTAACCTTAATCTTTTGGAAAAAACCATTTACATGCACCTTCTCCACCAAACGACGCAAACCGGGGAGCCACGGGGCCGCCGTGCCGCTGCCATAGCAGCAGCGGCAACAGCAGCCCAAAAGGCTGCTGCTGCCGTGGCAAGGCAGCCCCATAATGGGGCTGCTTTGCGCGGTTTCGGCCCGGCGCTTCGTGGTCGCTTCGTGGTTTTTCCTTCTCTTGTAATTTTAGGTTTTTGGAATAGGTTTTAAGTGGTTTAGGTGCCTTTTCAGGTTCTTAAATTAAATTGGAAAGGAGTTCAAGTTTGGAAGAAAACTAAGCTTGAAAAGGTGTAGAAATTTGTTAAGTTTTAAATTATGCATGTTTGCATTTTTCTTTTACTTTACAAGTAATCTCTGAATTTAAGCATGATGTTGGGTGATTAAAAGTATATTAAGGATGTTTAGGGGCTGTTTTAAAGAATTGTTGTGTTGGGGGTTTAATATGACAAAAAATGGATTTTAAAGTATGCTTAAGGTGACTTTTGGTATCGGTATTTACATAAGTTGTTTCTTTGTGATCTTTGGCTTGAAACTAAACACTTATGCCTATTTTTGGATGTTTTTAAGATGTTCTAAGTTGCTGTCCATGAATGCCTTAATGATGAATTAGTGCCCACTAAGCCAACAATTAAGCCTAGGTGGCTAGATAATTATTATTACCCTGCTCTGGACTTTTGGAATCTTTTTCTCTATGTTTAGGTACTATTTTGGGAGGCTTATTATAGGCGTTATGCTGCCGAAATTTTGTTAGCTTATTAGAAACTTTAAATTGCCCAAAAAAGGAGCGAAACTACACTAGTTTAGGCTAGTTTCGCTTCTAGACTTGTAAACCTTTGGGAGTTGCTGAAAGTGACCCAAGATTGTTATGTTGGGAGATTTTGGGTCATTTTGGAGTGTTTAAAAGGAGGATTTTCCAGAATTTAAGATTAAGGAATTTCTGGTCTAGAACGAGTGATTTTCGAAAAGTGTGAGTTTAGACTTGTTTAAACATCATAGTAGTGATGTATAGGACCATATTACTTAAATACCTCGAGTAATATGGTAGCAGGTTCGCTTTAAGCAAAGGCCTTGCTTAAAGAAGAATATTTGCCGTTAAGGGAGATTATACGGTTGTGCACAACTATATAGCACTTAACGGGGCAGGTTCATTCCATATGTACAATGGAAAAGAATATTTTAAAACTCTTAAGGATTTAAAATGTGAAAACAGTTTTTAAATGCCTTGTTGAGTATAGTCTCTTTTTGTTTGCGGACAAAAAGAAGATTAGAGGTATTAGGAAAGTTAATGATCGAAAAGTTTTAAAATGAGAATGGAAGTTTAGAACTGTTTCGAAAGTTTACATTCTTTTAATTTGAGGATTAAAAGATATTGTGGAGGAATGTTTTAGTTAAGAGAGCTTTGGGTGAAAGAGTGTTTTCGGAAGTTGTGATACCGATAAAGGACTTAAAGTCTTAGAAAAATCTCTCATGGCGTGATTTTTAATTTAACATTTTTCTACTCATTGGGCGTAGCCTCATGATGCTACATTTATTTTTTTTTCAGGTAAAGGAAAGAAGAAACATGGTGGCTGATGCGGTTCGAGGTGGTGACCGGTTGGCACGGATTTGCTCGCTAGCGAATCTTTTTATCTATCATTATGTTGGGGAAAAACTTTATGATTCATGTTTTGTTTTGTTTTGAATAAAAACAATAGTAAATGTTTATTTTGAGAATTCTTAGGCAATGGATGAAATTGCCTTTTTCTTTGATGTTTTATTGATTTTAATAAACCGATCGGTTATGAACTATTTCTGAATTTGATTTCAATAAAGAGAACTATTTGATGATATTTATTTGCTTCCGCTGTGTTTATGTGTATCATTGTATTTGGGAAATTTTTCGGGTTGTTACAATTGGGATCTTGTCTCAATAGATGTTGTACCCTAGTCTATCTAGGCCTTTTATGTTCAATTTATGATAAATTAAATTTAAGTGCAATTTTTTGTTGAGGTTGAAACTCAAGTCTAATGGGTTTCATTTATTTTATTTTTCCTCAATTCACTTTTATTTATTTTCTTCTATATATATGTTTATTTATTTATTTATTTATTTATTGTCTTCTAATTACGTGAAATTAGTTTTAGAAGGAACTAAACTAACCAAGAGATGTTCAAAATGGCTTTTATATAAAAGTCAATCTTTAATTGGTCCAAGTAAAATAATTAATACAAAAATTAAACGATCTTAATAAAAAAAATTATAATGTTTTCTTAATAAAATTATTTAAATATTAAAAAAATTACAAACCAAGTGGTTGATATTTAATTTCATCATATTAAAAAATAGCACGTGAATTACTAAAATAATTCAGCAACTTAAAAATCTGACAATTTTTTGTTTACAAGAAAACATAACGGGGACGTAAATTATAAACGATCTCTACATTTTCATTTTTTTTCGGCTATATTTTCAAAATTAATAACTTGGAAAATCCTGTGAATAAAAGCTACAACCAACTGATGAGAATCCCACATCGGAAAGATGATGAGAACTCAAAAGGTTTATAAGATACATGGGCTACCCCTCTCATTGCCAATTGGTTTTGAAATGGAACCCCATGATATCTAAGACCACCTACCTCCAAAGAAATAAAAGCTACCATCTTCAAAGCAAATAAAACACTTGCCATCAAACTTTAAAGCTTAAGATAAAATATTAAGGGCATTTGTAAATCTATCAATTTTTTTAGTAATATTTGTAAAATATAGTGGCTCTAAAAAATATTTGTAAATATAATAAATTTTGATCGGGTGAATCAGTGATAAACATTGAATTACGTATTTTTATACTAAATTTATCACTGATACACACATTAATCATTGTTAATCACTGATTAACATAATAAAAATTTCTATATCAAAAAATATTTTTTGGAGTTACTTTTACATATTACATCAAAATCTTCTACCCAATGAAATTGTCCAAAATATTTTTTTAACATCCCGTTACATTTGAAGTAAAGTTTTTTATTTATATATTTTAGTTAAAGTATTTAAATATATTTTAGAATTAGTAACTTATAATTTAGGAGTTTATTTTGTTCGTAAATCTTTTTAATTGCTTTAGTAGCTTAAATTAGTATTGGGCGTATTAATAAAATTATTAATGGGCCAATTAATAATTATTACTAACCTTTTAGCTAGTTTAAGTGCTTCGGATTTAGTTTTAAACCCAAAAGCAAATGAGAGGGATGATTTCATAATTCATGATTTCTTAAAAAAATATCTTACTGTTCATCATCTCCTTAAATACACCCAAATAGTCAAAATTAGACAAATTTTCTTCTTTTCTTTCTTCATCAAGCCGTGGCCGTGGGTGTCACTTGGGGGATGTTTTTCAATGTGTTTTCTTCATTTCTCGATGGATCGTCTTGATTCTATGTTCATTGGAAACCACTCGCTCCAAAATTCCTTTTCAACCTACCTTTGAAGCTTTTGTTTTGTTTTTAAGATGCCTCAAGGTAAGATAAAGTTTCTAAATCTTTATGGATTTTTTTCCAATTGATGTTTAAATGAAATCCATGGTTGAAATCTTCAATTTTTCACCAAGAAACTTGAAGGTTTCAATTAAGGAAGTTCATTTAGGTGTTTTGCAAGCTTCCCCTAACCCTAGACTCGCGTTTTAACAACAAAAAAACTCGTTCCGATTGAATTGCCCAAACCGTGGGCTGTTTTTTAGTGTTTTAAATTATTTTAATTTTGTGTTTTCTTTAATCTTGGGAAGAGATTTCTGGTCCAACAAGACCCTAAATTTTGTTTACCCATTGTTAGTACTATATCCCAAACTACTCGAAACCAATCCGAAACACCAATTGCCTATAAGCTGGAAAACCAACCAAAATTGGGCTATTTTGTCGTTTAATGCTTGTATGTTTGGTTAATTAATATTTATTAGATGTAATTAATTGTAGGTGTTGTTAATTGCTTGTGTGATAATTCTTCCGGCTCTTAGGAAGCTCGACTTCATTGCTAAGGTGAGTTTAAAGGGATGATTAGTAATTTTATATATTGAGTTACATTACGTTATTGTTTGATCAAGGATAAGAGATTCGTTTATTGTTAAGAGATATTAAGGGTTGGATGGAGACTATAAGTCTTGGAAGTGAAATTTGAGCTAGTTATGTTTTTAAAGTTTATTTGGAGTTATTTACTAGAATCGTTTGAAAAGTAGGTTTAAGTACGTTTTTGGAAGTTATGTAAGGTTAAGGTGGATTTTAAAGAATCTTGGAAATTGGAGGTACTTTGAGTAGTTTTAGACCAGAGTAGCTTTAGAAGTGTTTCTTGGAAGTCGTTTATGTAGTGTTTGTGTTCTATTACATTTCATAGCATTATTATATTAAACCTTGCTTGTCTACTTTGCTTTTGTGATCTTCGTGAACACGGCATCATTGATGATGTTGGGATGTTGTTTTAATCGAGCTTGTACCTTATGTAATGGTTAAGGGTTATGATTTGATGTGGTAGTGTAACGTCCCGTTATTTTACAAGGATTTTTTTTTTAAATTTTAATTTTTAAATTTATTATTTATTTTATTATTAATATTTGATGTTAAGCACTTAATTTAATTTTACAGTCAATTAATTTAAATTTTAGATTTAATTTGGAATTTATAACTTTGAATTTACGAGTTAATTTCATTCGTAAATTATTTTAATCGTTTTATTAGCTTAAATTAGTTTTGGTCGTATTAATAATTATTAACAGACCAATTAATAATTATTAATCACCATTTGGCTAGTTTAAGATCATCGGGTTTCATTTCATAAGCTAAAAATCATTAAAGGGACGTAACCGTAATTTTCTGAATTTCTTAAATATCTAAACACTATTCCTACTTCTTCTTTAAATTTCCATTTGACCAAGCTTTGACCACAACTTTCTTCTCTTCCTCTCCTCTTCAAGCTGTGGAGCTCCTCATCCATGGATGAGAAGAAAATTTCTTAGGTTTTCTTCGTTTTTCGACCATTTTTTATGAGGTTAGTTGTGTTGGATTGCTAGGGACGAGTGCTATCTATCCCACCTAACCTTGTGCCATTTCTCATTCCCTAAGGGAATCCCTAAAAAGTGAGTTTTCAAAACTTTTTACATGGTTTTGTTCGTTTTTTATTATAAATGAGTTTTGAAGTTGAAATTACGTATTTCTAACAGGGAACTTGACTATTTTAAGCCCGAAATTTCAAAAACCAATGTTCACCCGAAAACACTATTCACCAGAAAATCATACGTTTGTTGGTTCGTGGGAACTTTGTTGTCACGGGAGCATTCGAGGGGAGAATAAGTAGAATTTGAAGTAGCTTTAGAAACTGAATAAGTTGACGATTTGTAGAATCGGAAGTTTAGATTAAGATTTGAATCGAAAGGATTAAAGTAAGTGAGCTAATATTCTTATGCTTGGAGTTAGTTATAATTGAGTGAAAGAACTCATGGATTTCTCGAGGGAAACGTTTAACTCTTGGAAGTTCTAAGTTTAGATTAGTTCCGAAGTTTAAGAATGATTATCGGAAGTTGAAGGTTTCGAGTATAATGGAATAAATAAGGAATTTGATTATGGAACTTCGAATACTTATTGGAAGCAATAGAATCAATTGATTTGAAGACTTTATAATTAAGTTAGTAATTCAAGTTTAACTAAAGGTCGTTTGGCTTGATCTATTTATTGTTTTCTTATTAGAAGTTCCTAATTCTTATTTTATGCATAAGAGTATTACGTGATCCATTTACTTTTATGTTCTTACGATTTCTTTGAATGTTTATATTTATTTACTTGCACTTGAAAGCATATTCACATCATATCATATCATATTGCATAATCAAAATTGGGAGGAATAATGAGGCAATGCATAGACTGAGTGTGCTTACATTGTCTGGTATTATTCGTTTTATGTTTCCGTATATGTACATGAGGAATGCTAAAGGATTGCGGGACTTTGCATGATCGAAGGAGATGGACAATGAGATAATGATGGAATTATGCGAGTTCACATTATCTGGTATTATCCATAACTACTATGATACAGATACGAAGATACATAGTGAATGAACTGACCTACGGGAGCTTTATTACTTGTCATTATTCACTAAAGGTGGGAAGATACTATTGAAAAGACTTTGTATATTTTATTTTGAAAGTGAGTTTAATGAGGTGAATGAACTGACCTACGGTAGCTTCATTACCTGAAATTATTCGCATGTGATGGTTATATTAAAGTAAAGGTTGTGTGCCTTTTCACTTGTTTAGTGAGTTAATGAATGTTTAAATATGTTAAGGCCGAGTGAGCTTAACATTATTTAATAAAGAAAAGAAATGAAACATTTTGTATATTATGCTTTTCCATCAAGAAAAAGAATGAAATATGATGATAGCCGAGTGCTATAAGGAAGAGGAATGAGATTGAATTATATAATAAGAGAATACAAGGGTGTATTGAAGCTTGTATATTTATTATGTTATATAAAAGAGAACTAGATTCTCATTTTAAATTGGAAGATCCTGAATTTGGAGATTAACACTTGAATGTAAACCTTATGTATTGTATAAGGTATTGAAGAGAATGAAATACAAATGTTATGTGTGATATGAAACACATCCTTCTAAAGGTTTGGAAGATAGTTCCTCAATTATTGGGGGGAATTGGTAAGTAAAAGTGAAATACTTGATATATGGTGGTTGAAAGGTAAGGGAATGTGATTTTTACTTGGACACAACTCCGGATGCGGGTTTGGAGTCTAATGTTACTTTTTATTCTGTTTATTTTCACTGGGCTTGTTGTTAGCTCATGATATTACAAACATTTTCAGGCAATGTTCGGGGTCGTGGGAAAGGAGCTGGTGCAGTCTGATCTGGATGATGATGATGATGTCGAGAGGGACTAGAGATACTTTTAAAGTCCATGGACTCACTTTGTCTTATATTCTGTCTTTTGAGATGTATATTTGTATATAAACTCATAAAAGCTTTTCGTCTAAACTTTTTAAGTCATAAACTCTTTTAATCTTTGCATAGGAATTGCATTTCCTGTCGTTTAATTTCTCTGATTGTGAAAAGTGTAAACAGGTTGTGGATAGTTCAAGTTTTAAACATATCCAAGCCAATTTTTTTTATTAAATATTAAGTCTTCCGCTGCAATTTGATTTTAAATAATTTAAAAGGAGTCGGGTCATCCCAGGTAGTACCCTGGATTATAGAATTCTAATGCTAGTATGATTGATGTACGTGGAAATTTGGGCAAGAGACAACAGTTTAAGAAGTACAAAAGATAAGTATGTAATTGAGTGTAGATTGTATTGATTGTTTGTGTTGTGATGCAATAGGGTGATGAATAGATTTATGGATATAATGGATTCATAGATGAAACAGGCTATGAGTGACAATTATATCGAGGTACAATATGATGTAATCTTGGGATATAATGGAATCATAGATGAAACAAGCTATGGGGTGATGTTATATGAGGAGATCGAGATACTATGTGACGTGATCTTGGGATATAACGGATTCATAAATGAAACCGGCTATGGGTTATGTTATATAAGGATATTGGTGGATAAATCGAGTTCATGACATGAGCATCCTAACTTGTTTGTTGTTTGTTATGTAAAAACATGATTATCCTATGTACAAGTCTTTTGATTTTAATTAGCATAACTTATGTGGTTCAATGCGTGTCGGAATTGGGAATTGATTGGTGTATGCTTAAGTTGTATTAGAAGTGTAGAATGGGTAGTAAAGAGAAAATTAGGCCATTGGACACAATTTCCGATATTTAATTTGGTTCATAGGATTACTTGCCTTCATTTTACTCTTACTAGCATTTTTGTACTAATGTTGCTACACTTACAACTTTTCAGGTACTTCTCGTTGAAAAAAGTGTGTAGAAGAGGTGGTGTTGCTTGACCCGGTCTATGACTTTGGACATGGACATGGACTTTTATTAAGCATCCTACAAATACTTGTTGTTTATATTTTCATATTCTTATACTTTGTATTTTTGGGCTCATGAGAGCGTTTTAAAACTTGTACTTGTCTTTATCTTTTTTATGTCTATTTCATCATTTATTTATAAACGGAAATGCGCATTTCTACGTCTTTATGCTCCGGTTGTGAAACATGTAAAACAAATTTTGGATAGTTCGAATTTTAAACGTACCCATGCCATTTTTTTAACCAAGTCTTCCGTCGTGTCTTTGAAAATAAAAGATTTAACGGAATCGGGTCATTACAGTTGGTATCAGAGCCTCATGGTTCTGTAGACCACATGCATTGCATGTTTTTTATGTTTTGATTTTAAAATTCTTGTCCAAATCATCATTCAAGGTCAACGACACCAAGTATCCTTAGAACTTTTTTTTTTGTTAAGTTTAATTGTAGTTTTGTAAGTTCCTTTCCTAATAGCTCACGTGAGACTTATCAGGTTGTGATATCAGAATGCCTCTAAGAGCAGTTGCACCTAAGAGAAGTAGAGGCAGAGTACCGGCTACGGTACTGGGCATGGGTCGACCTAAAGCAGTCACACCGCCACCTGAGTATTGCAAGGATGAGCCTCCAGTAGACCAACGACTTAGGCATGGACATATTGTTACCATTTCTGAGAAGCATTATCTAGATTTGTTGCGTGGTAGTATATGATACGTAGATCAAGTTACACCATCTGTTAGAGGACCTAGTCCAGTAGCAGACCCACCCGAGATTACTGATGCTGCTAAAACCATAAAAGAGTATATCAGATATGCCCCTGATGAGTTTAATGGGACATCTACTGATTCGACAGTTGCTGAAAGATGGGTTACTAGAGTGGAGAGAGCACTTGGGTTTATTCGGTGCCCAGATCATCTAAAGGTCGATTGTGGGTCCTATTCTTTTATTGACGATGCACTTTACTGGTAGGATGGATTATCCCATTCTCTGAGCCCAATTTTGGAGGTTACTTGGGAGATGTTTAGGAAGAAGTTCTTTGATAAGTATTACCCTAAGGACACCAGAGGTTAGCTAGATGTACAGTTTTTGACAGTTAGACAAAATGATTGATCGGTTGTTGAGTATAAGAGGGAGATTGACTGATTATCTAAGTTTGCGAGTGAGCATGGTGCTGATCCTGAGAGTACAAAAAAGAGGTTTATTATGGACAGGTATAAGCTTTACGACCTACCAGTTATGCTAAGACTTTAGACATTGCCTTGCATTAGATATTGGGGCCTCTGAGAAGAAGGTCATGGTAGTTCCTGCACAATCGTTTTCACAAAAGAGGAAGGGTGAGGACGACCTTCCAGGTCGAGGGACACAACTAACTGTTCTAGCACAGCCTCAGACACGACAGCAGGTCCTTGTCTTTGCTAGCACTCGAGTGGATGCTGAGGCATCAGGCATCATTGTTACAAGTACTTTGTCAGTTTTTTGAACACTCCGTTCTTACATTATTTGATTATGGGACTAGTCATTCCTTTATTTCTGCTTACTGTTTTGATTATGATGTCAATGTCTAACTTTGATATTATTTTAGGCATGGATTGGCTATCAACAAACCATACCAATATTAGGTTTTGATGAGAAAGCAATAGACTTTGTTGGTACAAGTGGGACTAGTTTTCGTTTTCATGGGTCTCGAGGTAGGTGACCACGTTTCTCTAAAAGTAGCACCCATACAAAGGGTGATGAGGTTTGGGAAGAAGGGCAAGTTGAGCTTTAGGCTCGTTTGAGATACTAGATCGAATTGGATCTGTACCATATCAAATTGGATCAGTAGCATATCGTTTAAGATCCTGGATCAAATTGGATCGATTTGTATATGATCTTGGGATATAACGGATTCATAGATTAAACAGGTTATAGGTGATGTTATATGAGGAGATCGAGATACTATGTGATATGATCTTGGGATATAACGGATTTATAGATGAAACACGCTATGGGTGATATTATATGAGAAAACCGGTGGATAAATCGAGTTCATGACATGAGCATCCCAACTTGTGTGTTGTTTGTTATGTAAAAATGTGCTAATTCTATGCACAAGTGTTTGTATTTTAATTGGCATAACTTATGTGGTTCAATGCGTGTAGGAATTGAGAATTTGATTGGTGTATACTTGGAAGTGTAGAATGGGTAGTAAAGAGCAAATTAGGCCTTTGGACACAATTTCCGTTATGGAATTCTGTCCATAGGATTACTTGCCTCCATTTTACTCTCACTAGCATTTTTATGCTAATGTTGCTACACTTACAACTTTTTTGGTACTTCTCGTAGAGGAGGTGGTGTTATTTGACCGGGGAACAATGGCTTTGGACATGGATGTGGACTTTTGTTAAGCATCCTAGAAATGCTTGTTGTTTATATTTCCATCTTCTTATACTTTGTATTTTTAGGCTCGTGAGAGCGTTTTAAAACTTGTACTTATCTTTATGATTTTATGTCTATTTCGTGATTTAATTATAAATGGAAATGCGCATTTCTATGTCTTTAAGCTTTCTCTGGTTGTGAAAAATGTAAAATAGGTTTTGGATAGTCTGAATTTTAAACGTACCATGCCCTTTTTATTAAACCAAATGATTTAACGGAGTCGGGTCGTTATAATTATCCATGGTTTCATTTCCTATAAAAACTTGCCATGACAACTGGATCCTTCAATGTCCCATCATAACCCATTAAAAAATTACATAAGACTTTATGGTTAGATATTTTTAAAATGGTAAAATGGAAATGAGACCATGTGGTTTAAAAATGATAAATCATACCCTTGTAGTTCAAATTTATGAGAGTGAGACTCCTCTCCTTCAACGCCGTTAACATTATTTTAGTCATAACTTTTTCGTTTGAATTTCAATTTAGATGATTCAAGAAGTTTTGAAATCCTCATAACGAGCTGTACGTAACGGTTACTGGAATACTTAAAAATTGTTAATAAATAAAAGAGTTTATTATGATCAAAATATTAGGTATGGTTGAAGCCATTAACCCTTTCGTTTGCTAACAATTTAGAAGTTTTAAACTAGTGATCGTAACGCGAAGCTCGAAATGTGAATTCCAAAACATCTTGAATCATCCAAATCAAGATTCAAATGAAGAACTTATAACTAAAAGAAATTTAACAGTTGTTGGAGGAGTGGGATCTCATTAACATAATTTGGAACTACAGATGTGTGATTTGTCATTTTTAAACTACAGGAGGTGTTCATATATTTGGCGAACATCACATTGGGTCTTATTTACAGTTTACCCTTTTAAAAAGTAGCAAGTTTTTTGAATTTTTTTTTATAATTATATTTTTCCATAGATATGTGTGGCTTAAATTTCATGTCTAATGATGAAAAAAAGGTTTTTTTTTCCAATGAAATTCAAAATGTTTACCATTTTTAAAAATATTAATCCATAAAATGATAAACTTGAAAATCCCCATAAGAAACACCTTCAGATAGTAAATAGAGGATATAATTAAAGGTGAACCAATCCAAATGTCCAAACTGAACCGAACCAAACCATTCAGTTTTTAAATCTTCATCTGTCCAAACCAATCCAAACCAATGAATAACGGTTTAGTACAGTTTTACTTATTTTTGTAATGATCCAAACCAATCCAATCTAATATATATCATATTATATATAAAATACACTACAAAAAAGGCTTATTTGGTACGCACGTTTGGCGACGTGAATGGCGATGGACTACCGTGTCTCAGAAAAGACCATCACGCTAAGTAATTTACGTTTGCTGGCATCCCTAATTTTCGACACAGATGAAAACTTCATGTAAAAGCCAAACAAAATTAAGGCGACTAAACGTGTCACAAAATCTGCGACGCGGTCGTCGTCTAGTAGTGGTAATACGTGCGATGATGGTGTCACAGAAAAAGTAGAAATAGCTGCTATGACAACATCTTAAATCCATATTTGGAATACATATTCGTGTCACCAATATTAGAATACATATTTGCAAATCCGTAATGGTAGTGTGACCATTATTAAGTTTTTTTTTATAATTGTATAATTATTATAATTATAATTATTAAAAATGTAAAATAAAAAATAACAAAATAAATACGATAAAAATGCTCAGGCTAAACTGCTGTGGGGTGGGGGTGGGGCCGGCGGTGTAGAAGATGAAGCACTGGGGTCACCCGAGCCACGCAGACAAAAAAAACAGCCAACGCCGCTGTAACCTGAGCTTGAGCTAGCTCCTGGACAAGCGATGCTACCCAAGCATCGATAGATGAACGCATGTCCTCCATCTCCGCCTGAAGATGCAAGACCAAATCTCAAAGCTTTGTCTCAGTAGCTGAAGTATTGCGTGCAGATGTGCCCTACGGTCGAGGTACGTCTGCATAGAGGCGTATCCTGTAAGATCCAAGCCCAGGTACTGGTCCATCTGGACGTACACCCTATGTGACCATAAAATGCCTCACGTTGGTCCTCTTGCGTGGGTTGGAAGTCTTTTGTAGGCAACAGCTGGGATAAAGCATCTCTCAAACGGTCTTTGTAAAGGGTAAAAATTGCCCTCTTACGGGCCACACAGTTCACCTGGCCGGTTCACATAGGGACAAACCCATCCGAACCATCATTAAAATGGGTCTATCCTTCATGGGCCGAGTGAAAGCCCATTAAGCCTAGTCCTAGACTAGCCTAGTCGGTGAGCCAACGATCAAGGAGCCTATAAAGGCAACCTGACCTATCAAATCATGTATGTGAAAAAACCTAAAAACCATCAGTCATACATTTAATCTAATCTTCCTTGCGGCGCAAGGCATACTCGCACCTACAACCACCTAACTTGATCGTCGGAAGGTTATTGGCCGGTACCACACCAGTGCCCTTCTGACCGTCGTTCTTTGAAGTTTTTCAGGTAGCTCCGCCGCGAGGGACTAACACATGATGCAGCGTGTTCAACCATGTGGAGGTGACCCTCAACGAGAAATACCCCACAGTCGTAAAATCAAATATTAATGAAATTTAACGCTAAAGTTAGATAAATTTGTATTTAGACATTTAAAAATTCAATGTAAAAAGTAATTATTGAAAAAATATTACATGAACAGCTCGACCTCTGTCACCTTCCATTGTCCCATCCTTCTTCATGTGCAATTTTAAGTTCAACTCATCAAGAGGGATATGGCATCCTTGTTTTGCTTCCTACAACAAATACAACACAAATTTTCAAAATTGTATAAACAAAGGAAAGTTAAAAAATATAAAAAATTAAATAAAAAACTTATCAAACGATGATGGTGCTCGCTGTGAGGGATGGACTTGCTAGTGTGTAGAGACGGGGTTTCCGAACAGTTGACCCCGTTCCTATCATAAAGCTTTTTTGCTGCAGTAGTCTGCATGATTTCCACGAGCCAGATATGTTCCTCATCACTCATTCAAGGAGGTCGGTTGGCCGCTTGCTTCTTACGAGCCATGTATAACAGATCACGATAGCGGTCCTTAACGTGCTTATCCCATAAGCGATACAACACATTCTCGAGATGTTTGCACTGATAGAAATATTTCTTAAGAAAACAAAATTACAAACAATTGTGTTTATATTAGTGTTAAACAAATTAATTTACCAATAAAAATATGAAGAAAAAAAACGTAGTAATTTACCTTCTAGTTGTCAAACATTCGTTGTTTCTCGATGTGAGGAATCTTCGTTCAGTGAAATTCACTTGTAAGAGGACTGCTCTAAATTACCTCTTTAAACCGTTTTGAAACGGTCATGTGCGGCTCTAATGTGAAATGACATTACAAGTGTATATTAGTGTAAATTGTAAATTTAAAAAAATTGATGAAACGATACTTACTTATCTCCCACAATCCGAAGTATAGAATCAACAGCCGGTATAGAAGGTGGAGCCATGGTACCAAAACTTGACAGCCCAGGATTAATTGATGTAGGAGTAGCTAAGGCAGATGATGTCTTGGGGCTAGTAGGATCCGCAGTGGGTGAAGTCTCAGGGACATGATCAGTCGTCTCATAACTCGCGAGGAATGCATCCAACTCTACCTCATCTAATGAATCATCAACCAAGTCATTATGCGATCTCAGAGGATGTTTAGCACCCGTTATAATACCTAAAATTATTGAAATTAAAGTATTTATTTAATGGTCAACTAATTAATTTAAACAAAGTAACATAATCCTAATAGAAAATTTAATATAATTAATTAAACTAATAAATTAGAATAATTAATATCAATATAATTAAAAAGTTAATATATAATTTAAACTAATTAACATAATGAAATTAAAAATTTAATTTAATTAATTTAATTTAAACTAATTAACATAATCCTAACTAAACTAATTAATAAGAATCTAATTAAAAAGTTAATATATTTATTGAAATACAATCATTAAACTAATTAACATAATGAAATTGAAATTTTTTTAAAATTATTTAAACTAATTAACATAATTTAATAGAAAATTTGATGTAGTTAATCAAACGAATGAGTTTAAAATAATTAATATTAATCTAATTAAAAAGTTAATATAATTAAT
Source organism: Gynostemma pentaphyllum (assembly GCA_028015215.1). NCBI lineage: Eukaryota > Viridiplantae > Streptophyta > Magnoliopsida > Cucurbitales > Cucurbitaceae > Gynostemma > Gynostemma pentaphyllum. The sequence goes on from CM051348.1 coordinate 23,718,013, forward strand.
TAAATACAATCATTTAAATTAATTAACATAATGTAATTGAAAAAATTTATTAAATTAATTAACGTAATCTAATAGAAATTTTAATATAATTAAGTTAAATACAGTTATTTAACCAATTAACATGATGAAATTAAAAATTTAACATCCTTAAACAAAACCTAATCTAAACATTTTTAAACTAAACCTAATCAAATATACCTAAAAAATAATGTTATAAATAAAACTGAAAAGAAAAACAAATACGAACCGTTAACGCAACCTATGTCTGAAAATTAAAAATTTAAGAAGAGAGAGAGAGAGAGAAACATAAAGAAAGAAAGAACCGGAATGGTGGGAGGGAGAAGGTCGTTCTGTGCTTTTTAAAATTTGTTTGTGACACCCGCGTTGCAAAAAAGTAATAATTATGGATGTGAAAAGTCACGCTTGCTGACTATTAGCGATGTTGGTGTTGTAAATATTTAAAATAACCACCAATATTTCGGTGAAAAATTAAATTTTCCACGCAAGCGACGACAATGGCATTGCAACAAAGGAAATACCAACACACGTTTTGAATGGTGGTAATGATTAGGGGCGACGCGCGTGTCACAGAAAAAGACATCCCAACAGTCACTCCATAATGATCATCATTACTTTCAGGGACTTGCTTGTCACCCATAATCAGAATTGCGAGGCGGTCGTCACTAGAATTCTTGAAATGATTTGTTGTTTCCTATATGACATGAGCGATGGTCGCATCGCCCATATTATAAGTGGCGATGTTGAAGTCATTAAAATGGCGACGACAGCACTGCTAACATCTAGATTTTTTTTATCACACACATATCATGTTACAAAGTATAAAGCTCTGAAATTTAATCATACTCATCGTAATAGTCTTCTTGAACATCATCATCCTCAGTTTCTTCCAATCTAGCTTTTGATTCTTCTTCAGTTGACTCCTCCTCGTATGAACCATCCAGTGATGTTTCATTGATTTCTAAACAAGAAATAGGAATATTTGTTGAATCATAAAGTGTCGTCGTTCCATCATTTAAAGGTCGAGCAGTTCCAGTGTTTTGACTGTCGTCGATTGCACGAAATCGTAACTCGTCTTCTTGGAAAGCACCTTGCTCCACACCGTCTTTATCGGGATCAAGACTTTTTTCTATGTGATACGGTTTCACATTGCATACAACTAACCATTCTGTCAGGTCGCGCCTACTAGGAGGATAATTCAGATAATAGACCTGAATTTCTTGTGAAACCATCACAAATCTATCATTTGTGCGTATATGTTTAGTCTTATTAACCTCCACGATTTTGAAATGGTTTACCTTGCGAATCCCCCTTGTCTGGTTGTCTCAAAAGCACATACCGTTGAATATAAAAATTCACTTTAGAGTATGATTTGCGTACTGGATCTCAATAATCTCATTAATTACTCCAAAGTAATCGTCTTCATTCGTTCCGAACACTTGGCCTTTTATGCAAAAAACACTATTATATGTTGCTCTGTTAACAAAATGCGTCTTGGTCTGAAAGTTATACCCATTGTCAACATAACAAGTATATGATCTTGCAATTTATACAGGTCCTTTTGGTAAGGAAATAATGCGGGAGAAAGACACTTGTAATGTAGGTGAGTCAACCTGCAGCAGAAACATGAACGTAATTGTTTTTGTTTATAATTTATCGAAAACACGTTTGAACATTAAGTATTACTCACATATGTGTAGAACCATGAACAAAATTCTTTGTCTATAATTGTTCCCTCATATGGTGATGTAATACCAAGTCGGGACGTTCAAAAAGATAGGTTCATAAATAATCTATAATGATGTTAACAGTCAGTAAAACGTACAGAAAGATCATGTTTACAAACATATGATATCACAGCTACTCTATGTGTGGCTCCACTTCCAAACAATTGCATAACACATATGTTTGAATAGCGTGATATTCAACATCCTTCAACAGCCTCCGCACACATTTACTAACAACAATGCCAACTTTTGTAAAAATCGACAAGTCATTTACATTAACTCCTTCTACAAAATTAGTAACAACGTTTTGCTTCGCTCGATCATATTGCTCTATAATATGCTGATTAAAATAGTACGAACAAAATGTGGCGGTCTCGTGCATAAGGTGCACTACAAATTGATCATTCAACCCGTGCTTTATTTACAATAGTCTTTTTCAACTTTCATAGGTACCTAAGGTCCCTAATATTATTACTTTCATTATTTTGAAGTATTAAAACGAATATCTTGTAAAAGTCTCTCTATTTACCTTTCAAATGGATACATCCATTGATAATTTACCGGACCACCCAAGAATGCCTCGTATGGAAGGTGAACTGAAAGATGTTCCATTGAGTCAAAAAAATGAAGGTGGAAACATTCACTCGAGCATACATATAATAACTGCAATCTCTATACTCATTGATTCGACAGTAGCGTTAGATAACTCCGTACATGTCAAGTCTCTAAAAAATAAGCTTAACTACGCCAACAGCTCCCAATCTTTATGCTCCAGAAACGGTCTAAACGCAACTGGCATCAACCATTGCATGAATACATGAAAAGCGTGGCTTTTAAACCTGAACATTATATGTTTCTGACTGTAAATACACCTACTAAGATTTGAAACGCATCTATCAGGAAATTTGATTGACCTCATCCACTCAAACAAGACTTTCTTTTGTTCTATCATCAACATGTACTTTACTTTGACATAATGATCATTATCGTTTGGCTCCAACTCTAGTCAGTAGCATATATCCCTGATATCATAACGTGCTTTTAAATTGTCTTTTGTTTTACCCAAAATATTCAGAAGTGTATTGAAAACATTGTTGAATAAATTCTTCTCAATATGCATTACATCCAAGTTATGTATGATTAGTAGATCCTCCTGAATACAGTACATCCCAAAATATACTTATTTTCTTCCAACTTGTGTGTTTCCAATCCAACTTGTTTGCATCCTCAGCCCCCTAATCTGTAATCTTCTGGATCCCTAACATATCTATACCATACAAAATTTGTCTTCCATTATACATTGTAGGAGATACTTCATTTCCTACACGTCGACCTTTTGTCCAGTCAGAATTACTAGAATGGAAAGAATGATTCAAAGGTAGAAACCTCCTCTGAAAATCAAACCAACAAGTTTTTGGACCGTTTGTAAGAAAAAATGTCTAGCATGCAATGATAACATGCATATTTTTTGGCCATGCTTTATCATTTTTAAAAAGGAAAATAAATGTATAAATGAATATACTTCTCAACTAGCATGCATTTAACGAAATAAAAATTCAACATATATAAAGTAACACAACATGCCAGATAACATGGAATAGGCTGGGATGTCACTGATAGTCTAGATTAATGCATCTTGCAACATGAAATTCTTCTTCCGGGATATATCATACGTCATAACTCCATCATTCCACAAAGTTTTTCATTTTTCTAATAAGTGGTTGCAAGTACACGTCCAACTTTTGTTTTTGACTCTTCGGACTAGGTACAGTTACTGTTAAGAAAATCACAGGGTCTTTCATGCACATTATTGGTGGAAAATTATTCAGGGTCAACATCACTAGCAAGAGTGAGTACTGTGCTCCTAATACCCCAAATGGGTTAAATTCGTCCGTGCATAATCTCAATCTAATATTTCTGGGGTCATGTGCAAAATCGGGATGACAAATGTTGTAATGCTTCCACATCGTAGCATCTGAATGATGTCTCATAACTCCGTCCTCCTAGGAATGCGTGTGGTACCATCTCATGTGAGAAGTTGTCATATCTAATGCATACAATCATTGGAGCCGCAATGTGAACGGCGAATAAAAAATCCTAATATGCAGAATCAAACGATATTTTCTTTGTTAATACATGGGATGAAAGCAATATTTGCAGTGATGTAGATTCAAATCAATATCCTAGTAAATCATGCATCCGTTTTGACAACAATCTATTTTTTCAACGAGTAATCTAAGACCCTCCACTAGCTTCTTTGTGTCGTACAAACTCTCTAGCAACGTGTTTTCTGCTGATGGATAACGATGATACCAATATGTGATTGAGTTAAATTCTTTCATCCGGATTTGGTACTTCACCTTAATATTCAAAAGTTATGTAGCTGTAGCAATTTGACTCACATTACAACCAGGATAGAGTGGTCTACTCACCGTTTTGAGCATCTCGTTCATTCTTCGTGATTCTGGATTCATTTCCTTGTAACGTCCCGTTATTTTTGAAGTGAAATTTTTTTTATTATTTATTATTATTTTAGATAATTAATCAATTTAATTTAATTAAAGTTTTAAGATTAGTTTAAATTTAGTAATTTCGATTTTAGTAGTTATTTTCGTCCGAAATTCTTTTTAATCGTTTTCATACTTTAAAATCGTTTCGGAGACATTAATAATTATTAACGGGCCAATTAATAATTATTAATCACCTTTAGATTAATTTAGAATCTTCGGGTTTCGTATTTTTAATCAAATTACTTAAAAGGGACGTATACGTCATTTTCTAATTTCTTAAAAAATATCTCATTTTACTATTCATCTCCATCATCCTTAAAAAGTCAACTTTTGGTCAAATTGTTCATTTTCTTTCTTTCCTTCTTTCCTTGCTTGGCCGAACCCCCTCCCCCTCCCTCTCTCTCTCTCTTGGCTTTTCTTATTTACTCGGTGGATCGACGTAATTTCTATTCCGTTGAAAAGCTCTCATCCCGAGGATCGATTCTAACCTAGCAATCGAGATTTTCGCTCGTTTTCTCGAGGCCTTAAGGTATGACAAAGTTTCTAAAATTTGATGTGAATAGTGTTTTAATGGAGGTTTTGAGTTGAAATCTTCAAATTCACATACCGAAGCTTGAAGATTTCAATCGAGGAAGTCGTTTTATGCAATTTTAGAAACTTTCCTAAACCCTAAAATCAAATTTGATTTGAAAACCCGTCCCGTGTTAATTTCTCTCACTTGACCAAGATTAGGGTGTTTAGTTTGTTATGATTTTACGTTTTACTTAATTTCTCGGAAATCGATTATTGTATAAAACCCTAAAATATCGTGACCCATTGATATCTCGACTTTCAAAGTGTCTTAAATCAACCCAAATCATCTCTAAAAGTGCATAAAAGACGGAAAACCGAACCCGAACCCTCCCTTCCTTGTTGGGCTGTGGGTCCCTTAGGGGTTAAATCCGGAGTTTTCGTCGTTTTATGTGTTTAGATGTTGTTCGCTCGATTTTCAGATAATTAATGGTTGTTAGTTGTATTTGATATGTAGGTTTGTGATCGATTGCGTGACCTTGACTCCGGTACTTTGGAAGCTTGGATTTCACTTCTAAGGTGAGTTTAAAATGGAAGTTAGTAATTTTATGAATTATGTTTCATTACGTTATTGTTTATCGAGGTTAAGAGGGGGACTAACTTCCGGAAGTTATACTTGGTTGGAGACTTTAACTCGGATGTGAGTGGAGTGACTTTGGTGTACTTTTGGTTTTGGAAGAAAACGAGAACTCATGAGTGGTTTGGAAGTCTTATAAGATGATTTGTAGACTTTAGATGAAAGTGATTGAATAAGGAACTTTAAGAGATTTGGGAGTCAAAGTGGCTTAGAATTTACACTTGAGTGTTGACTCGTGTAATTCAAGCGGTTTATGTTCTTTAGTAGTTTAGTGGAACTTTATCTAACTTACTAGGGAGCTTGATGGATTCTATACAGATATGTGTTATGGCACATGATAGTATGTGATACGCTCCATACGGTATCATGGTGCGAGGATATGTGATATGGCACATGATAGTATGTGATACGCTCCATACGGTATCATGGTGCGAGGATGTGTGATATGGCACATGATAGTATGTGATACGCTCCATACGGTATCATGGTGCGAGGATGTGTGTTATGGCACATGATAGTATGTGATACGCTCCATACGGTATCATGGTGCGAGGATGTGTGTTATGGCTCATGATAGTATGTGATGCGCTCCATACGGTATCATGGTGTGAGGATCTGTGATATGACACATGATAGTATGTGATACGCTCCATACGGTATCATGGTGCCAGTATATGTGATACGACACATGATAGTATGTTGATTCGCTCCATACGGTATCATGGTGTGATGATTTATCTATATGGTGAAATTCCTGATATCTATATGGTGAAATTCTTGAGACCTATATGGTGAATTTCCTGAGACCTTTATGTTGAAATTCCTGATATCCGACGTGATGAGAGTTACGATGGTTTGTGATATGGTACACGATGGTATGTTGACTTCGGTCCATACGGCATTATGATACGATGAAAAATAGTTAGTAATGCAATTACATAATCTTTAGACTTGTATAGTAAGACTTAGTAATAACGGGTACTTTTACTTTAAGTCTTGATATCGTTACTTTTTAGAAAGTATATTATGTACGTTGATTATGTGTGGAATTTGGAATGTGGAATGGGTAGTAAAAGTGAAATCTAGGCCTTTGGACACGATTTCTGACATGAAATGTTGTTCATAGGATTACTTGCTTTCATTTTACTCTCACTAGCATTTTTATGCTAATGTTGCTACAATTACAATTTTTCAGGTAATACTTGTGGTAGAGGACGAGGTAGAGGAGGTGGCGCCGCGTGACCCATCAAGACAATGAATGGACAAGGACATATAGGGTTTTTTGGTGAAGCATTCTTAAATGCTCTTGAACATTGCACTCCTTTATTTATGTTTCATTTTGAGCTCAATGGAGCATTTGTATATGTTTTTTAACTTCAAAACTTTCTTTAGACTTTTATTATATTATGGAATACATATTCCAGGTTTACTACTTTTTCTGAAAATTTGGGATGTAAACAGGTTTTGGTTTATCCGAATTTTAAACGAACCCATGCAGTTTTTCTGTAAAATCAAGCTTTTCCGCTGCGCATTTGTTTTAAAGGATTTTACGAAAAATCGGGTCGTTACATTCCTCCTTCACGATTGTCTATTCTCCAGGTGCTTTTCAATTTACTGCACCGTATCTTCCACCTTCAATTATCATATGTTGCATTTATCCGAAGTCTTGACGTTCTTCACTTTCGACGATAACATCAACGTTTGAGTAGCTTCCTCAGTAATGTCTAGCCTCGTTTAATGCAGTGTTGAACATTTATTCTGTTTCACCTCGTATACTCAATGATAATAATTTGGAATAAAACCGTGACTACAAAGATGTTTTTTCAAATCACCAACAAGAATTATTTTTCTATTGGCACACTTTTTGCACGGACATCATAACTATTGTCCGTACTTTTTGTAATAGACGATTGTTTAACAAAACTCTACAAATTGCTGAACTTCAACAGCAAATTCATTGCTCATGAAACCGTCAACTAAACGAACATCAACTCACGCATCTTTTTATGATAGAAATCAAAATTTGGACATTAAATTTATAGATAATCTAATGTTGGAATTTGGTGACAAGTTTTGTCACTAATTTTGACAGGAAAATATAATTCCCTCCATTAATGGCGACGCACCTGTTGCCTTGCAGGACAATGGTCAACACTGGTGTCGTCAATGATGTGATAAAGGAGTTGCTATGTCATAGTGTTTACCGCTTTTTTTTAGACTCGGTCATCGCTTATCTGTGAAGTGTATCGTCACTTATTTCGCGTCTAAATTTAGGCACCAAATCGACCAACGCTGGCGTTGCCACGCTTGTGATGCTTGGGTCACAATGTTCCAGCCCCTTTTCTATGCCAATACTGGTGAAACAGCACGTCGGCGTAATAGTGATGCCATTCATCCCACATTTCCTGTCAATCTTTTGCTCCTTGTTCTGTGAGGCGACGTCTTTTTGAGTCGCTAATGCAGCGACAAGGGGAGTTACAACTAGTCAACGCCCTTAACAATGACACGCGACGTCGCAAATATGTTACGCTACTTTGTCGTTGCAGAAGGTCAATTTTCTTGTAGTGATATAACTATATTTTTAAATATTTATTAAAACTTGAAAAAATTTGGAAAGATCTTCAACCATTTTTTGTTATTTTATATAATTAAAACAAGACTTTAAGAATTTTATTATGTCTATATTTGTAATTTGTGTTTTATTTGTTATATTGATTAATTAAAGTTAATTCTAAGGTTTTTGGAAGTTAATTTGAGAGTTTATTGCACTTGTCAAGATGTAGATTAAGTATTTAAAAATAATAGAGAGAAAAAAATGTCCAAGAACCAAAATGAACCAAACCAAACTATTTCGGTTTGTTTGGTTCAGCTTCTTTATGTTGAACGGTCCAGTTTAATTTGCATAATATGAATAGAAAATCCAATCGTTTCTAAAATTTTAGTTAAATCAAAACTAAACCAGTCCATTGTTCAACCCCAGATGCAATAACTCTTTAAGTTGAAAGAAAATGATGTCTTGAGTAAATTAATATAGTTGTTCATATATTACCGAATTAAAGAGTATATATCTTCCTCATTATTGGTGTCAACTTACTTCTCCTTGGGTTACTTAGTGCCTGTTTTGGATGGCTTTTTGATGTGTTTAAAAGTGTTTTGAATAAAGAGTGTTTTTTATAACCATTAAAAAACACACTTTTAAATACTTTCAAAAACTATCCCAAATGTATACTTAGAATAGTTTAAACAAATCTATTGATTTAAAAAACATTTAATAGTTTAACAAAAATGATTTAAGAAATCAAAATTATTTAACAATATAGGCAACATTCAAACAATTTAAATAATTACATTTTGTTTTTTTTTACAACATTTTTCATCATGAATCATAAGATGCAAATCAATTCATTTAAATTATAAAGATATTAAAAAATCTAAAGAGAAAATGCCACGAACGAATGATTGAAGTCCTTAGCTTTTAACTGTTTTCCATCCATCATTGACAAACCTTTTCTAAAGAAACACAAAATGAAACAAAATTAGTTCAAAACCTTAACTGTGGATATGGTGTTGGGTAGTGAACCCAAATCAAATTAATTAAGTAGAAAAGCTCAAAGCAACTAATTTGCTCATTGATACATGAATACAAATTATTTGGTAACCCTTTTTATTTGTACATCCATAAGCCCACATTTGTTATAAGTGTGGCAGTGGTGCTGTAAGGAAAGGCATGAGCTACGAGGCTATGATAAAGAAGGAATTAACTTATTAATAAAGATGTTTAATTCTCTTGTAGTTAGCCTAGTTTCATACTACATAATATATATATATATATATATATATATATATATATATATATATATGTACATCCATAAGCCCACATTTGTTATAAGTGTGGCAGTGGTGCTGTAAGGAAAGGCATGAGCTACGAGGCTATGATAAAGAAGGAATTAACTTATTAATAAAGATGTTTAATTCTCTTGTAGTTAGCCTAGTTTCATACTACATAATATATATATATATATATATATATATATATATATATATATATATATATATATATATATATATTTACATAAGACGTGTGCGACAGCTCCTCGTTCAATGAGAGAAAAAAGGTGAATGAAGTATTATTTGGTGGCTAGTCCTTGAAGAGGATCAAAACTACAAAAGAGAATTGTAGTGTCAATTCTTTCACGGTGTGAAACAGTATCGCATAAGATTCATTTCAACGTTTATTTAATTATGTTGATTATGATTTTTTTCATATTGAGAATTGTAGCTCCATCCTTATCACACGCTCAGCTAGCTAAAATAATTACCTGCAAAATAAAAGTTTGCAGGGCATGGAATACCTTGAGTTTATAACTAAGTAGATTAAATCATTTTATAAACAAATAGTAATATAAGTCCCAACAACAACGTGTGAATAATTGTCCACTTCCAAACTTAAATATCATCTTAGTAAGTTCTTAGACTATAGTCTCACTAAATAAATGTGGATACACGTCCACGTTCACTTCCAATTCTCAATATTAACTAAGTACGTACTTATCCTACAACTTCACCAAACAAAAATGCAAGTCAATACAGTTAGATCATAACCACAGTGTTCAACTTTATAATATAGTATCATAGTGGCCATTATGATACGTGTCATAGTTCCATCATGATTAAATACATATCTTATTATGACCATCTAAGCTTTTCTCAACATCTTAGATATATCATAATCTCAGTGTTCAGCTTTATAATATAGTATCATAGTGGCCATTGTGATACGTGCCACACTATCCAACATTATTATCACATATGTAAGTATAATAAACCTACCTGTTCATATCCAAAGTCTCAGACTCTCAACTATACTTATTATGGCCAATCAATTATAAACCAACAATTATTCATAAATAACTCCCAAATCATAACTCACGAATAATAAAATTCAACAAAGAGGGAATATCTAAAACAACTCAACATTCATATCACAAATAACCAAACGGCCAATGCTAAATGCATTCAATAATCTAGCTAAAAGAATTGAAATCCACACTATAAAACCACAACAAAGCAACCATTGTTTACATTTAATAAATAATTAAGTCTATCAAGTCATAATCGTCTCTAAAAATTATCCTAAGCATTAATAAGCCATTTAAAATCATTTATTAAACGGGTATTAATGATTAATGATAAATAATTTAAACATCAAATTTTATTAATAAACATTCAAGCATCGATTTATAATATTTAATGTTAAATATGTCCAATTTTATTAATAACATAAAACTATTTATCAAAACGACCCAATACTATTAATACGACAAATCAATTAATAAAATAATCACAAAATATCAAATTTAAATCTTTAAGTAGGGATTTAACCTACCTTAAGCTCAACTTGAGCTAACAAACGACCTCAATATAAATCCCAAATACTCATAACGATGCCCAAGACTTGTAATAACATTAATTTAGAGTTAATTTTATGATAACCGAGATATCGAGGCAAAAATCGGCTCAAATTGAGTAAAAAATATCCCAGAATCGGTCTAGACCAATTGACCCGGTTTAGATGGATCAGTCCAACCGGTTTAGCTAGATCGATCTTCTCCAGATCAATAACCGCATGCAAAAATGCAGAACAAGGGGGCTTCTTACCCAGATTCCAAGGATGTTCGACAGGCAAATCCTGACGATTTTAACTATCCAAACATGTTCCAAACGACGAAGGAGATCCTAATTATAGATAAACTAAAAATGATTTGAAGTAAGTGCCTCAAACAAAAACATTGAAGCTCAAAAATCGGCAAGGAAAACCCAAAAACCAGTGAGGCCTAAATCTGACAAAAAGCCATGAATAATATTAAAGATTTTGTTAAAATTATGAGAAATTGAAAGAACAACGAATGATTCAATCTCCTTAACAAATTAACAAAGAAATGTGATGATTTTCCTTGATTTTCCGATGACTCTTGAAGTTTGGACGACTGGTTCTTTGTTAGATGAAAAAGTGAATGGAAAACATAGATTGAACGACTCGAATTGGATGGAAAAGAAAGAACATGTACGATTATGAATTACCCTTCAAATTTGATGAAAACAATGATGTCTTCTAGCGATTTCTGATGAGGGCTTGTTGACGATGACGAGGCTAAGAGAGAGTCAAATGAGAGTTGAATGATGGCTGACCTAGAAGTCAATGCTACTAAATTGTAACATCCCGTTATTTTACAAGGAATTTTTTATTATTATTTATTTTATTTAAAGCACTTATTATATTTTAGAATGAATTAATTTAGATTTTAGAATTTATATTATTTTATTTGACATTTAATTTCTTTATTAGCTTAAATTAGATTGAGGCGTATTAATAATTATTAACGTGCCAACTAATAATTATTAATTATATTTTGGTAAGTTTAAGTGCTTCGGGTTTCGTTTTTATAAGCTAAAAGCAAACGAGGGACACGTTTGTAATTCCTGAATTCTTAAAATATCTATTTACTATTCATTTTCTTCCTTAAATAGACCAAAGTTGATGAAATTTGATAATTCTTTCTCTCTTCTTCCTATCATGGCCGTGGGCCTCATCCCCATGGAAATTTCCATGGGTTTTCTTCATTTCTCGGTGGATTGTCTCGATTCTAGTTGCGTTGGATTGCTCGGGACGAGGGCTACCTATCCAACCTAGCCTTGTGATATTTCTCGTTCTCTAAGGGAAGCCCTAAAAAAGTGAGTTTTCAAAACTTTTTATATGGTTTTCTTTGTTTTTGTTTCTATATGAGTTTTGAAGTTGAAATTATGTATTTACATCAAGGAATTTGACAATTTCAAGCTCGGATTTTTGAAAAACACTATTCACCCGAAACACTATTCATCCTAAAAACACTATTCACCCGAGAATCACAGTTTTTCTCAAATTAGTTATGAGTCGTAAATTGTTGTTCAATTGATGAATTGTAGGTGTGATTGCTTGTTTTATGGTTCATGGGAACTTTGTTGTCACGTGAACATTTGAGGTGAGGATAAATAGAATTTAAATGTAAATTTAGAAACCAAACAAGTTGAATGACTTGTAGGATTGGAAGTTGAGATTAAGATTTGAATCGAAAGGATTAAAGTAAGTGAGCTAACTTGCTTAGACCTGGAAATTAGTTCTAATTGAGTTGAGAGAACTCATAGGTGTTTCGAAGGAAACAATTAACTCTTGGAAGTTCTAAGTTTTGATTCGCTTTGGCGTTTACTAATGTTTATCGAAAGTTGAAGGTTCCAAGTATAATAGGGTGAATGAGGAATTTGGATATGGAACTTCGTATGTTTACTAAAAACAATGGAATTAATGGATTTGAGACTTTTATGTTAAAGTTAGTAACTCGAATTTATCTGAAGGCCGTTTGGCTTGACCTATTCATTGTTTTTTAGAAGTTCCTACTTTCTAGTTTTATGTATAAAGGGTAATTCGTGATTAATTTATTATTTATCGTTATGTCCTTTCGATTAATTTGAATGGTTATATTTATGTTTATTCGCACTTGAGACTCTATTTATGTTTATTTTGCATGATCGTATTGGAGGAATAATGAGATAATGCATAGACTGAGTGTGCTTGTATTGTCCGGTATTATTTGTTTTATGTTTACATATATGTATTATAAGGAATGCTAAAGGCTGTGTGAACTTTATATGATGGGGGGGGGATGGATAGTGAGATAATGATGGAACTGCACGTGTTCACATTATGTCGTATTATCCATAATTACTATGATACATATATGAGAGAATGCAAGGGTGTATTGAACCTTGTATTCAGTGGGTGAGATAATGAGGTAATGGTTAGACTGAGTGAGCTTTCATTTCCTAACATTATTCACTAGAGGTGGGAAGATACTTATAAAAGACTATATGTACTTTGTTTTGGAAAGTGAGATAATGAGGTATTATTAGACCGTGTGTGCTTTCAATACTGTCATTATAAGCATTTGATGGTTATATTGATGTAAAGGCTGTGTACTTTACATTTTTTTAGCGAGTTAATGAATAATATTGAGACTGCGTGTGCTAACATTATCAACATTAATCGCGAGTTATCTCGTTTGAATAAGTTAAGACCGAGTGAGCTTAGCATTAATTATTAAAGATAAAGAAATGAAACGTTATGTATAGCCTACATTTCTATAGAGAAAAGAAATGAAATATGATGTATAGCTCGAGTGCTATAGGAAAAGGAATGAGATTGAATTATATAGTAAAATACAATACTTTGTAATGCTTAAGATCTAGTTCTTGTTCCTTAGGAAGATCTTGAAATTGGATATTGTAATATTTGATGTGAACCTTATGTATAGTATAAAGTATTAAAAATAATGAAATAAGAATGTTATGTGTGTTATGAAACATGTTATTCTAAATGCTTGGAAGTTAGTTCCTCAATTATTTGGGAGATTTTGTAAGTGAAAGTAGAATACTTGATATGAAACCCTTTTAAGTGGTTGAAATGTAAAGGGTATGTAAGCTTTATTTGGACACAAATCCGGATACGGGTTTGGAGTCTAATGTTACTTTATTTTCTATTTATCTTTACTGGGCTAGCTTTAACTTTTGATATTACAAAAAATTTCAGGTATTGACCTTGGTCGAGGTCAAGGGAGAGGAGTTGGTGCTGTCTGATTTGGATTACGATGATGACGAGATGGACTAGAGATGTTTTGAAGTCCATGGATTTATGTTATTTCATATTCTCTTTTTGGGGTGTATATTGTATATAAGCTCATGAGAACTTTTGTTTGAAACTTTAATAACAGTGAAACTCCTTTAACTTTGCATCGAAAAATGCGTATTTTCCTTGTCTTTACAAATTCTCTGATTGTGAAAAATGTAAACAGGTTTTGGAATACTAAGACTTCTGCTGCATTCTAATTTTAAATGATCTAAAAGGAGTCGGGTCATCACAGTTGGTATCAGAGCCTTTTGGATATGTAGACTACATGTGATGCCTGTTTGTTTTTCATGTTTTTTTTAACTCCACTCCCTAGTCATCGTCTGAGATTAGTGGCACCAGGTATGCCTCAAACTTTTATTCTCAAGCTTTATTTCTTTAATAGTTTAAAAGTTATGAGAACGTTATTAAACGTTATTTGTATTTGTGATATTTCACCTCCTCGTAAAAGCCACTATGTGGTGATGTTTATTTGAGATCTCGGTAGGGGTGCTGAGAATATGAATGACCATGTGTAGTTTTGGAGGTTGTACACCTCGTTAAGTATATTGACATAATGTCAGTGTAAAGGACATGAGATACTTTGAGAGTTTGATAATTTGATCCTTATTGTTTGATTAAAGTTTGATTGTCACACAATTTCTAAGTAGCGGCGTTAGCGAATGTGTGGTTGACGTTTTATGTGTAAAAAGGGGCGTGATTGTTCAAAGCCCACTCTTAAGAGCTGAAACACCTGTTTGAGGTGAGTAATTGTTGATAAGTAATCAGTCTGGCTCAGGTCCAGTAACCTAGATTCAATTCAAGGGAACAAGTTCCTGGTTTGAGTTGAGAAAGTTGAATTATGGTAAGTGGTAAATCATTGTGATAGTATTGTGTTGAAAGGAAAATGTGTTGCCACTTAAAAGAGGAAGTTAGAACACTTCATGATGGGTCTCAATGAGGACCATTAATGACTGAGTTAATTGGTTAATGGCCTAGTCTGCTCGCTATTACACTATGATGTATCAATCTGAATTTGAAATACTCAAGGTCAAGTTATCGATATCCATATTTGGTAAATTATCAAGGTTAACTAACACTAAGGTTGAGTGTTGGTATTTGATTGAGATCTATAGGGAATGTTGTCGGACCGTGGTATTAGTGACTTTTATAAGGCGATGTGATTGTTTGGAGAACTTCAAATCACATTATGCTCGACCATCTAATTGGACGGTGAACTTTGAGAAACTTGTAGGTCGTAGGACCTAATGAGTGTTTTTCAGATAGACTCTAAGGTGAATTCTATGTTAGAAGGTTAGAACAGTATTGAACTAAGGTGCTTGAGAGACACCAGTTTTGCATTGCAAGAAAAGAAACAATCTATTAAGTCGAGTTCATCCAAGATTTGAGTAAAGAGGCTATAGAGTTTGTCTTTTCTTTGGATTTGGCATCTTATGAAAAGAAGGAAAACTAGCTGCTATATGACAGATCTCATTTAAGAAGAGGAAGGCGGAGAACGACCATGCTAGTCGAGGGATACCGCCATAGTGGATGCTGCAGCAGCAGGAACAGGTTTGAGGTGGAGCTCAACATGGACAGCCGAGAGTACAGGGACAAGTTCATCCTTACTACAATGGTTGTGCCAGTTTCCATTCTGGGAGATGCATGCTTCCACCACCAAGATGCTATGCTTGCGATCAAACTTGGAATCACGCCACTTTTGTAGGGTATATCAAACATAGCATCACAACGTAGTAACAAGAGTTAGGATGATCAGAAAAAGCTGCAGCAGGCACCGTCAGCTCAGTATGCTCCCTAGGGTAAGGGCAGAGGTTAGGACTGAGGTGCAGATCAGGGAAGACAGGCTCAGTAGTACATATTTCTACTTGTTACCTCCTCCACCTGCTCAGCATCAAGCTTGAGTAACAAGAGTACAGGGACAAGTTCATCCTTACTACAATGGTTGTGCCAGTTTCCATTCTGGGAGATGCATGCTTCCACCACCAAGATTCTATGCTTGCGATCAAACTTGGAATCACGCCACTTTTGTAGGGTATATCAAACATAGAATCACAACGTAGTAACAAGAGTCAGGATGATCAGAAAAAGCTGCAGCAGGCACCGTCAGCTCAGTATGCTCCCTAGGGTAAGGGCAGAGGTTAGAACTGAGGTGGAGATCAAGGTAGACAGGCTCAGTAGTACAGATTTCTACTTGTTACCTCCTCCACCTGCTCAGCATCATGCTTGAGTATTTCTACTAAAAAGGATGTTAAGGCTGCGGGTATGGTAGTGATTGGTACTTTGTTAGTTTTGGGTCATATTGATTTTGTTCTGTTTGATTCTCGAGCAAGCCACTCTTTTATTTCATATCAGTTTATCGAGTCAGCTGCTCTTGAGTCTTGACCATTGGGTTTGAAATGTATGTTTCTACCACAAAGGGGAAGTTTATTATTGTTGATAGTGTGATTAGTACTGATGACATGTGTATTCTGAGTAGTTGTTCACATTCTACTTTGATTGTTATCCATATGTCTGATTTTGATGTGATCTTGGTTATGGATTGGCTATCTTCTAATCATGCCATTATCGTTTGCACTGAGAAAGTTTTTTATTTTATGAGCACCCACTTTGATATCTATGATAGAGGCTAAAATGCTTCTGAGTGTTGGAGCTTGGGGTTATATAGCTAGTGTTGTCGATACATTTGTACCGGAGACTAGCTTGAATTCTATGCCTGTTGTGAGGGATTTCACTATTGTTTTCCCTGATTAGTTAACCGGTTTATCGTTGGTATGGGATTTAGACTTTCAGATTGAGGTTGTTCCTAGGATAGATCTATTGTCCAAGGCACCTTATAGTATGACACCAGCTAAGTTAAAAGAGCTTAAGAGTCAGTTGCAGGAGCTCTTAGAGTTTGGGTTTATTCACCCTAGTGCGTCCTTGTGGGGAGCACCTTGTTGTTTGTGAAAAAGAAAGACAGTTCATTGAGATTGTACATTGATTATCGAGAGTTGAATCAAGTTACAATGAAAAACAAGTATCTTTTGCCCAGGATAGAGGACTTGTTTGATCAGTTGAAGAGAGCCATTATCTTTTCGAAGATATATTTGAGATTCGATTAAATCAGTTGAGGATTCAGGATGAAGATATTCCCAAGACTATTCCAGGACGTGTTATGGACATTATGAGTATATGGTAATGTATTTTGACTTGACTAACACGCCTACAGCTCTTATGAACCTTATGTATACAGTTTTCAGAAGGTCCATTGATTCATTTGTGATTGTGTTCATTGATGATATCTTGGTTTATTCTAAGACCGAGAAGATGCATGATATGCATTTAACGAAGGTCTTGATGATGAAGAACTGTTGGAGGAGGCTCATAGTTCTCTCTTTTTTGTTCATCCAGGTAGTACAAGGATGTACGAGGATCCGAGACAGTATTATTGGTGGCTTGGGATGAAATATGAGGTTGCACAATATATGAGTAGGTGCTTGATTTGTTAGCAAGTCAAGGTCTTAAGGAAGAGTCCACTGAGTTATCTTAACCTTTGAGAGTGCTTGAACGGAAATGGGAGGAGATTTTCATAGATTTTATCAGGGGTTTGTCTTGACGAAATTATCAATTACCTGCAAGCGTACGAAGTCAAGTTTTAATATAGTGATAAGAACAAAAGAGTTGTCGTCCTCTGGGAAAAATAATTAATTCTACATAAGTACTAAAATATGACTAACTCAATTTTATTTAGAAATCGTAAAATAACGAGTGTTAACTAAGCTAATAATCATAAACTAATAAGAAAAGACAAAAATAAATGTAAATAGGTTGAATTAAATCAATGGAGAAAAGATCCTAGAGGAATGATTTCACTACTTTAATTTATGGAAATAATATTCGTTTAATTAAGAGCAACAATTTCATATTCACTAAAATTCTGCTGGGGTTTCTACCCTAAATCTTATGTAATCCAATTAAACTATAAATAAATAAAGGAATTATTAATTAGTAATATTTACATTGTCATTTATTATTAGTTTAATAAATGTAATCCATCATAAGATCCTGAGTTACTTATGATAAATTAAAGTGAGCATATGATGCGGGAAGATTCACTTAAGTGTAACTCAAAAAGTCTGTGGTACATGAATAAAGGTTGGGTGCCTTATTTCTGGTAACACCACTAACACGGCCCACTTGTGAATTGGCACAAGTGATCTCATCTGGATCGCTCATGTAGAGACATGTGAGTGGGGGTGTTGCTGCAATAGAGATTGTAATAGACTGGACTAAGATAAACTTACTGTCTTCTGGGAAAGCCGTTACAGAAAGATACTTCATTTGTCAACCGGTTGATCATGTACAATTGATCTTAATCCTGAGTGGATTACGAACTCTTGTTCACAAGGGACAAGCCTTTGATTTGCATAGGTGAGAGTGACTCGATATAGTTCGCTCAATAAGCCTCCCACTTTGGGGATTGCATCTTGCTTTTAGCTCTTATAGCTGGGAACGTAATTACACAAGAATTGGAATTCACTCTTTTCCATATAGGAAAATTGATAAGTAGTTCCCTTATTGTAACGTCCCGTTACTTTTGAGGTATAAAAAAAATTTATTATTTTTTTTTAATTTAAGTTATTAAAGTTATTTTAGATTCAGTAATTTAGAATTTAGTAGTTTATTTCGGTTTTAACCTTTTTAATCGCTTTAACAGCTTAATTTTGTTTTGGTCGTATTAATAATTATTAATGGGCCAGTTAATAATTATTAATCACCATTTGTATAGTTTAAGAACTTCAGGTTTCGATTTGAAAGTCAAAAGTCATTAAAAGGACGTAACCGTCATTTCCAAAAATCTTAAAATATCAAGTTACTATTCACTTCTCCTTAAAAACACATCATTGGCCAAAATTGACAAAATTTTCATCTTCTTCCTCTCTTAAAACCGTGAGCATCAAAGGGTTTGGGGGGATTTTTGGGTTTTGTTCGATTCTCGACGGATCGACTTGATTTTGGTTGCATCGGAAAGCCCTCGGTCCTAGGATTCTTCTCAACCTAGCAATCGTACTTTCCATCCGTGTTCTAAGGGCCTTAAGGTATGTCAAAGTTTCAAACCCTAAGCTTCAAATAGTGTTTTAATGGATTTTTCATTTTGAATCTTCAATTTCTTTCCGAGAAACTCGATGACTTTAACTACGGGAGTTGTTTTAATTGTTTTTGGAAACTTTCCCTTAACCCTAAACTCAAGTCTGAGCCGAAACCAGTCCCGTTTTAAATTTGCAAAGTGTGGGCTGTTTTAGAAGTTTCCAGTTCAAAGGGTAATGATAAATCGGGTTTTTGGACAATAATTGCTTTCCTGAATTTAATTACAATTAATTGGGATATATTTTTTATTGATTAATTGTTAATTGTAATTAAATTCGGGAAAGCAATTATTGTCCAAAAACCCGATTTATCATTACCCTTTGAACTGGAAACTTCCAAACTACTTGAAACCAACCCGAAACGCCTCTAAATTGCCTAAAAGCCGGAAAACCAATCCCGATGCCCATTTTACCTTATATGGCCGAGAGCATCATTTGGCCTATTCTTGGGTTTTTCGTCGTTTTATGCTTTTAGATGACAATCGATCGATGTCTATTTAATTATTGATTGTTAGATGTAATTATTTGTAGTTGGTTGTTGAATCGTTGCTTGATCACTTTTCCGGTCAACGGAAGCGAATCTACGTTTGCCAAGGTGAGAATAATTAGAATGTAACGTAGCTTTAGAAACCGAATAAGTAGAATGATTTGTAGGATTGGAAGTTGAGATTAAGATGTGAATCAAAGATTAAAGGAAAGTGAGCTAGTATTCTTAGGTTAGGAGCTATTTCTTTTAAGTGGGAATACTTTTGGATGTTCTTAGAAGAAACGTTGAACTTTTGAAAGTTCTAAGTTTAGAATCGTTTCGGAGTTTAGGATGGATTATTGGAAGTTGAAGGATCCATGCTTAGTAGAATGGTTAAGGAACTTGAATGTAGAACTTTTGATTTTATTGAAAAGTTTAGAATCCTTGGAAGTGGAGACTTATTCGTTAAGTTAAGATCTTACTTTTATTAAAGTATCATTGATTCGATTTACTTATTGTTTTTCCGAAATTCCTATTTATTTACTTTATGCATAAGGACATCTATGATCCATTTACTTTATGCCCTCCGGTTACTTTAACATTCATATTTATGTTTATTTACTTTGAAAGCATATGCATAACATCTTGCATCATTGAATTGAAGGGAAAGTAAGAAACAAAAAAGGTGAATGTGAATCCAACAGGAGTTTTCATTACATTCATGCATAAAAGGTGAATGCCAAACCTACGGGTGTTTTCATTACCTTCATTCATATTATCGATGGAATTATATCATGGAGAAGGAATTGTGTATTTCATTATGGAAAGTAAGACAACAAGGTGAATGTTAGTTCTACGGGAGCTGCCATTACCTAACCTTATTGATTTGAGATATTATGCTTATGTAAAGATTATTTACTCCTTTTAATACTTGTTTTAATGAGTTAATGGATGAGGATTAGTTTATATAGACTAGTAATATCATCTTGAAGAGATTATATATTATGGAAGTACTTTTCCAAATGGTTGAAAGTTAGTTTTCTAGAGTTTAGAGAACTTTGGGAAAGAATGTGTGAGTTTACTGGGACATAAATCATAATACGGGTTTGACGTCTATTGTTACTTTATATTCTCTTTATTTTTACTGGGCTTGTTGTTAGCTCATGATATTACAAACAAATTTCAGGTAATGCTTAGGCGCGTGGTGGTGGGAGAGGAGTTGGTGTGGCATGATCGAAAGGATGAAGAAAAAGGGATGGACTAGATACTTATTTAAAAAGTCCATGGACTTCTTTTGTTTAATTTGTATCTTTTGTTATGTAAATTTGTATATAGCGCTTAAGAGCTTCTTGTTTTACTTTTATGTTTATAAACTCTTTTAAACCTTGGAAAAGGAATTGTATTTCCTTACTTTTAATTTTTCTGGTGTGAAAAAAATGTATACAGGTTTTTGGCTAGCCTAAGTTTCACACATATCCACGCCGTTTTTTTTAATACTAAGACTTCCGTTGTGTTTTAGTTTTAAATAATTTTAAAAGAGTTGGGCGTCACACTTATGGACTGATTCGGTCTTGAACAGTGGGGTCCGATTTTCCTTTGATCAAGGAAAAGGTTAAAGACGCATAATGAAGATTATGTAAGGTTGTTCATTGGAGAATCAGTTGGGCTTAAGGAACAAGATGTATCATGGAGGTTAATACGATGCAAATACCTAGCCATGGATACGAACTAACTTGTGAAGGATCAAAGTGTAGTTAATGATTATAGCCAATGGACATAACTATGTCTATAGTACTAAGAGTGCAACTCTACATATTTAGTGGAGTTATCTAGGAGTTAATGAATGAGAATTAATTGATTAAAAGGAGTTTTAATCAAAGGTAATTCTGGATCATTGGAGCTTAGTCTTATAGGTCCATTAAGTCCTCCGAGCTAACGCATGTAATTGAGAACATAAATTAATATAATTAATTTCTTTGGAAAAATGGAATCAAATAGAGGAGTCTATTTAATTAATTAAAAGAAATTAGATAGAGGAGTCTAGTTAATTATTTAATTAATGGTGGAATTAAATAGAGGAGTTTATTTAATTATTAAATAGAAAAGTCTATTTAATTAATTATGAGAGATTAAATAGAAGAGTCTATTTAATTAAATTAATTTTGAGTTGTCCAAAATTAATGGGGATTTAAATAGAGGAGTCTATTTAAATATTTAATTTGAGATTGTCAAATAAAAGAGGAAATAAATAAAAGTAGTTTTATTTATTTATTTAACGGAATTGTTCCATTAAATAGAAAGGAAAATAAAATACCCAATATTGTCATGTGATGATGATAGGGGCGTGTGACCCATGGTGGGGTCACACGCCATTTTGGTCAAAGAGTTGACTAAGTTTTGCATTTTATTTAAGATATATGTGAGATTAATTTAAATGGAAGATATGGAATAATATATTTAAATTAATATTGATTAATTTATATAAAAGATATGAGATATTTTATTATGGAATAAAATATACTATCTTTATTATTCAAATATATTTTAAAATATCTTATTTAATTATTAAAAGATATTCAAAGATTTTTTGAGACCTTAGTTTTCCTATAAATAGGAACCTTGGGGTGACCCCAAAACACACAACTAAGAAAGTTAAAGTAAAAGGTTCAGGAAAAATTCCTCTCCTCTCTCTCTTAGCTGCCGACCACAGTATGGTCAAAAAGAAGAAATTTTTCTTCCCTTTTCCTTTTTCCAAAGGAGATAGTACCCACGCACCGATTCTCTATTGTGCTTAGTGAGGAAGATCTTTTTAGTTGTCGCTGGATCGTAACCAGCCAAGAACGAGGAAGAGTCAGACACTTCTCTACAAGGGTTAGTATTTCTTTTATGCATTTAGATTTTGATTATATTATACTGCAAGGAAAGATTCTTGGGACTTCCGTTTGAGAACTCCTTTAGAGGTCCTCAATCCCAACAAATTCCTAGTTACCTCTCCCAAACGTCAAATCAAGAATCACAATTAATTAAGAAACCAATATCCCTATTCAATTTCAGTAATTAAAAGTGTATGAATCACAAGTTCTTTTTAGACTTCTAAATTAAGATTAAGTTTCCCAACTCTAATCTACATTCAGTTATGTTCCCAAGATCTATCATAAAACCACCTTTCTCGAGTGTTAGATTTCAGAATTAAAATCAATTAATCTATGGCCAGTAAATTACAAGCATTGAGAACATAAGAATATAAATAGAATCATAAAATTGTCTTCAAAACTAAAACTAAATATTTAAACCATAAAAATAAAGTAGCTACATCAATCCCCTAAGAATAAGAAAATTAGCTATCCATAAAAATAGAAATCAATAAAATAAATAATATGAAAAACATAAAGTCGACTCCCTCGAAAACCGATGAAAATCTCCAAAAAAAAACTGCTCTCCAAAAGTGCGTGTCTTCAAGTCTCTAAGAATGAATAAGAAATAAAGCTTCAGCCTCTTTAAATAGGAATCAGAAGGCAATGGGTGGAATTATGCTCGAGCGACGCCTCGCTGATATGCAAGTGATGGCTTGCTTGGATTTCGCAAGCCTTCATTAAAACGGACGAGCGACGCCTCGCTGACTTTCAAGAGATGGGTGCTAAATTCTAGCACTTTTCTAAATGGTCAAGCGATTGCTTGCTTGAAAGCAAGCGATGGCTCGCTTAACTTGATTTTTACCAAAATGTTTCCTTTTTCCCTTATTTTGCAAATATGTTTCCAAACCTACATAAAAAGAGAGAAACTAATTAAAGTAGCATCAAAAACAAATTAAAATAAGGGTAATATTATGATATAAAACCATGTTAACAAATACCCCTAAACTTAAAGAATTGCAAATCCTCGAGCAATCAAACAATTAAGCATTAAGAAATTTTCAGACTCCAACCTGAGGAAAAATTTTCAATAAAATGCCAGTGTTTTTTATAAATAAGACTCACAAAACATACTCCAAACCATAAACAATCTCAAATGTGTGTGTAATCGATTCATTTTACATTGTCAACCATTAACTGGGAAACTCTCACAATGTGACGACCCGACTCCTTTAAAATCATTTAAATATTAAACACAGCGGAAGTCTTTATATTTAAAAAAAAACGACGTGGTTATGTTTGAAACTTGGCTAGCCAAAACCTGTTTACATTTTTACACCAGAAAATTTAAACACAAGGATTTTCAAATTCCTATTTCAAGAGTTTAAAAGAGTTAACATTCATAAAAGTAAGACAAGAAGCTCTTAAGAGCTATATGCAAATGTACATATCAAAAGATACAAAATGCACGAACTAAGTCCATGGACTTTTATAACACCTAGTCCATCTCAGATCATCATCCATCGATCATATAGCACCAGCTCCCCTCCAACGACCTCTAGCACGAGCATTACCTGAAATTGTTTGTAATATCATGAGCTAAAAGCAAGCCCAGTGAAAATAAACAGAATAAAAAGTAACCTTAGACTCCAAACCCGTATCCGGATTTGTGTCCAAGTAAATCTTACAATCTCTCACTAAAACATCCAAATATCGAGAATAATAACTCCAAATGTTTAGAAGAAAGTTGTCATACCTTAATTTTCATTCTTATTCTTTATTCTTAATACCTCTCATGAGATATATGATTTATTTACCTTTGTCCTTAATAACTTATCCTAACTTCTCTCGGTATTAACATATTCAAATAACCACAATTTGTGATGAATGACAATAATATAGCTCCCGTAGGCTATGTGAAAGCTCCCGCATGATTTGTGATAGCTCCCGCAGGCTAAGTGAAAGCTCCCGCTGGCTTTGTGAAATGATATGAATATGTTTTCAATCGCAAGTAAAATAAATATAATCATTCATCATAATCGAAAGAACATAGAGTAAATAGATCATGAATTACTCGTATACATAAAACAACAATTAGGAACTTCTGAAAACAAACAATAAATAAATAAAGCCAACCGGCTTTCAATTAACTTGAGATTTTTGACTTACAGAAAAGTCTCCAATTCATTACTCCATTGTTTATTAAACAAACGAAGTTTTTTATTCACAGTCCTTATTACCTTTGGATCCTTCAACTTCCGATAAACATTAGGTGTAACGTCCCATTATTTTTTTTTTTTTTTTTTTTTTTGGAGTCAAATTTTTTTTTTTATTTAATATTTAATTTATTTATTCATTTACTTTAATCAAAGTATTTAGTTTAATTTTAGAATTAGTAATTTAGAATTTAGTAGTTAATTTCGTTCGAAAGCTTTTTAATCGTTTTATTAGCTTAGATTAGATTTGGACGTATTAAAAAATTATTAGCGGGCCCATTATTTATTGTTAAATACTTTTAAGATAGATTAGAAGTAGTGAAGTTGTATTGGAATTAGAAACGTGAAACAACGAGCACCCGGAACAAGTTTTCTTAAGGAAATAAGAGGAGGGGCAATATGGTCTTTTACCAAAATATCTTTATATATATCTAATACATAATTTGCAAGGAGAAAGATAAAAAAAAAAAAAAAGAAAGGAGAAGTGAAAAAAGGAGGCCAAACCCGTAGCTAGAGAGGAGGAAAAGAGAAGAGAAAGAAATTGTCGCCCCGGCTTCGTTTCTCGACCGTTTTCATCGTGCCTTAGCTCGTTGGAAAGCTCTCGAGACGATCTTTCTACCCATCCCATCAATCGGGCCAATCCATTAAAGATCCAGGAGATATAAGGTGAGTTTAAAATGGAAGTTAGTAATTTTATGAATTATGTTTCATTACGATATTGTTTATCGAGGTTAAGAGGGGAACTAACTTCAGGAAGTTATACTTGGTTGGTGATTTTAAACTCGGATGTGAGTGGAGTGGCTTTGGTGTTCTTGTGAATTTGGAAGTAAAAGAAGAGTTATGAGTGATTTGGAAGTCTAGTAAGATGAATTGAAGAGTTTAGATAAATTGAAGAGTTTAGATGAAAGTGAAAGTTTAAGGTACTTTGAGAAGTTTAGATCAAAGTAGCGTAGATGTTATTCTCAAAAGTATGAAAGGTTATAAAGATTCTGAGACAAAGTTGGGAATTGAATTTACTTTAGGTAGTTTTGACCAAAGTAAAGCAAAGGAAATGTTTGGAAGTTAACTCAAGGTTTATGGTAATGGTTTGGAAAGTATTCTTGTGATTTGAGGTGATTTACTGTCATTCGTGACATGATGATGTTAAACCTCGTTTTGTTTATTGGGAGTTATAAGACTTTGTGGAATTATGGCATCAGTGATGATAATGGTTAATGTTTTATGAACTTATTACCTTGTGTGAGTAATAAGGATTGTATTATATTATATTATGGTAATGATGTGGAGTATGAAAGTTCATATGATAATAAGGAATGATGTTGATTATGTTAGTACTGGAAAGTATGGAATCATGATGATAGTACGATTGATGTACTCAGGACATTTGGTAAGAGGCAACACTTTAAGTACAAAAGATAAGCATGTCATTGAGTGTAATTGTAGTATGATTGTATTGTTTGTTAGTTGTTTGTGTTGTGATGCTCAAGTAATGAACCGATTTATAGATACTATGATTTGTGATATAGCACTATACACGCTGTGGTAAGGTGGGCATTCTACAAAATGAGCGTTATAGATGCATTATACCTTATAGCACTATACACGCTGTGGTGAGGTTGGCATTCGAAGATTTGAGCGTGTATGGATGCGTTATTATTGTTATCATTATTATAGTACTACACATGCGATGATATGTGTTATGGCACATGATAGTATGTGATACGCTCCATACGGTATCATGGTGCGATGAGATGTGTTATGGCACATGATAGTATGTGATACGCTCAATACGGTATCATGGTGCGAGGATATGTGATACGGCACATGATAGTATGTGATACGCTCCATACAGTATCATGGTGCGACGATATGTGATACGGCACATGATAGTATGTGATACGCTTCATACGGTATCATGGTGCGAGGATATGTGTTATGGCACGTGATAGTATGAGATACGCTACATACGGTATCATGGTGCGATGATTTGTTATATGGTGAAATTCCTGATATCTATATGGTGAAATTCCTGATATCTATATGGTGAAGTTCCTGATATCTATATGGTGAAATTCCTGATATCTATATGGTGAAATTCCTGAGACCTATATGGTGAAATTTCTGATATCTATATGGTGAAATTCCTGATATCTATATGGTGAAATTCCTGAGACCTATATGGTGAAATTCCTGATATCCGATGTGATGAGAGTTACGATGGTTTGTGATATGGTACACGATGGTATGTTGACTTCGGTCCATACAGTTTTATGATACGATGAAACTTGTTTGGTAACAAAGATAGTTAGTATACCATTACATAATCTTTAGAATTCAGTAGTAAGACTTAGTAATAATGAGTACTTTTACTTTAAGTCTTGATATCGTAACTTTTTAGAATGTATATTATGTATATTGATTATAATTGGACTTTGGAAGTGTAGAATGGGTAGCAAAGAGAAAGTTAGGCCTTTGGACACAATTTCCGGTATGGAATTTAGTCCATAGGATTACTGGCTTTCATTTTATTCTCACTAGCATTTTTATGCTAATGTTGCTACTTTTACATTTTTTTTTAGGTACTTCTTAACATAGTAGATGTGGTAGAGGAGGTGGTGCTGTTTGACTTCTCGAGGCAATGAAAGGACAAGAATAGGAACACTTTTGAATAGAATTCTTGGATTGCTTTGTTTATACCTTCTACTTTTCATATTTTGTGATTTTGAGCTCGGTAGAGAAATTGTCTAAAATTGTAAATGTCTTATGGTTTTAAAGTTCTTTTCAAAGTTACTTTTAAGCTGGAATGCGCATTCCACAAATTTTATTGCTTTCTCTGAATTGGGTCATTGTAAACAGGTTTTGGTTTATCCGAGTTTTAAACGAACCCATGCCGATTTTCTTTAAAACCAAGTCTTCCGCTGTGCATTTGAATTTAAAGGATTTTATGGTATCGGGTCGTTACATTAGGAAACTCCAAAGTAAATCTAAACTTAGAACTTCTGAAAGTTACTCGTTTCTTCGAAGCATCTACTAATTCTCTCAGTCAATTAGAACTAACTCCCAAGCCTAAGCATGTTAGTTCACTTACTTTAATCCTTTTGATTAATCTTTAATCTCAACTTTCGATATTACAAATCGTTCAACTTATTCGGTTTCTAAAGCTACTTTAAATCCTATTTATTCTCACCTTGGCAAAAATAGTTTTGCTCCAAATCTCCGATAGTACGATCAATCAGCGGTCCAAAAACACCTACAATTAGAATTACATCTAACAATCAATAATTAACCAAAAAACGATCAAACGACTTCTAAAAGCATAAAACGATGAAAAAGCCTAGAAATCCCAATATGATGCTCTCGGCCCCCCCATAAAAATGGGTCTCTGGTTTGGTTTTCATGCTTTTTGGCAATTTAGAGACGTTTCGGGTTGGTTTCAAGTAGTTTGGTAGTTCCCGATTTCAATGGGTAATGATAATTAGGGTTTTTGGACAATATGTAATTTCCCGAATTTAATTACAATAACAAATATTTAATAATAAATAACCCAATTCAACCCACAATTTGTAAATTTGAAACAAAACGGCTTTTGGCTCAAACTTAGGTTTTAGGGTTATGGGAAAAGTTCCAAAAACACTTAAAACAACTTTCGTATTTAAAATCATCGAGTTTTCCAGCAAGAAATCGAAGATTCAAATTCAAAACTTCATTAAAACACTATTTGAAGCTTAGGTTTTGAAACTTTGACATACCTTTAAGCCCTTAGAACACGGATGGAAAGTATGATTACTAGGTTGAAAAGAATCCTAGGACCGAGGCCTTTCCAACGGAACGAGAATTGAAGCGTTTCGATGAGAAACGAATAAAACCCGAAAATTCTCCCCCAAAACCCTTAACCCACGTCAAAGAGAGAAAAAGAGAAGAAGAAAATGGAGTTGTCTTGGTCAAATGAAGTCAAACTTGAATTTAAAGAATAGATGAATAGTAGTTTGATATTTTTAAGAACTTTAGAAATGACGGTTACGTCCTTTCAATAACTTTTGACTTATAAATCAAAACTCGAAGTTCTTAAACTGGCCCAATGGTGATTAATAATTATTAATTTGCCCGTTAATAATTATTAATACAACCATAACTAAATTAAGCTAATAAAGCGATTAAAAGGGCTTAAAAAGAAATAACTACTAAATTCTAAAATTAACTTTAAATGCTTAAATTAAAATAGAATAAATAATAATTTTTTTTTACCTCAAAAGTAACAAGACGTTACACACAAGTTATACAAAAGCAATCACCCTACAATCTCATCAAATTAAACGACAAGTAGGAAAAAGATACTCTCACATGGATGCACTCAATACGCTCAAAGTGTTTAGGGTGAAATAATATTCTCAATTCAAAACATAAAAAATCTTTACAAAGAGCTTGCAAATATATATCATAACTAACAATTGAGAAATTGAATGTAGGAATCTAGGGGTCTTTACATGTTCTAATGGGGCTTAGGTGAGGTTTGATGAAAGGAATGTTTAAGCTATGGAATTTAGAAATTATTTGAACCCTTATAGAAAATCTTCAATCAAAACTACTCCAACCACAATTTAATGACTTTTTTTCAATTTTTCTTTCTTTCCTTTCTTTTTCAAACAAATCAAACCAAAATCAATAAAAAATATATACCATTCAAAAAACTACTCTGCCTTAACATGATCAACTTCAAGAATGAATAAGCTTTCTCAATAAGAATTCAAACAATGGAATTAGCCAAGGCTCAAAGGAGGCTTACTAAATATAATGATTAAGGTTGGCTCTTTTCGAATCTAAAGATGGTTCCACTCAAATGCCCAAATTATTCCATAAAAACAACTCAACAAAAGCAGTAGCAATATGTATAACAATGCAAAATCTAGAAAAATAAACTATGCAAGATAATTCCTCAAAAGAAGAAAAAAAATAGAGTATGATGTAGTAAATTTGCAATTTGGCCCAAAAACCTCACAAGGTAATATGTATCGAATCCTATATATCTCTCAATTAATTCGATTCTAAGGAAAACTACTCAAGATATAGCAAGTGAGATTTTAGTATCAAGTTGACAGTGATAAGCATAAATCTAGTGCTCAAAAAGGTGTGAGTGAATGTCAATAGAATAGAGCATGCATAGAGTCTCAAAGATAAATAAACTTAACACTAAATTCTCTTCAAGTCTGAAAATACTAAAAGAATTCATCATTGTCTTCTTTTAGGGGGGACTAAAACTAAAAAAATACGAAAAAAATAATAAATAAATAAATAAAATAAAAAGGCTAAACACCCCCAAACTTAAACTAAACATTGTCCCTAATGTGAAGAAAACAAAATATTAGAAAAGGGTAAAAGGAATGAAGAAACTTCCCTGAAAGTGGAGAATGTCACTATTCTGAATTTCTAGTTATGCAATGGGTAACTCGTGATGCAGCGAGGGCTCGCTTGTTCCTTTTTTTTTTTTTTTGAAATTTTGATGTAGCGAGGCTTCGCTCAAACATGGACGATGTGTCGCTCAATAGTTTGCGTATATGACTTTTCTGGTTCAACGAGTCATCGTTGAAGATATAGCGATGCCTCACTGAAATTTAGCTTCTGTCCTTCCTCTGTTTTCCTTTCTTTTTTTTTTCTTTTTTTCAAAATAGACACACAAAAACAAAAAGTTAAAATTAAATTAAAATTAACTAAACTAAACTAAAATAAATGAATAAAGTAAAAAGTTTAGAGATTGTGTTGCCTCCTAAAAGCGCTTAATTTAACGTCGTGAGATCAACCATATCCATCTATTTCTGTTAAGGAGTATGAAATTCAATAAAATTTTCCGGTCCTTTATTTCTAGAATCTGCTTTTCCTAGTATATGATGGGTGTCAAAACCACAAAAAATAATAACTTACTTTTGGAATTTAGAAATCTGTAGTAGTGGTGAGTAAGGTCGATCTCCACTGGGAATTGAGAATTAAATTAAAGTAAATAAAAAGGGGGTTTTGAATTGTTGTTTGAAAAATAAAAAGAAAACAAAATTAAAAAGAATAAGGAATTGAGATGATAAAGCTTCCAACTAAAGGTTTAATTTAAGTTATGGTTCATTAATTTGATCATCGATTACTAAATATGCATTCTTAAATTCTTCTCTAAATGGGTTGGAAGTCATCAAAACCAATCAACAACTTATAAGTGCTCTTCTTTAACTTTTCGATAACCAATATATGATCATTGACTATTTCCCTAATTAACGGATAATCCTAGAATACGATAATAAGATTTAACCCATTAATAGCATTAAGATGAGAAGAACCCAATTCTAACTAACAAACACAGTACAACCGATTCATTTAAGTTAGATAAAATTTTCCCATAACATGATCAAAGAAATATCCTTAATCAATTTATGTTATTATGCTACTTGTATTAGAACATTTAAATAATTACGGATTCAACGTTACTAGCAATATGAAAATTAATCAAAGAAGAATGACCAATTTGCACAATAACTAATCAACAATAAAATATGCAAAGAGAAAGTACGAATAAAGTTAAAAAAAGAATAAAATTAAGAACAAAACCTCACAAATTCATGACCAAACTTCGATAATCCTCTAGTTGAGATAAAGAAATTAGTTAGAAAACATAATAAAACTATCTAAAAGTCCTAAGAAAAATAGGGGGAGAGGGATTGTGAATTAGGGTTCAATTGAGGCTTAAAATAGGCAAAATATGATAAAATCGGATAAAATCTGCTCCTTTATCTGCTGAAGCCATTAAATCAAGCTATCGAGCCGTGTAAGCTGAAGCCACCGCCTGAATGTTGTGTTTGGAGCCGCACGCAAGCTGACGACACAAACCAGCCGAGCTATACGCTTCCCTTCCCTTTGATTCACGGAGTGACGTGTCGCTCCACCTGAGCGACACGTTGCTCAGTTGCTGCTTGCCAAAGGTCAGCGCACACTAATTCCTTCACACCCCTGACGTCATCGTAGGAAATATCATTATTTTTCTAATTTTCTCGTTGTTGCGGCGACGAGTCTCACCGCCGCAGCGATCACTCTGGAATTTTTTGCCCCAATTTCAATTCTACAGGACGCGGCAACGGGCCTTTTTCAACACTAAAATGGGCATAACTTCTTATGGACATTTCGATGATTAACAATATTATGGACATTTGAATCAATTAACAATCATATTTTAATTATTGTGGAGATAAAACAACTCATAAATAGGCGTAAATTATGAGTTATCAGTATATCACATGAATTCCTTTGATCTTCTTGGGTACCTATGAAAGAATAGCGAGAATGCTCTTGTAATTATTTCAACTCAGGGTCAGGAGGTTCTGTTGGCTTATCGTTCTTCTTATCAATTTCTATAACCTTTGCGCTAGTCAATGAGTCAACTAAGTAAGTTTGTAAAGAATAATTAAGAATTTTGTTGCCTAATGAATTAGATAGAAAATTATCAATAACATCAATCCTATGGTAGGTACTGACCTCATTGAAAAATTTCAAAGAACGATAGATATTGAAGTGTACCTCCTCTTTGTTGACCTTTAATGTTAACTTACCTTGTTGGACATCAATCAAGGCACAACCTGTAGCTAAGAATGGTCTCCCCAAAATGATAGGAATCTCTTCATTTTCTTCCATGTCTAGGACTACAAAACCAGCTAGGAATATGAACTTATCGACCTTTACCAACACACCCTCAATGATTCCACGAGGGTAAATGAGTGATCTATCTGCAAGCTGAAGAGATATAGTAGTAGGTTGAATTTCACCTAATCCAGATTTCCTAAATACAGAAAGAGGCATTAAATTAATACTGGCACCTAAATAACATAAAGCTTTACCAAATAATAAACTACCGATAGTACAAGGAATAGTAAAACTCCCTGAATCTTTTAGCTTCTGTGGTAATTTCTTCTGAAGTATGGCACTATATTCTTGTCATCTTTATTTTTTTTTTTAAATTCTTCAACTTCCATTTCTTAGACATTATATCTTTCATGAACTTCAAATAATTTGGCATCTATTCCAGCACATCTGTAAAAGGAATGTTAATGTGAATTTTCTTAAAAATATCTAAACATTTAGAAAATTAAAAATCAATCTTTTTCTTTTGAAAACATTGAGGATAAGGTAAATTTTAATGTGCAAAAGGAATATCAAAAGATAAGGGAATAGAAATTAGCTTTTCTGCCAAACAAGGTGTAGCCTCTTGTTATTCTTCCTCCTTGCTCTCAAATGTTTTAGTGGTAGAGTCTTGTGGTAATGGTGGAGTTTGTTCTTAAATCTCTTTTCCACTCTTCAATGTGATGGCATTACATTTTTCCCTTGGGTTTACTTGCGTATCACTAGGAACTTAACATTGTGGAGGGCATTCACTGAGGTAGCTATCTGTCCCATTTGTACCTCTAGGTTTTTCAAAATAATACTATGATTATTAACTTTTGCTACTAAATTTTCTATCATAGTTTCATTGTGATTAAATATTTGCCAAGATTCAGTAATGAAAGTTTCAAACATGCTCTCCAAAGAAAGCTTATTATCATCCTGGTTCTGTGGAGGAGGTTAAAAAACATTCTTATTATTCTCATATGACAGATTCTCTTGATTTCTTAGCCCTGGATTATAATGGGTAGGCAATGGATTCTAATATTGATTTTCTCTATACCCATAATTCCTGTTATTCAAATATTGGGCTTGTTCAGTTGTAGGTTCTTCATATTGAACCACTTCACTAGTAGCTGATAAACTTTCAATGGACTGTGAAGTCTTTGATCCTGATAATTTTGCTACCTGATGTGAAAGTAAAGCAATCTGAGATTTAATGAATGTTACATCATCAACTACTAATGCTCCTGCTACTTTTGGAGCCATAAACTGATCATCGGGATATTGAAAATTGTTTTCAACCATGTTATCAAGTAATTGCAGTGCCTCTTCAACAGTTTTAGACATCAAAGAACTTCCTACTACAACATCAACATTCGATCTAGTATGCCCCGTCAATCCATTATAGAAAAGTTGAATCTCTAAGTAATCCTAAAGTCCATGTTTTGGACACTTCGTCAAAAGCTCTCTTAATCTCTCCCAAGTTTCATATAAAGTTTCAAAATTTTGTTGCTTGAAAATGTTGATTTTAGTACGCATATGAGTGGCGCTTGATGGTGGAAGAATTTTGTCAAAAACTTTTCAATCATGTCTTGCCAACTAGTGATACTTCCTGGTAATACTGATTGTAACCAACCCCTAGCTTTATCCCTCAGTGAGAAAGGAAAAAGGCACGGTTTAATTGTGTCTTCAGGTATCCCGTTCATCTTAATTGTATCATAGATTTCTAAGAACCTGGATAAGTTATAATTTGCATATTCTGAAGCAGTCCTTCCAAACTGATATTGTTGAACCATAACAATTAGAGCAGGTTTCAATTCAAAGTTGTTAGCGTTGATGGTCTGCCTAGCTATGCCTGAAATTTTTTTAGCAACAACGAGTTTGAAATGATCCTTAATTTTCCTCGGGTTTTTCTGAGCAAGCGCATTCTGATCATCTTCATTAGCCATTATCTCGGCTTGAAGCTTTTTCTGCTTACGGTTAGCTTTGCAGGTTTTCTCAATATCTGGATTTAGTGGTGCATGACTACTACTTCTGTCCTTTCACATATAATATGTAATAACCTGCAAAAATAATAGCAATCAAAGAAACAAGTAAGCAAAGGACAATTAAAAGGTTCAGAAAGATGTAAACAAAAAATTAAAAACTCTAAATGTAACGTCTCGTTACTTTTAGAGGTAATTTTTTTTTTATTTAAAGCTTTTAAGATTAGTTTAAATTTAGTAATTTCGATTTTAGTAGTTATTTTCGTCCGAAATTCTTTTTAATCCTTTTAATACTTTAAATTTGTTTCGGTGACATTAATAATTATTAACGGGCCAATTAATAATTATTAATCACGTTTAGATTAGTTTAAGAGCTTCGGGTTTCGTTTTTAAAGTAAAAGTAAAAGAGGGACGTAGGCGTCATTTTCCAAATTCTTAAATATCTAAAAATCACTATTCATTCATCTCTTAAATATCAAAAAATTAGACAAAGTGCTTCATTTTCTTTCTCTTCTTCTCCTTGGGGCTAAGAGTATCAAGGGAGATTTTGAAATTTTTGGTTTTTCTTCGATACTCGGTAGATCGTCTCAATTCTCGTTCCGTTGGAAAGCCCTTGTTCCGAGCTTCCTTTCCAACCTACCAATCGAGATTTTCTTCCGTTTTCTCAAGGCCATAAGGTATGACAAAGTTTCTAAAATTTGATGTGAATAGTATTTTAATGGAGGTTTTTGTTGGAAATCTTCAAATTTGTTTACCGAAGCTTGAAGATTTCAATCGGGAAAGTCGTTTTGGGAAATTTTAGAAACTTCTCCTAAACCCTAAAACCGAGTTTGAGCCGAAAACCCGTTCCGTGTGATTTTCACTCACTTGGCCATGATTAGGATGTTTAGGTTGTTATGTTTTTGCTTTTACTTAATTTTTTGGAAATCGATTATTGTACAAAATCCTAATTTACGGATACCCATTGATGTTGTGAACTTCCAAAGTATCCGAAACCAACCCAAAATACCTCTAAAGTGCATAAAAGCCGGAAAACCAAACCCGAAACCCTTTTTCTCTTATATGGCTGAGGACACCACAGGGAGGAATTCTGGGTTTTTCGTCGTTTGTGCTTTTAGATGTTGTTTGTACGATTTCCGGTTAATTAATGTTATTTAGGTGTAATTCATATATAGGATTGTGACTGTTCGTGTGTTTTTCAACCTCGGAACGTTTGGATCTTGTCTACAATCTAAGGTGAGTTTAAAATGGAAGTTAGTTGTTTTATGAATTAAGTTTCATTACGCTATTATTTATCGAAGTTAAGAGGGAACTAACTTCTTAGAGTTAATGTTTGGTTGAAGACTTTAACTCGGAAATGAGTGGAGAGAATTTGGAATTATAGTGAGTTCGGTGAAAAGGAAATATCGGAGTGGTTTGGAAGTCTTGTAATATGAATTGGATATTCTAGATGAAAGTGGAAGTTTAAAGCACTTTGAGTGGTTTGGGAGTTTGAGTGACAATTCGTGTAATCAGGTAGTTAGGTTCTTTAGTAACTTAGTAGAATTCTATTAAGAGTATCTAACTTATTAGGGAACTTGACGACACTTGATATGGTACGACCGTACGTGGTATGTTGATTTCGATCCATACGATAGCACGTTACGATGACTTGTGATATGGTACGACCGTACGTGGTATGTTGATTTTGATCCATACGATAGCACGTTACGATGACTTGTGATATGGTACGACTGTATGTGGTATGTTTGTGACGACCCGACACTTTTAAATAATTTAAATTAGAAAATACAGCGGAAGTCTTTATATTTTAAGAAAATTGGCGTGGTTATGTTTGAAAATTGGCTAGCCAAAACCTGTCTACATCTTAATTTCAAAATCTAAAGAAAACACAAGGAACTTCAAGTTCCTAATCAGGAGTTCAAAATACTTATAATCATAAAAGTAAAGACAATAAGCTCTTATGAGCCATTTACAAATATACAAATCCAAAATATGTGTAAAATTCACAAAACATAGTCCATGAACTTTAAATCAACCTAGTCCATCTCGAGGTCATCATCCCTTAATCACGCAGCACCATCTCCTCTCCCACGACCTCTAGCCAGGGCATTACCTGAAATTTTTGTAATATCATGAGCTAACAACTTAAGCCCAGTGAGAATAACAAGAATAAAAAGTAACAATAGACCTCAAACCCGTATTCCGATTCGTGTCCAAATAATCTTACATAATCTT
This sequence comes from Gynostemma pentaphyllum, assembly GCA_028015215.1. Taxonomy (NCBI): domain Eukaryota; kingdom Viridiplantae; phylum Streptophyta; class Magnoliopsida; order Cucurbitales; family Cucurbitaceae; genus Gynostemma; species Gynostemma pentaphyllum. Next base: position 23,754,643 of record CM051348.1, read on the forward strand.
TCCTAAAGTTCTCTAACTTTAGATACTTCCATAAACTATAATCTCCAATTGATGATATTGCTAGCACACGGGGTCTAGTTCTCATCCAATAATTCGTTAAGACAAATATAAGCAAGAATAAATAAACTTTGCATGAGCATAACATCTTAATTCTTTTTATTTTCTTGATTCCCATTATGAAATATACAATTATTGCTCTATGATGTAATTCTACTAATAATATGCATGAAGGTAATGAAGACATCCCGTAGGATTCGCATTCACCTTTATGCATGAAGGTAATGGGGACTCCCGTCGGATCCACATTCACCTTTTTTGTTTCTCACTTTCCTTCTCTTTCATTTCAATGTTGCAAGATGTTATGTGTATGCTTGTAAAAGTGAATAAATATAAATATGAATGGAGCATAAAGTAAAGGGCATAAAGTAAATGAATATGAGCTTCGGAAAAACAATAAGTAAACCGATCGAGCGGTACTTTAATAGAAGTATGTTCTTAAGTTCCAAAGATTCTAAACTTTCAAATAAAATCCAAAGTTCTCTATTCATTATTCCTTAACCATTCTATCTAAAAGTATGGATTTTCTAATTCCCAATGATCCATCCTAATCTCCAATTGATCTAACTTATAATTCCTAAAATTCCCACTCAAAGAACCAGCTCCTAAACCTAAGAAAACTAGCTCTCTTTCCTTAGATGTTTTGATTCGAATCAAAATCTTAACTTCCAAACCTACAAATCATTATACTTATTCGCTTTCTAAAGCTACTTTAAATCCTAATTATTCTCACCTTAGTAGAACTGGTTTCGCTCCAAACCTCCAATAAGGTTATCAAATCAAAGGTCCAAAAACACCTACAAATCATTATATCTAACAATCAATAATTACCAAATAACAATCAAATGACATCTAAAAGCATAAAACAACGAAAAACCCTATAATTTCCTAAAGGGTGCTCTCGGCCAAAACAAGGAAAATAGGCCTCGGGTTTGGTTTTCCAGCTTTTATGCAATTTAGAGGTGTTTTGGGTTGATTTCAAGTACTTTGGTTTCCCGATTTCGATGGGTAACGATAAACCGGGTTTTTGGACAATATGTAATTTCCCGAAATGAATTACAATAAACAATATATCAACAAAATAAACCCCAAATCCAACCCCGAAAGGTAAATTTCAAACGGGAAGGGTTTCAACTGAAACTCGGTTTTAGGGTTAAGGGAAAGTTTAAAAAAACACTTAAAACAACTCCCGTACTTAAAACCATTGAGTTCCTCGGCAAGAAATCGAAGAATCAAAGAGAAAACTCCATTAAAACACTATTTGGAGCTTAGGGTTTGAATTTTAACTTACCGAGAAGTCCTTAGATCACGGGTGGCAAGCACGATGGTTGGGTGGAAACGAATCGTAGGACCGATACCTTTCCAACGGAACGAGAATCGAAGCCATCCGACGAGAAACGAACGAAACTCAAAAAATCCCCCCCCCCACTATGGCTCATGGCAATGAAGAGGAAGAAATGAGAGGATTGGTCAACTTTTGGTCAAAGTGGTATATTTAAAGATGAATGAATAGTAATTGGATATTTTAAGAAGTTTGAAAAAGACGGTTACGTCCTTTTTATGACTTTTGACTTATAAATCGAAACCCGAAGTTCTTAAACTATCCCAATGGTGATTAATAATTATTAATTGGCCCGTTAATAATTATTAATACCATTAAAACGAAATTAAACTAAAAAGGTAATTTAAAAAGATTTAAACCGAAATAAACTATTAATTTCTAAATTATCGACTCTAAAATAGACTTTAAATGCTTAAATTAAAATAAAATAAATAAATAAATTTTTATCATGAAATAACGGGACGTTACAATGTTGATTTCGATCCATACAATAGCACGTTACGATGACTTGATATGGTATGACCGTACGTGGTATGTTGATTTTAATCCATATGGTAGCACATTACGATGAAACTTGTTTGATAACAAAGATGGTTAGTATTACAATTGCATATATTCCTTAGAATTGTGTAGTAAGACTTAGTAGTAGTTGTTACTTTTACTTTAAGTCTTTTTTCCTACTTCATTGCATTGAAAGACTATTACAGGTAGTATAATACTATCGTATGATTGTATGGAAATTGGAAGTGTGAATATGGGTAGTAAAGAACAATTTAGGCCTTTGGACACAATTTCTGGTATGAAATTTGGTTCATAGGATTACTTGTTTTCATTTTACTCTCGCTAGCATTTTTATGCTAATGTTGCTACACTTACAAATTTTCCGGTAAACCTCGTCGCAAGAAGCGTGGTAGAGGAGGTGGTGCTGCGTGACTTGCCGAGTTGGTGAATGGACAATGATAAACATATTTTTGATTTAGCATTCTTAAAAATGCTTGTAAATTATTTCCAACTTTCATACTTGTGTCCTTTTGAGCCCGGAAGGGTGTTTGTTTAAAATTGCATATGTTTTATGATTTAAATCTCTTTTGGAAGTTTAAATTATATGTTGGAATGCGCATTCCCGATTTATCGCTTTCTCTGAATATGGGTTGTTGTAAACAAATTTTGGATATCCGATTTTTAAATGAACCCATGTTGGTTTTCTTTAAAAATCGAATCTTCCTCTGTGCATTTGAATTTAAAGAATTTAACAGAAATCGGGTCGTTACAAATGCCCTTTTAGAAACATTAGAAAGAAAGGGTATCAAAGGTATTTAGGTTATAACTTTTTACTCGGGGCTCGTATTAAAGAACGTCTCATTGCGTTGAACTTGTAACGAAGAAACTGTTAATAAGAACTTAAAAATAAAGTTATTTAAATCAAATTTGGTAAAATGGCCAAATGTCCTTAAGTGAAAAAATTCCCTCTTTAAAAACTTTTTCGTCCTCGAAAAGTGTTGTTCCTGCTGAAACAAACTCATGTACTTTGCTACCATTTCACCCTTTTGTGTTCTCGAGTTTTCTCCTCGAATTTCTGATTTCTTCATAACATCTTAACCAGCTTAAACTTTCTCCTTAAAGTCTTAATCACCACAACTAAAACATGATTTTTAAATGAAACAAAACTTGGGTAGCATGATTGGCAACCAATCAATCCATGCCAAGTATCACATTAAAATAACCAATACGAAGGACTACCAAATTCGCACTTAGTTGGGACCACATAACAATATCGGACCAGACCTAGCTTTCTAATTTGCTAATATAGACACCCCAGCTAGTGTAGACAATGACACTCAAAGCTTAAAGGTTCTAATTTAATCACAACTTGTCTCACAAACAAACAAGATATAAAAGAATAAATAGAAGAGAAAAAAAGCAATACAAGAGCCAAACGGCTTATAAATGATAAAGTACCTGCACAACCACGTTAGAACCAGATGTCTCTCCCTAGTGTAATAAAATCATACCCATCTAAGAGTCCTCTCCTAGCGGAGTAGGCAAAAGCTCCTTAGGGATCGGTCTTTGGTTAATTGGAACAGTTGTAGATATGATCTTCATTATTACACAGAAATCATTTCCTCTTCATGCATGACCCTAGATGATACTTGAAGCGATTGTGACACTGAGAATACGGACTCCCCTGATTTTATGACTGTCTATTATGAAATTGTGACGACCCGTCACTTTAAAATCATTTAATTTAGAAAACACAGCGTTTTCTTTTATTTTAAGAAAAATTGGCGTGGTTTTGTTTGAAAATTGGCTAGCCAAAACCTGTTTACATCCTAATTTCAAAATCTAATAAAATCACATGGAACTTTAAGTCCCAAATCAGGAGTTCAAAGATTTAATATCATAAAACAACGATAATAAGCTCTTATGAGCTAAAATACAAATGTACAAATCATCAAAGTCTTTAAAGTTCACAAAATTAAATACATAGACTTTACAACAACTGAGTCCATCTCGAGGTCATCATCCCTCGATCACGCAGCACCACCTCCTCTCCCACGACCTCTAGCCAAGGCGTTACCTGAAATTGGTTGTAATATCATGAGCTAACAACTTAAGCCCAGTGAGAATAATAAGAATAAAAAGTAAAGATAGACCTCAAACTCATATTCCGATTCGTGTCCAATCAATCTTACACAATCAATCCTAAAGTTCTCTATGTTGGGATTTATGCCCTAGAATTCGTAATTTGTAATAGAATATTTTATGAATAAATAAAAGTATTATTTTAGTGAATTTTGTGCAATTTATTATATGTTGATATTCGTTAAATATTCAAACATTAATAGAAAATTCCAGAGTTACTAATTCTGTAATCTTGACTACTATGAGATATAAAGTGGATCTAGTCCAAGATAGTAACTCAAATAGTCTACAAGAAACGAATACGGTTAGGAAACCTTATTCTTGGTAACACTTGTTGATGTTGTTCATCGATTTGATCCAAATCATTAGCATGATGTAGATGCAAGTGGAAACATCATATATAATGAGTTTATATAAGCTGGACCAGGATAATAAATCGATTCCTAAATAACACCGTTGATAGGAAATGATTTATAATATCAAATTTACGTTATTAAGATTGATACGTCTCAATCCCTGAGTATGTTGTGAACTCACATTAATGAAGTCTTTTCCTTTGATTCACATAGTTGAGGGTGATCTGTTGATACACTCGATAAACTCCCGTTTTGGGGAAATGACTAAATTGGTGCTTGGGAACATTTCTATACAAGATGGCATTCATAACTTTCCTAAAACAAATGAAAGTGTTAGTGCGACACTATTCTAACTTAGGAACTTTAGGTATCTCCCTTGTTGTAATGATTCGGTACTTGAACATGAGGCCTCACCTTCTCACCTGGGCCCGAGAAGGATCGTTCTATACTTGAAAACTATAGAAAAATGTTTATTAGAGAATCATCGGGTACACAAGGATAAAAGAGATAATTACAAGGGTAAAACGGTAATTTTGACCCAGTTGTAATTATGAGATTACCACGTGAAGGATATGTCAAAACAAACTTAATAACAAATGGACATAACCCATCTATAGTGAGGGGAGTTCAACTTAGGGTTTATAGTGGAATTACCTTAAGTTAATAATTATGATTAATTAATTAATGAGTTTAATTAATAAATCAATAATTATTGGAGCCCATGATCTATAGGTCCATCAGGTCCCTATGCTAGCCCATACATCATTGTAACTAACCAAGTTATTAATTTAACTAGGAAGAATTAATTATATTTAAGTAATTAAATTACTTAAATGAGGGAGATATTAATTGTTTAAATAAAGAGTTTATTTAAATAGAAATTAATATTGAAATTATTAATTATTTAAATAATGAGTTTATTTAAATAGAAATTAATAATTAATATTATTAATTAAATAATGAGTTTATTTAATTTAATATTAAAAGGAGAGAATTAAATATATTTGTTTTATGAAAACAAATTAATATTTTACCCAAAATAATTAATTAAATTGATTTAGTTCAATATTAATTAATATATTAATTTTTGGCATTTATGTATTTAATAAGATTTAATTATTTAGCATTTTATCTAATTAAATACATAAAAGAATATGCAAATATCAATATAAAGATAAATATCAAAATTAAAGATATACTATGTCAACGCCACTTGTCATTCAATTAAAGGAATATTATTTTCTTAAATTTGAATGAATCAGGCATAAACTTAATCTTAAATTTAAAGGAAAATCGTTTTCCCAATTTTAAGAGGCTGACGTTTTGTTTTTAATTTTTTATTTATTAATTTAATTAATTTGATTATTTAAATTAAATGAAATAAGAGTTCTAATTTGATTAGGAAACAAACTCTTATTTTTCTTATAAATATGACCATTGGGTGCTCATATTTTACACTTTGATATTTATCAAAATTCTCTCTTTTAGTCTCCCTATAGCCGATTTTGGCATATCAAAATAAGAAGAATTTTTCTTCTTCTTTGTTTGTTCTTCCGGTTCGATTCCCACAAGTCGGGTTGGTTTGTGATCGGGATATAGCATAGAAGGCTTGGTGAAGTGGATTGATGCTGTAAAGGAAACCCCAACCGATTCTCCATAAATCTACAATGTAAGTTTTTTCGAAAAACCTTAATTTTATTTTTCGATTTGATCACGATTGCATGTTATTAACGGATCCGTAATTAATCGTTAATTAATTTACTAAAGAAAATTCCGCAAATTTAGTAAATAGTTCCTTCACTCTAAACTTTAAGTAATTTCATTCTAAACTCTCCAAAGGATGATATTACTAACACTCATAGTCAAATCCTCATCCGTTAACTTGTTACGACATAAATAAGAAAAGTAAATAAACTTTGCATAAATATAACATCTCGATTCTCTATTCCATCGATCACATGCATGAAGGTAATGAGAACATCCCATAGGATACGCATTCGCCCTTTATGCATGAAATGAATGAAGAAGGTGATGTGGACATTCCCCGAAGCGTCCAACATTCTTCTCTCCTTTTCTTTCTCTCTTTATTTTCTTTTTCTCTGAAGGCGATGCGGACATTCCCCGTACGGTCCAATATTCTCTCCTTCTTTTCTTTCTCACTTTCCTTTCTTTTTCTCAGAAGGCAATGCGGACATTCCCCGAAGGGTCCAACATTCTCTCCTTCTTTTCTTTCTCTCTCTGTAGGCGATGCGGACATTCCCCAAAGGGTCCAACATTCTCTCCTTCTTTTCAATGATGTGAGATGTTATGGTTCAATATGTTATGGTGCGAGATGTTATGATATGCTCGCAAAAGTAAATAAACATAAAGTACGAATATTAAAGTAGCCAAAACAAGCATAAAGTAAAAGACATAAAATAAATAGATAGTAACTTTCGGAAGAACGATAAGTAAACCGTAGAACCGATACATACTAAAGTATGATCTTTATCTTACAAGGATTCTAAACTTCCAAATAAGATCCAAGGTTGTACATTCAAGTTCCTTAACCGTTCTATTTAAAAGTATGGATCTTCTAACTCCCAATGATCCATCCTAAGCTTCGAAACGAATCTAACTTAGAATTTTCTAAGATTCAAAGTTTTCCTCGAGAATTCCTAAGTTCTCACTTAAAGGATTAACTCCTAATCCTAAGGGCACTAACTCACTTCCCTCTAATCTTATATTCGAATCCTAGTCTTAGTTTCTAATTCTACAAATCAACATACTTATTCGCTTTCTATAATTACTTTAAATCCTAACTATTCTCACCTTTGAAAGAGATGACTTCGCTCCTAAATCCAAAAGAGCGATCAAATGAACGGTCCAAAAACACCTACAATTAGAATTATATCTCACAATCAATAATTAACCAAATATCGGTCAAACAACACCTAAGCATACAAAATGACGAAAAACTCATCAAAACCCCCACATGAGGCTCTCGGTCCCCCCCCCCAAGAAAGTGGGTCTCGGAAATGGTTTTCCGGCTTTTAGGCAATTTAGATGTGTTTCGAGTTGGTTTCAAGCAAATTCGACATTCCCGATTTCAATGGGTATCAATAATTAGGGTTTTTGAACGTTATGTCATTTCCCGAATTGAATTTAAATAAACATTATTTCACTAATTTATAACCCATAATCAAACCCAAAAAGGTAAATGTAACGTCCCGTTACTTTTGGGGGTGAAATTTTTTTTTTAATTAATTTATTTATTTTAATTAAAGCTTTTAAGATTATTTTAAATTTAGTAATTTTGATTTTAGTAGTTATTTTCGTCCGAAATTCTTTTTAATCGTTTTAATACTTTAAATTCGTTTCGGTGACATTAATAATTATTAACGGGCCAATTAATAATTATTAATCACCTTTAGATTAGTTTAAGAGCTTCGGGTTTCGTTTTTAAAGCAAAAGTAAAAGAGGGACGTAGACGTCATTTCCAATTTCTTAAAATATCCTAACACTATTCATTCATCTCCTTTATTATGCCAAAATTAGAAAAAAAATATCATTTTCTTCTCATATTTTCAATCCCAAACCCGTAGCTTAGAGAGAAAAAAAGAGGAGAGAAAGAAATCGTCGCCCCGGCTTTGTTTCTCGTCCGTTTTACGTGATTTCGGATGCGTTGGAAAGCTCTCGTCGAGACCTTTCTATCCATTCTAGCATTGGAACGTTTTCACCTCTCTAAGGTAAGCCCTAGATTTCGAAATTTCAAACATTTTATATGAGTTTTGATTCAAACTTGTGTTTTCCTTGGCCAAACCTTCATCCATTTCCAAAACTTGTTAAATCCATGTTGGGAAACACTTTGAGTAACTTTTTCTTGAGTTTCCTTGAACCCTAAAATCGAGTTTGAGCCGGAAAACCGTCCCTTGTGATTTTCCCTCTTTTGGCTATGTTTATGATGTTAGGTTTATTGTGTTTTTACTATTTACTTAATTTTTCGGAAATCATTTAATGTGAAAAACCCTAAATTACGATTACCCATTGTAGTGGCGAACCTCTAAAGTATTCGAAACCAACCCAAAACACCTCTAAAATGCATAAAAGCCAGAAAACCAAACCCGAACCCCTTTTTCCCTAGCTTGGCCGAGAGCTCCATAAGGGTATAATTCAGGATTTTCGTGGTTTTATGTGTTTAGATGTTGTTTGATTGCTTTTTGGTTAATTAATGTAATTTAGGAATAATTTGTTTGTAGGATTGTGAATTGATCGTGAATTTACAACCTCGGATTATTCGGAGCTTGTCTTCAAGCTAAGGTGAGTTTAATGTGAAAGTTAGTGGTTTTATGAATTTAGTTTCGTTATGTAATTGTTTATCGATGTAAAGAGGGAGATAACTTCTTAGGATTAAGTTTTGGTTAGAGACTTTAATTTGGAAGTGTGTGTGGAGAAAGTTTGGATTTATGGATAGTTCGATGAATAGGGAACTTCGGAGTGGTTTGGAAGTATGGTAATAAGATTTGGAGATGTTAGATGAAAGTGAGAATGGAAGTTACTTTGATGGATTTGGAAGTTAAAGTAATTAGAAGATGCACTTGAGTGATAACTCGTGTAATCTAGTTAGTTAGGTTTCTAATTAACTTAGTAGAATTCTTTGGAGTTTAGCTAACTTTTGGAGACCTAGAGCACATTGATTCACACATGGTAGTATGTTGATTTTGATCCATATGTAACCATGGTGTGATGATTTGTGGAAACCTTGAGCACATTGATTCAGCACGTGATAGTATGTGATTTTGATCCATATGTAATCATGGTGAGATGATTTGTGAAATAGTACATGGTAGTATGTGATTTTGATCCATATGTAACCATGGTACTATAATTTGTGATACGGCACATGGTAGTATGTTGATTTTGATCCATATGTAATCATGGTGCGATGATGGTAATATGGTACGACCGTACGTGGTATGTTGATTCGGATCCATATTAGCACGTTACGATGATGGCACTATGGCTCATGATAGTATGTTGACTTCGGTCCATACGTATCATGTTGCGAGAGTTTGTGATACGGCACATGATAGTATGTTGATACGCTCCATACAGTATCATGGTGCGATGATTTGTGATATAGCACTATATACGCTGTGGTAAGGTGGGCATTCTACGAAATGAGCGATATAGATGCATTATACTTTATAGCACTATACACATTGTGGTGAGGTTGGCATTCGAAGATTTGAGCGTGTATGGATGCGTTATTATTGTTATCATTATTATAGTACTACACATGCGGTGATACGGGTGGCATTCGAAGATTCGAGTGTGTGTGGTTGCGATATTATTAGCACGATACGATGAAATGTGTTTGGTAATAAAGATAGTTATTGTTACTTTACATATTCTTTAGAATTGTGTAGTAAGACTTAGTAGTGAATGTTACTTTACTTTAAGTCTTTATATCTATCGTACGGTATTGAATGACGATTACGGGTAATATTTGACTATAGAATGATTGTATGGAAATTGGAAGTGTGGATGTGGGTAGTATTGAGCATTATAGGCCTTTGGACACGATTTCGGTTATGAGATTTTGTTCATAGGATTACTTGCTTTCATTTTACTCTCACTAGCATTGTTTGCTAATGGTGCTACACTTACAAATTTTCAAGTAAACCTCGAGCTAAGAAGCGTGGTAGAGGAGGTGGAGCCGCGTGACTAGTCGAGATGGTGTATGGACAATATTAAGAACTCATTTTGGTTTAGCATTCATTGAAATGCTTGTAAATTATTCCATCTTTACATACTATGTCTTTTGAGCCCGAAAGGGTATTTGTGTTAAATATGTCTATGTTTTATGATTTAAATATCTTTTGGAATGCGCATTCCCGATTTATAGCTTTCTCTGGAAATTTGGGTTGTAAACAGGTTTTGGTTATTCGATTTTTAAATGAACCCATGCCATTTTTCTTTAAAAATCGAGTCTTCCGCTGTGCATTTGAATTTAAAGAACTTAACGGAAAGCGGGTCGTTACAGTAAATTTCAAACAGGAAGGGTTTCGACTGAAACTCGGTTTTAGGGTTAAGGGAAACTTTCCAAAATCGGTAAAAACAACTCCCGTATTAACAAACACCGAGTTTCAAGACAAGAAATCAAAGGAAAACAAAGAAAACTCCATTAAAATACTATTTGGAGCTTAGGGTTTGAAGCTTTACTTACCGAGAACTTTGTATATCACGGGTGGCAAGCACGATGGTTAGGTGGAAATGAATCGTAAGACCGATACCTTTCCAATGGAACGAGAATCGAAGCGATCCAGCAAGAAACGAACGAAACCCGAAAATCTCCCTTTCTCTCTTGGTGCTCTCGGCTTTGAGGAAGAAAATGGACAACTTTTTGGTCAACTTTTGAGTCAAGGCAATTTAAAGAAGATTAGAGAATAGTGTTTTGATATTTAGGAATTTTGGAAATGACGGTTACGTCCTTTTATGACTTTTGACTTATAAATCGAAACCCGATGTTCTTAAACTATCCCAATGGTGATTAATAATTATTAATTGGCCCGTTAATAATGATTAATACCATTAAAACGAAATTAAACTAAAAAGGTAATTAAAAGGACTTAAACCGAAATAAACTACAAATTTCTAAATTACCGATTGTAAAATAGACTTTAAATGCTTATGTTAAAATAAAATAAATAAATTTTTTTTTATCACAAAATAATGGGACGTTACAGAAATTGTTTGTTGTCTTGAAACCTGTCTTGGGGATGATTCTTGGTTTTGTTGATCCTGCGACATATAAAAATTTCTTTTCTGCCCAGATGGTTGACTCTGACCTTCAGCATGAGCTTCTATATTCTTATCTCTACTGACCAAAGCTTTTTTCCAAAAACAAGGCATTGTGAAAAGCAGTCACATAATCTATAGAGCCACATAATTCGACATTTCATTGAATACTTGGTCTCAGACCCATGATAAACCTTTCATGTTTATTCTCAAGAGTGTCCATATAGTATTTTGTTATACGTGATAGCTTGTTGTACTTCCTCTCATATTCAGTCAGTCAAAGCTTCTTGCACCAAAGTGAGAAATTCATTCACAATTTTATACCTTACTGAAGGAGGAAAATATGTCTTGTAAAACGCCTTAGTAAAACCATACCAAGTCATAGGACCTTAAGATCATCAAGTGTGCTCTCTATTGCTTCCCATCAAAAGTTTGCTTCACTAGTCAACAAGTAGATTCCACAGTGAACCTTGTACTATTCTGAGCAAGCAATGTGACTGAACACTTTTTCTACAACGGAAACCCACACTTCAGCTAAAGCAGGATCAGTAGAATTGCAATCAAAGGTTGGTAGGTTATTATGCCTAAACTCTTTCAGTAACTTGTATTCGATAGAAATCCCAATCTGAGCCCGAACTGGAGGCGAAGGTGCTCTTCCCACAGTTATAGCCTGAATAATCTGTTAAAATTCATCTCTATAAAAAGTCACATGATCTGTTGGGACCTTTTGATTCTAAAGAATCTATGGTTCATTACCAGCTGGTACCTGAATCTGATCTCCCCCATTCAAAGGCACCTGGTGTAGCTCTTGTACACTTATTGATTGCCAAACGTGGAGGCATTCTAAGTTACAAACAAAAATAAACCTCTTAGGGTTTATCTTACATAATACAATTACCAACTTATCAACATAATAATATTATTAAAATATAATCTAAATGATTAAATTCAAGGTGTACCTGGCGCTGACGAGGTGCTACACTGGCTCTAAAGACACTCTACATGTATGTTATACATACAGTCTTTAAACCTAAGGCTCTTATACCAACTGTGACAACCCGACTCAAAATAACCAGAAAATAAATAAGTAATAAAGAAACTCTTTTAAAATAGAATAAAATCATAGTAACTTAAATAATTGCAGAAGCTTTTATTTAATAACTAATAAAATAATCAAAACATTTAATTGTGACGCCAAAGTTTAAGAACAAGTTTAAAATAAAATGAATGAAATAAAATAAATAATCAATCTAAAAATTTATTTAAAATATAAAACTGTAAAAATGTATTCGTGAAAATAATGTAAAATAAGACAACTCATATGGACCATCAAGTGTACCTCCATCCTCGTCACATGGTCAACTAGCTAAACAATTACCTGTATAATAAAAGTTTACAGGGCATTAAATACCGTAAATTTTTAGCTCAGTATATTAAACTATTATATAAAAATTAAATTAGATAGTATCACAACTCTCAACAACAGTGTGTGAATACTAGTCCACTTCCAAACTCTTAGTAGGTACTTCACTTACACTCTCACTAAATGTCCAATTTCAATTCTCAATATTAACTAAGTAGGTACTTAGCCTACAACTTCACTAAATAAAAACATAAATCAGTCCAGATAGATCATAACAACAGTGTTCAACTTTATAATATAGTACTATAGTGGCCACTATGATACGTGCCACACTATACATCGTGATTAAATGCGTTTTAGAATATAACCATCTAAGCTCTTATCAAATACTTAGATATATCATAATCACAATAAACTTTATAATATAGTATCATAGTGGCCACTATGATATGTTTCACACTATCCAACGTGATTATCACATATTTGAGAATAACCAACCTAGCTATTCATATCCAAAGTCTCAGTGTAACGACCCGAACCCGTTAAATTCTTTAAATTCAAATGCACAGCGGAAGACTCGATTTCTAAAGAAAAACGGCATGGGTTCGTTTAAAAATCGAATAATCAAAACCTGTTTACAACCCAATTTCCAGAAAAAGCGATAAATCGGGAATTTCGCATTCCAAAAGACATTTAGACCATAAAACATAGACATATTTTACACAAATACCCTTTCGGGCTCAAAAAGACACAAGTTATGTAAAGATGGAATAATTACAAGCATTTCAATGAATGCTAAACAAAATGAGTTTTCTAGTATTGTCCATACACCCTCTCGATCGGTCACGCGGCTCCACCTCCTCTACCACGCTTCTTAACTCGAGGTTTACCCGAAAATTTTAAGTGTAGCACCATTAGCATAACATGCTAGTGAGAGTAAAACAAAAGCAAGTAATCCTATGAACAAAATCTCATAACCGAAATCGTGTCCAAAGGCCTAAAATGCCCAATACTACTCACATCCACACTTCCAAATTTCCATACAATCAAACGATAGTAGAATGTCACCCATACATGTCAATACCATGAGATAGAAAAAGAATAAAGACTTAAAGTGTAATTAACATTCACAACTAAGTCTCACTACACGTTTCTAAGAATCGGTAAAAATAATATTAACTATCCTTATTACCAAACAAGTTTCATCGTATCGTGCTATTGTATGGATCGAAATCAACATACCACGTACCATATCACAACCATCGCACCATGATACGTATGGAACCGAATCAACATACTATCATGTGTCGTATCATAGATCATAATACCATGGTACGTACGGATCCGAATCCACGTACTACCATGTATCATATCTCAATCATCCGGTTATCGGGACTTTCACCATTTTGGGTATCAGGAATTTCACCATTTCGGATATCAGGACTTTCACCATTTGGTATCAGGAATTTCACCATTTTGGTATCAGGAATTTCACCATTTCAGGTATCAGGAATTTCACCATTTCAGGTATCAGGAATTTCACCATTTCAGGTATCAGGAATTTCACCATTTCAGGTATCAGGAATTTCACCATTTCACAACATGATACGTATGGATCCGAATCAACATACTATCATGAGCCACTTTACAAACTGTTAAGCTTCCTAAAAGTTAGTTAAACTCAAAGAATCCTACTAAGCTATTACGAAGCCTAACTATCTAGATTACACGAGTTATCACTCAAGTGCATCTTCTAATTACTTTACTTCCAAATCCATCAAAGTAACTTCCATTCCAATTTCATCTAACATCTCCAAATCTCATTTCCATACTTACAAACCTCTCCGATGTTCTCTAATCATCGAACTAACCATAAATCCAAACTTTCCTCCACTAACTTCCTAATTAAAGTCTCTAACCAAACTTAACTTCTAAGAAGCTAAATCCCGCTTAACTTCGATAAACAATAACATAATGAAACTTAATTCATAAAACAACTAACTTTCATTTTAAACTCACCTTGTAAACGAAGTCAACTCCGAAACACCGGTTGACCAAGAATCACGATCTATGCACGAAACCTATATAATTAAATACACCTAAAGTATATTAATTAACCGAATCGAAGAACGATCGTCACGATACTAAAATAAAAGACAAAACAACCCAGAACTTATGCCAAGAGGCCCACGGCCCAAGGGAAAGGAAGAAAAGGAATTGTTTTCCGGATTTTAAGCACTTTAAAGACATTTTGGTTTGGTTTCGGGTACTTTGGAGGTTGGTAACCTTAATGGGTAATCGCAATTTAGGGTTTTGAGCATTAAACCAATTCCGAAACAATTAGAAAATAGCAAAAACATAATAAACTAAACATCCTAAACAAAGCCCAAAGAGGGAAAAATCACAAGGGACGGGTTTCTGGCTCAAACTCGATTTTAGGGTTTAGGGAAAGTTTCTAAAAATGACTATAACAACCTTCCCGATTGATATCTTAAAGCTCCGGTGAACGAATTCGAAGATTACAACTCAATTCCACCATTAAAACACTATTCATAACAAAAATAAGAAACTTTAACATACCTTTAAGCCTCGATAAAACGAGCGAAAATTACGTTCAGTAGGTTGGAAATGATCTACGGGCCAAGGGCTTTCCAACGGATGTAGAATCGAGACGATCCGTTGAGAAATAAAGAAAAACCAAAAATTAGTTTTTGGCTTTTGGAGGCTCACGGCTGGACAGAGGAAGAAGATGCAGAAATTTGATGAAATTGCCTTTGATTTTCTATTTTAAGGGAAAATGAATAGTGAAATCTAGATATTTAAGAAATCGGGTAATGACGCCTACGTCCCTCTTTTGTTTTTGCTTTAAAAATGAAACCCGAAGCTTGTAAATAAATCTAAAGGTGATTAATAATTATTAATTGGCCCGTTAATAATTATTAATATCACCAAAACATAATTAAAGTACTAAAACGATTAAAAACTAATTCGGACGAAAATAGCTACTAAAATAGAAGTTACTGAATTAAAACTAAACTTTAAAAGCTTCATTAAATAAAAAAAAATTTTACCTCTAAAAGTAACGGGACGTTACACTTAGTTATACTTATTATGGCCAATAGATTATAAGCCAACAATTATTCATAAATAACCCTCAAATAATATGTGACGACCCGACTCCTTTTAACTCATTTGTGTCCAAGAACTTACTTACTCTTTGTTATCCATCCATTCAAAGAGATTTACATCAAGTATTCCACTTTTACTTACCAAGTCTCCCAAATGATCGAGGATCTAACTTCTAAGCATTTAAGAGGATGTGTTTCATAACACACATAATTTTATTTCATTCTCTTTAATAACTTATACTATACATAACGTTTACATTCAAGTGTTAATCTCCAATTTCAAGATCTTCCAATTAAAATGAGAATCTAGTTCTCTTATATGTATAACATAATAATTATACTAGGTTCAATACACCCTTATATTCTCTCATAATACAATTCAATTTCATTCCTCTTTCCTATAGCACTCGGCTATACCTCATAATTCATTCTTTTTCTCTATGGAAATGTATAATATACATAATGTTTCATTTCTTTTCTCTATAGTAACTCAGGTTATAAAAGTTTACATTCCTTTTCTTTGATAAATAATTCTAAGCTCACTCGGTATTAACATATTCAAACAAAAAAATTTGCGATTAATGACTATAATGTTAGCACACGCAGTCTCAACATTATTCATTAACTCGCCCAGCTAGTGAAAAGGGCACACAACCTTTACATTAATGTAACCATCACAAGCGAATAATGACAGGTAATGAAGCTCCCGCAGGCTAAGTTCATTCACCATTATGTCGCTTTCCAAAATAAAATATACAAAGTCTTTTCAATAATATCTTTCCTCCTCGAGTGAATAATAACAGGTAATGAAGCTCCCATAGGCTAAGTTCATTCACCTCATTAAACTCACTTTCCAAAATAAAAATATACAAAGTATTTTCAATATCATCTTCCCACCTCTAGTGAATAATAGCAGGTAATGAAGCTCTCGTAAGCTAAATTTATTCACCTCATTAACTCACCCACCGATATAGGTAATGAACTCTCGTAGGCTAAGTCATACTCTGTATCCTCGTATATGTATCATAGTAATTATGGATAATACTAGATAATGTGAACTCGTATAGTTCCATCATTATCTCATTATCCATCTCCTCTGATCATACAAAGTCCCACAGTCCTTTAACATTCCTCATGATACATATACGTAAACATAAAACGAATAATACCAGATAATGCAAGCACACTCAGTCTATGCATTGTCTTATTATTCCTCCCAATAATCGATTATGCAATATGATATGATATAAATATGCTTTTAAGTGCAAGTACAATAAATATAAACATTCAAAGTAATAGAGAGGACATAAAGGTAAATGGATCACGAATTACCCTTTATACATAAAATAAGAAATTAGGAACTTCTAATAAGAAAATAGTAAATAAATCAAGCCAAACGGCCTTCAGTTAAACTTGAATTACAAACTTTATCATAAAGTCTCCAATTCAAAATGACTCTATTGCTTTCAGTACATATACAAAGTTCCATAATCAAGTTCCTTATTCACCCCATTATACTTGAAACCTTCAACTTCCGATAATCTTTCTTAAACTTTGGAACGAATCTAAACTTAGAGCTTCCAAGAGTTAAACGTTTCCTCAAGAAATCCATGAGTTCTCTTACTCAATTGGAACTAACTCTCATGCCTAAGCATGTTAGCTCGCATACTTTAATCCTGTTGATTTAAACCTTAATCTCAACTTCCGATTCTACAAATCGTTCAACTTATTTGGTTTCTAAATTTACTTTAAAATCTATTTATTCTCACATCGAATGCTCCCGTGACAACCAAGTTCCCACGAACCAACAAACGATCAATCACAACTACAATTCATCAATTGCACAACATATTACAACTCATATCTAATATGAGAAAAAGTGTGATTTTCAGATAATAAAGAGTAAGTAAGTTCTTGGACACAAATCCGAATGGGGGTTTGGAGTCTATTGTTACTCTATTTTCTATTTATTTTCACTGGGCTTGTTGTTAGCTCATGATATTACAAACATTTTCAGGTAATGCTCGTGCTTGGGGTCGTGGGAGAGGAACTAGTGCAGTCTGATCTGGATGATGATGATGCCGAGTGGGACTAGATGTTATTTAAAGTCCATGGACTCACTTTGTCTTATATTTTGTCTTTTGAGATGTATATTTGTATATAAGCTCATAAGAGCTTTTCGTTTTAACTTTTTCAGTCATAAACTCTTTTAAACTTTACAAAAGGAATTGCAATTCCTTGTCTTTTAAATTCTCTTCTTGTGAAAAATGTAAAAAGGTTTTGGATAGTACAAGTTTTAAACATATCCATGCCGAATTTTTATTAAATATTAAGTCTTCCACTGAAATCTAATTTTAAATGAATTAAAAGGAGTCGGGTCGTCACATAATAACTCACAGATAATAAATTGCAAGAAAGAGATAATATCTAAAACAACTCAACATTCTCATCACAAATAATTAAATGGCCAATACTAAATGCATTTAATAATCAAGCTAAAAGAATTGAAATTCACACTATCAAGCAACAACAAAGCAACCATTGGGCTATTATTTACATTTAATCATTATCTAAGTCTATCCAATCATAATCGTCTCTAAAAATTATCCTTAGCATTAATAAGTCATTTTAAAACATTTATTAAATGGGTATTAATTATTAGTGATAAATAATTTAAACATCAAAATTTATTAATAAATATTCAAGCATCGATTTATAATATTTAATGTTTAATATGTCTAATTTAATTAATAACATAAAACTATTTATCAAAACGACCCAATAATATTAATACATTAAATCACTTAATAAACTAATCACAAAATATCAATTTAAATCCTTAAGTAGAGATTTAACCTACATTAAGTATAAATCGAGCTAACAAACGACTCCAAAATAAATCCAAAATACTCCTAACGTTGCCCAAGACCAGCTCAATTATTAATTTGGCGACAACCGAGCTGACGGGGAGAAAATCGGCTCAAATTGAGCCAAAAACAACCCTAAACACTTCTGGATTAGCTGGATTGATTCTTCTCCACAACAACAACCGCACGCAAAAACAAAGAATAACGAGGTTGCTTACCCAGATTCCGACGATGTCTGGTGAGAAAATCCTGACGACTTTGATGATCAAAACACATTCCAAACGACGAAGGAGATTTGAAATAGAGATAAACTAAAATTGATTTGATATAAATTACTAAAAAAAAATTGATTTGATATAAGCCTCAAACCAAAACGTTGAAACTCAAAAACCGGCGAGGAAAACCCAGGAACTGGTGAGGTCTAAATCCAAAAAAAAGCCATGAATAACATCAAAGATTTGGTTTAAACGTATGAGAAATTGAAAGAACAATGAACGATTCAATTACCTTAACGAATTAACAAATAAACGCGATGATTTTCCTTGATTTTCTGACGACTCTGGAATCCTGGACGAATAGTTCTTTGATAGACAAAAAAGTGATGGGAAAATAGAGATTGAATGACTCGAATTTGATGGAAAAGAAAGAACATGTACGATTATGAATCACTTCTCAAATTTGATAAAAAATGGTGATGTTTTCTAGCGATTTCTGGCGAGGGCTTGTTGATGGTGGCGAGGCTGAGAGAGAGAGAGAGAGAGAGAGAGAGAAATGAGAGTTGAATGATGGTTTGACCTATAATCCAGTACTATTAAATGTATTAAGTTGACTATCAAAAGACTGTAATGCCCCTTTTAGAAACATTAGAAAGAAAGGGTATCAACAGTATTTAGATTATAACTTTTTTATTCGGGGTTTAGATTAAAGAACGACTCGTTGTGTTGAACTCATAATGACGAAACGATCAATAAGAGCTTAAAATAATGTTATTTAAATCGAAATTGGTTAAATGGCCAAAATGCCCATAAGTGAAAAATCGGGTTGTTACATTCCATCCATGGAACTTGAAAGATTTTGAATTAAAATTATATTTAAGGTTGATTTATGATAATTTCTTGAGCCCTATACTTCAAAATTTTGAAATACCAAAAGCCCCAAAACCCTAGACAAAATGTTGAGCCTCTTGATGTCCTCCCTTGATAATTTGTGTTTTTCCTTTGAATCGGTTTACTAAAAAGTGTCCAAATGTCCTAAAAAGTTTATCCATTGACAAAAATACCTAAGAAAGTTCCCCAAACGCCCTCGTGATGTCCAAAAATGGCTCAAAAACCCGAGACACCCCCTTGTTATGGAATGTTCGACCGAGAGCCTTATAGGGGATATCATAGGCTATTTTTCATCATTTGTTTAATTGCTTATCGTTTTTGTTTATTTGGTTTAATTTAGTCTATTTAGGTGTAACTAATTGTAGGTGGTGCGTGAATCCTTGCTTGACGCTAATTGCGGGATTTTGATTTTTAATTCATTAACAAAAGGTAAGGATAAATAGAATTTACGGTAAATTTAGGAACTAAATTCATGAACGACTTGTATGATTTGGGAGTTGAGTAAAACTTTAGAATTAAGAGAAGTTTAGCATGCTTAACAAAGGCATAGCTTTTGGGACTATAGTTATAAATCTTGGTTTATGTTTATTATGGTTTAAATGATGAGTTATGGTTGATTTGTTAAAGAGATTTTTTACTTATAGTCTTTTTAAGGGAATTTTCTGAGTTATTATGTTTTTATGAGGTTGTTAGGATCTATGGTTGAGACATTGAGAATATTATGACTTTGTAGGTTTACGGAATATACGGAAATTATGAGAATAATGAGGCTCTGTTTATGTTTCATACATTATTGGGACTTTGTTTATGATTCTTACACTTATTCAGGCTCTGTTTATGTTTCTTGTACCATTGGGACTCTGTTTATGTTCTACTTGCATCATGAGGCTCTAGATATGTTTTTAATGATTTTAATAGGTAAATAAGATATGTAAGGACTATTGGTACCTAGCATGATCTTAGTTTACTTATGACGTGGGGATGTGTTCTTTGCATTATCTGGTATTATCCATGTTTTTATATTTTGAAGTAAATGAGTTATGTGAGGACTATTCGCACCTAACATGAACTTAATTTACTTATTGCAGACATATGAATGGGTGAGATAATGTATATGTTGTGTGCTCTTTACACTATCTTATATTTTCTATGTTTTATTGATTTATTCTAATTCAGATGTGTAAGGACTGTTGGCACCTGACATGATCTTCAATTACCTTTGAAATATTTGAACGGTAAGAGGTGATGAGATGTTATTTTTGCATGTAGCCTAATCATGTTAGAGGCATGTTTGGGATGTTGAAAGATGAGATTGAGTATGTGGGTCAATGAGATATAAGTTGTGAAAATGTAATGTTTAGGTTTGGTAAAGTTTTTAGGGTCTAGACACAAATCTGGATTAGAATTTGAGACCTAAAGTTACTTTACTTTCCATTTATCTTCACATGGTGTTTTAGCTCATGATACTACTTTTCATGTGCGAGGCATGGATGGGGTCGTGGGCGTGGAGTTGGTTCAACCTGATCTCAGTGTGATGACACAAAAGAGTTGGACTAGAGATTATTTTATATTGTCCATTGACTAGTCTTTATTTTTCTTGATTTGAACTTGGTTTGTTAATACCCTTTTGGGTACTTGCATATTGATAAACTTCATGACTTTGAAACTTTTTATCTATTATCTTGATGGATGTTAAACTTTGAGATATTTAAAATCAAAAGGGTTGTGCAACCCGTTTTGTGAATGATATGGGTTTTACCCAAACTTGTGTATCAGGTGATATTTGTTTTTATTAGTCTTCTGTTGTGTTTTATTTTGAAAATAAAGAGTCGGGTCTTTACATGTGGACTGTGATGTGATTGTTTGATGTTGTGATACAAGAAGATCATGTACAAATTTATGGATATAATGGGCCCTTGGATGAAGGAGGTTTTGGCTCTCCATTGAATTGAGTGAATCATGGATATGCTGGGTCATTGGATAAAAGATGCATTGGCTCACCAGTATATCAAGTAAATCAAGGATATAACGGGCCTTTGGATGAAAGAGGTCTTGGCTCACCAGTATACGAATATTATGAATGTATTGGGCCCTTGGATGAAAGAGTCCTTGACTCATCAATACATCAGGCTCATGATTGAGGCCATATTCCTTTTGTTAAATAAATCGAGTCCATGGAATGAGTATCACAATTTGTTTGATTGATGAGATTTGAAATAAATGTTTTACTCTATGGTGAGCTAGTATGAGTTATATGTGGCATTAATCTGAAAGTGTTACATGTGGTAACAATATGACAACACAAGTTGTGGTAATGATGTGAGAGCAACTTCGACTGGATTAGGCCATAATTTTTTATTCCGTATCTCATTTTAATCGTGTATTATATATTCATATTTATTTTATGTTAACTCGACATTTTTTTTTCTCAGGGAGCTTTATCAGGACATTATTACTATGATCAAACTATTGCATTGTTGGGTAAAATGTCTAGCTGACTCGAAGTTCACTCGTATGTTTCTTTGGAGCTGAGTGGCATTAGCGATTGCTTGGCATGATTTACTTGATCCTTATTCAATGTAGTACCAATAACAAGCCGACACAATGATCTATATGGATGTCACACAATAAACTAGATCGATATATTGCACCTACAATGGGTTCAAAGAGATGTCTGTATAGATCATATTGTCAAAACTTAGTATATTGATGCTTACACCACTACCACTGTTGAAGATGGATACCATGCGTAGTATAGAACATCATTATTAGCTTATGTGGTAAGTAACTAAATTATAAGTTTGACTTATTTAAATAATTCAACTTATTTGATATTATTGTTATTATTTCATTCTTGTCTCTTGTAGAAAAATGGTATAATTGCTAATACGATGAGATGCAGGACTGACTTGAGGATTTTTTACGGGTACAACATCCACATGGTCAAGTAACCGCTCTTGCAGAGGTTATCGACGCGTCAAAAGAAATAATGCCTCTACCATGCATAACATGACATGGATCAATATAAGGTTTTGTAGCATGCGAATATTGGGTAAGTGGCGGTTGATATTTGACCTCCTTCTATCTCATTGGGTGTGGGTCCATAAGGGTGGAGCCAAGAATTTTTTTAGGGGGGCGAAAAATGCATTAAGCTTTTTTTTCTTCTCTTTTTTTTGTTAAAATCAGGGGCAAATATAAAAAAAAAATGTACCAAAATGAGGGGGGTGGGAAGGCGATTACATAAAATTTACATTTATAGATAAAATTCATGCAAAAAAGATATAAAAAAAAATTACATAAAATTTTCAACTCCCCTTCAACCCTACCATTTTGTATGATTGCGACACCTGGATCAACATTTACATCCTTCCAACATGCTCATGCATCCTCATTGCTTCAAGATAATCATGCAATATATATGGAGGCAGATGCATAATGTAATCGTATTCCTGCTTTCAAAAAGCAATGATGATCATAATATCTATATAAGACACATTAGGAAGACCTGAAATTAATACAGAGTACAAACAGCTGGTTTTGCTTATAACTATACTGGAATAGAATTGGAGACTAGATGCTAAAAGCTAAACAATTCGGAGAAGACCACCTGCGCTTGATGAGATCTTCTGAACTTGGATCCAAAATATAATTTAATTAAAAGATACTGCAACTATGTACAGAATCAGTAAAAGAAAACCCATGTTCATAGCTGACTAGAATAAGTGATTGCAATTTCCCATCAAATACTAAACTGATGTACATAAAATACTGAACCTACTTGAACCGCTAAATATGCATTTACCCTGCATGCAAAACTATGTTGGCGGTTTTTTCTTCGTTACACCTGAATTGCCTATGAGAATAACACACTCAACCTACTTAAACTGCTAAAAGACGAGACTCGGTCCATCCTAAAAAAAGCTCGTCTATAATTTATTTATGTCATCAATAGAAAGGGGAATATATTACACTTAGACTCCAAAACCAAGCAATTTTTGTATTGCTAAACTTGCTATGAATGAGCAAAGTAGAAACAGGAGTACCAGACTCGAAGGAATTTTTTATAAGACAAGTTGTGATTTATGATGTTACAAAAAGTAAATGTAAGACTCAAATGAAACAAAATTTGACTGACCTGTCTATTGTTCTTCGTAGTATGGTGGTGTGGCCTGAACACACAAGTCATTGGCATCCCCATCATTATTGTCATCATCCTCATCCTCTCCATCTACCCAGTTACTGGGATGACGTTGTGAAACAGCACAACCATTTATTTCAGACCTCTCTGAATGTATCGCGTTGGCCAATAGGAAAATATTACAAGCAGCAGGTGTAACAAGATATTTTAGGTAAGGCAATTAAATACATACTAACCTTGAGGCTCTCTTCCCTGATCCTTTCCCATAGGATTGCTACTAAAATAACAGTCAAGTATAGACGTTACAGGTAAATATGTACGAGGAAAATAATAATGACAGATTCCAAGATAAAAACAATTGGTTTGTTTGGCTGAGTATTGCATTATGTGACAGCTCGTAGCTGGAGGTAATTTTTCAAAAAGGATAATGATTTCTCATTTATTCATGTCCAAGTTTATTTCTTCAATAAAAAAGGGAAGAAATTTAGTTGAATAGTACTAGAGAGCTTCTAAATCAGAGTTACTGCTACATCACCTTCCAATAAATAGTCTTTATAAAAAGTAGATGTTCAACCCAAATCAGAAAATTGGAGTTACCATACTGAATTTATGCACAACTTGACATTCAACTATTTGGTGTTAGATCCAATCATATAAGTAAAGTCATCATATAAGTGGCAAAACAATAAAATCACCTCAAAACTAATGAATATTGAAACAGATTGCACAGTAAAGGATACTTTGAACCATCAACATGCTTATTTGCTCGAGCAATTTCTGAAATTTGCATCGTACTAATCCTTTGAACGTCCATCTGTTCACAAGAACTCAAATTCCTCTCACCTTCTACCTGTCTTTCAGCACCATTACCACTCTTTGCTGCACTTCCTAACAAATGGAAGAAAGATTGATTTTAGATACAAAAAAGATTACTTGCCCAGAATTTTTTTTAAAGTCAGAAAAACAAAAATATTGAGCAAGAGAGAAAAAAAGCACATGTACTGCCATGAACAACTAGTGACCTGAGAGCTCTGACCAAATTCTGGTATGGTCAGATGGATGCTCGGAAAAATTAGCTCTGGACCTATCGTGCTGTGCTTGGGACTCGGTCCTATGATCAGTTTCATCATGCATAGTGGCAGCCTCTTGTGGAGGCTCTGATCGGCTTCCTGCATGTAGCTGGGATACTAGCATGGTAGCAAGTACAAGTGTGGCATCAAAGTTTGAACCAGAGCCATCATCCAAACCAAATTTTGGTGCCAATAGAATAGGCCTGTTTCCCCAAATACCAAACTATTGTGTAAAAACAAATGATATCATAAATGGTTAGTCAGACAAATTACTTTCGATAATTAGATGGAACACATAATAATTAATTTTGTGGGTATGGTAGTCAAGACAAGTAAGCCACAGACTACAAATTCAAAAGCATGAATAAATTTCAAACACTATTAGGTCACTTTTCATTTCAACCATATAGAAACCATTCTATCTTGTTTCATACATGAATAATCATTTAAGCAAATTTTGTATACTCCTTATCTTCCATCCATGTCCATTTCTTCATAGTTTCAATCATAGCCTAAGTTTTGTCTTTATATGTATAGAAAAACATAACCCCAGTTACCAAGTTCATTCGGAAGAATGAACAAAATAATATTTTCAAGCCCACAAATCCACGCCAAGAATTTAGAATATCAGATATTGTATTATAACACTACAATGATTATGAATTCGACTATTTTAACATTTTAAAATTTTTTAAAGAATTAAATGTAAAATACACCCTGCAATTTAGATTATTGCTAAATTATACCTTACAGTATATTTTTTTTTTTAAACATTTCTACACCTAAGTAAAATTGTAAATCACACCATTCTATAAATTAGTTTCATCGAAATTGAGACAAATACATATTCTACTTATACCACATGTTGCAATACCGTTAAAAAATAACGGAAAATTTGAACATATAAGTGTGATTTATAGATTTTACATCTTAGTAGCATTACGGTTTTCTACTCAATTTTTGTTTTATTTTTTATTTTTCATGAAATTGGAATACATGACGTGTAGAATATGTATATGTCTCGATTTCGTTAAAACTAACTATAGAAAGGTGTGATTTACTGAGTGTAGGCGTGTTTTAAAAAAAAATAAAGTGTAGGGGTATGATTTAGAAATAGTCTAAAGTGCATGAGTGTATTTTGAATTTAACTCGTTATTTAAAAAAAAATGTCAAAAGAGGAAGCAAAGAATAAAATAAAGTCAGGGAACGAGGAAGATGTGTGATTCTTACTCCCCGGCCTTTTCAAAATACAAGTGGATGTCAACTTCACAGCCCTCGCAGAAAGAAAGAAATGCCTGAAATTTGAATTTTGAATTTTGATAATGAAAGAAATTTAAAAGAAATGCCTAAAACAAAATAATATGAAAATCAAAAAAGAAAAATCTGCATATTATCGTGCTCCATAGATGATAACATATTCACCACAACACATATAGAAGATAAAGTTGGTACAAAAGGAAGAAGAGCATTCCAGAAACGTAAGCATATTTAAACCCAAATACTAGATCCCAAAGCTTATATTAAAGTACCTTTAATTCTTTTACTCCAAATGTGACATCTACTGGATCACCGGAGTGAGAATAATGGACAAACTCTTCCATAGGATCTATCCAGAGTTGGGTGTGGAGAAGTGCGTCATTGTCTTCAGTTAAAAAATGAGATAAATCACAATTGTTAGTAGTTTGTGTGGAAAATAGCATATATTTAAGTTCCTACGATCTTAATAGCAGTATATATTTATTGATGTAGGCATGTAACACTTAATAATCACCTTTGGTTGGGTCTATATAACTTCTAAGCTCAACAGCTTTTCCTTCGATCTCACTTGCAGCTTCAGTGGGTAAGGATGTCGGTTCTGTTGCAATAATGGTGATCTCCTGCAAGGATGACTGGAAATTTGATAGCAATCTATTCAAATCTCGAGGCCTCACCACTAAGTCACTTGGGAACCGTGACCTGTCAAGTGACAAGTGCTGTATGTCTGGCTCGACATTGCAAGTAATGCAATATGTTTTCTTCATTCCTGCATGCCAGAAAACATCGATGTATGTAAAAGAAAAGCCATAAAAAACCAAAAAATGGGTGGTATCGGAAGACAGTTGCTTTTGGAAAGAGCCAGATTTTTTGTTGCATCACTTTTTTTTAATATCAATCTTAACAGGTTCAAGATAGCTCTGGCCTTAAAATGATTAATAGACGGAGAACAAACAAGCAATTCTTTAACAAAAGTTGTTATCACTGCATTTTCATGTGCTTATTTCATCCATTAATATATAAAAATGGTACAAGTCAAAGTGCGTCTAAAAAAAGCCTAGCTGAAATTTGAGCCTGAATTTATGCCCTTGGAAGGCTGAAATTGGAAAAATGGAAAGAAAAAAAACAATAACAATAACAACAAAAATGACTCAAAAATTTGCAGAATGAATTCATCTGCATCCTGCTTAAGCGACACCCAAGAATACAAACTTGACCACCTTTTTAGGACACCATCCTCTTCGTACATTATATTACTCTAAATGCTAACAAAGATAGATAAGCATAGTGTTGAGATATATGATTAAATTTACCTTGAACCATTGACTTAAGCTTTTGATTCAATTGGTGATTTAACATATTTAATATGGTATCACAGCAGGAGGTCCTGGGATCAAACCTCTATTATGTCATTTGCTCTAATTTCCTCCCATTTAAATATTCCACATGTTTGGGTCTTGTGCAAATATCCAAGCCCACATGTGAGGGGGAGTGTTGAGATATATGATTAAATTTACCTTGAACCATTGACTTAAGCTTTTGATTCAATTGGTGATTTAACATATTTAATACATAGATTATATATAGACCTTCAGTTAGCCTTCATGTAACTATTCTTTTAGATGATAATATGTATCAGCCAACCACCACATATGTAGCAATTACTGACAGAGCCAAAATTATTGAAAATTATCATCCAACTTAGTGCCATGAAGTACTCCATGAAGCAGATCCTAAATGGCGAGTACTCAATGCCCAAGGTTGAAATTGACCCTAACATTCCAAGACTCTTGTGTATTTTCATTTCTATTTGATATATTGTTTCATATTAAAAGAAAAAAAATCCTTTTACCTCCTGCCATATTAATAACTTTTGTGTTTCCCATTGTCAAATTTGAGAATATTTCACTTGAGTAATTCTTTTTTATATAACCATGGATGTCCAAAGAAATTTACTCTAGTAAAGTTCTACATATAACCCTTTTCTTCTTCAATATAACTAACAGCATTGCTTGCAGCATCCAATCTTACATCAATTGTACATAGATATTGTCAAAATCTTTTATCGCTTTAGTTTCATTCTTTAATAGAAGTTACGATAAAATTTACAAAAACTTTACATATTTTTTCAAAAACGTTATATGAAACGATATGTCGTTGCAAAGTCTCTCAATCGAGCTAACTAGACAAAAACTTTTGTAATTACGATTATTTTTTTTATTAATGCCAACTGGGAAAACTTTCTGTAGCCCTTTTGGCCCTTTGGTGATATCTTAATCACCTCTTTTGTAATCTTCTTTTTATCTATTAATGATATCAGTCTGTTTCATATCAGAACCAGAACCATTCAAAATGAACATCATTGTACAACATTCTAAATGTGCCAGCATCTGCATTTCTCATCGATCATTTAAACATGATATGTAGCACAAGAACAACACATGTCGTGATAATAATAAAAGAAAATAAAAAAAGGCAGAAACTTGTAAAGGAAACTTCACCATTAAAGCATTCCAAAGTCCATAGCACTTTTGATGCATCAGGATCAGGCAACTGCACTCTCAAATGGTCTATACTTGCAATCGGTGTCCTTAGAACAGAACAAACGGCCTGGCACAATATAATAAGTTAGCTTCGGTGCTAATGGAAAAAAAATAATATATCGTTTAACATAACATCACCCCATACCATACCATACCTTCAAAAGAACACTACATTGCACTTGATTACCAGAAATGACATAGACATCAAATAATTCCGGTTGGAACGTTATAGCTTGATAGGCAGACCGCGATGCATTGATAGTGTAAAACGCAAGCTGAATTTGAGAATAAAATGATTAAAAGTGAAACAATTCAACAAAAGCAATGAATCTTCAGCAATATTAATTTGAAATTTCCCTCCTAGCAAACATGATCCAATTATTAGTTGAAGAGAAGATAACAGTCTAGAAATTAGACAGAGATTCAGAGGAATATGTACAAAAATCTCAACCTAATTGCATCAAATTTGTTAAAAGTGAAAATTGGTAAGCATGGATTTGAGGCTTTTGAGAGAAATTGGTAATAAGAAAAACCTGAGAAGAAGAAGCTTGGATGACGAGCTCGTTTCCGATACGAGAAAGAGAAGTGACTGAGCGAGCGAGGGTTTTGAGAGCGTTGCCGCTCAGACTAAACTCCATTTCACTGAGAGAGAATTTTTTTTTTCCCTTTTTTTTTCCTGTTTTGGCGGGAACAAGAAGAAGAAGAAGAAAGGAAAGGGACTACAAATCTGAGACGTACACGTATCAACCGCCGATCATCGATGGTGATCATGTCTACCAGACTGCCCACGGTCTAATGAAGTGATTATATTGGAAATTTATCCAAATCACCTTTCGTTTTAAGATTATTTGGGGGTTTCTTCAGAAATATTGTTGTGACGACCCAACACTTTTAAATAAATTAAAATCAGAGAAAACAGCGGAAGTTTTTTATTTTAAGAAAAATTTGCGTGGTTTTGTTTGAAAATTGGCTAGCCAAAAACCTGTTTACATCCTAATTTTTCAAATCTAATAAAATCACATGGACTTTAAGTCCCAATCAGGAGTTCAAATATTTAATATCATAAAAACCACATCAAAAGCTCTTATGAGCTAAATACACATATATATCATCAAAGTCTTTGAAATTCAAAAAAATAATTACATAGACTTTACAACAACGAGTCCATCTCGAGGTCAACATCCCTCGATCACACAGCACCATCTCCTCTCCCTCGACCTCTGGCCAGGGCATGACCTGAAATTGGTTGTAATATCATGAGCTAACAACTTAAGCCCAGTGAGAATAATAAGCATAAAAAGTAAAGATAGACCTCAAACTCGCATTTCGATTTGTGTCCAAATAATCTAACACAATTAACTCCTAAAGTCCTTCAACTCTAGGTAATTTCATTCTATATTCTCTGAAAGGATGTTATTACTAACTCTCGTAGTCAATCCTCATCCAATTACTTGTTATGACATAAATAAGAATAATAAATAAAACTTTGCTTAAATATAACATCTCGATTCTCTTTCTCATCTATCATATGCATAAAAGTAATGAGTACATCCCGTGGGATACGCATTCGCCATTTATGCATGAAATGAAGGTAATGTGGATTTTCACATACTATCCACCCTTATCCTTATGTATGAAGTAGCGTGGACTTCTTCTGGAATATCCACCAGTACTTATGCATGGAAGTAACGTGGACTTTTCCCGTAGTATCCACCAGTACTTATGCATGGAGGTAATGTGGACTTTTCTCGTATTCCACCATTAACCTTTCGTTTTTCTTTCTCACTTTCTTTTCTTTTCAATAATGCGAGATGTTATGCATATGCTTGCAAAAGTAAATAAAGTAAATGTAAATGATAAAATAATCGAAACATGCATAAAGTAAAGGAGCATAAAGTAAAGACATAAAGTAAAGGACATAAGTAAAATAGATAGTAATCTCGGACAAACGATATGTCGATCGAACTCCGGTATCAATAATAAAAGTAGAATCATAACTTAAACGATTAACCTATACCATCAAGGATTCTAAACTTCCAATATAATCTGAGGTTCTATTAATCGTTCTAAATACAAGTTTGGATCTTTTAACTTCCTATGATCCAACCTTAATTTCGAATCGAATCTAACTTAGAATCTTCTAAGATTCAATACTTTCCTTTAGAACTTCTAAGTTCTCACTTAAAGGATTAACTCTTAATCCTAAGGGTACTAACTCACATCCCTCTAATCTTAGATTCGGATTCTAATCTTAGTTTCAAATTCTACAAACCTTCATACTCATTCGCTTTCTATAGTTACTTTAAATCCTAATTATTCTCACCTTAAAGGAAGATGACTTTGCTCCTAAGTCCGAAGGAGCGATCAAGCAAGTGGTTCGAAAACACCTACAATTAAATTATATCACATAATCAATAATTTACCAACTATCGATCAAACATCAACTAAACGTTCAAAACAACGAAAAAACTCCACAAACCACCCATAGAGGCTCTCGGTCCTCTCAAGAAAATGGGCTTCGGGTTTGGTTTTCCGGCTTTTAGGCAATTTAAAAGTGTTTCGAGTT
Organism: Gynostemma pentaphyllum; assembly: GCA_028015215.1. Classification (NCBI taxonomy): domain Eukaryota; kingdom Viridiplantae; phylum Streptophyta; class Magnoliopsida; order Cucurbitales; family Cucurbitaceae; genus Gynostemma; species Gynostemma pentaphyllum. Next base: position 23,785,856 of record CM051348.1, read on the forward strand.
GGTTTTAAGAAAATTCGATATTCCCGATTTCAATGGGTATCGATAATTAGGGTTTTCGAACATTATACCCTTTCCCGAATCGAATTTCAATAAACATTATTTCATTAAATTCTAACCCATAATCAAACCCAAAAAGGTAAATTTCAAACGGGAAGGGCTTCGACTGAAACTCGGTTTTAGGGTTAAGGGATTGTTTCCAAAAACACTTAAAACAACTCCCGTATTAACAAACACCGAGTTCTACAACACGAAATCGAAGGAAATCAAAGAAAACTCCATTAAAACACTATTTGAAGCTTAGGGTTTGAAACTTTGCTTACCGAGAACTCCGTATAACACTAGTGGCAAGTACTATGGTTAGGTGGAAAAGGATCCTTGACTCGAGGGCTTTCCGATTTATCCAAGATCGAGCCGATCCGTCGAGAAATAAACGAAAAGCAAATTTTCTCTTTTCTTCTTGGAGACCCACGGGTGGGAGGAGAGAATTGGAGAGTGATTTGTGGTCAACTTGTGGTCAAAGTTTCATTTAAAGAAGATGGCAAATAGTATTTAGATATTTTACAAATTTGGAAATGACGGTTGCGTCCTTTTATGACTTTTGGCTTAAAAAAACGAATCTCGAACTTCTTAAACTATTCCAATGGTGATTAATAATTATTAATTGTCCCGTTAATAATTATTAATACCATTAAAATGAAAATAAACTAAAAAGGTAATTAAAAGAACTTAAACCGAAATAAACTACTAAATTCTAATTTACTGATAAATAAATAAACTTTAACTATTTAAATTAAAATAAAATAAATAAATAAAAATTTTACCACAAAATAAAGGGACGTTACAATTGCAAAATAAAAAAATAATTCATGATAAATGGGGGAGGGAAACTAATTCCAAAACTACCGAACAGACGATTTACAGCTTAGTCAGCATAAATCGTCTGTTGAACACACGTTTTTAGTTTCTATTCAACTGACGCTTTAGACCATGTTTTGTTTTTCCTTCTTGGCCTAAAATGTCTATTCAACAGACATTTTTTACCAGAGGCTTTTTATAAAACGTCTGTTCAACAGACGTTTTTGACTAGAGGAGTTTTATAAAACGTCTGTTGAACAAACGTTTTTTACCAAAGGATTTTGTAAGCAAAGTTTCTCTAATTTCATGAAATCAATTTCCGTTTTTGGCAATTTTTTTCAAGCGTAAACATGATGTAAATTATAAAAACATATATATATACAAAGTAATGATTAGAACAAAATAACTAACATATATATAATGTTATAACTAAATAATGTGATCATAATAAACTAAATAATGTAATTTGAACACAATAATGTATGAATGTTATGTACAAAAACAAAATTCATCTAAATAAGCTAATGAGTGCTGCGGGAGGGAGGTCTTCTATTTCGAGTTGGGTTTCGTCTTTGTTGTGGGCGCCTCTGTTGTTGGCGTCCTCGTGGAGCTCGAACTGTGGAAGGTCTCGCGGAAGATCCTGCCTCATGATCATAATCGCCCCTAATAATGTGAGATCCCGGAGTCGGTATGAAAATGGGTGAAGAAGGTCCTGAATGGGAGTTGGTGATGGAGAACGGCGTGGAGTACCACTTGGCATCATGTCATACTCCCGCTCAATGTCATCAGGCATATGGGGGTTTTCTTTAGTACGTCGTCTTACCCTTGGCACAACCGGTGCATTTGGAACTCTATATAATTGTTGCATCTCATCAACCATGGCCAAATATTCATCACATAATTCAGGGATCTCACCAATGTCCGTCACAGCTCGAATGCGTGTAAATCCAGACGCCTAAGATAGAAATACAAGACATTAGTGATATGTCGAATTACACTAGTGTAAAAGAAATAATAAAATCATTACCATGGAGCCAATAGCTGTCCCCTGACGCGTCAAATATCGTCAAGTGATAGTATTAAACCATGCCATATATCCCACATCAACATTTGAGCTGCCATCAACTGGATCACCTCGAAGAAGATGATTCCGACGAGATAACCACTCCTCAACATAGTGAAAATGTTCACTCCTCCAATCTACGGCACAAGTCCGAAGATCCATAGCATGCAAACCTCCTGGGTTAGCGTTACATGGTTCTGGCACGACCTGTATGAGGCCAAACTGTCGTATGACCCTAGAGGGAAAAATGAACTCGACTATACTGAAGCATATCAATGGAGCTTCTGCAAACCAACTATCCTGACCGTTACGACAGTATGCAGGAAGACCGTCCAAGATAGTGGTATATGGCTCCCAAATGACCTACATAATCAAAAGGTGAAAATCACTTAGTATAAAAAGTGTTGATAAACATTAATGTATCAGTTTAAACTTGCGACATACCTGCTCTGGCCGTAGAAGATCAAACATATATTGATACTGGACCAAAACATGAGTGGGAAGAGCGGTGACGCAAAAATCATCTGTCCATCTACAGAAAAATACCAAGTTAAGTATTTGAGATATATAAAAACAAATAGAACTTCTAAAACAACTATACATACCAAAAGCCTGCAGGACGACCAACTAACTCATGATCGCGAGCGTGGTACGCTGAGGGACTATCGTAGTCATAGGAAAACGATCTAATGCCCAAACCTGAAGTAAGACGAGTGGGCCAGCAATGTCCGAAGCATCTGAAAATGAGGCGCGGCACATCTGTCTATATAGCCATGCCAAACATGCTGACCCCCAACTTAGTCCTCCGACAGCCTCAAAATCCTCTAATAATTATAGAAACATAAGATGCACTAACGTATTAGATTTGTCAGCAAACAGGAATCCACCGATCAGCTCCAAGATGTAAGCACGTGCATATCTAGCTATGGTCACATCGTCTGCATGACGTGGCAAACTCCTGAATGTCGAAGATAGCCATGTCAAACTAAGCCTGGATCCATGTAAATGTTGAGGAGGTGGTATGACCCCCAATAAACGCTCGCATAACGCCACCCAGTTAAGACGCGCTCTGCCAGTCACAGGCTCTCCATCACCTGGGAGACCAAACTGGACTGCAACGTCCTGTAGTGTGATGGTGCACTCTCCCACTGGTAAGTGGAATGTGTGAGTCTCAGAACGCCACCTCTCCTCTAATGCAGTGATAAGACTCCAATCCAAGCGTATGAAACCTAAAGTGGCCACACCATAAAAACCTGACGCTCGTAGATGTGGCTTGATACGAGGATCTATAGGTCCAATAACACCCTCCCTAAGTCTACAATGGAGGCTGGCCCCAGCCTCATTATCCCAAACCAATCGTGAGCGATGTGTGGCCTGTAAGTGTAAAACAGACTTATCATGTGGCCCGGGATCCATATCCTTCAAATATAATAAAAGACATGTATAACTATCAAGATTAATATAATAAAATACATGAATAACTCAAATTTAGATTACAAATACAATCAAATTACAAATACTATGAAATTTAAATTACAAAGACTATCAAATTATATTCTACTATCAAGTATTTTTAACAATTACATCATAACTAGGGTGGTGCAACAACGTGTCTCGAAGGACATTTTCTTCTATTATGACCTTCTTGCTTGCAAAGGCCACATTGATTCTTCGTGCCTGGTTCTCTCCAATCCATCTCATTTCAAATTCGTGTACTTTTTGGTCTACCAGGTTCACACAATTTCGTCTTATCAGGATGAATAATGGGAAAGTTAGGATTTGGCCATCTTGCTTCATGTGGAATCGGTTAGAATTGGGGAGCGTAACACTTTCTAAACTCGGATACTAAGTACGTAGGCTCAACATGTGCCCAATAGTCAAGACACCACTTAGAACACACGGCAATGACATGTAAACACGGAATGCCATACTCTTGCCACTTTCCACACGTGCAAGTGCGATCATTCAACCTAATGATTTGTTTGTTCCCTCCTTTTGAATTAAAGTAATGATATCTTGTTCTTACTTCAAACAAATCGCTAGCTCGATCAAACATTTCAACATCATGACTTGATGCCCTTGCTTCATTATGCTCTACTTTATCGAGAGCATACCTACAATACAAAACATGTAAATCTCCAACCAATCGACATATTAAAGAAAATTACTGACAACATGACAATGCTTACCTTGTATACGTTTGCCTGTTGTCAAGTGCACTTCTCAATACATCTCGTTGTTTGATAAAGTAACACACGCAATGATAGTATGTGAGTTGGACTAGTGCGGTGATAGGTAGCGATCGAGCCCCTTTTAGAACACCATTAATGCATTCTACAACATTGGTGGTCATGTGTCCATACCTATACCCACCGCCATGTGCTTTTGTCCACTTTTGAATTTCGATATTGTTAAACCATGACAAGCAATCCTTGTTCAAAATTTTAACTTCCTCCATCCACTTCTCAAATTTATGAATCTGACTCTGACTCGCAGCACGATAAACTAGATTTTTCTACTGCTTACTTTTGAACTTGTTGTTGAAATTACTGACAACATGTCTCAAGGAAAATCTATGGTGTGCCAACGGTTCCGCCCAACCATTATTGGGGTCATTCACAGCGGCTATGATACCCGCATGTCGATCTGAAATCAAACATATGCCCTCTCTTTGTGTAACCCTAGTTCTCAAGTGATACAAAAACCACCCCCATGTGTCTCTACTTTCCTCACCAACAATAGCCCAAGCTAGAGGAAATATGTGGCCGTCGGAGTCAATAGACGTTGCAATCAATAATTTCCCCGTATACTTAGCATATAGGTGTGTTCCATCTATTTGAATGACAGGCCGACAAAACTTAAATCCTTCTATAGACGGCCCATATGCCCAAAAAACGCATTCAAAAATTTTATGGCCTCTCAAATTAGTGTTCCCGAATCTCCACTCAACCTGAGTCCCGGGATTTGTTAGTTTCAAAATATGCATCCATTTGGGCAACAACTGATACGATTCTTCCCAATTTCTGAACACTCTCTCTATTGCTTTGTTTTTCCCTCCCCACACTCGTCGGTAGTGTACATTATATCCAAAAACACGCTTCAAGTACGCTTGCAATACTACAATTTTTACACTTGTATCTTTTTTCACCATATCACTAATTTCTATGGCAATCAATGTCGAGTCAAGTTGGGGGTGATCTTGAGTTAAACGTGCATAAACACAAGTATGTGGCCCGACATACTGAGTAATCTCAAACAACTGGTGTGTCTTCTTTTTAATACCACGAAGTCTCCACGGACACTTGTTAGCCCATTTCTTACACCTAACAGCCCAAATAGCAGGTGTTGACTCTGTTACCTCAAATTCATGATTTTTTTTATGGAGTAACGTTTCACTTTATGTTTTAAATCTTCTTTACTTCGACATAAAAATCCTTTATACAACTCTTCATCACTCCCTATTACTCCAGGACAAGCAATCAGATCGTGTTCGGGGATAGGGTTCATAACAGTCGTATTTAATTCTGAGAATGTTGGTGAGGGGGCTTCATATTCAGGACAGTCTAAATCTATACCCTCGAATTCATCATCATTCAGGGTACTCATATCAATGAACTCGTTTCCGAGACGTATAACTTCAAACTCACCAAAAGGTAACGTATTTCAACTTCGTTATTCTCACGTAATTCATTTGAGGTCCCTCCAGAGCCACTACAAACAACACTTGGATTGTCATGAATTGAAACTTGAGTGTCACGGCCTATTAAGTTCTCATCTCTACTCTTAATGGACACATAAATATCTATCTTATTAGAAGGAGGCAAAGCAGTCGCAAACATGAAATTCAAATTTGCATCATTATGGATTGGGAATGATGAGAACTTATTTGATCCATTTGATAATTGGGTGGGATATCTATACACAATCTCTGCTTGGATGGTCCTAAAATCAATGGATAATGTCTCACTCAATAGTTCAACAAAACCATTAAACTTAATCCCATATTCAATTAAAAATCCTCCACATGGGGGTTGATCATATTCTACTCCTTCCAAACAATGGATAACATGGCCGTTGGCATATACGACAATTGCAAGAGTTCTATCAGTCATTATCTATACAAGAATAATTTGCAAATTTCGAATAAATAAAATTACTCATTTAAATCACATTTAGCTTCATTACGAGATCAAACTTAACTTTCACATATTTTTAGTCAATTTCATCCTACCTCAATTTACTTTGCAAATATAAAACAAATGCAATATACTCACAAAATTCACACCCGCAATACATTTTCATAAAATCACCCAAATTCTAAGTTTTTTAGGCAAATTTAATCATATTAATCTCATTTTATCCATAACTCTTCACCATTCCCACCACCAACAGACTTCGAACCCGCGACATACAGGACATATCAAACTATGAAATGAGACAAATTCACATATTCAAGCTACATTTACAATGATGTTAAAAATTCACATACATTCAATATTCAAGCAAATTTTGAGAAACTCACCTGAAATTGAAACTTGCACCCCGAGGAGAGCGAGGAAGACGATGAAGAAGACGAAATTAAGGTTGGCTGAAAGAACACTTAAAAAAAAAACCAATTTCAGAAATTTTCAATTTCAATTTACAAACCCACCACACAACAAATAACCATTAGAAATCCGTCATTTATGTAAATAGAAGCGTTACCTTCGATAATCAAGCAAATTTGGACAAAACCCACCGAAAAACTAGAGCTTGCGCCGGCGAGGAGAGCAAGGAAGCTTGAGGGAGGCGAGAGGAAGGCGAGAGAATTTATGAAATTAGGGCTGCTGAATGAGGAAGAAGAAGAGGGCTACACCCTGTTTTGTCTCGGTTCAAACTCGTCTGTACTACAGACTAGTTTGTGATTTTAAAATAAAACGTATATAGTACAGACGTTTTATTGGTTTAGGGATCAAACTCATCTGTACTACAGACGAGTTTGTTACTTTTGGGCATAACTTGTCTGTACAACAGATGAGTTAGAACGCCAGCTCACCGCCACGTCAGCCATCCGCGCCCAGTCATTAAAAACAACAATATTTTTGGAATTACTTTATGTTTTACAATATGTATATCATTAATTTAAATTAATATAATATTCCTAAAAAAATTAGATTATTTGGCCCACTTCACATTTTTTTATGTGAACTTAACCTAATTGATGTCGAAATCTGAGCTCTAAGGAAACTAAACCTCCATTTTCAATTTTTATAAATAAAATCTTATGCTTGATATCACCTAGGTGTGAAAAGACAAAAAACACATTGAATTTTTTTTTTGTACACTACAAAAAAAAAAGGCAATTTGCGACCAACTGGTCGTTTCTATAGTAGAATTACACCAAAAAAGCGACCAACATGGTGGAGGCAAAAAAGTTGGTCGGTCCGGACTTTGTGCGACTGTATAGGCACAAATATACGACCAAGCATGGTTGGTTGCAAAAATGTCAATATTTTAAAAAATGACCAGATGGTCGCTTAAAAAAGTGACCATCTGGTCATAATTTAAGTTGAAGATAAGTGACCAGTTGGTCACATGAAGCAGTGACCACGTGGTCATTTTATAAGCGACCAAATGGTCACTTTTGTACTCAGACAAAATGCGACCAGATGGTCGTTTGTTTTGGAAAAAATACGACCATCTGATCGTAATTTAAGTTGAAAAAAAGTGACCAGTTGGTCACATGAAACAGTGACCACGTGGTCTTTTATAAGCGACCAAATGGTCACTTTTGTACTCAGACGAAATGCGACCAGATGGTCGTTTATCTTAGGGTAAATGCAACCATCTGGTCGTATTTAATAAATATTTTTTTTTATTTAAATTACAATAATTAGTTAATTAATTATTATTTATTTATTTAATTAATATTAAAATTTAATAACAAAAAATTGGAATTAAAAAAAAAATATATATAAATCAAATATTCAAAAAATGTTTTATACAGAAGAAAGCATCCTAGAACTACTGCGGAGGGGTAGGGGGTGGCGGAGGAGGCGTTGATGATGAATGGCCACTGTCGAGGGATCTGAAGTATGCATCCAAAGATGCTGCGACTTGGGCCTCGACCCGTGCATGCATATCCGCCTCAATCGCAGTGACTCGAGAAACGAAGTCGTCGCACATAGCGTCCATGTTGGTGTGAAGCTGCTGAACCTCCGCGCGCAGCCGCTGCTCAACCGGAGAAGGGCCGGAGCTAGTGCTGGCTCCGCTCCACTGAGGCCGGGGCACATCCACATAAAGGCGTCGCCAGTACGAGCCGAGCCCAGGAACTGATCCATCAGGTCGAACCCCTCAAGCAGCCTCCAAGAACCCCTCTATACGGTCTTCCTGAGTCGGTTGCGAGTCTGGTGTAGGCAACCGCTGACTCAACGACTCCGTGAAACGTTCGTAAACATTTAAAATTCAGAAAATAAAATAGTTAATATATAAGTTAAGAAAAATTTTAAAGAAAAAATAATAATTGAAAAATTATTAAATACCTGAACTGCTTTCGCCTTATCGTCGACGAACGTCCCATCCTTCTTCGTGTGAAGAACGCGGTGCAGCTCATCAAGCGGGACAGGGCGACCGTGCTTCGCTTCCTAAAAATATTAGAGATTGAAGAAGAAAAAATAATAAATTAATAACTAATTGAAAAAATAAAACAAGAAAAAAGTACGTAAAAAAAAAACTTACCAATTGACGATGGTGCTCGTCGTAGGTCCGGGCCCCGGCTGTGTGTTTGGTGGAATTCTTCGCGCGGTTGGCCTTATTCCTCCTTAACACTGTCATGCCCTCGGGAGTGCTCAAGCTCGCGATAAGCCGCGCTGGTCCTCCGGGCTCATCCACACTGGGCGGTTTGCTGCTTGCTTTCAGCCCGCCCGGTACATAAGGTCCTTGAATCGATCTCAGACATGATTGTCCCATAGGAGGAACAGTCTACTGTCCGTGATATCGGGATCGATAACAGGAAACTTGCCCTGAAAAAATTGAAATAAAAAATTGTTAAAGTAATAAAGTAATAAATTTATTTCTATAAATTTCAAAATTAATTAATTATAAAAATAAATAATGTTTTTTACCTTCCAATTGTCGTACATCCGACGTTTCTCCGTCGTTAGAATCTTCTGCCAGCGAAGGTCGCTTGGTAGAGGCATGCTCTGGAGGACCTCGCGAAATCATTTTAAAACGGTTGTATGCGGCTGTACTCTGCAAAAACAAAAAAAAATATTGTGATATTAGAAACAATTAGTTAACAGGAAAAAAAAACACTTTTAAAAATGTTTAAAGATTTAAAAATTAAGTAATTAAAACAATAAACAAAATTACTTACGTATCCCCTTCAATTTGAAGGGTAGAGTCTGCGGCCTGAGGAGGCTGCGTGCCTGAAGTGGAGGGTCCCGCTGGATCCGACCCTGATGCAGACCCTGAAGCGCCCCCGGGAGTTGTGGCCTAGGAGTCCTGCGGCAATCGTGGTGTCGCAGGCTGGGTCTCAGGGATTGCATCATCGAGCGTGGCAGCAAGTCCCGGCTCGTAACCGAAGAGGAGGTTGTCCAACTCCTCTGTAGTCAGGTCCGCATCAGGGGCAACAGCAGTAGGCAGCTGCGGAGTTGCCTCGTCAATCGCGTCGTCAGGCTCGTCTGACTGGGGAGGACGTCGTCTGCCCGTCATAATCCTACAACTAAACTAAACTAATTTAATACTAATTACGTAATTAAAATATTGAAATAAATTAAATTAATTAATGAAATAATCTAAATTAAATTGATTAAATAATGTAAATTAAACTAACATAAATTAATTAACTAATTTAAAATAAACTAATTAATTAATTTGAATTAAAGTAAATTAAAATTAGATTAATTGAACTAAAATGAAGTAATTAAAGTAAACTAAGTAGTGAAGAATTAAACTAAAATTAATTAAATTAAAGTAAATTAAGTAATGAAGAATTAAACTAAATTAGATTAATTGAACTAAAATTAATTAAATTAAACTAACATTAATTAATTAAAACTAAAATAAACTAAACTAATTAAGTAAAGTAAACTAAAATTAGCTTAAGTGAACTAAGTAATTAATTAAAGTAAACTAAGTAATGAAAATTTCAACTATTAGATTAAATTAAACTAAAATTAATTAAATTTAACTAACATTAATTAATAAAAACTAAACTTAACTAAACTAATTAATTAAATTAAACTAAATTAAAATTAGATTAATTGAACTAAAATTTATTAATTAATTAAAGAAAACGAAATTAGATTAATTAATCTTAAGTAAACTAAGTACTTAATTAAACTAAATTACGTTAATTAAACTAAATTACATTAATTAAACTAAAATCAATGAAATTAACAACATTAAACTAAACTAATTAATTAATTAAAGTAAACTAAAATTAGATGAATTAAACTAAAGTAAACTAAGTAATTAATTACATTAAATTAGATTCATTAAACTACAATTAATGAAATTAACAAAATTATTTAATTAAAACTAAGTAAACTAAATTTAAACTTAAACTAAAACTAACTAAAAACTAAAACTAAAACTAACTTAAAACTTAAAATCTATACGAAAAGTAACCTCGTAATAGAAACCGAGATTGGAGGTTTAGGGTTTTTAGGTTTAGAGTAGGAACGGGGAAAAAATAACGGGGAACGGAACAGGGGAAAGAGAGAAAAGAGAGAAAAGAGAGAAAGAAAAAAGGAAAGGAAAAAGAAGAAACGGGGGAGGAAACTGATCTGATTTTAAATCAGATTTTGCGACCAAATGGTCGCAAATATGTAATCATGACCAGAAACAAAAGGTCGTGCGTGCTGGGGAAATTACGACCACATGGTCGCATTTTTATACATATTTGCGACCACCTGGTAGTATTTATTGCAAAAGCGACCATCTGGTCGCCACTTTGCCATTATCCAGAACAGCTGTCATATCACGCGTCCCATCAAATATTGAGACCATATGGTCGCAATAATGAAATTCACTGCCAAAAATTGCGACCAGAAGGTCGTAATATTTAAATTCACCGCCATAAATTTCATGAAAATTTAAATTTACCGCTCATATTTGCGACCAGATGGTTGTAATTTAACTTATATTTTTTGAAAAATATAAGTCTACTTTTCCACAAATGCGACCAACTGGTTGCCTTTCCCTTCTAAATTACTACCATGTGGTCACCTTTTGTGTTAAATTGCGACCACATGGTCACAAATATTAATATATATATATATATATATATATATATATATATATATATATATATATTATCATTCATTAAAGAAATAGTTTTAATCAACACATACACAGTGAATAATAAAGTTACAAAATGTCTCATTCATCATCCTCAGTTTCTTCGGTCGTCTCTTCTTCTTCTTCTTCTTCTTCTATTTCTTCGTCGGATTCATCGTCTCAAAGAAGTCCCTCACATAAAGTCTTCTTCTTCTTCTTCTGTTTCTTCATCGGATTCATCGTCTCGAATAAATTCAGCATCAATGTCACGTGCGTGAGAAGTGGAAGCATTTGTATCATCATCATGCAATGTTATCGTTCCACTATTCAAAGGACGAACAATACTTGCATTCTGACCATCGTCGATTGCACGACATCTTATCTCATCTTCTTGAAAAGCAACAACTCCCTTTGCACCGTCGTCTTTCTCGGACAAGTTTTCTTCTACCTAATGTGGTTTAACTTTACAAACAACTAACCAATCTGTTAGATCTCGTCTATTAATCGGATAGTTCAGGTAATAAACTTGAATCGCCTGTGAAGCCAGAACAAACCTATCAGCGGTGCGCATATGCTTAGACTTGTTTACCTCAACGATTTATAAATTATCAAGCTTACGGACTCCGCCTCGTCTGGTTGTCTCAAACCAAGTGCAGTTGAACAGAACAATGCGTTTTAGCGTCGAACTTGCGTATTGAATCTCAAGAATCTCATCGATTACTCCGAAGTAATCGTCTTCGTTTGTGCCGAACACATGACCTTTTATGCAAACACCACTGTTGTTTGTTGCCCTGTTAACTGAATGCTCCTTCGTTTGAAATCTGTAACTGTTACCGACGTATCAGTATACGACCTTGCAATCCGTCCAGGTCCCTTTGCCAAAGAAATAATGCGAGGACCATCTACCGGTAATGTAGGGGAGTCAACCTGTCATTGTTCACATACAGTAATGTTAGGAAGATATTAATTTTTTCAACAAATTGCCACAATTTTTTTGACAATTTAAAATAACTCACGTATGCACTGAACTAAGAACGAAACTCTTTGTCGATTATTGACCCCTCCTCAGCAGCTGTAAGACCAACTCATGTTATTCGAACGTATAAGTTTAGAAATAATTTGTATGTTACCAAAATAGTTAGCAAATATTTGAAATAGTTTGTAATTGTTTAGGCGATGAAATAATGTTAAGTTACGAACTCACTCTATGTAAGGCTCAATCTCTGCGCAATTGCATAACACGTATGTCTGCATTACATGATACTCAGAATCGGTCAACGGCCTACGCACTGATCTTCCAACTGTCATGCCAGGTTCCGTAAAAATCGGCAAGTCGTTTATGTCAACACTTTCAAGTAAATTTTCGACAATGTTTCTTTCGCTGGTCGAAACTCTGCTCTGCAATGTGTTGGTCAAAGTAGTATGAACAAAATGTGGTAGTCTCTTATGTCAGGTACACACTACAGATAAATCCTTCTACTCTTGCTTTATTTCCGACCGTCTTTTTCAACTGACGTAAGTACCTGTGGGTAGATAGAATGTGTAGAAAACATTTACATTCGATATCACTGTACTTTATACGTGTACATTACAAATTAACTCTGCTTACCTTTCAAATGGGTACATCCAGCGGTAATGTACCGGACCCCCTAAGAATGCCTCGTATGGAAGATGCTCCATGGAGTCAAAAAAGCCAGGTGGGAACATTCGCTCCAACTTACAGATAATAACAGCGATCTCTAAACTCATTGAAGCGACAGTAGCTTCAGTCAGCTCTGTACATGTCAAGTCCCTGAAAGATACACTCAACTGTGCAAGTGGCTCCCAATGTCTATTCTCTAGGAACGGTCTGAATGCGACCGTCATCAATCGTTGCATGAATACATGACAGTCGTGGCTTTTCATCCCGAACATGATATGCTTTTGACTGTCTATACACATAATCAAATTCGAAACGTATCCGTCCGGGAATTTGATGAATTTGATCCACTCAAATAATGTTTTCTTTTCATCTGTCGTCAACATGTACTTTGCTTTTGCGTAATTATCATTGTCGTCAGGCTCCAACTCAGGACGGTGACATATCTCCCGTATATCATAATGTGCCTTTAGATTGTCCTTCATTTTTCCCGGAACGTTCAAAATCGTATTGAAAATGTTGTCGAAGAAATTCTTCTCGATATGCATTACATCCAGATTGTGTCTAATCAATAGATCTTCCCAATACGGTAGATCCCAAAAAATACTCCGTTTCTTCCAACCCGTGTTTTTCCTAGCCGCATTGTTTGCACTCTCTGCACCATCCACTGTAATCTTCTGCATCCCTATAGCATCTATACCGTGAAGAATCTCCCTTCCACTATACATTGTCGGGGGGGTATCGTTTCTTACTCGTCGACCCTTTTTCCAGTCAATGTCGTTTGAATGGAAAGTATGATTCAACGGTAAAAATCGACGGTGACAATCAAACCAACAAGTTTTCCAACCGTTTCTGAGATAAAATGCATCTGTGTCTAGCATGCAATGTGGACATGCGTATTTCCCCGCCGTACTCCATCCTTTAAAAGGAGAAGATTGAGGTTCACACAATTAACTACACTGACTAAGGAAAGCAATAACAAAAGCTAAACACATACTAAAAAATGTATATGAAAGCAATTAAAGATCAACATACCTGACAACATTGAATACGCAGGGAAGTCACTGATCGTCCAGATTAACGCGGCGCGCATCAAGAAATTTTGTTTCTTTGAAATGTCGTACGTCATAACACCGTCAGTCCACAACCTTTTCAACTTTGCAATAAGTGGTTGCAAATACACATCTAGTTTCTGTTTTGGACTTTTCGGCCCAGGTACGATCACTATTAGAAAAATCACCAGGTCTCGCATGTACATCGAGGGAGGCAAGTTATACGGGGTTACCATGACTGGCCAAACTGAATATTTTACCCCGGATGCCCCGAACGGGTTAAAGCCATCCCTGCATAAGCCCGATTTGATGTTTCTCGGATCTTGTGCAAAATCAGGATGACAATTATTTAAATGCTTCCATGCCGCAGCATCTGAGGGATGTCTCATAACACCTTCATCCTGTGAATGCTCGTGATGCCATCTCATATGCGAGGTCGTCACATCCGATGCATACCAGATTGCGCAGGCGTGGGGTCAGGCGGTAAATAGAACGTGCTGGCGTACGGAATGAGGTTGTGTTTCCCTTGTTTATATCTTGGAAGAAAATAGAATTTGCAGTGATGCAGGTCCTCATCCACATCCCAGTAAATCATGCATCCGTTTAGACACGAATCTATTTTCTCCACGGGTAAGCCAAGTCCCTCCACTAGCTTTTTCGTGTCATACAAACTATTGGGCATAATATTTTCTTCTAGAGCGCATCGACGAAACCACGATGCAATCGAATCAAATCCTCTAGCAGGTATGTTGTACTGCGCCTTTATATTTACCGATTCAGAGCAAGGCAAGTTGACTTACCCGACACCCATCGTACAATGGTGCTGGTTTGTCTTTAGCATCTCGTGCATCTTACGTGCGCCCGATTCATTTTCTCTTCAACAACCCGTTCATCGTCGTCTCACGTTTAAACTTTCACGGAAATTTTCATTGCCCCCATACCCCGCACCATCAAGTATCATTTCGTCGCGATCGACTATCTTGTTGTTCATCATTCCGTTCTTCGGCAACAACCTCTACATTCGAGCGACTACCTTCGTATCGTCTCAATTCATGTAATGCAGCGTCGAACATTTCCTTTGTTTCCCCCTGAAACACCCACTGATAATAATTCTGCACAAATCCTCGACTATATAGATGAACCTTCAAATCAGAACAGGTATGATTCTCCTATTGTCGCATTTCGCACCTGGCAACGTAGCTTTCCACCATACTTTTCATAATAGACAGTTGTCATGCAAAACTCAACAAACTGTTCAACCCCGGCCACGAACTCATCGTTCAAATACCCGTCTATCAAACGGACATACATCCAATCTCTCATTTTATTTTTTTTCTTAATGCTAACAAACAATGGTAGGAGGAGATTTTATAATGGACTCCTCTGGTCATTTGCGACCAGATGGTAGTATTTTTGCTACCAACTGGTTGCATTTTCCCACCATTTTCCTCACTGCCCCGGGTCACATCAAGTCACAGCATTTACGACCACATGATCACTTATTTTGGTGACCACTTGGTAGCTTTTCTCCCACCAAATTGTTTATCTACCACTGGTCACTTAAAATCACAACATTTGCGACCATCTAGTCACTTAACAATGTGACCACATGGTAGCTTGTCTCCCGCCAAATGTTTAAGCTACCACTGGTCACTAAAGGTCACCAAAATTGCGACCATATGGTCACTTTGGATTGTGACCACTTGGTAGCCTTTCTCCGGCCAAATTTACGCGCCTTTTTTTGCTACTAAATGATACCTTGTGTCACAAAATTGCGACCATATGGTCGTAATTTTGCAGTGACCATATGGTCACTTTCTTCCTGCCAAAAATTCGCGCCATTTTTTATGACTACTTCTTTGCTTGGTCGCAATTTGGTCTTAAAAAGGTGATCAGATGGTCGTTTTAAGTCAAACTTCATATTTACTACCAGAGTGGTCACCAAACAAACTACCCAATGCTTTGGTCGCAAATTTCTGGTCGCAATTTAACAGTTTTTTTGTGGTGGTATTGATAAAACTCTACGTAACCACACTCTATCTTTCTCTCTCACTAATCAAAAACTTATAACTCTCTCTCTAAACTCTAAGCTCAATTAAGAAGAAGGTTAGAATTATTTATCCTTTTCGCATTACACTAAACGTATGATGCTCGTGTTAGAAAACAAAAACATTGCACATTTTTCTTCGGGGATCTGTCATATTGTGTTAATGACCGATGAGATCAAATGATTAATGTATGTGATCTGACCGATCATAGGTAAAGATCTGTCTGATCACAGGTAATGATCTAATCGATCACAGGCAGTGATCGGTCAGGTCATTGAGTAACAATTTTTTTATCTTGTACTGTGTAATCTGATTTGAACTTGTTACTATTTGCTCAGATGCCAATGGTAAGACTTATTTGCATGATGTTGATTATATTTGATGTAAAGATTGTGTGTACTTTACATAGTTTAAGCGAGATAATAAATAATGTTGAGACTACGTGTACTTATAATATCGTCATTATTCACGTGATTTATTTATGTTCGAAGCATGTTGAGACTGAGTGTACTTAACATGTGAGCTCTTGAGGTTGGAGTAGCTTATTTGTGGGTTTTAGTATGAGTTTCAAGATTATGAGTGTCGTTATAGTTTGAATGATAAGTTGGAAGTTAAGTTCTTGAGAGTTCGGAAGTAATATAAGAAAGTATGTTTGGGTAGTCAAAAGACAATAAGGTTTTTGGACACCAATCAGGCTTCAGATTCGGGATCTAAATTTACTTCATCTTCTGTTTATATTTGTAACGTCCCGTTATTTTGAAGTGAATTTTTATTTTATTTTATTTAATATTATTTATTTATTTATTTATTTCAATTCAAGTATTTAGTTTAATTATTATTTTTGTAATTTCGATTTAATAGTTAATTTCACCCGAAATTCTTTTTAATCGTTTTAATACTTTTAAATTCGCTTCGGTGACATTAATAATTATTAATAGGTCAATTAATAATTATTAATAACCTTTAGATTTATTTAAGAGCTTCGGGTTTCGATTCATAAGTCAAAAGTCATAAAAGGACGCAACCGTCATTTCCGATTTCTTAAAAATATCCAAAACACTATTCACCCTTCTCTTTAAATTGCCTTTGACCAAGATTGACTTCATTTTTCTCATCCATTCTCTTCTCCAAACCGTGGGTTCCAAGGGGAAAGGGGAAATTTTCGGGTTTTGCTCGTTTCTCGGCGGATCGGCTCGATTTCGGTTGCATCGGAAAGCCCTCGAGTCTAGGATTCATTTCCACCTAACCATCGTGCTTTTCTCCCGTGATATACGGAGTTCTCGGTAAGTTTATTTTCAAATCCTAAGCTCCAAATAGTGTTTTAATGGAGTTTTCTCTTGATTCCTTCTATTTCTTGTCGTGAAACTCGGTGTTTGTAAATACGGGAGTTGTTTTAAGAGTTTTTGAAAACTTTCCCTTAACCCTAAAACCGAGTTTCAGTCAAAACCCTTCCCGTTTGAAATTTATCTTTTGGGGTTTAATTATGGGTTAATTATTATTGAATTAATGTTTATTGTAATTCAATTCGGGAAATTACATATTGTTCAAAAACCCTAATTATCGATACCCATTGAAATCGGGAATATCGAGTTTGTTTGAAACCAACTCGAAACACATCTAAATTGCCTAAAAGCTGGAAAACCAAAACCAAAACCCTTTTATGGAGGGGGGGGGGCTGAGAGCCTCATTGTTGGGGTTGTTGGGTTTTTTGTCGTTTTGTACGCTTAGATGTTGTTTGATCGTTATTTGGTAATTTATTGATTGTTAGATGTAATTCTTATTGTAGGTGGTTTGAACTTTGCTTGATTGCTCTATCGGAGGTTGGGGAGCGAAATTATCTTTTACTAAGGTGAGAATAGTTAGGATTTAAAGTAATTTTAGAAAGCGAATAAGTATAATGATTTGTAGAATTGGAAACTAAGACTAGGATTCGAATCTTAAACGATTAACTTATACCTTCCAGGATTCTAAACTTCCAATATAATCCGAGGTTCTATCTTTACTTTTTATTCATATTATTCTCACTGGGCTTAGTTGTTAGCTCATGATATTACAAACATTCCAGGTAATGTTTGGGGTCGTGGAAGAGGAGCTAGTGTGCGCTTGATCCAGAGGATGATGACACGGTGATGGACTAGATATTCTTTTAAAGGACCATGGTCTCATTTTGTTAATTTGAATATTATGTTATGAAAATTTGTATTTAGCTCATAAGAGCTCATTGTCTTTATTTTTATGATAATCGTCTTGTTGAACTCCTGATTAGGAACTTGTTTTAGATTTTTGAATTTAAGAAGTAAATAGGTTTTGGCTAGCCAATTTTCAAACATAACCACGCCAATTTTCTTAAAATATAAAGACTTCCGCTGTGTTTTCTAATTTAAATTATTTAAAAATAGTCGGGTCGTCACATAAACAATGGTAAGAACACATATATTTATAGGTTTATGGATTGTCTCTTGCTAACGTTGGCGGGAAAGGTTCCGGCTAAGTATTACATACGAAAATAGTCCCTATCGTTGGTGGAAAAGGTTCATGTGTACGTAATATATGCCACAAAATCCGCCGCTAGCTCTAAGAGGAAGAGCTAGCGACGTAATCTATCTCAAGTAGTAGCGACGAAAGTCGTTGCAATAGTTCGTGGGAAGCTTCTCGCATTGCGATGAAAAGTCTACGACGAACCTCATATGGTCTCAATTTAGTGAAAAAAGTCGTTGCTAAAAGTCAACACTAATTTTAGCGGCGATTTTCATTGTAGTATAGCGCAATATAGCGACAATAGGCTTTGGTTTGATTTTCGTCTCAATATAGCAACAATATAATTGTTGTCTCTTTCCTTGTTTAGCATGTTTTTCTTATTTATCTACGTTATCTTTTCTAAATAAACCAATGCAATACTCTTAGCATTTACACAATTCAATACAATGTAGCCTTCCACTAACAAGTTTAAAATATGGAATTGAGATAAAACTTTATCCTTTGGGATTTTTCACTTACATGAAATCCATTGATATCTTACATGAAATCCATAGATGTCTGATATTTTGATGCGGATATGTTTAGATTACTGTATTGCTTTGACAAGATTTATTAACAGGAATCTTATGAATGTGATAAGGAAAAATCTAAATATTGTCCTTAAGTTAAAAAAAAGACTTAATTAAAAATAATTTCATATAAAACATCATTTTTTTAAAATTAATTATTTCATATTATTTTAAGGTAGACAGTAATACAAATATTATAATATTTTTTTAAAAAAATAAGAAATTAAACTAATTTTGTATAGAAAAATATTTCTTACAAATATATAAATAAAATAATTGATATTTGATTGATAATTTGAATGTAAGTTTAGGGTTAAATAAGTTTAAATCTTACGAGAATCATTACAAACTAGGGATGACAAAATTCCCCGCAGGTTAGGAGCCCCGACCCTATAGGGGCGGGGAATCCCCGCTTTATAGGGTTAGGGTTAGGGGGGAAATTTTCCCAAATTTGTTTTAGGGTTAGGGGATGGGAACACATTCCCCGCCCCGACCTCGAACCTGATATTTTAATAACATATTATGTATTTTGTTTACTTTTATATTTATTTAGTAGAAAAAAATATATAAAATATGGTTATCTTAACTTATAAATTATAAAATATTTAATATTCTGTTTTCTTTTTATCTTAAAAATCTATATTTTAAATACATATTCTTTTTAAATAATAATTAAAATATGAAAAATGGAATTTTCCCCCCGGGGAACCCGATCCCCGAACGGAGAATCCCCGAACCCGCCCCGATACTTTGACTAGGGGATAGGGTAGGGTATGGGGATTTAAAATCCCCGCGGGTTAGGGGATGGGAATGGCATCCCCGACCCCACCCCACCCCGTTGTCATCCCTATTACAAACCCATCAATTTTGGTTGGAAAAAAAAAAAAAAACGGTTTGGATGCCCAAAGAGATTACATGTCTAAAAGGATACGGGTATCTAGATTCACAAAGAGATTTTCACTAAATCAACCTAAATATATTCTTATTAATTCCCCTCTCCCCTTATTTAAAAATTGACAGAATCTTAATATAACCTTAATATCTTCTCTTAAATGTGGAATTGTTACATTCTTAGAATTTTGTCTGCATTATGATTTTTATCTGTATAGTTACATTATTGATGTGTCCAACATTATTTGTTATATTCCTAAAATTTATTTTTAACCAATAAAAAAGAGAAATTTCTTCATATGACACTTTTTGAATTGATATTTTTTATGAATAGTGAAAGGTTTGAAAATTTTCAAAAATGATATTTTAATTTCATTAATTTAATGAACAGCTTCATTAATTATTGAATTGGTTAATGAACTGTTTGATTCAATAAAAGAAAGTTCATTTTCATCTTGTATTATTATTTAATAATCAATATTATTATTGAATTTTCTGTTTCTAATTGGAATGTTTAAAATTAAAAAAAAAAAAATTTAAAAATGGGTTAGTTTTATTATTTTGAAATTTTAATTAAAATAATGAAAGTTCTCATTATACTTTTACATTGAATAATTATAATCTAAATAAGTTTTTAGGAATTGAAATATAAATCAAATAGTCAAATAGTCATTGAATTTTATCTTTTAAAAATATTTTTGGTGTGTAAATATGAATATTAGAGGAGGAAACAATGATTATACAAAGACCAAAATGACCAAACTCAAATTAGGAAACACATTGAAACCTTTTGAAACTATATAAACTAACACACTTCTACGTACTTGTCCGCTTTCCCATATTCCCTTTCGTATATTTTTTCCCTTTCTCCAAAAAAAGCCCTAATTCCTACAAATTTATTGACGAAGCCTAAATTCTTTGAAGTGGTAGTGAAGATTTGGGAAAGAGAAAGAAAGAAAGAATGAAGAGAAAAGCTGAGGAAGAAGAAGAAGAAGAAGTAAGAGAGATGAGTAGTTGGGGCCATGGAAGGAAGTGGAAAAGAGGAAGACTTATTGGGAAAGGAGAATTTGGGTCAGTTTTCTTTGCTACTTTGAAGAAACCCAATTCCAAATTTAGTTGTTTTCCCTCAACAATGGCTGTGAAATCCGCTGAGGTTTCTGTTTCTTGTTACTTACAGAAGGAAAAGCAGGTTCTCGATAATCTACAAGGTTGTCCTAATGTGATCAAATGTTTCGGTGAAGAGATTACTGATTCCGCTAAGGGTGAGATGATTTACAATTTGCTTTTTGAATTTGCTTCTGGTGGAACCCTCGCCGATCAAATCAAGAAATCCGGTGGTTGTGGTTTACCAGAAATCGATGTGAAACGTTACACTAGGGCAATTCTCATAGGGCTAGTTAATGTCCATGAACGTAGTTATGTTCACTGTGATTTGAAGCCTGAGAATATCTTACTCGTGCCAAACCCTAGTCAGTATGGTTGTGATAATTTCATTGCGAAAATCGGGGATTTTGGATTGGCTAGGAGGAATACGAAGAATAAGCGGAAAATCGATCCGTATTTGAGAGGAACAACAATGTATATGGCTCCTGAAAGTATTGTTTATAATGTTCAAGAGCCTCCTTTTGATGTTTGGGCTCTTGGTTGTGTTGTGCTTGAGATGCTTACCGGGAAAGCCCCTTGGCCTAATTTGAATAGGGAGGATCTTCTTCGTTTGATTAGTGATGATAACGAATTGCCAAATATTCCATCAACGATTTCAAAGGGAGGGAAGGAATTTCTGAAAGGTTGCTTTGTGAGGAAAACCAAGTTTAGATTGACTGCTGAAATGCTTTTGTATCATCCTTTTCTTACTGGTTGCGATATGAATGTCGATGAATTAACCGTGTTTCCTTTGATCGATAACGAGGATGAAGAGGAAGAGCTGTATTACTCTTCTGATGGGGATTCCATTAATGATGTATGCTCTTCTTCAAAAGAGTTGAAAGATATTGAATTATTGCCCATACTTAATCGTGTTGAAGGAATGAAACCGGAAGGAAGAAAAGGGGAGGCGACGGCTGCAATGGTGAAAATGCTTTGGGGCCATTGAATTTGGCTACAACAGTTAGTACTACTGGTGTTTCAAGCAGTTTTTTTGTAACTTGAAGAGATTGATTGTTATTAATATTGTATATTGAATTGCAGAGATATAGTTAAAAAAATGATATATGTAATAGAATAGTCACTCTTTCATTCTTATAAAACTGCGGTTTGGTATTCCGTGAAAATGCTATCAGGTTCTCTCTCAATGTTTTTACATACATATATATTATATATATATATAAATATCTCAACTTAATTTTAGTCTAATATCATCCAAATATATAATATTAAATTATACATATATTACTCTTAAAACAACAATAAAACAAACTTTTAAAATTTGTTCTAAAACAAACTCTTAAGCTTAATTCGTCTACCTACAAGGAATTAGAAAGTTAATGCATAAGAATGAAAATCAATCGGAATTCCTTTGATGTTGTTTACTTAAATTTTGTTGGAATCAGAATCAGATTTCTTTCATACTGTTTACTCGCATAAGAATCAGATCTATTTTAAAAACTAGATTACCCATTTCTTCCTACAATTGAAAATATATTAACTAAAAAATGTATTAGCGTATAAACTTTAATTAGTTATTATATTTTATTAAATAGTAATAAATTATATGAAAATAAGAAATTATTAATAATTAAAATTAAATAATTGACCAGTAAACTAATTCTCCACAATATTAATTTTTTTTATTAAATAAATAGTTTTAGGGAAGAGAAAGAATGAGGGGAAAAATGTAAAGTCTAATAGATATAATGAGAAGATAATTAATGTGAGTCCCATAGAATAAAGAAATAGAATCGTATGGATTAACTTTTTGTAGGTAATGAGATTACCCCATATTCAGGAGAGTGATTCCTTATTTTGAGGGAGGTCTCATATATATTGATTATCCTTCCATTTCTTGGTAAACGCGTCAAAAGGAATGAAAATTTTCATTTCTATCCTTCATTTCCATTTCCGATTAGTAAACTAGGTCTTAATATTAAACTAAATTACAAAACCATCCTTCATTTTTTAAATCACATATTTCATCGACTAAGTTACTTAAAGATGGTGTGATGTTTTCTCAAACTTCAAAGAAAACCAAATACAATCAATTTTGCTCCATTCAAATATTTAAAATCCCTTCAATAATCAAGACAATTGATCAGGATATTTTTAACTAGATTCTTAACACATGCGCTGCACCTATAAATTTGAATAAGATTATTCAACGTTAAAATCTATTTTTTTTTTACAACAACAGCAAAAGTGAAAAAAAAAACTAAGGAGAGATTCTAGCAAACCATTCAGGGAAGGAAACTCTCCAACAACCTGAGAAGCCAAAATCCACAGCCTTCTTAGCTAAAAGATGCGCAAAAAGATTACAATTTCTTTTAATATGAAAAAACAAGAAATTCTGATCACCGTTATACACGGAGAGAATCTTTGTCACGAGTGAACCAACCTAAATAAGATCAATAGATTTGCTATTAATTAAATTAATCACCTCTAGGCAGTCAGATTCAATAAGGACACACGTATAATTTGGGCCAATATGTGAGAGTCCTCCAAGGATAGCTGAGATCTCTAGAAATTTTGTAGACTCTGAAAAACTCACCACCTTACAACCCGCCATCAAAACAGATCCATTATGATCGCAAAGCACCCAACCCAAACCTCCTTTGTCGCGCTCAATATTTGCCGCCACATCAACATATAATTTAAGCAATCATACCTCGGGTGGGACCCAAAGGTTATGATTAGGAGGCGCCTGAGGAGCTCACGGCTGAGATGGAATTTCTCTACTGTTAGAGAGAAATTCCTCCTCCCAACCTAAAACTTTGTTAATCGAGTCTTGTATATGCAATGAAGAATGGTTGAAAATTCTATGATTTCTAGTATTCCATATGTGCTAAATTGCTATGAATATTCTCTCCAGGCTCGTTTCATTTTTTTTTCAAACATCCATAAAAGGAAATCAGCAGGACATCGAGACTATCCATTGTAAGAAAATTAATGTTTGGAAAAAGACCATACCAGATTTTTTTAACAAAAGAGCAGCCCCATAACATGTAAAGATGTTTCTACTTTGGTTTTTACAAAACTGGTACTAATGATCTATATCAATTCCCTTATTCTGAAGATTCACTAGTGAGGGAAAAATGTCGAGGTAAATTTTCCACACTAAGATCTTGATTTTAGCTGGGACCTTTGACCCCCATAATGCCTTCCACCACAGCGAGGAGTTGGATGAATTCGAAGGACCAGCTCTCGTCTGATGAGCATTATCCAACCCAACTCTATAAGCACTTCAAACCAAGAAGATACCATTACCCGAAAACCTCCAGACAATAGAATTTGCTGTAAGTCTATTCCCAACTGGGATATTCAGAATATGACCAACATCGTTAGGCATAAAGGATTCCTGAATAAGCGAGTTATTCCACTCAGCATCTTTGTTCAGCAAGGAAGCTACACATCTTCCTTTGAGTACATCAGGTACCCAGCTCAATTTGCACGTCTCCTTATTAAGTAACCAACCATCCGTATCAATAGTAACATGATATTAGTATATATATAAATATTTATTTAAGTTTATGCATACAATATATATTAGATTTTTTAATTAGATTTTTTTTTGCAATTGTGTATCGAAGTACAATAAATTGAATGTAAATTTTGGTCTTCTTGAATTAGATAATAATATCACCTCCTAGAATTTACTATTAAATATTAAATCAAATAAGTACCTCCTTATGTACAATTTTTTAGTCTCACTCATTTAAATATTAAATCAAATAAAAAAAATGAATTTATAATATTGTAATAACTTACGTGTATATAATATGTAATAATATAAAGTTTTCCTTTTTCACTTTTACTACGGCTGAATTTTTCAACTATTAAAACCAATTAAAAATAATACAAAAAATATCACATTATTATATCATGAATAGATTCGTAAATTAGAAAAAAAAACTATGAACAATTGTTTAAATTTCAATATTTAATGCAAATTAAAAAAAATGATAACCATTTTAAAAACAAATAATTTTGACTGTAAGTTATAGGTTTGAGGATGGAAATGAATAAGATTATATAAGAATGATTTTTAGCGCACGGATTTGACTGTTATAACACTGATTGCAACTTTTAAGTGTAAAAGACAGAATAATAAAGAAAAGAGAAAATCACCATGAAGTGATTAACGTGAGAAACCTCCAATTGGTAAAAACTCACGGGACCTAGCCCAGAAAAAAATCCACTAGAATTGTTAGTCGTTCAATACAAATATTTAAATCAAAAGCAAAAATAAAAAGAACGCGCTTCTTTGTTTTTGTCTTTGATTACTCTTTGCAACGACGACGTCTACGGAGGATTCGATCACAAGCTCCCCTTGTGACGATTTGAATCAAAAACCTCCCGTTCTTATTTTGATCATACCACAAGCTCCCCTTATGGATTTGGGATCAAGGAGCTCACTTACTTGTATTAGCAAGATGAATACTTCCTCCTGAAGAATCAACAAAGCTCTCAAAGATGTACAAGAGAATAATAACTCACAAAAACTTGATCTTTAATCTTGCAGTAGCCACCAAGAGAAATAAACAAATAAAGCCGTGTAGTATATTCTTCACAAAACAAATGGCTCTCAAAAGATGATCCAAATACTTCAAGCGGTGGCTCCATTTAAACTCAAAGGCAAAGAGGCCAAATATAGGAACATTAAATTTCTGTCAATTGAAATTGCTTGAAATTTGGTTTTTCCAAACCAAGATGAGTAATCCATGGTGGAATAATAATTAGCCAACTAAAAAGGAAAGTGATAGTGTGTAGCCAGCTCATTCACACGAAACTCAAGGGTTTCCTTGAACAAAAATAGAGCACCATAATAGAGACTACAAAATAGTTAGAGACAATCATGAAATTAGCCACATTTTTTTGTCCCATTTTACAATCTAGCCACCATCAGATAATTTTCATGAGAATAGCCAGGAATGTACCTTTTCCATTTTGTTCATGCCAATTATACCCTCAACCCAATATTAATAGTTTTTTTGAAACAAATGGCCACCATATATACATTTACGATAGCCCATACTGTTTGTACAAAATTGTGATGATTACTGCGTGAGATTGGATGTGGCCACAGTACACAAAGTCTGAAAACTGCCACATTGGTACTCGTGATTCTTTACCTATGCGTTTTTTCATGATTATTGAGAAGCTTTCCAAGGAAGCTTTACAAGATATATCAAGTGGATATTTTGTGGCCATTTGAGCGGTCATTTTTTTCAGTTTCCCTCCTAATTATATCAAATATTTGTTTAAGTGAAAACCATAAACGTGAACATTCAAAGTTTTTGTTCCAACCTGAATGTCTGAAGAATGGACGGAGGTGAGATCCTTTTTTGTGTTATTCATTATTTCCAAGACCAATATTCATGCATACGATGTTGGGTTTATATTTCGATTTTTTTAACAAATGGCAGGTTCAGAACCGTTCGTGATACCTATTAAATATGGAGGACAATGGAACGAGGATGAAGAATACGTCGGATTCTCGTTTGCCCTAGTTGTATTGAATGATTTTGAAGACTTCGATGCTTTTGTGGACTATATAGAAACAGAGACTGACATTCTTCTAGACGTTGACATATTCCGTATGTTTATTGAGTTGGTCTCAGATTGTAACGTAGTGAAATACGTGCCGTTGGATGATTAAGAAAATTTCAATTATTTGTTGGATTGCATTGGCTCAAAATCGTTTTCTTGTTCTGTTATTGTTGAGCATCAGGGTAGCAATATGGAAGTAGATGATGTTATTAATTTAGATAACAGTACCATCGGTTCGTGTTCAGAGGAAAGAAATCTGGAAGATGTTCTTGCTGATGGGGTTTGTGAAAGCACAAGCGCTATGGATATTGACATTTGTTGCGATAAATCGGAGGTCATTATGGCCACTCATCGTGTACCACGCGCACCCCACGTACAGCCTGTTTGCGTATTACCTACGATACGAGAAACGTTAGCTGAGGATGAACAAATGGATGTCAATGTGGATAATTTTGTAGAAGAGTTAGGGTCTGATGTTCTCATACCAGAGACAAGAGTTGAGTATGATTTGTTTAGTTTCTATGTTGGTAGCGAAAGCGCAAGTGGTATGGTGGATGCATGTATAAGACAGATTAGCACGGAGCTACCCATTGTACCATCGAAATGCATAATACCGACGATACCAGATGTATTGTGTGTCCGAATGGATGGAGATGAGTCATGTGATCTTCATGTGGATGTGACTGATGACGATTTTGTCAATGACCAAGAGTATGTTGTTGATATACCATTGGAGGATCAGTTGTGTAGTGAGGAAGAGGTAGATGCCAATGGTTTCTACAATGTAGAAGTGGTGGACAGTGATGTTGATATGTTAGTTGAGGATGAGTTGTTTACTGGGGAAGAGGTTGATGAAGATGGGTATGAGGGGGAAGACTCTGATTTTGAGATCAATACACATCGTGACGAACTAGTATATGTCCCTGATGGATATCGTTTTATTGACACTCTTGACTTACGTGACTACGGATCTAACTTTGATGTGTGTTGCAAAGATATTTATACGTCCAAAAAACTCTTGAAAATGTGTGTGAAAGTGTTTGCCTTGAGAAGTAACTTTCAGTGTAGTGTCATCTGATCAAATTCATCTAGAGTATATTTTGCTTATTTGGGAGATTCGTGTGACTAGTATTTACGTGCTTCCAGGTTTAATAATTCAAATGCATTTACCGTCACACTATCAATGCTATGCACTCTTGCCCAATGGATTTTGTCCGTAACGACCATAGACAAGCTACTGCTGATATTGTTGCTGAATTTATAAAACAGTTTTACCCACCTGTGCGGGGACAAGTGATGAAACCGTACGACATTATTGAGATGCTCCGATGTAATCATGGGTTATCTGTAAGCTATTCAAAGGCCCAGACTGCTAGAGAGATCATATTCAATGAGTTGCGTGGATCTCCGGAATCAAGCTTTTTACACCTGACTAGGTATTTCCATCAAGTGGTAGAGCGTAACCCAGGTACTTAAGAACAATATTCTTATTTCGACAATCATCTTTCAGGGACATACGTACATTACAAATATGATGATGAGTTTCGTTTTAAGTACCTATTCATTGCGCTTGGTGTTTCTATCAAAGGGTTTTCACACTGTCGGCCTGTTCTATCAGTCGATGGCACTTTCTTAAGGAACAAGTATGGCGGGACCATGCTAGCTGCTGTTTCTATGGATGCCAATTGCCAAATTTTTCCCATAGCCATTGCGATTGTTGACTCCGAGTACGACTTATCGTGGCAGTGGTTTTTCGAGCAGTTAAAGATTGCAATGGGGGATGAAATTAAGCGGATGTCCATCATTTCTGATAGACATGGAAGTATTCGGAAAGCTGTTGATAAAATATTTCCAAATTCAGATTATGGGATGTGTATGAATCACTTAGCGAACAATATAAAGAGCCGATTCAGGAAGAAAGGGTTAAGCGAAGTTTTTAAACGTGCTGCTAGTGCATATTCGATTGAAGATTTTGAACACCATAGGGACGAGATGTATAAGATGGAGCCTAGGTTGGAAAATTATTTGCATGGTGTTGGGCTGCCTAGATGGGCACGTGCATTCTTTGACAGTTTACGTTTTAACATAATGACAACAAACATCTCAGAGAGTTTCAACAATGCTATGTCCTCGTATCGAGAATTCCCGTTAATATCTTACTTGGATGAAGCAATTTTGAAACTTCAAACCTGGTTTTCCGATTGTAGGTCTGCTGCGCATGAGCATAACAATGTGCTATCTGTTTGGGCTAACCGGGAGATCAAAAAACGTATAAACATTGGTAGGCGTTTGAAGGTATATAAAATGTACTTGTTGATATAAATTAATTTACGTTCATGAATACAATCTGTACAACATATACATGTTTTGTGCAGGTTCGTGTGTCTGATTTTGCAAAATACATGGTCAGCGATATGCACAAAGACTTTTTTGTGGACGTTGTAAGAAGAGAGTGCTCATGTCATCGCTGGAAGCTAGAGTTATTCCCCTGTCATCATGCTTGTGCGGGTCTATCTCAGAATAAGTTATCGCCCGTGTCATTTGTTGATTACTATTACTCGAAAGATGCTTGGTATACAACGTATTCTGGTTCCGTGTATCCAGCTGGTCGGATGTGCAGTTGGGGTCGTGTAGATGGAATTGAATTTATACAGCTCCTACCACCCAACACTAAACGTGGTTCTGGCAGACCTCGAAAGCGAAGGATACGTTCTATTGGTGAGTTCAAAAGGGTCAGTAAGTGTGGGCGATGTAATGTTTCGGGACATAACAGGAAGACCTGTCAAAACCCACTAGCTCTAGTCCCGTGCTCATCTTCACGCAACAAGAGGAAGTAAGGTTTTCAAGGTAACCCTTTTGAAGTTCAATATAGAATGTGGTTCGATATGGTCTGCTTTGTGTATTGAACTTTACCAAGGACTGGATGAATGTTTATTTTGTATTATTTTGTGAATTGGCGTTAGGTGTAGTAAGTTTGAAGACTTACTTTTGTAGAAGGTAGTTATTTTTTTTGTTTTTTGTCCAAGAAATGTGAACGCCACGTTCACCCCGAAAGGGTCAATCTCTTATTTTCATTTTGTTGGAGCATCTTGAAGACACTTTTTATGTAAACCTTGGATGATGGTTTCTATATTACCATATATATTATATAAACACATTATACTATTTATACAATTTATACTTATTCTACGTTAGAACTGGTCAATATACATGTATGCAATGTATAAGATATGGTTTTTAAATTATAAGATAATGTTTGTTATTTTAGGGTTTAGGGTTTTTTAGGGTTTACTTTTGTAGAAGGTAGTTATTAGTTTTGTTTTTGTCCAATAAATGTAAACGCACGTTCACCCCGAAAGCGATCTCTCTCTTTTTTTTTGTAGCATCTTGAAGACACCTTTTATGTAAACCTTGGATGATGGTTTCTAATAGAACGTATATACTTTATTACAACGTATACTAGATAAACATACTATAAGATATTGTTATTTGTTATACCATATATACTTTATAACCATATATATTATATAAACACATTATACAATTTGTACAATTTATACTTATTATACGTTAGAAGTGGTAAATATACACGTTTGCAATGTATAAGATATGGTTTTTAAATTATAAGATAATGTTTGTTATTTTAGGGTTTAGGGTTTTTAGGGTTTACTTTTGTAGAAGGTAGTTATAAGTTTTGTTTTCGTCCAAGAAATGTAAACGCCACGTTCACCCCGAAAGCGATCTCTTTTTTTTTTTTGTAGCATCTTGAAGACACCTTTTATGTAAACCTTGGATGATGGTTTCGAACAGAACGTATATACTTTATTACAACGTATACTAGATAAACTTACTATAAGATATTGTTATTTGTTATACCATATATACTTTATAACCATATATATTATATAAACACATTATACAATTTGTACAATTTATACTTATTATACGTTAGAAGTGTTAAAATATACACTTCTAACGTATAATAAGTATAAATTTATACTTATTATACATATAATACCAGATATATTATTTAAACAATATATATGATTGCCAAAGAACTGTTATACTATATGAAATCATATAATGCATCCAGGAAACCATAAACGACTATTGTCAAAACACAACATTTAAATTAAAATGCAAACAGAAGGTTGTAGAAAATCCATAAGTTCTTGAAAGTAAAGAAACATAGTTTGTGCATAAAAATAAAATCCCAAACAGAAAGTTGTTAAAATGTTCATTTTTTCTTCTTTTTCGCTCCTTTTGCCCCTGACCCTACACCTGCACCCCTTCCTCTTTTCTCAACCCTCGCTTTAGGGACAAGAGAAGACGTGTACGGCTCCTTACCATACATCCCTGGTTTTTGTTGTCGTGTAGATTTCCTTCGACGTTGAACCTATTATATATCAATAAACAATCAACTATTGTAAACGAATTAAAACACTTATTGTTATGTTTGAAATAATTTCATACCTCTTTTTTACCAGGAGAATCATCAATTGCATCATCTTCTTCATGTAGTGCAGAGGGTGGGACGTCTGTTATCTGTAATTCATACAAATTATACAATAATTAATGTATACAAATTATCATTTTTAAAACAAGTAACATTGTTTGTAAATACTTGATCTGTATCCTGGGCATTTCTCACATCGCCATTAGGTGACTGGCTATGAGTTTGGGTGTCTTCAACTGGGATGTCTTGTGGTTGATCAGTATCCCCGTCAAGGATGGTGTCATCTTCGGTGTGTATGTGATTGCTCTTGTTAGGACTCTATTGTAGTAATGGTTTCAAGTTTTATCAGATTTTAGTTACAATGTGTCAATCAACAATGTACAGTATACATAAGGCATATGGTACTCACCACACAAGAAGAAACATTATCTGTTTGGTCTGGATCCAGATGATCTTTATCCTGAGGTTGAGGTAGGTCTGTTGTTTGTGGCATTGAATTGGTCTGTGTAATATATATTACAAAGATGGGTCAATGTGTTTATTTTTATTACACATAACAATGTTTTTTAAATGAGACTTCGATCACACGTACCTTTGGTGGGGTGCTGCACAACAGGTGTCATTAAAAGTCTGTCCAACCTTTCAAGAACATCATTGATCTTGTTATGTAGGGATGCGAAACCACCAAGTGTGATTTGATATAGGTCTCTAAGCTGATGCGCGTTGATTGGCCGTCATTGGGCAACGGTGATCTTGCATGTTCGCGGGAGGTGTTTGACATGTAAGTCTCGTCATCTCGATAACCAGCTCTATCATGACAAGTAGCATAATCTTCTTCTTCTTTATAATCATGTGGTCCCTCTGACTGATTTACAACTCCACGACCCTCATACACAAGTTCATCTTCAGTTTGTTGCATTGTGACCACTACAATCTATTTACAAAATTTAAAATTTATATGGCGCACACACAAAGTATGGTTTATAAAATATTTAAGTAAACTAACATTACCTTGTCGTTGAAAATCTCCCGCTGCAGCTTCTTCCCGTTTTTGATTTGATGAATATCCCAGTTCATTATTCTTGGAATACCGGTTCCAATTCGCTTACCGTAGCGTTCGTTTGCAGATAACTTCGGTATAATTTCATAAGCCCAATAAATCAGCGCATAAGAAAACCCTGTAATTGTCATGGAAGATGATCTCATGCTCGGTACAGAGTTTTCTATACCCTGTATGAGATGATCGAAAGCCACCCGCCCCTATGGATATGCCTCAAACTGATCATTGTCCTCTGTCAATCGTATGTGTAGAAGGTCTATTCGATTCTTTGGAAGCCTAGCAACGACTATACACTCTAGTATGGCTAGTTTTGCCAATTTAACAGAAATAGCATCATCCTTGAAGTCGTACTCCTCTATCTTATCCTTCAGGGTAGAATATCTCGGAGCTACATAGTTTTGGAATAACTCTGTTTCTAAAGTGCTTATTGGGAGTTTATCTACGTTAATAAACTTCAGCTCTCCGCAATTCAGTCCTGTTATCAGCGAGAATTCATT
The DNA here is from genome assembly GCA_028015215.1 of Gynostemma pentaphyllum. Taxonomy (NCBI): domain Eukaryota; kingdom Viridiplantae; phylum Streptophyta; class Magnoliopsida; order Cucurbitales; family Cucurbitaceae; genus Gynostemma; species Gynostemma pentaphyllum. Next base: position 23,818,424 of record CM051348.1, read on the forward strand.
GATTGAGAAGTCGAGTAATGCCCCCTCTATGTTGAAGCTGAGCACTTTTTTGTTTTTGTTTGATACTCATCTACGTATCAATTGGAGTAGCAATTGTGTAGGAAAGATCTCGATTGGGAGGTTCAGGAAATGGCTAAAGCATGACTTGCCCAACATTTTCTTTTGTTTCTCACTCATCTTCTGCCTTAAAGTTTCCAAAATTTTCGTTTTGCAGTGTATATTGACGCGTTGGTCATGCAACCAATCATTTTTTGGATGGATCAATTCTGGACCCTATTTGCAACCAAATCAGCAAAAAAAGATGATGATTACTTATTTAAAGAACAGCACACTGTACATTATTGTTGGGAGTTTATATACATTAATATACATCAACATACTATACATTGTTATACGCAACATATGACATCCCTATGTAGTACATATCATACCGTATAGTGTAGTTCGCATTGTAGTATGTATTATACGAGTAATACGAGTCAGAGATTAACCTTATGAGTGTTATGTGCATCCTTCCCCGTGCCACTATTTTTTATTCCACTCCCCCCTCCTTTTCCCTGCTTCTTTCCAACCTATACCAATTTGTTTTGTTTCAAACATGAATCAAAAAAATAGATTTACAAATAATCAAGTTTACTCAAACAATAATCATCAAAATATATTGAATGTCCTTTATATACCTCTGACACATGCGTCTCCTCTTCTTCTGTATTCATATCGTCGTTTGCAGATGTGGCCATTTACTACATTTGTTCAACGGTAGATGTTAAAAAAAATTAAATTAAATACGAATATGCCCATTTTAAGAAATAAAAAAAAGGATGGTAGATCAAACAAAAAACTCACCGATTTCAAGGGATATTGTCCAGAAATATCAAGCCCTTGCTTCGCAATCTTCACAAACTAGAGGAGGAAAAGAAATGAGTCGGTTTGAACGAGAGAGATGAAAGCAGATGAAAAGGCTAGATGAAAAGGGAGATGAGAAGGCTAGATGAAAGAAATTAGTCGGTTTGAAGGGTGGCCATAAATTCAAAAAAAGTCTGCAACCTTTTATTACGATTAGACGTTTTGAACTGCGGTTTGTGCGAGTCCCCATATCGGAATGATGGCATGCAACTGGCGTCGTACAACGTGCATAAGTAAGGTTTTTAAAATGGCCATGGATGAAATGCAAGGGCAATTCAGTATTTTCATGTCTTTTTCGAATTCAAAATGGCTAGAAAATTGAATTTTAAAAGTAGTGGCCATATACTCTTATTTCAACTAACATGTGGCTAGTTTCATGGTTAACCCAAATAGTTAACCAAAAATATTCGGCAATAATTAATTTGCAAGGTGGCAAGAAAATCATATCAATACCCATTAAATCAAAGATATCATTAAATGAATATTTGTTCAAAAACAATATCTACATACTATCAATTATAAAATTAAGAAAAAAGTCAATTAATTTTTTATCAAATTAAATGCCAAAAATAAAACTAATTAAAAGAAAATATTTCAAGAGTAATTTTCCAACAATCTCCCCCTTTGGCTTTGATTTGGGAAAAAAAAAAACTTATTTCAATTAAATCATTTGAAAGTTGAGAAAAAATCTCCCCCTAAACAAAAACTCCACATGAACGAGAGATCATTACAAAAAAAACGATCTTTTCAAATGATAATAAAATTTCTCATCCCGGATTGGAAAAACCAAAAACGTAAAAAATATCAATTAAAGAAAAACAAGTAAAGACAGAATCAAAGATAGTGGAAGCACAAAAAAATAAGAGAAATTTAACAAATGATCCAGAGAAAAAAACTCCGCCTTAATAAATACTATTTTCATGAGTAAAATATTTAACATACATATTAAAAAAATCAAATGATTATTTAATATAAAATAAGTTACTATGAAAACATACCACGTGTGCAAGGCACGTGTTAATATACTAGTATATATAAATATCTCAACTTAATTTTACTCTAATATCATCCAAATATATAATATTAAATTATACATATATTACTCTTAAAACAACAATAAAACAAACTTTGAAAATTTGTTCTAAAAAAAACTCTTAAGCTTAATTCGTCTACCTACAAGGAATTAGAAAGTTAATGAATAAGAATGAAAATCAATCGGAATTCCTTTGATGTAGTTTACTTAAAACTTGTTGGAATCATAATCAGATTTCTTTCATACTATTACAAAGCTATTATAAAAACTAGATTACCCATTTCTTACCACAAATGAAAATATATTAACTAAAAATATATTAGTGTATAAAATTTAATTAGTTTATTATATTTAATTTAATAGTAATAAATTATATGAAAATAAGAAATTATTAATAATTGACTAGTAAACTAATTATCAACAAAATTAAAATTATTTTTTTATTAAATAAATAGTTTTAGGGAAGAGAAAGAATGTAACGTCCCGTTATTTTGTGATAAAAAAAAAAACTTTTATTTATTTTATTTTAATTGAGTAATTAGAATTAATTTATTTATTATTAAATTAGAATTTAGTAATTTGTTTCATTTTAATTCATTTTAATGGCTTTATTTATTTAAATACGTTTAAATGGTATTAATAATTATTAACGGGCCAATTAATAATTATTAATCACCATTGGGATAATTTGAGATGTTCGGGATTCGTTTTTAAGTCAAAAGTCATAAAAAGGACGTATCCGTCATTTCCAAAATTCTTAAAAAGTCAAATCACTATTCATTTATCACTTTAAATTGGATTTGACCAAGCAAAAATGTCATTTTCTTCTTCCTTTTTCTCCTCCAAGCCGTAGCCTCCTTCCCCCATTTTCCCATTTTATTTCAATTTTGGTTTTTGCTCATTTCTCAACCGATCGACTTGATTCCGGGTCCGTTGGAAAGGTATCGGTCATACGAATCTTTTCCACCTACCCATCGCACGTTTCTCTCGAGATCCACGGAGTTCTCGGTAAGTTTCTCTTGAAACCCTAAGCTCCAAATAGTGTTTTAATGGAGTTTTCATTGTTTTCTTTCGATTTCTTGCCGTGAAACTCGGTGTTTGTCAATTCGGGAGTAGTTTTAAGTGTTTTTGGAAACTATCCCATAACCCTAAAACCGAGTTTCAGTCGAAACCCTTCCCGTTTGAAATTTACCCTTTTGGGTTTGATTTTGGGTTAGAAATTAATGAATGAATGTTTATTTAAATTCAATTCGGGAAAGGGAGTAATGTTCAAAAACCCTATTCATCGATACCCATTGAAATCGGGATTATCGAATTTGCTTAAAACCAACTCAAAACGTATTTAAATTGCCAAAAAGCCGAAAAACCAAACCCGAGACCTCATTTTGATGAGGGGGCCGAGAGCCTCTTATGGGGGGTTTGTTGAGTTTTTCGTCGTTTTGTATGTTTGGTCGTTGTTTAATCGTTGGTTGGTATTTTATTAATTTTCGGGATATTAATCCTTTTGTAGGTGTTTTTGAACCGTTTGTTTGATTGCTCTACCGGACTTAGGAGCAAGGTCATCTTTTAATTAAGGTGAGAATGATTAGAATTTAAAGTAACTATAGAAAACAAATAAGTACGATGATTTGTAGAATCAGAAACTAAGATTAGAATCCAACCTAAGGTTAGGGGATGTGAAATAGTGCCTTAGGATTTGAAGTTAATCCTTTAGGCGAGAAACTTAGGATTTCTCGTTGAGAACCTCGAATCTTAGAAGATTCTAAGATAGATTAGTCTTGGAAGTTTAGAATCCTTGAAAGTTTAGGTTAATCGTTATGTTTTGACCTTTACTTTTATTATTGTTAGCGGAGTTCGATCGATATATCGTTCATCCGGGATTCTATCTATTTTATTTATGTCCTTTACTTTTGCTCATTTACTTTATGCATATTACGGTTGCTTTATCATTTACATTTACTTTATTTACTTTTGCAAGCATATGCAACCATATGCATAACATCTCATATTATTGAAAAGAGAAAAATGAGAAAGAAAGGTGGATGACATGAGACCCCCACACTTTTTCCATGCATAAGTATTGGTGGATGACATGAGACCCCCACAATACTTCATGCATAAGTTTTGGTGGATGACATGAGACCCCCACACTACTTCATACATAAGGATAAGGGTGGATAGTATGTAAAAATCCACATTACCTTCATTTCATGCATAAATGGCGAATGCGTATCCTACGGGATGTACTCATTACTTTTATGCTTATGATAGATGAGAAAGAGAATCGAGATGTTATATGTTTAACAAAGTTTATTCGCTTTACTTTATTGTCATAACAAGTTCATGTTGGAGAATTGACTACAAGTGTAGTAAGGTCATACTTTGGATTTCATGGATTAGAATTACCTAGAGTTTGGAGAACTTTAGGAGTGTATTGTGTCTGTTTAATTGGACATAAATCGAAATGCGAGTTTGAGGTCTATCTTTACTTTTTATGCTATTTATTCTCACTGGGCTTAGTTTGTTAGCTCATGATATTACAACCAATTTCAGGTAATGCCTTGGCTAGAGGTCGAGGAGGAGGAGGTGGTGCTGCGTGATCGATGGATGCTGACCTCGAGATGGACTAATGGTTTTTGTAAAGTTTATGTTTTATTTTGATGAACTTTAAGGAATTGTATTTTGTATTTGGCTCCTAACAGCCTAATATTGATGTTTTATGATATTATATGTTTGAACTCCTGATTTGGACTTAAAGTCCATGAGATTTGATTAGAATTGAAAATTAGGTTGTAAACAGGTTTTCGGCATGCCAATTTTCAAACAAAACCACGCCAATTTTTCGTAAATTAAAAGACTTCCGCTGTTTTCTCTGAATTTAATTTATTTAAAAGTGACGGGTCGTCACAAAGAATGAGGGGGGAAATGTAAAATCTAATAGAGATAATATGAAGATAATTAATCGATAAATGTGTGTCCCATGGAATAAGGAAAGAGAATTGTATTGATTAACTTTTTTTTGCAGGTAATGAGATTACCTCGTATTCAGGAGAGTGATTCCTTATTTTGAGGTGGTTTTCATATATATTGATTGTCATTCCATTTCTTGGTAAACAATATTAAAGGGCATGAAAATTTTCATTTCTATTCCTCATTTCCATTTCCGATCAGTAAACTAGGCCTTAATTTTAAACTAAATCACAAAACCATCCTTCATTTTTTAAATCACATATTTCATCGACTATGTTACTTAAAGATGGTGTGATGTTTTCTCAAACTTCAAAGAAAATATAATACAATCAATATTGCTCCATTCAAATATTTAAAATCCCCTCAATAATCAAGACAATTGATCATGGTATTTTTTAACTAGATTCTTAACACATGAGCTGCACCTATAAATTTGAATAAGATTATTCAACGCTAAAATCTAATTAAAGTTGTCTTTAATATTAGTATATATAAATATTGATTTAAGTTTATGCATATATATATTAGATTTTTTTTTACAATTGTGTATCGAAGTACAATTAATGTAAATTTTGGTCTTCTTGAATTAGATAATAATATCACCTTCTAGAATTTACTATTAATTATTAAATCAAATAAGTACCTCCTTACATACAATTTTTTAGTCTCACTCGTTTAAATATTAAATCAAATAAATAAATGAATTTATAATATTGTAATAACTTACGTGTATATAGTATGTAATAATATAAAAGTTTGCCTTTTTCACTTTTACTACTAGCTGAATTTTTCAACTATTAAAACCAGTTAAAAATAACACAAAAAATATCACATTATTATATCATGAATAGATTCGTAAATTAGAAAAAAATTATGAACAATTGTTTAAATTTCAATATTTAACGCAAATTAAAAATAATGATAAGCATTTGGAAAACCAATAATTTTGACAGTAAGTTATAGGTTTGAGGATGCAAATGAATAAGATGATATAAGAATGATTTTTATCGCACGAATTTGACTGTTATATAAACACTGATTGCAATTTTTAAGTGTAAAAGACAGAATAATAAAGAAAAGACAAAAAAACACCGTGAAGTGATTAACGTAAGAAACCTCCAATTGGTAAAATCTCATGGGACCGAGCCCATAAAAAATCCACTATAATTGTTAGTCGTTCAATACAAATATTTAAATCAAAAGCAAAAATAAAAAGAACTCCCTTATTTGTTTTTGTCTTTGATTACTCATTGCAACCATGACGTCTACAAAGGATTCGATCACAAGCTCCCCTTGTGACGATTTGAATCAAGAACCTCCCGTTCTTATTTCGATCATACCACAAGTCCCCCTTATGGATTTGGATCAAGGAGCTCCCTTCTTTATACACTACAAAAAAACTGCCAAAATGCGACCAAAAATTTGCGACAAAAAAAAAGTGGTAGTTTTAAAGTGACCACTTGGTCACTTTCTTTGAAGGTTGACTTTAAGTGACCATCTGGTCACTTTTTTTGCGACCAAAAGTAGATGTAGTCATAAAAAATGGCGCGAAATTATGGCGTAAAAAAAGCGACCACTTGGACACCTATAAAAACGACCATTTGGTCGCATTTTTGTGACTAAAATATGCCTTGGTAGCAAAAAATGGCGCGTAATTTTGGAGGGAAAAAAGCTACCAAGTGGTCACCATTAAAAGTGACCACCTGGTCGCAATTTTTGTGACTAAAATATGTCTTGGTAGCAAAAAATGGCGCGTAATTTTGGAGTGAAAAAAGCTACCAAGTGGTCACAATTGAAAGTGACCATCTGGTCGCAATTTTTGTGACCTTTTTTGGGGAGTGGTAGCTTAAAATTGGAGGGAAAAAAGCTACCAAGTGGTCACAATTAAAAGTGACCACCTGGTCGCAATGTTTGTGACTAAAATATGTCTTAGTAGCAAAAAATGGCGCGTAATTTTGGAGGGAAAAAAGCTACCAAGTGGTCACAATTAAAAGTGACCATCTGGTCGCAATTTTGTGACCTTTTTTGGGGAGTGGTAGCTTAAAATTTTGCCGGGAATTAAGCTACCATATGGTCACATTAGAAAGTGACCGGATGGTCGCAAATTATGTGATTTTATATGACCAATAATTTATAAATAACTATTTTTTAACATGTGCGATGCACGTGGAATTTTTTGTCTTATTTTACAATTCAATAATAGTATACTTAAGAGTTTTATGTGTATTAGTTAAAATGTTTGTTAATCAATTTTTAAATTATATTTATTTTATGAACAAATAAAATATTTAATATTTGTTGATTTTTTCCCACTGTATTTATGGGGTAATTTCCTTTTACTTTATCTATTTTACCCAAAATAAATACGGTGGGAAAAAATCAACAAATATTAAATATTTTATTTGTTCATAAAATAAAATTACATTATAAGCTTTAGAAAAGAAAAATAAAAATAAGAATAGATGATTGAAAAAATTACCAATAATTCCAAAATTTCAAGATGTGGTTAATTTTATTGATTACATTTCTTAACAATAATAATAATGTCAATTAAATAAAAATTATTCACTTTCAATTAATATAAAAACTCTTCAAGATCAATAAGCTATCTAAACGCCTTTAGATTGTTCTAAAATTTGTGTAGAGTAAATAATAATATTTAACCTCGTCTTGAAAATATCTGAATTTCCATACAAAGAGAGAACAATAATATTGTACGAGAGAATAATTATATTTTCCTTAAACCTCTAGTTGAATATAGTCGTGTGACTCTTTTTTGTTCAAGTAAAGCATTTACAATTATGAATAAAGCAATAGACCAAACTTAAAATCAAAAGATGATGAAATACGATGAAAATGAAATTAACTTTTTTTTTTTATTATAAGAAAGATTCCTCTTGATTTCAAATTTGACATGTTTATATCGAATTCTGCAGTTGGAATTGCTTCAAATGAATATGTGGATGCAAATTAATTATATATAAATATGTACATCTTCAATAGTCTATTTGGTTCCCTTCTAGCACTTTCTATCTTGAAAAACAAGAATAAAATTATCTATATCGTATTAAAAAAAACTCTTAATTAGAATCAAATAGTTCCAAATCAAGAATTACAAAAATTTATCTCGAAAATCATGAAGAAACATATCAATGAATATAACAACATGGGAACAAGAGTTCCCGTCATATGTAAATATCAGAAAGTAACCCAATATAAAAAAAAAGTATATAAATATTAATATTTGCTACCAAGTGGTCGCAATTTTACAAAAAAGGTGACCACATGGTAGTAATTTAGAAGGGAAAAGCGACCAAATGGTCGCATTTTAAGATTTAGGGTTTAGGGTTTAGGGTTGTTTAGGGTTTAGGGTTTTGGGAGAAAAGCGACCAAATGGTCGCATTTTTGCAAAAGTATAATAATATTTTTTAAAAAATACAATTGGAATTGCGACCATATGGTCGCAATTATGGGCGGTAACTTTAAATTTTCATGAAATTTATGGCGGTGAATTTAAGTAATGCGACCATATGGTCGCAATATTTGGCGGTGAATCTCATAATTGCGACCATCTGGTCGCAATCGTTGATGGGACTCGTGAAATGACAGCTGTTCTTGGTAATGGCAACTGGGCTACCATTTGGTCGCTTTTTCTATAAATGCGACCAAATGGTAGCATTTGTATTTGGAAATGCGACCAGATGGTCGCACTTTCCCCAGCACGCGTGACTATTCATTTCCTGTCATAATAACATATTTGCGACCAGTTGGTCGCAAATTATGATTTAAATTCCCATCCCTTTCCTTTCCCCCTTTTCTTTTTCTTTTTCCCGTTTCTGCTTTCTCTTCTTTTCTTCTTTTCTCTTCTTTGCTGCCTTTCTCTTTTTCTTCCTCTCTTTTTGTTCGTTTCTCTCTTTCCCCTATCCCGTTCCCCGTTATTTCTTCCCGTTCCCGTTCCCATTCTTACTCTAAACCGAAAACCCTCAACCACCAATCCCGGTTTCGATTACACGAGGTTAGTTTTCGTAACAAATTGAAGTTTAGTTTAAGAATTTAGTTTACTTAGTTTTAGTTTTTAGTTTTTAATTATGTAGTTTAGTTTAGTTTTGTTAATTTAATTAGTTTTAGTTTAATTTAGTTTTGTTAATTTAATTAGTTTTAGTTTACTTTAGTTTTGTTAATTTAATTAGTTTTAGTTTACTTTAGTTTTGTTAATTTAATCAGTTTTAGTTTAGTTTAGTTTTTGTAAAGTCTCGAATTTTCACAAATCTTTAAATCAGAAGTAAAACAGCGGAAGACTTATTTTTACAAAAATTTGGCGTGGATCCGTTTAAAATACGAACTCCCTAAACCTGTTTTTAAGAACACATCTCAGAGAAATTTAATCACATATATTCCTACTCCAGAATATACTCAAATCAGAGAAAGTATCTCATAATATACATACAACCGACTTTAGGCTCTCATGAGACACAAAATACAAGTTTTAAGACTTTATTTCAAGTTTATATGTATATAATGCATTCCTAAAATGCTCCAAACTTAGATTTACTAGTCCAAATATCCATAAGCATTCACTCGAGATCACGCAGCACCACCTCCACGACCTCGTCCTCTACCACGAGTATTACCTAAAAAAAAATAAAGTGGTGTAGCACCATTAGCAAACAATGCTAGTGAGAATAAGATGGATGCCAGCACTTTTATGAACCAAAAATCCATATCGGAGAATGTGTCCAAATAAATCTAAGTGCTCTTGCACAACCCATTCAATATTCCAAAGTACTTTACATAATAAGATCAGTCCATTCTACTAACTCGTAAATTCGAAAAGTAAATATTCAAGCTCGTAAAATAAAGTAGGTACTAGTACTTAACAAAGTAAATGACAAAGTAAATAACAAAGTAAATAACAAAGTAAATAACAAAGTAAATTTCTCATTTCATCCGTGACCACTTGTCACCAATCACAACCATACCGTGACCTCACTGTCACCGTGACATCCGTGCATAACAAGATGCAAGTCACCAATCACAAACATTCCGTGACATCCGTGCATAACAAGATGCAAGTCACCAATCACAAACATTCTGTGACATCCGTGCATAACAAGATGCAAGTCACCAATCACAAACATTCCGTGACATCCGTGCATAACAAGATGCAAGTCACCAATCACAAACATTCCGTGACATCCGTGCATAACAAGATGCAATTCACCAATCACAAACATTCCGTGACATCCGTGCATAACAAGATGCAAGTCACCAATCACAAACATTCCGTGACATCCGTGCATAACAAGATGCAAGTCACCAATCACAAACATTCCGTGACATCCGTGCATAACAAGATGCAAGTCACCAATCACAAACATTCCGTGACATCCGAAAGTGAATCTCATCACTAATAATATCGTACTAACTCGATTCTACACAAGAATCTCTCCAAAGTTCTTTTAACTATTCTAAAACTACTCAAGATAAAAGGAGTACATAATACTCTTCTCCAAGTTCCGGAATCTAATTCTCCTCGAGAATAATAACTTAATCCACCAATAACATCTTACTTTAAACAACAACCAATCTTATTTCATTCTCTTTAATACCTTATACTATACATAAGGTTTACATCAAAATTACAATCTCCAATTTCAAGATCTTCCAAATAAATGAGAATCTAGTTCTCTCATATATACAATTCAATCTCATTCTTCTTTCCTATGGTTCTCGGTTATATATCAATTGCATTTCTTTTCTCTATAGAAATGTATGTTAGACATAATGTTTCAATTCTTTTCTCTATAGCAACTTAGGCTATCAAAAGTTTATATAACCTTTACCAAAGCTCCCGAACTCAAGAAACTAACTCCCAAATAACATACATTCTTGGAAAGTTCTCAAGTCTATTAACCCTCTTAACATCGATCTAACATAAACGTCAAGCAATTCGAAAACATAAAAGTAATCACAACCATTTTAAACTCACCTTAGCCAAATTAGTTTTGGTCCAAAACTCCGATTTCCCACAATTCAACAACCGAGCAATCGCACCTACAATTCATCAATTGCACAACATATTACAACTCATATCTAATATGAGAACAAGTTTGCATTTTCGGATGAATAGTGTTTTCGGATGAATAGTGTTTTCGGGTGAATAGTGTTTTTCGAAAATCCGGACTCAAAATCGTCAAATTCCATGATAACCATTCATGATTTCAACTTCAAAACTCATTTACAATAAAAAAAACGAACAAAACCACCTAAAAAGTTTGAAAACTTACTTTTTGGGATTTCCCTTAGAGAACGGGAAATTTCGAAAAGCTAGGTTGGATAGGTAGCCCTCGTCCCTACCAATCCAACGCAACCGAAAACACGACGATCCATCGAGAAACGAATGAGAAACAAAGAAAAGAAAACTTCATCCATGGAGGAAATGAAGCTACGGTGGAGGAAGAAAAAGGAAAAGAAGAAATGAAGGAAACTTGATGACTTTTGATATTTAAAGAAATAAATGAATAGTAATTTTAGATATTTTAAGAAATTAGAAATGACGGTTGCGTCCTTTTATGACTTTTGGCTTAAAAACGAATCCCGAACATCTCAAACTATCCCAATGGTGATTAATAATTATTAATTGGCCCGTTAATAATTATTAATACCATTAAAACATATTTAAATAAATAAAGCCATTAAAATGACTTAAAATGAAATAAACTACTAAATTCTAATTTAATGATAAATAAATGAATTTTAATTACTTAAATTAAAATAAAATAAATAAAAGTTTTTTTTTTTATCACAAAATAACGGGACGTTACAGTTTTGTTAATTTAATTAGTTTTAGTTTTAGTTTAAGTAGTTTAATTTAATTAGTTTAGTTTACATTAACTAATTAATTAGTTTACTTTAATTTTATTACTTTAAGTAATTTTAGTTTAATTAATCTAATAGTTTAATTAATCTAACTTAGTTTACTTTAATTCAATTTAAGTAGTAATTAATTTAATTACTTAATCTAATTTAGTTTAATTTCTTATTTAGTTTATTTAAGATAGTTTACTTTAATTTAATAAAATTAAACTAAATTAATTTATAATTACACTAGTTTAACTTTTAATTTTAGTTTAATTAATGTAATTTAGATTACTTTAATTAAATCAATTAATTTAAAGTAGGGTAATTAATTCAAATAGTTTAACTTCAATTATACTTAAGTAGTTTAAATTAATGAGTTACACTAATTTAATTAATTAATTTTAGTTTAATTATTAAATAAAAATTGTTTAATTACTTAATTTTAGTTACATTTGATTAAAGTAAAGTACAATTAGGTTAATTGAACTAAAATTAATTCAATTAAACTTAAGATTAATTAATTAAAACTAAAATTAACTAACTTGGAATTAAAGTAAATATAAATTAGCTTAATTGAACTAAAATTAATTCAATTAAACTTAAGATTAATTAATTAAAACTAAAATTAACTAATCAATTACTTGGAATTAAAGTAAATATAAATTAGCTTAATTGAACTAAAATTAATTCAATTAAACTTAAGATTAATTAATTAAAACTAAAATTAACTAATCAATTACTTGGAATTAAAGTAAATATAAATTAGCTTAATTGAACTAAAATTAATTCAATTAAACTTAAGATTAATTAATTAAAACTAAAATTAACTAATCAATTACTTGGAATTAAAGTAAATATAAATTAGCTTCATTGAACTAAAATTAATTCAATTAAACTTAAGATTAATTAATTAAAACTAAAATTAACTAATCAATTACTTTGAATTAAAGTAAATTAAAATTAGATTAATTGAAACTAAAATTAATTGAATTTTAGTTTAATTCAATTAATTTTAGTTCAATTAATCTAATTTTACTTTACTTTATTTCAAACTAAATGATTAGTTTATTTTAGTTTTACTTAATTTTAGTTTAATTAATGTAATTTAGATTACTTTAATTAAATCAATTAATTTAAAGTAGGGTAATTAATTCAAATAGTTTAACTTCAATTATACTTAAGTAGTTTAAATTAATGAGTTACACTAATTTAATTAATTAATTTTAGTTTAATTATTAAATAAAAATTGTTTAATTACTTAATTTTAGTTACATTTGATTAAAGTAAAGTACAATTAGGTTAATTGAACTAAAATTAATTCAATTAAACTTAAGATTAATTAATTAAAACTAAAATTAACTAACTTGGAATTAAAGTAAATATAAATTAGCTTAATTGAACTAACATTAATTCAATTAAACTTAAGATTAATTAATTAAAACTAAAATTAACTAATCAATTACTTGGAATTAAAGTAAATATAAATTAGCTTAATTGAACTAAAATTAATTCAATTAAACTTAAGATTAATTAATTAAAACTAAAATTAACTAATCAATTACTTGGAATTAAAGTAAATATAAATTAGCTTAATTGAACTAAAATTAATTCAATTAAACTTAAGATTAATTAATTAAAACTAAAATTAACTAATCAATTACTTGGAATTAAAGTAAATATAAATTAGCTTCATTGAACTAAAATTAATTCAATTAAACTTAAGATTAATTAATTAAAACTAAAATTAACTAATCAATTACTTTGAATTAAAGTAAATTAAAATTAGATTAATTGAAACTAAAATTAATTGAATTTTAGTTTAATTCAATTAATTTTAGTTCAATTAATCTAATTTTACTTTACTTTATTTCAAACTAAATGATTAGTTTATTTTAGTTTTACTTAATTTTAGTTTAATTAATGTAATTTAGATTACTTTAATTAAATCAATTAATTTAAAGTAGGGTAATTAATTCAAATAGTTTAACTTCAATTATACTTAAGTAGTTTAAATTAATGAGTTACACTAATTTAATTAATTAATTTTAGTTTAATTATTAAATAAAAATTGTTTAATTACTTAATTTTAGTTACATTTGATTAAAGTAAAGTACAATTAGGTTAATTGAACTAAAATTAATTCAATTAAACTTAAGATTAATTAATTAAAACTAAAATTAACTAACTTGGAATTAAAGTAAATATAAATTAGCTTAATTGAACTAACATTAATTCAATTAAACTTAAGATTAATTAATTAAAACTAAAATTAACTAATCAATTACTTGGAATTAAAGTAAATATAAATTAGCTTAATTGAACTAAAATTAATTCAATTAAACTTAAGATTAATTAATTAAAACTAAAATTAACTAATCAATTACTTGGAATTAAAGTAAATATAAATTAGCTTAATTGAACTAAAATTAATTCAATTAAACTTAAGATTAATTAATTAAAACTAAAATTAACTAATCAATTACTTGGAATTAAAGTAAATATAAATTAGCTTCATTGAACTAAAATTAATTCAATTAAACTTAAGATTAATTAATTAAAACTAAAATTAACTAATCAATTACTTTGAATTAAAGTAAATTAAAATTAGATTAATTGAAACTAAAATTAATTGAATTTTAGTTTAATTCAATTAATTTTAGTTCAATTAATCTAATTTTACTTTACTTTATTTCAAACTAAATGATTAGTTTATTTTAGTTTTACTTAATTTTAGTTTAATTAATGTAATTTAGATTACTTTAATTAAATCAATTAATTTAAAGTAGGGTAATTAATTCAAATAGTTTAACTTCAATTATACTTAAGTAGTTTAAATTAATGAGTTACACTAATTTAATTAATTAATTTTAGTTTAATTATTAAATAAAAATTGTTTAATTACTTAATTTTAGTTACATTTGATTAAAGTAAAGTACAATTAGGTTAATTGAACTAAAATTAATTCAATTAAACTTAAGATTAATTAATTAAAACTAAAATTAACTAATCAATTAATTTTAGTTTTAATTAATTAATCTTAAGTTTAATTGAATTAATTTTAGTTTAATTGAATTAATTAAATTTAATTGAATTGATTAGTTATAACTAATCAATTAATTTGAATTAAAGTAAATATAAATTAGATTAATTGAACTAAAATTAATTCAATTAAACATAAGATTAATTAATTAAAACTAAAATGAACTAATCAATTAATTTGAATTAAAGTAAATTAAAATTAGATTAATTGAAACTAAAATTAATTGAATTTTAGTTTAATTCAATTAATTTTAGTTCAATTAATCTAATTTTACTTTACTTTATTTCAAATTAAATGATTAGTTTATTTTAGTTTTACTTAATTAATCTTAAGTTTAATTGAATTACTTTTAGTTCAATTAATCTAATTTTAATTTACTTTTATTCAAATTAATTTGATTAGTTTATTTTAAATTATTTACTTAATTTATGTTAGTTTAATTTACATTATTTCATTAATTAATTAATTAAATAAACTAATCAATATTTTACTTACGTAATTAGTATTAAATTAGTTTATTTTGGTTGTAGGATTATGACGGGCAGACGACGTCCTCCCCAGCCAGACGAGCCTGACGACGCGGGTGACGAGGGGTCTCCGCAGACGCCTACTGGCGTTGCCCCTGATGCGGACCTGACTACGGAGGAGTTGGACATCCTCTTCAGTTACGAGACGGGACTTGCTGCCACGCTCGATGATGGAGTCCCTGAGACCGAGTCTGCGACACCACGGCTGCCGCAGGACTCCCTTGCCACGCCTCCGGGCTTAGCATCAGGGTATGCGTCCGGGTCAGCGTCCGGGTCTGCATCAGGGTCGGATCCAGCTGGCCCCTCGACTTCATGCACGCAGCCGTCTCGGGCCGCAGACTCTACCCTTCGGATTGAAGGGGATACGTAAGTAATTTTGTTTACTATTTTTCAAAAAGTTTTTTATTCTTTTTAACTAATAGTTTCTAATATATAGCACAATAATTTTTTGTGATTTTGCAGAGTACAGCCGCATACGACCGTTTCAAAACGGTTTCGCGAGGTCCTCCAGAGCATGCCTCTACCCAGCGACCTTCGCTGGACGAAGATTCCGACGACGGAGAAACGTCGGATGTACGGACGATTGGAAGGTAAAAACATAATTTATTTTCATAATTAATTAATTTTGAAATTTATAGAAATAAATTTATTACTTTAACAATTTTTTATTTCAATTTTTTCAGGGCAAGTTTCCTGTTATCGATCCCGATATCACCGACGGTAGATTGTTCCCCCCATGGGACATCACGTCCCGGGATCGATTCAAGGACCTCATGTTCCGGCGCGAGAAAGCAAGCGACAAACCGCCCCGTGTGGATGAGCCCGGAGGACCACGCGCGGCCCGCGAGCTTGAGCACTCCTCGGGCAAGGCCGTGTCAAGCAGGAATAAGGCCAACCGCGCGAAGAATCCAGTAAAACACACAGAGGGGGCGCGGAACCACGATGAGCACCATCGTCGATTGGTATGTTTTTTTTCCTCGTTTTCTTTTTCGTTTTCTTTTTTCAATTACTTATTAATTTATTATGTTTTATTCTTCACTCTTTGATTTTTTAGGAAGCGAAAGCACGGGCGCCCGTCCCGCCGGATGAGTCGCACCGAGTTCTTCACACGAAGAAGGACGGGACGTTAGTCGACGATATAAGGCGAAAGAAGTTCAGGTAATTAATATTTTTTTCAATTATTATTTTTTCTTTAAAATTTTTCATACATTATATATTAACCATTTTATTTTCTGAATTTTAAATGTTTAGGAACGTTTCACGGAGTCCTTGACTCGCGATTGCCCACACCGGACTCGCAACCGACTCAGGAGGACCGTATAGAGGCGTTCTTGGAGGTCCTGGAGGGGTTCGGCCTGATGGGTCGTCCTGGGCTCGGCTCAGACGGGCGACGCCTTTATGCGAGATGTGCCCCGGCCTCGGAGCGGAGCGAGCACTAGCTCCAGCCCTTCTCCTGGGTGAGCAGGCAGTGCGCGCGGACATGGAGGCTATGCGTGAGGACTTCGTTACTCGAGTGGCTACTATTGAGGCCGACATACGGCACGAGTCGACGCCTAGGTCGCATCCGCTTTGGCCGCGTACTTCGGATCTCTAGGTGGCGGCCCTTCATCATCGACGCCTCCTCCCCCACCCCCGCCCCTCCGCAGTAGTTCTAGGATTCTTTCGATTGTATAAAACGTTTTTTTAATATTTGATATATATATTTTTTATTTGAATTCCAATTTTTTTTTATGAAATTTTAATATTAATTAAATAAATAATTAATAATTAATAATTAATTAACTAATTATTGAAATTTAAATTTAAAAAAAAATTCTTAAATGCACCAGATGGTCATTTTTTAGCGACCATCCTGGTCGCATTTTAATCGAGACTAAAAGTGACCATTTGGTCGCATAAAATGCGACCATTTGGTCACTTTTTTATGTGACCAATTGGTCACTTATCTTACACATAAATTACGACCAGATGGTCGCTTTTTAAGCGACCATCTGGTCGTATTTTAACTGAGCCAATAAGTGACCATTTGGTCACTTTTTATGTGACCAAATGGTCACTTCTATTGAAGATAAAATGTGACCATATGGTCCCTTTTAATGCGACCATATGGTCGCATTTTAAAAAGTTTGACTTTTTTTCGACCAAAATTTTTTGCGACCATATGGTCGAATTTTTGTGACCATGCAGTCGCACAAATTCAAAACCGACCAGCTTTTTAGCAACCACTCAGTTGGTCGCATTTTGGTCGCATTTTAGGTGAAAAACGACCATTTGGTCGCAATTTCCTGGTCGCAAATTGGCAGTTTTTTTGTAGTGATATTAGCAAGATGAATACGTCCTCCCAAAGAATCAACAAAGCTCTCATAGATGTACAAGAGAATAATAAACTCACAAAAACTTGACCTTTAATCTTGCAGTAGCCACCAAGAGAAATAAACAAATAAAGCCGTGTAGTATATTCTTCACATAACAAATGGCTCTCAAAAGATGATCCAAATACGTCAAGCGGTGGCTCCATTTAAACTCAAAGGCGATGTAACGTCCCGTTATTTTGTGATAAAAAAAAACTTTTATTTATTTTATTTTAATTTAAGTAATTAAAGTTCATTTATTTATCATTAAATTAGAATTTATTAGTTTATTTCATTTTAAGTCATTTTAATGGCTTTATTTATTTAAATACGTTTTAATGGTATTAATAATTATTAACGGGCCAATTAATAATTATTAATCACCATTGGGATAGTTTGAGATGTTTGGGATTCGTTTTTAAGCCAAAAGTCATAAAAAGGGCAAAATCGTAATTTCCAACTTCCTAAATATCTAATTACTATTTGCTCATCTTCTTTAAATGACCATTGACTCAAATTGACCAAATCTTCATCCATTTCTTCTCCAAACCCGAGCAAATAGAGGAGGAAAAGAGAAGAGGAAGAAATGGTCGCCCCGGCTTCGTTTCTTGGCCGTTTTGCGTGATTTCGGATGCGTTGGAAAGCTCTCGCCGAGATCTTTCTACCCGTTCCACTCTTGGAACGTTTCCAACTCTCTAAGGTAAGCCCTAGATTTCGAATTCTCATTGAACTTCCATGGAAATTGATTCAAGCTTTTGTGTTCTTGGCCAAAACTCTCATCCCCTTCAACCTTTGTTGATGAATGTTGATGGAAAACTTATTGTGTAACTAT
The DNA here is from genome assembly GCA_028015215.1 of Gynostemma pentaphyllum. Lineage (NCBI taxonomy): Eukaryota > Viridiplantae > Streptophyta > Magnoliopsida > Cucurbitales > Cucurbitaceae > Gynostemma > Gynostemma pentaphyllum. The sequence goes on from CM051348.1 coordinate 23,836,944, forward strand.
TACTTGATTTTCCTAAACCCTAAAACCGAGTTTCAGTCGAAACCCTTCCCGTTTGAAATTTACCCTTTTGGGATTGAAAATGGGTTAGAAATTAATGAATGAATGTTTATCTAAACTCAATTCGGGAAAGGGCTTAATGTTCAAAAACCCTATTTATCGATACCCATTGAAATCGGGAATATCGAATTTGCTTAAAACCAACTCGAAACACTTTTAAATTGCCTAAAAGCCGGAAAACCAAACCCGAGACCCTTTTTCCTTGTTAAGGCCGAGAGCCTCTTGTGGGAATTGTTGGGTTTTTCATCGCTTTGTATGTTTAATTGATGTTTGATCGATAGTTGGTAATTAATGATTGTGTGATGTAATTCATTGTAGGTGTTTTTGAACCGCTTGCGTGATCGCTCCTTCGGACTTAGGAGCAAAGTTATCTTTTAATAAAGGTGAGAATAGTTAGAATTTAAAGTAATCATAGAAATCGAATAAGTGTGAAGGTTTGTAGAGTTTGAGACTAAGATTAGAATCTGAATCTAAGATTAGAGGGTTGTGAGTTAGTGCCCTCAGGATTAGGAGTTAATCCTAGGAAAGTATCGAATCTTAGAAGATTCTAAGTTAGATTCGTTTCTAAGCTTAGATTGGATCATTGGAAGTTAAAAGATCTAATCTTGTATTTTAGAACGGTTAATACAACCTCGGATTATTGGAAGTTTAGAATCCTTGAAGGTTTAGGTTAATCGTTTATTTTGTGATTGTACTTTTATTATTGATACCAGAGTTCGATCGACATATCATTCGTCCGAGGTTACAATCTATTTCTCTTTTTTTTTTACTTAATGTCATTTACTTAATGTCATTTACTTAATGTCATTTACTTTATGTCATTTACTTTATGTTCATTTACTTTATGTTCATTTACTTTATGTTTGTTTCAGTTACTTTATTATTCGCATTTTACTTTATTTACTTTTGCAAGTATGTGCGAGCATATCATTGCATCTCGCACCATGGCATTTTGCACCATGACATCTCGCATAAAAGAAGTACAGAATGTTGGAGCCTACGGGTATTGTCCGCATTTCCTTCTGAGAAAAAGAATGAAAATGAGAAAGAAAAGAAGTACAGAATGTTGGACCCTTCGGGGATTGTCCGCATTTCCTTCTTCAAGCATTTTATGCATATGATTGATGAAATTATATATATTCTGGATAGAGGATCGAGATGTTATATTGTTATGAAAAGTTATTTACTTTTTCCTGTTTATGTCATAACAAGAATTTGGATGAGATTAAGACTACAAGAGTTAGTAGTATCATCCTTTAGAGAATGTAAAAATGAATTACCTAGAGTTTGAAGAACTTAGGAGTGAATTGTGTCAAATTGTTTGGACACAAATCGCTATACAAGTTTGAGGTCTATCCTTACTTTTTATCCTTATTATTCTCACTGGGCTTAAGTTGTTAGCTCATGATATTACAAACATTTCAGGTAATGTTTGGGATCGTGGAAAAGGAGCTGGTGCGCGCCTGATCGAGAGGACGATGATTTCGAGATGGACTAAGTAATTGTAAAAATCCATGTACATGGTTTTGTGAATTTTATTAAATTTTGAGATTTTACAATTGTATATAGCTCTTAAGAGCTTTTGTCTTTACTTTTATGATTATAAATCATTTTGAACTCCTGATAGGAACTTAATGTTCCTTGTGTTATTTAGATTTTGAAATTAAAATGTAAACAGGTTTTGGCTAGCCACTTTTCAAACATAACCACGCCAATTTTCTTAAAATAAAAGACTTCCGCTGTTTTCTCTGATTTAATTTATTTAAAAAGTGACAGGATGTCACAGGCGAAGAGGCCAAATATAGGAACATTAAATTTCTGTCAACTGAAATTGCTTGAAATTTGATTTTCCAATCCAAGATGAGGAATCCATGGTGGAAAAATAATTAGCCAACTAAAAAGGAGAGTGATAGTGTGTAGCCAGCTCATTCACACGAAACTCAAGGGGTTTCCTTGAACAAAAATAAAACACCATAACAGAGACTACAAAATAGTTAACCAAAAATATTCGACAATAATTAATTTACAAGGTGGCAAGAAAATCATATCAATAGGCATTAAAGCAAAAATATCATTAAATGAATATTTTTTCAAAAACAATATCTCCATACTGTCAATTATAAAATTAAGAAAAAGTCAATTAAGTTTTTATCAAATTAAATGCCAAAAATAAAACTAATTAAAAGAAAATATTTCAAGAGTAATTTTCCAACAATATCCCCCTTTGGCTTTGATTGGGAAAAAAAACTTATTTCAATTAAATCATTTGAAAGTTAAGAAAAAATCTGCCCCTAAACAAAAACTCCACATGAATGAGAGATCATTACAAAAAAAACAATCTTTTCAAATGATAAAAAAAATTTCTCATCCCGGATTGGAAAAACAAAAGACAGAAAAAATGTCAATTAAAGAAAAACAAGTAAAGACAGAATCAAAGATAGCGGAAGCACGAAAAAATAAGAGAAATTTAACAAGTGATCCAGAGAAAACAACTCACCCTTAATAAATACTATTTTAAAAAAATAGAACTTTTACATAAAACCTACAAAACAAAACAAAAAATCTTAATAGATACTTATTCTCCCTTACAAATCAAACAACTCCCTTGTTAAGAAAAAGATTTACACCAAAGATCATTAGGGACCAGAGAAGCGAAGGTAATAAAACAAGTGAACATTCATATTCAAAAGTGTAAAAACAGAGGGAATTATGATGAAAATGAATGAGAAAATCTTAAAGCATAATCGACTAAAACACTTCAATTCCTTGGAAATGTGATGTGGATTTCAATGGACAACTGGGCTATTCTCTTGGGCCTCTTATTTTACAGCTTTATTTCTAGTTGTTAATTTTATAACTTAATGAACTTTTGGTTTCTCTTTTGTTTTGGGCTTTTGTTTAAGCCCATGCCTTTTATTATGTTTTTGTTCTTTTCTTTTCAGCTGAGGGTTTGACCTAGGGTTTGTCCCCTATTTAAGCTTTTGTTCGTTATTTTGACAAGACAAGTTGTTAAGAATTATCTTGAAATGAGAGCTAGCCTCCCAAGTTGTTGGTGATATTCCCCAACTTGGTTTTTATCATCTTTGTCTACATTAATTGGTATCAGAGCCCAGCTCATTTCTGGGAGAAGAAATGGAGGCTGTTAATGATGGAGAAAACGAACCACGAGGAGCTGAAAAAGGCCAGAGACTTCCAGCACTATGGTTGGTCGTAGCTCATATGGAGCAACGGATGGAAGAACGTTTAGTGCATTTTTCGCAAGACATTCAGAGAAGTTTGACTGGTATTGACAGGATTCTCACAAATCAGAGAGGGAATAAAGTACCTGGGCCTTATGAATGTGTGCGAGCTCCCATGTTTGAAGGGGAGGGTAGAAGACATGGTGGAAGAAATGGAAGAGGAAGGCAGCAACCCATGGAAGACAAGAATACATCATCAGAAAATGAAGAAAGGGAGTCAGAAGGAGATGAAGTAGGTGATAAGATATTCTATTAAGAGGAAATAGGCAGGTAAGAGAAGTACCTCAACGATTCGGCCATCAGTTGCTTGAAAACACTGATTATAAGATCAAAATTGACATTCCATTTTTTGATGGAAACTGGTGTTGAGTTCCTCCAATGGTTGCGAACGGTTGAGCACTTCTTTGAATATATGCATGTACCAGAGGATTCAAGGGAAAATTTAGTAGCATTTAAACTGAAAGATGGCATTGAAGCCTGGTGGGATCACCTAGTGAATAATAGAAGAAGAGAAGGTAAAACAAAAGTTCGAACATGGCTGAAGATGAGAAATTGTTTGAGACAACGGTTTTTACCTGAAGACCATAATCAGGTCCTTTACAATCAATATCATCAATGCCAACATAAAGAGAGATCTGTAAGGGAATATATGAATGACTTCTATCACCTCACTGCTAGAATTGATTTAAATGAATCGAAGAGAAACCTAGTTTCCCAGCATGTAGAAGGATTGAAGCAGTCCATTCTGAAGGGATGATTTACTAAACTAGCGAGAATTTATTTAGTAAATTTATTAACATTTAATAACGGATCTATTAACATCATGCAATTAGTGAAAAACATGTAGATTCATGCTTATATTTTCGAAAATTAAAATCAAATATACTTACATTGAGTAATTAATGGAGAATCAGTTGGAGGTTTTTTTACAGCACCAATTCCTCAGCAACACCGGATCTTCTACGCTATATCCCGATCAAAAGCAAAACTGATTTGTGAGAATCGAACCGGAAGAACAAAAGAAGAAGAAATTTCTTCTAAATTTTTCCATAAGGAAAATTGGCAATTGGGCAAAAACTTGAGAGAGAATTTTCATTTTTTTAATTAGAGTGAGAAGTGTACAAAATATGAATCCCAATGATCATATTTATAGGAAAATATGATATTTAATCTCTATAAATATGCTTATCTCTTAATTATTAAATATAGAAATGATAAATAATAAAAATATAAAAAACTATAAATCCCTAATCTCTGCACGTACAGCGAGAATGAGATTTGAGATTTTTTATATTTTTAATAATTTATTTACTTTTCTTTATAACATAATTAAATATTTATATATTTAAAATTAGAAGAATTCAAATAATAATTTTAATTTATAAACATTTAGCCAAAAACTAATATAATTAATTTTCATTGAATCTTATCCAATTAATTAATTATTTTGGGCTAACACCAATTTGTTTCATAAAACTAATTGAGTTTAATTCTCTCATATATTGATTATTAAATTAAATAACCTCATTATTTAACTAATAATTTTAATTATTAATTTCTAATTAAATAAACTCATTATTTAAATAATTAATAATATTAACATTAATTCCCGTTTAAATAATTAATTTTGCTTTAAAATATTATAATTGATAATGTTATATCAATTTCCATTTAAATAAACTCTTTATTTAAACAATTAATACTGTATCAATATTAATAATATTAATATTAATTTTCATTTAAATAATCTCATTATTCAAATAATTAATATTGCCTAATTTTAAGTAAATTCAATTACTTAAAATATTTGTTCTTCCTAAGTTAAATTAATAATTTAGTTTTGCTACTACGATATTTGGGCTAGCATAGGGACCCGATTATTTAGTTATGTTCCCAAAGCAGGAGTGTAGTGAGCGTTCTTGCAGATCGCTCTTAACCATGTGAATCAAAGAACATAACTCCATAAATAAAAGTCCACATTTCACTCAGGATTGAGATCTATCACGGTTGATAAACTTAGTTTGATATTCGACCATTTCTCGTAAACGGTACTAATGAGAAATTTGATCAAACATCTTTGTCCTGTCTTATACAATCAACATTGTATATGATACTTTCATTTCATGTCTCCCACATGAATGATCAGGATTAGATCATTTTTCTATAAATAAAATGCAAAGCTATCAACAGTGTTATCAGGATAAGGTTCCCAAACGTTATCCATTTACTGTAGACACTTTTAAGTTACTCATCTTGACTTTAATCCTCTCGTATGACTCACATACTAAGTCGTGATTTCATAAGAGTGGCTGATGGTTTTACTGTTTTACTGTTTGAATGTTTGATATTTATATATTTCCATATATTTCCATATATTTCTAATATCGTCAATTGAATCAATATAAATATAAAGAACGTATGTTTATTTATTTAATTTATTCGAAATAAATTATATTTATTAAATAATTACAAGTTCTAGGACACCATTCCTAACAAGTCAAACAAACACGTTTTTTTTTATGCACTGGTATCGTCCATGCAATGAGGGCATGCAAACTTTCCCGAAGTGCTCCACCCTAACGAATTTAGTTAGGGTAGTATAAATTCGTTATGTTGGGCTTAAATAATAAATTTTAGTCTAATATAAATAGTGAAAATTATAAAATAACGAATGAATTAATTGACACACGAATTATTTTACGAACGTACCTGATAACATTGAATATACCGGGAAGTCACTTATCGTCCAAATAACTACTGCTCGCATCACGAAATTCTGTTTTTGTGAAATATCGTACGTCATAACTCCTTCGTTCCATATACCACAGAGCTCAGCAATTAATTGTCAGAAGTAGACATTCAGCTTCTGCTTTGGACTTTTTGGGCTAGGTACACCATTAAGAAAATCACAGGATCTTTCATGCACATTGATGGAGGCAAGTTATACAGCGTCAACATAACTAGCCACACTGAATATTGAGCTCCTGAAGCCCCGAAAGGGTTGAACCCGTCAGTACATAAACTCAATCTAACGTTTCTAATTTCTCTCACAAATTCAGGATGACAACAATTTAAATATTTCCACACCTCCGCATCGGAAGGATGTCTCATTACTCCATCATCTTGAGAGTGCTTGTGATGCCACCTCATGTGAGAAGCAGTGACTTCTGACGCGCACAGTCGTTGGAGATGTTGTGTGATCGGTAAATAAAACATGCGAGTATGCGGAATAAGACTTTTTTTTACCTGTTTGTATCTCGAATGATTGCAGATTTTACACATATGAAGACTTGCATCATCACCCCAAAATGTCATACATCTGTTTGGGCAATAATCAATCTTCTCGACCGATAAACCGAGACCCTCCACTAATTTCTACATATCGTACAAACTGTGCGGCAACATGTTGTTTGTAGGAGCGCACCGATGAAACCATTGCGAAAATGAGTTAAATCATCTTTCTGGGATATGAAACTTTGTCTTGATATTCAATAGTTCGGTCACAGCAGCGAGTTGCGTTACATCACAACCTTGGTACAACAGCTTACTCGCTGATTCTATCATCTGAAACATTCTTTCAGCATCTGGATTTAAATCTTCATTTACTAAATTATGAGGATCATCTCCCTGATAACTGCATCCATAAAAAACCATCTGTTCTAACTGCTCGTACTGATGTTCAATGTTTTCAGAACTATCATTCACATTCGAATTGAACTGTGAGCTGCTTCCTTCATTTCGACATGACTCACCCCTCGCTGCATCGAACATTTCCGCAGATCTCCCTGATACACCCAATGATAATAATTATCAACGAAACCACAACTGTACAAGTGTAACTTCACATCATCTGTCGGCAACATCTTCTTATTTCTACACTTTTTGCATGGACATCGTGTCTTCTATCCGTTATAAAAAAAATCACCGTGGATTGAAAGAATTCAACAAACTTTTCGATCTCGGCAACAAATTTGTCGTTGAGAAACCCTCCAATCAAACGAACGTACATCCACTCATGCATTTTCTCTCTCTCGAGAATAAGTTTTAATGAGGTTTTATTTTTTTAGTGATTCTGCACACCCATTTATAATTCTCTTACTGTCACTTTTAGCTACAAAATGCATCTCTAATTAGGCGGGAATGCTTCCCGCTAAAAAAATCTTGGAGGGAAAATTTTCCGTCAACTTGAGCGATGAAATAAGTCTCTGAATTATCAGTTTACTTTATATACCTAAATAACGGCGTAATTTGTCGCTAATATAGGGTCAAAGTTAGACGCTATCCTGGCGGGAAATGGACTTTTTTAAGATGCTAAATAGTGACGAAATGTATTGCTAAGCTCACACCTACCATCAATCTCAGTGATGCATTATTTTGTCACGCTATTTAGCGATATATTATGTCGCTAAAAGACAAAATTCGCGTTAGAGGCGTATTTCGTCGCTATTTAGGGTCCCACAAATTTGGACACTAAATTTAGGTCGCTAAAAGCAGTTTTCTTATAGTGTGAAACAACTGAAGAAGAATCTGATGATGAACTTGTAGCAAGAATCGAAGACACAGAAGATGATGACTAAAACGAATTTTTTTTTTTTTAATTACTGTATTAAAACTTTGTAAAAAAAATTAATATATTTGCTACCGGATGGTCGGAAATGGCCACCGAATAATTGCGACCATATGGTCGCAATTTTATTGACAGCTGTAAAGTTTTTTTTTTTTTTACTTTCCCAATGTATGGTCGCAATTTTACATTGGGAAAGTAAAAATCTAAAAGCAGCTGTATTATAAACTTGCGATCATATGGTTGCAATTTTTAGCGGGAATGCTCAAATGCGATATCTGGTCGCAATTTTTAGCGGGACCTTTCAATTTTCATGAAATTTTTGGCAGTGAATTGAGGATTTGAGACCCGAGGTCCCAAATTTTAATAATTACATATTTAAATTTGCGACGCTGGGGTCATAATTTCCCCAACGCGTGACTTCCCATATTTAGACATAATTACATTTTACGACCATCTGGTCGCTAAAATCAAAATAAAAAGGCAGAAACGGAATTCCCTCCCCCATTCCGTTTTTGCCATCTATTTTCTTCCTTTCCCTTTTCTTTTGTTTCCCTCCCCATTCCCTCAACCTCCGTTCCTACAAAATCGGTTAGTTATCTCATTTTTTCATTTCTAATTAATTTCATAATTTTTGAATTCGTTTAATTATGTTTCGTTTTAGTTAGATTTTAATTAATTATATTTCGTTTTAGTTAGATTTTAATTAATTATGTTAATTTAGTTAGTTATTAAATTAGTTTAGTTTATTTTATATAATATGGTTAGTTTCGAGGTTTAATTACATTAGTATAATTATAGTTTAGTTACATTAGTTTAGTTATAATTATTATAGTTTAAGTTAGATTAATATTGTTAGATTTTAATTAGTGTATATAGTTAAATTTAGTTAAATTAGTTTAGTTTAATTTAAATTAGGATTAGTTTAAATTAGTTTAAATTAAAGTATTTTAGTTATTGTGTAATTAGATTAAATTAAAATTAATTAAGATTAGTTTAAATTAGTTTAAATTATAATTTAATTAAAGTATTTTATTCATTGTGTAATTAGATTAAAATTAAATTATTTAAGTTTAAATTAGTTTTAGATTAGTGAAGGTAGAATTTAATTAGATTTAGTTTATTTATAGTTTTATTATGTTAATTGACTTAATTAATTTAAAATATTTTTAGATTAGTGCAATTATAATTTAATTATAATTATATTATTTATTAAATTATAATTAGATTATTTTAGTTAATTAATTAATTTAAATTAGTTTTAGATTATTTAAGTTAGAATTTAAATAGATTAGTTTACGTATTTATTTTACTAATTCTAGTATTATTTTTGCAAACCGAGATAAAAAAAAATGACAGGGGCATGACATCCTCCTGTGATCACACGATGATAGCGATGATCTTCGAGGAGTTTCTTTGCCACACCCACAATAGAGGAGTTGGACGAGTTGCTCGCACGGCATGAGAACCCCACTATTCCAGCTCCTTCCACAGTAGTACCTAAGACACAGCTTGGTACTCCACGTGCAGCTTCCAGTTCAGCTTCCGATTCTGCTTCGGGTTCTAGTTCTGGTCCCGCAATTCCACCTCCCGTCCGTCCTTATGATTCATCCGTACTTCAGATCGAAGGAAATGAGTAAGTAACGCGTATTCTCAAAGTTAAATTTGTTTATTTATTTTTTTTATAAAATCTAATTATATTTCTCATTATTAATTTTTTTAAAATGAGCATCATATTACAGTTGCATAAAACTATTACAAAACGATTTCGAGAGGTTCTTCAGAGTGGTCCTCTTCCCAGCGAGTTTCACTGAACGAAGATTTCGTACATTGAGAAGAGGAGGTTGTTCGACAATTGGAAGGTAAAATATATTTCGTTGACTTACGTATTTTATATCTATGCTTTTTTTTTCACAACTTATTAATGTAAATTTTTTTTTTATGTTTTTACAGGGTAAATTTACTATCGGTTCCGATATCACGGACAATAGGTTGTTTCCCCTCTGGGATAAACACATGTTGAACCGATATAAAGGCCTTATCTACCAAGCACGAAAAAAGAACACAGCTGTAACGTCCTGTTATTTTGAAGTGAATTTTTTTAATTTATTTTTAATTTAAGTATTTAAGGTTAATTTAAAAGTAGTGATTTTGATTTTAGTAGTTATTTTAGTCCGAAATTCTTTTTAAGCGTTTTAATACTTTAAATTCGCTTCGGTGACATTAATAATTATTAACGAGCCAATTAATAATTATTAATCACCTTTAGATTAATTTAAGAACTTCGGGTTTCGATTTATAAGTCAAAAGTCATTAAAGGACGCAACCGTTATTTTCTAATTTCTTAAAATATCTAAAATCACTATTCATTCATCTTTAAAAATCGAAAAGTTGACTAAAATTTTCATTTTCTTCTCCCTCCTTGCAGTGGCCTTCTTCTCCCATGGAAGAGTTTTGGTTTTCTTTGGCTTTTCTTTGTTTCTCGGCGGATCGTCGTATTTTCGGTTGCGTTGGATTGGTAGGGATGAGGGCTACCTATCCAACCTACCTTTTCAAAGTTTCCCGTTCTCTAAGGGAAGTCCCAAAAAGTGAGTTTTCAAAACTTTTTATATGGTTTTGTTCGTTTTTAATTATAAATGAGTTTTGTAGTTGAAATCATGAATTTCCATCATAGAATTTGACGATTTTGAGCTCGGATTTTCGAAAAACACTATTTACCCGAAAACACTATTCATCCGAAATTACTATTCATCTGAAATCACTATTAATCCGAAAATTCAAACTTGTTCTCATCTTAGTTATGAGTTGTAATATGTTGTACAATTGATGAATTGTAGGTTCGTTTGCTCGGTTGTTGATTCATGGGAATCGGAGATTTGGAGCGAAGCTAATTTCGCTAAGGTGAAAATAAATAGAATTTAAAGTAGATTTAGAAACCGAATAAGTTGAACGCTTTGTAAGATCGGAAGTTGAGATTAAGATTCGAATCTAAGAGTAAAAGAAAGTGAGCTAGTGACCTTAGGATTAGGAACTAGTTCTTTGAGTGAAAACTTTGGAGTTTCTCGAGGGAACATTGAACTTTTGAAAGTTCTAAGTTAGAATCGTTTCGGAGATTAGAATGGATCATTGGAAGTTAAATGATCCAAACTTTTAGATAGAATGGTTAAAGGAACTTGAAAATAGAACATTGGATTTTATTTGGAAGTTTAAAATCCTTGAAAGTGGAGACTTACTCATTAAGATAAGAACTTAATTTTATGAAAGTATCGGAAGTTCGATTTACTTATTGTCCTTCCGAAATTCCTATTTATTACTTTATGCATAAGGACATCTATGATCCATTTACTTTATGTCCTTTACTTTATGCCCATTACTTTACGCTCCATTCATATTTACTTTTGTAAGCATACACATAACATCTCGCATCATTGATTCGAAAGGAAAGTGAAAAAGAAAAGAAAGGAGAATGTAAATCCTACGGGAAGTTTACATTACCTTCAGTGAAAAAGAAAAGAAAGTGAAAGAGAGAAACTACAGGATGTCTTTATTACCTTCATGCATATTATCGATGGAATTATATCATGGAGAAAGAATTGAGATGTTATGCTTATGCAAAGTTTATTTACTTTTTCGTATATTTGTTTTAATGAGTTAATGGATGAGATTTAGACTACGTGTGCTAGTATTATCATCCTATAGAGATTATGATTATGCAAGTTAGTTTTCTAGAGATTAGAGAACTATAGAAAGGATTATGTAAGACGTACTTTTCTAGAGAGAAAAGAAATGAAATTGATGTATAGCCAAGTGCTATAGGAAAAAGAAATGAGATTGAATTGGATAATGAGAGAATACAAGGGTGTATTGAACCTTGTATAAATATCATGTGATAAACATGTAAGAGAACTAGTTTCTCAATAAATTGGAAGATCTCGTAATTGGAGAATGAGATTTGATGTAAACCTTATGTATAGTATAAGGTATTAAAGAGAAAGAGATTCAAATGTTATATATATATATATATATGTTATGAAACATATCCCCCTAATGGTTGGAAGATTGTTCCTCAAATATTTGGGAGATTTGGTAAGTAAAAGTGAAATATTGATGTAAAACCATTTTGGTGGTTGAAAGGTAAGAGAATGTGAGTTTTACTTGGACACAAATCCGGATGCGGGTTTGGGGTCTAACTTTACTTTTTATTTTGTTTATTCTCACTGGGCTTTGTTGTTAGCTCATGATATTACAAACATTTTTAGGTATTCGGGTCATGAGAGAGGACCTGGTGCGGCTTGATCGAGATGATGATGATGCGGAGATGGACTAGATGTCATTTAAAAGTCCCGGGGCTTATCTTATTTTGTTTTGATTTCGGTCTTTGAGATGTAAATTTGTTTATAAGCTCTTAAGAGCTTTTCGTCTTAAGTTTTATGGTTATAATCTTCTTTTAATTTTGGAAAAGGAATTGTATTTCCTTACTTTTAATTTCTCTGATTGTGAAAAATGTACACAGGTTGTGGATAGTCCAAGTTTTAAACATATCCATGCCAAATTTTATTAAATAATAAGTCTTCCGCTGTCAATCTGATTTTAAATTATTTAAAAAGAGTCAGGTCGTCACAACAGCGAACCGCCCCGTCTGGATGAGTGGGGAGGAGCACGCCTGGCTTCTCGTGAGCATGCTCACTGAGGATGCAGTCAGGCTATCTACGAGGAATCGGGCCAACTGTTTGGCCAACCCTTCCCTATACACGGGCGGGGCCCGTCCTCATGACGACCACTGTCGTGTTTTGGTAAGTTGTCTATCTACAATCTGTTTTCATATTGTAATAATTAATAAATTTAGTTTCAGTGTTTTACAATAATATACATTTGTTTGTTTTATGTTTATTTTAGGAACAAAAACACAGACGTCCAGTCCCACCCGATGAGTTACACTTAGTTCTACACATGAAGAAGGATGAGACTATTGTGGACTACAAGGCGAGAGAGGTTTAGGTAATGTTTTGTCTACCTTACATTGCAATTTTATATTCTGTGACGATCCGACTATTTTAAAATCATTAAAAATAAATACAGCGGAAGTCTTTATATTTTAAGAAAAATTGACGTGGTTATGTTTGAAAAGTGGCTAGTCAAAAACCTGTTACATTTTAAATTCACAATTTAAATACACAAGGAACTTTAAGTTCCTAACCAGGAGTTCAAAAGGTGTTTATAATCATAAAAGTAAAGATAAAAAGCTCTTAAGAGCTATTTACAAATATACAAATCCAAAATTATATAAAATTCACAAAAACGAAGTCCATGGACTTTAAATCAACCTAGTCCATCCCGAGGTCATCATTGTGACGACCCGTCACTTTAAAATAATTTAAATTAGAAAACACAGTGGAAGTCTTTTATTTTAATAAAAATTGGCGTGATTATGTTTGAAAATAGGCTATCCAAAACCTGTTTACATCTTAAATTCAAACATCTAAAAACACAAGGAACATTAAGTTCCTATCAGGAGTTCAAAATGATTTATAATCATAAAAGAAAAGACAATAGCTCTTAAGAGCCATTTACAAATATACAACTCCAAAATTATATAAAGTTCACAAAACCATGTACATGGATTTTACAACAACCTAGTCCATCTCAAAGTTGTCATCCCTCGATCATGCAACACCATCTCCTCTCCCTCAACCTCTAGCCAGGGCATTACCTGAAATTTTTGTAATATTATGAGCTAACAACTTAAGCCCAGTGAGAATAATAAGCATAAAAAGTAAAGATAGACCTCAAACTCGTATTTCGATTTGTGTCCAATTAATCTAACACAATTCACTCCTAAAGTTCTCTAATCTCCAGGTAATTTCGTTTTATACTTTCTAAGGATGATATTACTAATAATCATAGTCAATACTCATCCATCAACATTGTTATGACATAAGTAAGAAAAGTAAATATACTTTGAACATCATACAACTTCTCGGATCTCTCTTTCATCTATCATACACATGAATGCATGAGAGCATCCCGTAGGACTTCGCAATTGCCCTTTTTGTGCGTGAATGAAGGTAATGCGGACATCCCGTAGGCTCCCATTCAACCTTATGCATGAGGAAGTAATGCGTACATCCCGTAGGCTACCATTCAACTCCCTATGCATGAAGAAGTAATGCGTACATCCCGTAGGCTACCATTCAACTTCCTTTCTTTCACATTCTTTCTTTTCTCTGAAGGTGATGTGAACTCCACGTAGGGTTCATCAATCTTCCTTCTTTTCTTTTTCACTTTCTTTTCTTTTCACTTTCATTTCTTTTTCACTTTCGTTTCTTTTTCACTGAAGGTGATGTGAACTCCACGTAGGGTTCATCATTCTTCCTTCTTTTCTCTTTCACTTTCTTTTCTTTTTCACTTTCATTTCTTTTTCACTTTCGTTTCTTTTTCTGAAGGTGATGCGGATACTACCCGTAGGCTCCAACATTCTCCCCTTCATTTCTTTCTCACTTTCATTTCTTTTTCATGAATGGTGCGAGAATGGTATGATGCAATATGATATGCATATGCTTGCATATCCTTGTAAAAGTAAATAAATAAAGTGCGGAATTAAAGTAGATGCAAGCATAAAGTAAAGGGGCATAAAGTAAAAGATATAAAGTAAAATAGATAAGCATCTCGGACGAACAATACGTAAATTAAACTCCGCTACATTAATAAAAGTATAAACATAACTTAAACGATTAACCTATACCTTCCAGGATTCTAAACTTCCAATATAATCCGAGGTTCTATTAACCGTTCTAAAGTACAAGTTGGATCTTTTAACTTCCAATGATCCAACCTAAGCTTCGAAACGAATCTAACTTAGAATCTTCTAAGATTCAACACTTTCCTCGAGAACTCCTAAGTTCTCACTTAAAGGATTCACTTCTAATCCTAAGGGCACTAACTCACATCCCTCTAATTATATTCGGATTCTAAACTTAGTTTCAATTCTACAAACCATTATACTTATTTGCTTTCTATAGTTACTTTAAATTCTAACTATTCTCACCTTAGCCAAATAACTCCAAATCTCCACTTTCCACGAAACAACCGAGCAATCGCACATACAATTCACCAATTGCACAACATATTACAACTCATAACTAATATGCAAACAAGTGTGCATTTTTGGGTGAATAGTGATTTCGGATGAATAGTGTTTTCGGGTGAATAGTGTTTTTCGAAAATCCGAGCTCAAAATCGTCAAATTCCATGATAGAAATTCATGATTTCAACTTCAAAACTCATTTATAATAAAAAACGAACAAAACCATCTAAAAAGTTTTGAAAAGTTACTTTTTGGGACTTCCCTTAGAGAACGGGAAACTCCGAAAAGCTAGGTTGGATAGGTAGCCCTCGTCGCTACCAATCCAACGCAACCGAAAACACGATGATCCGCCGAGAAACGAAGAAAAGCCAAGAAAAAGCCTTCTCATCCATGGAGAAGATAAAGCTCACGGTAAAGAGAAAGGAGAAGGAAGAAGATGAAATGATTTTTGTCAACTTTGGTGATATTTAAAGATAAATGAATAGTAATTTTAGATATTTTAAGAAATTGGAAATGACGGTTGCGTCCTTTTATGACTTTTGACTTATAAAACGAAACACGATGCTCTTAAATAAATCTAAAGGTGATTAATAATTATTAATTGGCTTATTAATAATTATTAATGTCACCGAAACGAATTTAAAATATTAAAAACGATTAAAAAGGATTCCGGGTGAAATTAACTACTAAAATCGAAATTACAAAAATAATAATTAATCTAAATACTTAAATTGAAATAAATAGATAAATAAAATATAATAAAATAATAATAAATAAATAAATAATAAAAAAAAAATTCACTTCAAAATAACAGGACGTTACAATCATCCTGCTATCATACAGCACTAGCTCCTCGCCCCCGACCTCTAGTACGAGCATTACCTGAAATTGGTTGTAATATCATGAGCTAATAACTTAAGCCCAGTGAGAATAGATAGAATAAAAATTAAAGTTAGACCCTGTAACGTCCCGTTAATTTGTGATAAATTATTTATTTATTTATTTTATTTTAATTCAAGTAATTAAAGTTTATTTATTTATCGGTAAATTAGAATTTAGTAGTTTATTTCGTTTTAGTCATTTTAATGGCTTTATTTATTTAAATACGTTATAATGGTATTAATAATTATTAACGGGCCAATTAATAATTATTAATCACCATTGGGATAGTTTAAGAAGTTCGGGATTCGTTTTATAAGTCAAAAGTCATAAAAGGACGCAACCGTCATTTCCAATTTCTTAAAAAACTATCCAAACACTATTCATCTCATTTTAAATAAGCCATTTGACTTCCATTGACCAAGCAAATTTCATCTTCTTCTTCATTTCTTCCTCCCAAAACTGTGGGCCTCATCTCCTCATTTCCCAAATTTGGTTTTTGTTCGTTTCTTGCCCGATCGACTTGATTCCTGGTCCATTGAAAAGGTATCAGTCATACGAATCATTTCCACCTAGCTATTGTCCGTTTCTCTCGAGATCCAAGGAGTTCTCAGTAAGTAAAGCTTGAAACCCTAAGCTCCAAATAGTGTTTTAATGGAGTTTTCTTTGTTTTCTTTCGATTTCTTGCCGTGAAACTCAGTGTTTGTAAATACAGGAGTAGTTTTAAGAGTTTTTGGAAACTTTCCCATAACCCTAAAACTGAGTTTCAGTCAAAACCCTTCCCGTTTGAAATTTACCCTTTTGGGTCTGATTATGGGTTAGAATTTAATGAAATGATGTTTATTTAAATTCAATTCAGGAAAGGGCTTAATGTTCAAAAACCCTAATTATCGATACCCATTGAAATCGGGAATATCGAATTTGCTTAAAACCAACTCGAAACACTTTTAAATTGCCTAAAAGCCGGAAAACCAAACCCGAGACCCAAATTTTTTTGATAGGGCCGTGGGCCTCTGGTGGGGATTTGTTGGGTTTTTCGTCGTTTTTTATGTTTAGTTGTTGTTTGATCGATAGTTGGTAATTATTGATTGTGTGATATAATTTAATTGTAGGTGTTTTCGAACCACTCGCTTGATCGCTCCTTCGGACTTAGGAGCAAAGTGATCTTGTAATTAAGGTGAGAATAGTTAGGATTTAAAGTATTTATAGAAAGCAAATGAGTGTGAAGGTTTGTAGAGTTTGAAACTAAGACTAGAATCTGAATCTAAGATTAGAGGGATGTGAGTTAGTGCCCTTAGGATTAGAAGTTAATCCTTTAAGTGAGAACTTAGGAGTTCTCGAGGAAAGTATTGAATCTTAGAAGATTCTAAGTTAGATTCGTTTTGAAGCTTAGGTTGGATCATTGGAAGTTAAAAGATCCAACTTGTTTTATAGAATGGTTAATAGAACCTCGGATTATGTTGGAAGTTAGAATCCTTGAAGGTATAGGTTAATCATTTAAGTTATGACTTTACTTTTAATATTGATAGCGGAGTTCGATTGACATATCGTTCGTCCGAGAGGCTCATTTATTTTACTTTATATCATTTACTTTACATCTTTTATTTTATGCTTTTACTTTATGCTTGCATCGACTATGTTAATTCCGCACTTTATTTATTTACTTTTACAAGATATGCAAGCATATGCATATCATATTACATCATAACATCTCGCATCATGAAAAAGAAAGTGAGAAAGATATAAAGGGGGAAGAATGTTGGAGCCTACGGGCAGTGTCCACATCACCTTCATAGAAAAAGAAAGAAAGTGAGAAATAAAAGAAGGGGGAAGAATGTTGGAGCCTACGGGCAGTGTCCGCATCACCTTTAGAAAAAGAAAGAAAGTGAGAAAGAAAATGAAGGGGGAAGAATATTGGAGCCTATGGGTAGTGTCCGCATCACCTTCATAGAAAAGAAAAGAAAATGAGAAAGAAAAGGAGGGAGAACGATGGATCCTACGGGATAGACCACGTTACCTTCTTCATGCATAAGGGCGTATGCGAATCCTACGGGATGCTCTCATGCATTCATATTTATGATTAATGAGAAAGAGAATCGAGATGTTATATTCTATGCAAAGTTATTTATTTTCTTATTTATGTCATAACAAATTAATTGGATGAGGATTGACTACGAGAGTTAGTAATATCATCCTTTGGAAAGTTTAGAATGAAATTACCTAGAGCTTGGAGGACTTTAGGAGTAAATTGTGTCGGATTAATTGGACATAAATCGAAATGCGAGTTTGAGGTCTATCATTACTTTTTATGCTTATTATTCTCACTGGGCTTAAGTTGTGAGCTCATGATATTACAACCAATTTCAGGTAATGTCCTTGCTAGAGGCCGTGGAAGGGGAGATGGTGCTGCGTGATCGAGGGATGCTGACCTCGAGATGGACTCTTTTGTTGTAAAGTTATTGTCTTTATTTTGATGAACTTTAAGAACTTTAATGATTTGTACCTTGTATTTAGCTCATAAGAGCTTAATGTTGATGTTTTTATGATATACATCTTTGAACTCCTGAAATGGGACTTGATGTTCCTTGTGTCTTTTATTAGATTTGAAAATTAGGATGTAAACAGGTTTTGGCTAGCCAATTTTCAAACATAACCACGCCAATTTTTCGTAAAATAAAAGACTTCTGCTGTGTTTTCTAACTTAAATCTATTTAAAAGATTCGGGTCGTTACAGTTGGTATCAGAGCCGACGGGTTCTGTAGACTACATACGATGCATGTTTGTATTTCATGTTTTGTTTTAAGTCCATTCTCAAAGTCATCATCTGAGATCAGCAGCACTAGGTATTCCTAGACCTTTATCTTTAAACTCGCATTTTATTTCGATTTGGTAAAGGAGTGGTGAATCCTCTTTTACAAGTAACTTATCAAATTATATTGACTATAATGCAGTATGCCTCCTAGAAGGGGTGCTAGACGAGCTGGTGTTAGGGCGGCTGCTCCTGTGAGGGGTAGAGGCCGAGCCCGTAACCCTACACCTCCCCCAGCACCTGTAATTCTTTTAGAACTCCTGATTAGGAACTTGAAGTTCCTTGTGTTTTAGATTTTTGAATTTAAGATGTAAACAGGTTTGGGCTAGCCAATTTTCAAACATAACCACGCCAATTTTCTTAAAATATAAAGACTTCCGCTGTGTTTTCTAATTTAAATTATTTAAAAATAGTCGGGTCGTTATAGTTGGTATCAGAGCACTATTTGTAGAGAAGGTAAAAATGGCTAGGAAAATTTGACTCAGCCTCTCTAAAACCGGCCTGCAAAAGAGTCTCTCCTCTTTGTGCATCAATCATCCTCTGCCTCAAAGTAGGTCCCACTGTTAAACTAGCCAGTCTCACAGTGATCTCGCAGTAAGAAATGCTATCTCATCTCGTTCCATAACCCACCTCAATCTCAAGGGTATGGCTGACAAAGCTGATGAATGAGAAGACTTTCTACTGGGCGTGTCAGCCACTACATTGGCTTTCCCAGGATGATTCTGAATGTCATAGTCATAATCCTTAACGATCTCTAACCATCTCCGTTGTCTCATATTCAATTCCTTTTGAGTGAAGAAATACTTGAGACTCTTATGGTCAGTAAATATCAGGATCTTCTCACCATACAAATAATGTCTCCCAATCTTCAATGCATGAACAACAGTTGCCAACTTAAAATCATGAGTTAGATACTTCTTCTCATGCTCTTTCAACTGACGGGAAGTATAAGCTATAACTTTCCCCTGTTGCATCAATACACATCCCAAACCTCTGTGGGAAGCATCTGTGTATACAGTCAGTCCACCCGTTCTATCAGGCGACACTAGAACAGGTGCTGTCACAAGCCTCCTCTTGAGCTCCTCAAAGCTCGTTTCACAATCCTCAGACCATACCAAATCGACCCCCTTCCGAGTCAAACGTGTCAAGGCTGAAGCAATTTTGGAGAAATCTTGCACAAACCGTCTATAATAACCTGCAAGTCCCAGAAAACTTCGAATATCAGCCACAGTGGTCGGTCTAGGCCAGTTATTATATGCCTCCATCTTAGCGAAATCAATATAATCCTCTTCTTGATAACATATGACCGAAAATGCCATTTCTTTTAGCCAAAACTCGCACTTTGAGAACTTGGCATACCACTTCTGATTCTTAATACGATCAAAACTGCCTTCAAATGCACAACATGCATTTCCTCAGTCTTAGAATAAATCAGACTGTCATTATTAATCACCTTTAGATTAATTTAAGAGCATCGGGTTTCAATTTAGAAGTCAAAAGTCATAAAAGGACGAAACCGTCATTTCCAAAATTCTTAAAAATATCAAAACACTATTCCCTAATCTTCTTTAAATCTCCATTGACCAAAATTGACTCATTTTGCTCATCCAATCTCTCCCAAAACCATGGGTACCAAGAGGGGGAGGGAAATTTTCGGGTTTTGCTCATTTCTCGACGGATCGACTCGATTTCGGTTGCATCGGAAAGCCCTCGAGTCTAGGATTCTTTTCCACCTAACCATCGTGCTTTTCTCCCGTGATCCACGGTGTTGTGGGTAAAATTATATCAGTACACGTGGAATTTCTGGACTTGTTCAAAGAATGCACACTCGACATGTCTACGTCACCGGGATAGAAAAAGCTACGTCACCTATGAGGCTATGTATGCGTCGTCTGGGAGGCCACGTCTACGTCGCCTGGGAGGCTATGTCTACGTCACCTAGGAAGGTACATCTACATAGTCCCGAGAGTCTACGTCTACGTCATCTAATAAAACTACGCATCAAAGACCACGAAACTACATTATATTGATATCCAATCAAACGATGACACGTGGCATGACCAACAAATGACACATCGTTGGGAAGCAACACGTGGCCCAATCCCGATGTGACACGTGGTACGATGATGTCATCAACCTCCTCTCATATAAATAGGGGAAGAAATTCATTCATTAGGTAACTAATTTCTACTACAATTCTCTCTGGCACACTAGCTCTGCTTGCACTGACTTAAGCATCGGAGGGTGTTAGGCCGGCAACACCGATGCTCTCTTTGTTTCCTATGCAAGTACAAACAGTGCTCGTCAACTACTCAGCACATCATCTACGCAGCACCTCTAGTGCAGCGTACTACATCTGACTCGTCCCATACTTTCAGTTCGTTGCTTACGTGGAAGCTATCCATTTTTGAGCAACAACATTTGGCGCCGTCTGTGGGGAAAGGAAACATAACTAAGTGCTCTACCATTTAGGATGAGTCGAAGAAGTCAACATGGTGATGATGTGGATGACGGTGAGAACCGTAACCCTCGTAATACGATATATCAAACTCGTAGCAATAGAGAACGACAACAACAAGCTGACGAAAATCGAGAAGTGGTAAGGGTTGCGCCTGTGCCAGACAGAAGAGTAGAGGCCTTGGAAGAGCAAGTTCGGGGTGTGAATCGAGATCTTGCAAAAGTGCTAGAGATACTCACTCAAAGGTCGGATCACCAAGCTTCCGCTGACAACCAAGATTTACGATCGAAGAAAACAAAAGAAAAAGAACCTATAGAAGGTGTTGCAGAGTCCCGAAATCACGAGAAGGGTGGTTCGAAGGGGAAGTCGAGGCTATATACTCGGGACACTTCTCCTTCTTCCAATAAGTCTTCTCGCAAGAGGCATCCTAGCATGAAAGGAAGGTCTGACCTTAGAGAAGTGCTCAACGAAAAAAGAAAAGCACAAACTAGTATAGCAGGGTCTACTGCTGAAAGTTCACAACCTTGGGCACCAGAGTTAAAAAAGCCCCAAGACGAGCTTGGTCATATGAAGAAAGAGTATCGAGGGAAGGCTCCCCCTGTATTAGAAGATCTCCTCGAGCAAACTGAACCACCATTCACAGATGACATCATGGAGGTAGAACTTCCAACTAAGTTTAAAATGCCAACTATGGCAATTTATGATGGTTCGAAGGATCCAGTTGAGCATGTTGATACATTTCGGACCTGGATGGAGCTCCAGGGAGTCTGAGATGCCATCAAATGCAGGGCATTCCCTCTTACATTAGGAGGCTCTGCACGAGGGTGGTATACGCAGCTCAAGCCAAGGTCTATCATTTAAAGACCTTACTAGATCTTTCGTAACTCAATTTCTAGGCGGAAGAGATCATAAAAAACCTGCTACACACCTTTTGACTGTGCGTCAGAAGTCGGAGGAAAGTCTCCGAGACTACGTAGTAAGATTCAACAGTGAAGCGTTGAAAGTTGAAGGTTACAGCGATGACATAGCTCTAACCGCAATGATGGCTGGATTGAAGGATGAAAAGTTTTTGTGGTCCCTAGGAAAAAAGACTCCTGCTACCTACACAGAACTCATCGCAAGATCACAAAAGTATATGAGCACAGGAGAATTACTTAGTGCAAGAAAAGCTCCAGATGAGGGAGGGAGTAGCAAACATTCTGAGCACAAAAGGAAAGATCGAACAGAAAACATTACTTGAAAGGATGACCGGTACAGGGATGAGAAAAGAAGCAGAATAGAACAATGAACTGAGGAGCGGGGTAATCCTGTGACCAAGTTCAAGAAGTACACCCCTATTACTATCCCAGCTGAACAACTACTAATGGAGATTCAAGACAAAAATTTGGTCAGGTGGCCGCCAAGGATGAAGGCAGGGTCGAATAAGAGGAATAAAGATAAATATTGTCTCTTCCACAAGGATCATGGTCACACTACCTCCGACTGTTTTGACCTAAAAAAGGAAATTGAAGCTTTAATTCAAAGGGGGTACCTAAAGGAGTTCGTGATGAGAAGGGAAGAAGGACAACGCGAAGCTCGACCTGAACGAAAAGACCAAGACAGAGGTGGTCAAAAATCCTTGGGTGGTGACATAAGAACTATTTTTGGTCGACCAGCTGGTGGAGAGTCAAGTAGAAAAAGAAAGGCGAGCGCTCGAGAAGCGAGTCACGCCCCACCCAGATTCGAGGTCTTTTCTACTTCTACAATGTCTGGTCGAAAGGCAAAGATAAATTTTGATGAAGAAGTGGTTGATATCCATCAGCCTCATAATGACGCCCTTGTGGTGATAATTATTGTGGCTAACTTAAGAGTACATCGGGTCTTGGTCGATGGAGGTAGCTCGGTAGACGTACTCTCTCTCAGTGCTTTTGAAAAATTGGGAATTGGGAGAGAAAAATTGAAAAGAAGTTCAGCACCCTTGGTGGGATTCGGAGGAGAGCAGGTCATCCCTGAAGGTAGTATTGAATTGTCAGCCACTTTCGTAGAAGAACCCAACACCATCACTAAAATGGTAGAATTCGCAGTGGTTGATCGCCCATTAGCTTACAATATCATATTGGGGAGACCTACCATCCATGCTCTCAGGGCCGTACCTTCGACTTACCATCAAATGATGAAGTTCCCTACTTCTGGCAGGGTAGGAGTAATCAAAGGGGAGCAAAAGGTCTCCCGAGAGTGTTATTACACAGCTATGAAGGGTGCTGCGCTGGTAAACATGATCGCGGTAGAACAAACTGAGGAAGAGGTGCAGTTCGTAACGGCCTTCCCCGCTGAAGAAGCGGAGCAGCCTCCCTTAGTAGTATCGCCGAAAGAGTTCGAACAAAGAGCAATGCCAACAGAAGACATGGAGTCTGTCCCGCTTCTAAATGAAGAAAAGTTTGTCAAAATTGGGACAAGACTGGGGGAAGAACAGAGAGAGAAACTGATCAATTTCTTAAAAGAAAACATCGATATTTTTGCTTGAAGCCATGACGATATGCCTGGCATTGACCCAAAGATCATGGTTCATCGTTTGAATGTTGATCATACTTATTGACCTGTTAGACAAAAACGTAGAGTGTTCGACCAGGTCAGGAATGATGTGATAGCTGAAGAGGTAGGAAAACTTTTAAAAGCTGATTTTATCTGTGATGTACATTATCCGGATTGACTTTCTAATGTGGTGTTAGTCAAAAAGGTTAACGGAAAATGGCGGGTATGCATAGATTTTACCGACCTCAACAAAGCATGCCCAAAGGATAGTTTCCCTCTACCTCGAATTGATCAATTGGTGGATGCAATAGCTGGACATGAGATGACGACTTTCATGGACGCATACTCAGGTTACAATCAGATTAAAATGTACGAGTATGACCAAGAGAAGACGTCGTTTGTAACGAGTCAGGGCCTGTATTGCTACAAAGTCATGCCATTTGGGTTAAAGAACGTTGGGACAACCTATCAAAGAATGGTGAATAAAATGTTTGCAAACCAGATAGGAAGAAATATGGAGGTTTATGTGGACGATATGTTAGTCAAGAGTCATCGAACTGATCAACACACCTCTGACCTAGCTGAATCATTTGAGGTTTTGAGAAAGTACTGAATGAGACTCAACCCAGAAAAATGTGCGTTTGGGTTAACTTCAGGCAAATTCCTCGGCTTTATGGTTCATCAAAGAGGAATAGAAGCAAACCCTGACAAATTACAAGTCATTCCTGGATATGGAATCCCCAAAGAACCTTAAGCGTACGCAAAGTCTTAATGGCAAAATAGCTCACAACAATGCATTTGTATCCAGGGCAACTGATAAATGTTTACCCTTCTTCAAGATTCTTCGGAAGGGATGCAAGTTTGAATGGACGGAGGAGTGTGAACGTGCTTTCCAAGAGTTGAAACAGTATATGAGCTCCGCACCTTTACTCTCCAAGCCCGTCATAGGTGAAGAATTATTGCTATACTTGGCAGTGTCTGAGATAGCAGTAAGTTCAGCCTTAGTAAGAGAAGAAGGTGGAGTCCAACTACCTATCTACTACACCAGCAAGGCTATGCTGGATGCTGAGACTCGGTACTCTTGAATGGAAAAATTTGCACTGGCCTTAATAACTTCAGCTCGAAGATTGAGGCCATACTTTCAAGCACATGGGATAGTAGTACTGACAAATCACCCACTAAGACAAGTTTTACAGAAGCCAGAGACTTCAGGTCGTTTGATGAAGTGGGCAATTGAACTTAGTGAGTACGACATTCAGTACAAGCCCAGAACTACAGTTAAAGGACAAGTTGTAGCTGATTTCATAGCAGAGCTCACACCAGAAAAAGAAGAGTCACTTCCTACTCAGATAGAAGTACTTGGTCCAGATAAAGAACTCATCATTCCACAAAGAGAAGAGTCCATTTGGACACTCTATGTGGATGGGTCTTCCAACATGAAATGTTGCGGATCTAGCCTTATCTTAGTCTCACCGGACCGAGTCCACATTGAGTATGCTTTGAGGTTTGGTTTTAATGCTTCCAACAATGAGGCTGAGTATGAAGCCCTTCTAGCCGGATTGCGCTTGACAAGAAAAGTAGGGGTGACTCGTATCAAAGTGTTTAGCGACTCTCAATTGGTTATCAATCAGATAACAAGGAATATCGGACCAAGGGAGAAAGAATGGTCGCCTATCTAGCCAAGGTGAAAAATCTTCTTTGCACTTTTGAGTGGTGGGAGGTAAATCAAATACCACGTTCATAAAACTCTAACGCCGATTCGTTAGCACGTTTGGCATCCGCTATGAGACCGAGTTAAGTAAATGCGATACCCAGAGAGAGTTTCTACCCACTCAAGCATAGATGATATAGAAGCGATGGATATTGAGCAGTCATTGCATTCGTCCACCCCTTCCTGGATGGATCCCATAATAAAATTCTTAAGAGATGGGGAGTTGCCTCTTGACAAAGCTGAAGCAAGACGACTCCAGCGCCGAGCAACACATTATATCTTAGAAGGAGATGTTTTATATAAGAGAGGTTTCTCTCAACCGCTACTCAGATGTCTTATACCCGAAGAGGCAGACTATGTTATGAAAGAGATTCATGAGGGAGTGTGTGGCAACCATTCAGGAGGAAGGTCGTTAGCTCATAAAATTGTAAGGCAGGGGTATTACTGGCCCACCTTGCACAAGGATGCCAAGTCGTTCTGTAAAAAATGTGATCAATGTCAACGTTTTGCTGTGATCCCAAGACAACCACCTGAATATCTAACAAATGTCACAAGTCCTTGGCCATTCACTCAGTGGGGGGTCTACTTAATAGGACCACTTCCTCAAGAAAAAGGTCAGACTAAATTTGCTATTGTAGCTGTGGATTATTTTACCAAGTGGGCTGAAGCTGAAGCCTTAGAAACAATAACCGAGCGCAAAACTACAGACTTTATGTGGAGGAGCATAGTGTGCAGATTTGGTATTCCTTATGCCATTATCTCAGACAATGGAAAACAATTTGATAATGAGAAATTCAAGTCTTGGTGTTCAGAGTTCTGTATTAAGCACTTCAAATCCTCTCCTGCACACCCTCAAGCTAATGGTCAAGTGGAGGCCGTGAATAAAATTTTCAAGAAGAACTTAAAGGCCAAACTAGAAGGGTTAAAGGGGCTTTGGGCAGAAGAGCTACCCAATGTGTTATGGGCATACAGAACAACAGCTAGAACCTCTATAGGTGAAACTCCTTTCTCATTAGCATTTGGAGCTGAAGCAGTTGTGCCGGTTGAGATAGGTCTCACTTCCCATAGAGTACAACATTTCAATCCAGAGACAAATGAAGAATGTCTAAGGTTAAGCCTTGATCTCCTTGAAGAGCATAGGGAGACTTCCCGTCTCCGTGTTGCTGAGTATAAAAATCGGGTGGCCCGATACTACAACTCCCGAGTCAAACCACGCAATTTCAAAGTGGGTGACCTCGTTCTCAGAAAAGTGTTGCCAAATACAAAGGACCTAAATAGCAGGGTCTTAGGACCAACTTGGGAAGGACCATACAAGGTCACTGAGATTGTGAGACCAGGTACGTACAGACTGAAAGACCTCAACGACAGGGCATTACACCATCCATGGAATGCAGAGCACCTCAAGACCATCTATCAATGATTTCTTTACAATTTCATTTTCATTCAAGTTATTTCTATAACAATTTCAATTCATTGTAATTTCATTCCAATAAATGAAATAAGAACGTACATTTTCAACTTCATAAATTTATTTGTGATGAGAAGAATCAATGAGGCATAAGCAGAGGCTACCACCAAGTATGAATTTAAGCTGCGCATAGCACAAGCTACTTCAATAACTCGCAAACTCAAGTAACACTTTAAGTTATAAAGTGACGCTTGAGTGGGGGCCTACTACTACTACTTTACTTACTACATGCACTACCACTACGCATTATGCTGCCACACCAACAAGACTGAGCAACTTGCACAACAAAAATTAAGTTCATCAAAATTCTAAGTCATTCAAGGTGCATGGCAACGTAGCCACACTTGATTGATAAAAATTAGAAAGAACAAAAATTTAAGTTTATCAAAATTCTAAGTTCATTCTAAGTGCAGGGCTACTTAGCCACACTTGTTTCATAAAACTCAGAAAAACTAAAAACGTAAGTTCACTAAAAATTCTAAGTTCAAGGCTACATAGCCATAAATGATCGACAAGACTTAGAAAATAAAAATTAAGTTGGTTAAAAATTCTAAGTTGATTCTAAGTGTAGGGCTATGTAGCCACGCTTGATTGACAAAACTTAGAAAAACCAAAAACTTAAGTTCACTAAAAATTCTAAGTTCATTCATAATGCTAGGTTACATAGCCATGTATGATTGACGAGACTTAGAAAATAAATGAAACCGAGAAATGAAAGAAACATGAGATGAATTATTATTTCAGGGTAACAAATAAGAAGATGTAAAGCAACATAAGTTCGGAGATATCCTAAACAAAACGGGAAAGCATGTTAAAAGCAAATAATCCTACCTATATGGAACTAAAAAGGAACACAAATAAAAGCTAAACGAGTTCATCAGTGGACATGCCCCACGAAACATGATAAAACTAAATAAGAAAAAGGCATTATGCAGAGTCACCCAAAATTTCAATGTCGACATCATCACCGGGGCGCATGGCGTGAGAAGGAGGGGGAAGGTTAAAACGCTCCCTAACAAAATTAAGGTTTAAATCTGGAATCTCTCAGCAACTTCATCAAGCGTTGCATTGACGCCAAGGCTAAAAAGGTAAACCTCCGGGTCTACACCCTGATTAACAGCTTTAAACATGGTCATCAACTCTTTTTTTTCCTCAGTCTTAGCTTTGAGTTTGCTAAAATTGAGCAAGGTGCTTTTGTGCCTGGTTGAAATTGGATCTGAGATTCTCTTCGCTTCGGCTAGTTCACTCTTCAGCTTCTCTTTTTCAACACGCTCTACTTCCAGCAATCGAGCATTATCAGATGAATTTTCTTCGTGAAGTTTCACCGCTTCTTGAAGACGAGAAATCTCTCTCCCTTGTTGGACACATATCATGTTCATCCTAGCTCCAGCCTAACGAAGACAAAGTATGTTTTTTAGTCACCTGAGTAAAAAAAATGATAAAATAAAAGAGTGCATACCATTAAGTAATCCTCAACAGCCAATTCAGCTAATTCCTGAGTGGGCATGGAACGTGCACAATCTCGATCAAGCAACAAAACAGTTTGAAATTTTGAGCTGATCAGTCCGACATCTTTCTCGAAAGACTCGTCATTCTCACCATAGTAAATACAACCGGGGTTGGTAAAAAGGTGTCGAACTTTATGGTGAGAAGAAGGACCCGCACCCAAGCTCGAAACTGTAGTAGTGCAAGATTGCTTGCCAACATCTGACTCACGACGACGTTTTTCAACTGAAGTTTTAAGAAGGCCAGATTGTTTTTTAGTCACTTTCTTTGGAGCCCGACTAGAGTCATCTACGCATTTCTGACGTTTTCTATCATCAATGTACTTACGAGCTGCCTCACCCGTCATATCTGAAGCAACAACAAGATGTCAGACTTATGATATGTTATGATGCAATGTTTTCAAAAAAAAAATGTGTATACATATAGCAAAGACTCACTGATTTCTTCAACGATAGGTTGAGCAAGGCCAGAAGCGACGAGTGATTGATCTGAAAGAAGGATGGAAGGTTCACGTTGATCAATTGGAACACTTAAGATCCGATTAATTATCTCCTTAGTTGAGTCCCTTAGCGGTGCAACCTTCCAATCTCTCGCTGCAACACAATGGAGGAAAGAATAAAAATCAAAAGGTATGAAAAGCAGTTCAGTGAAAAAGTTCTATCGAAAACCTACCAAAAAACCTGAATGACTTTGGCACACGGTGAGTACGACTATTTTTAGGAGTTTCTGCCAACCAGTCACCACCAACAAAGAACCATTTACTTTTCCAATTTCTTGAAATTGAAGGTTTCCCTACTACTTGATGTTTTCGAAAGTTTAAGTAGTAGATAAACTTATCCTTAGGAAGATTCTTCAATCGATAAAGAGCATACAAAGTCTTATAAGTTAATCTTTCTCCATTATTATGAAGATGCCAAAGAACCCAGAATCCAAGTACAACAATCCATCCGTTTGGCCCAAGTTGAGCAGGTGCTAGCCCAGCCAAAGACAAAACTCTCTGAGGGAAGTGATGGAGAGGAAGTCTGACCCCACAATCGAACATTTTCAAATAAAAACCTACTTCTCCATTAGGAGGGCGATGGATCGCTTCTCCCTCACCAGGGCATCTAAGACTAACAGATAAGGGAATGTCGTAAATCGCTCTAATGCGTTCTAAGTGCCCTACAGTAATGGTAGAAGGATAAGAATCCATCTCAATATCTTGAGAAGAAGAAGAATCATCATCACTAGCACTTTGGTTGAAAACATCATAGGTACTTGAATCAGTCTCTGAACCCCCAGAATCCTCCTCGCTCACCGACTGATAACTAGACTCTTCGCTCGACATCCTAAAAGGAAAATGATTCTACTTAGCTACTGTTGAAACAACTACCTAGCTACAATACTTGAGTATACATAAAAAAGGTATGCTAAGAAGAAGACCGTGACGTACCTGAAAAGAGAGGTGGTCTATAGTCCTTTAATGAAGCTACACAATATGCAATCCCTCAAGCACACGTACAAAAGAACATGGGAAATATATGTTAAAGCGACAGAGGGATGTTAAAAAAAAAAAGTCAACGGTCAACGGGTCAAAAAGTCAACGGTCGTCGGGTCACGGGTCAACTGGTCAAAAGACAGGGTCATGCAATTTTTTACAAGTCTAAGACAAATTACAAATGACAAGGCGTTGATGACAAAGCCCTATTGACAAAGCCTTGATGACATAGCCCTATTGACAAAGCCCCGATGACAACGCCCTATTGACAAACCCCCGATGACAACGCCCTATTGACAACGCTCGAAATGACAACGCCCGAAACAACAAAGGAAGACCACGTCTGAGTCAAAGATTCGGGAAAAAAAAAAAGTCAACGTTGGTCAACGTTGACCAGTCAAGCCGGGTTGTCATTTTACCCGCGGATCGAGCGGCGGGTTTGCATTTAACCCGCGGGTGAATCCGCGGGTCAACACTAAAATTTTAAAAAAAAAATTTGGGAAAAGGAATTGCGGCGTCAGCGAGGTTAGAGAAAAAAAAACAGAAAGACGTCAGTTGCGTCAGAAAGAGAAAGAGAAAAAGAAAAAAAAATAAAAATCATAAACCTGCTGTGTCAGGCAAAAGCAAGTTTTTTTTTAATTTATTTTTATTTATTTATTTATTTATTTTTCTTTTCTTTTCAAAATTCTTTTTATTTCACTTTTTAAAATTCTTAATTCTTCTCATACATATTTTCTTTTACCAATTCATCAAATAAAGTGTAAAACCCTAATTCAATTTGATTTTAAGAAATTTCTACTCTTAAATCAGAGGGGGAACATGTACTTGATGATTGATTCGACGTTTAACCACGGTGTTCTACCAGTTTGAGCCTGTGAGATCGAGAATAAGTGAGAAGGAAAAGAGAAGAAAATTTAGAAACTCACCAAGTCTCCAATTTGTGAGTTATGGGAAAAACTGAAGACTCTTATTTATAGAGATTTAAGATAACATCTCTAAGATTTGGTAATATCAGTAAGATTTGATATTATCTCTGAGAGTTATTATATCTTAACCATTGGATCAAAGTGACGGCTGAGATTACGTCACTTATGGTTTTACAAAAAAAGTTATTATTTTTTGCGAGACAGAAAATTTCAAACTACCAAGCCCCGACACTTGTAAAATTTTCAAAAACTGATAGAAGAATAAATTCCACCCTAAATTAATACTCCCAAGCAATAGTCAACTCACGTCTCAACTCAGCTCGGGAGTAGGGGGCCACTGTTGTGGGTAAAATTATATCAGTACACGTGGAATTTCTAGACTTGTTCAAAGAATGCACACTCGACATGTCTACGTCACCTGGACAGATAAAGCTACGTCACCTGGACAGATAAAGCTACGTCACCTATGAGGCTATGTATACGTCGTCTGGGAGGCCACGTCTACGTCGCCTGGGAGGCTATGTCTACATCGCCTAGGAAGGTACGTCTATATAGTCCCGAGAGTCTACGTCTATGTCATCTAATAAGACTACGCATCAAAGACCAAGAAACTACATTATATTGATATCCAATCAAACGATGACACGTGGCATGACCAACAAGTGACACGTCGTTGGGAAGCAACAAGTGGCCCAATCCCGATGTGACACGTGGTACGATGATGTCATCAACCTCCTCTCATATAAATAGGGGAAGAAATTCATTCATTAGGTAACTAATTTCTACTACAATTCTCTCTGGCACACTAGCTCTGCTTGCACTGACTTAAGCATCGGAGGGTGTTAGGCCGGCACCACACCGGTGCTCTCTTTGTTTCCTGTGCAGGTACAAACAATGCTCGTCAACTACTCAGCACATCACCTACGCAGCACCTCTAGTGCAGCGTACTACATCTGACTCGTCCCATACTTTCAGTTTGTTGCTTACATGGAAGCTATCCCTTTTTTAGCAACAACACACGGAGTTCTCGGTAAGTTTATTTTCAAACCCTTAGCTCCAAATAGTGTTTTAATGGAGATTTCTCTTTGATTCTTCGATTTCTTGCCGGTAAACTCGATGATTTTAAGTACGGGGGTTGTTTTAAGTGTTTTTGGAAACAATCCCATAACCCTACAATAAAAGTTGCAGGCGCATTGGTTAAGTCAAAAGACATGACTACAAACTCATAATACCCATAACGCGTCCTGAAAACAGTTTTAGGAATATCTTAATCCCGAATCTTCAACGGATTTAACCTGATCTCAAATCCATCTTTGAAAAGATAGCGGTTTCTTCCCAACTGATCATATAGATCATCAATCCAATGCAATTGATACTTGTTTTTCACTGTAGCTTGATTCAACCCTCGATGATCAATGCAAGTCTCACCGGCTTGTCTTTCTTTTCACAAACAACAAGGTGCTCCTTACTACGGGGATGCACTAGGGTGAATAAACCCTGAGTTTAAGAGTTCCTAAACTGACTCTTAAGCTCTTTTAACTCAGCTAGTCTCCGGTACAGAAGTATCGACAACACTAGCTAAATAAACTCAAGCTACATTGCTTAGAAGCATTCTAGCTTCTACAATAAATATCAAAGTGGGTGTTACTTAATCATTAAACCCACGAAAACATAAACTAGTCCCACATGGACTCATAAAACCAACAACTTTCTCAGTACAATCGATAATGGTATGATTGGATAATAGCCAATCCATAATCAATATCACATCAAAATCAGACATATGCATAACAATCAAAGTAAAATGTGAGCATCTACTCATAATGCACATGTCATAAGTGCCATATGCACTATCACAATAATAAACTTCCCCACTGGGGTAAAAGCACATATCTTGAAACTCAACAGTCTCGACTCAAAAGCTGCCAACTCATCATAACAAGATAAAATAAAAGAGTGGCTAGCTCCAGAATTAAACAGAATAAAAGCCAAACGGCCTGAAAATAACAAAGTATAAATCACTACCATACTGGTAGGTTTTCCTGATAATCCTGAGTTTACTACTATGTTGTGATGGTTGTATCTTATACGCCCAATAAAAGTGGCGTGATTCTAAGTTTGATCACAACATAGCATCTTGATGGAAGTGTGCACCTCCCTGATGGAAACTGGCACAACTATTTTAGTAAAGATGATCCTATTCTTGTACTTTTGTCTGTCCATGTTGAGCTCCACCTTGAACTTGTTGTTGTTGCTGCTGCTGTTGTTGATGTTGATGTTGTTGTTGTTGCTGTTGTTGCTTCTGCGGTGTCCCTTGACTGGCATCGTCATCTTCTGTCTTCTGCTCCTGAGAGGAAATTGGTTTATAGTAGCTAGTTTTCTTTTCCTTTCATAATATGCGAAATCCAAGATAAGGATAACTCCTAAGCTTCCTTATTCAAATCTTGAATGAACTCTACTTCAGAGATCATTTCCTTTCTTACAAAGCAAAACTGGTGTCTGTCAAACACCTTAGTCCATTAACATTATATCCTTCCAATATAGGATTCACTTTAGAGTCTATCTTGAAAAGACTCAGTAGGTCCAACTATGACCTACAAGTTTCTCAAAGTTCACTATCCAATTAGATGATCAAACACAATGTGAATTGATGTTCACCAAACCACTCATTGCCTTATAGAAGTTACCGATATCACGGTTCATCGACTTCCTTCTATATTTCCATCAAAACCAACACTCAACTTAGTGTTAGTCAATTTTGATAATTTACTGAACACGGATCTTCATTACTCGACCTCGAGTATTTCCAATTCAAATTGATACACCATAGTGTAATAGCAACCAAACTAGACCATTCACCAATTAACATTGTCGTTAATGGTCCTCGTTGAGACTTATCACGTAAAGTCATTACTTCTTCTTTTGAGTGGCAACACACTTTCCTTTTAGCACAATGCTACCATAAAGATTTACCACTTACCATAATTCAACTTTCTCAACTCAAACCAGGAACTTGTCCATTGAGTTAAATCTAGGTTACTGGACTCGAGCCAGACTGATTTCTTTTCAACAATTTCACACCTCAAACAGGTGTTTCATCTCTTAATACTGGGCTCTAGACAAACATGTCCCCTTTTTACACCTAAATGTCCACACACATCTACTAAGACCACTACTTAGAAATTGTGTGACAATAATACTTTAATCAACTTTAAGGATCAAACGATTGATCTCTCGGAGTATCTCATCTCCTTTACTTTGACATTATGTCAATACTCTTAACGAGGTGTATAACCTCCAAAACTGCACGGGGTCTTTCACCTTCTCGACACCTTTACCCAAATCTCAAAATGGGTCAAATAAACATAACCACATAGTGGTTTCACAAGGATGTGAAATATCACAAACATCATTAACTTCTAACAATATTCTCATAACTCTTCAAATATCAGAGAAATAAAGCATGAGAATAGAAGTTATAGGCATACCTGGTGCCGTTGATCTCAGATGATGACTAGAGAGTGGACTTAAAACAAAACATGAAAACAAACATGCATCGCATGTAGTCTACAGAACCCGTAGGCTCATGATATTACAAACATTCCAGATAATGTTTGGGGTCGTGGAAGAGGAGTTGGTGCGCGCTTGATCTAGAGGATGATGACATGGTGATGGATTAGATATTCTTTTAAAGGAACATGGTCTCATTTTGTTAATTTGAATCTTATGTTATGAAAATTTATATTTAGCTCATAAGAGCTCATTGTCTTTATTTTTATGATAATCGTCTTTTTGAACTCCTGATTAGGAACTTGAAGTTCCTTGTGTTTTAGATTTTTGAATTTAAGATGTAAATAGGTTTTGGCTAGCCAATTTTCAAACATAACCACGCCAATTTTCTTAAAATATAAAGACTTCCGCTGTATTTTCTAATTTAAATTATTTAAAAATAGTCGGGTCGTCACATCTCAGGCTATGTGATATGAATTTGAAAATCTTGTGATTTCAAGTAAAATAAAAGTAAAGTGCATAAAGTGACATTCATAAAGTAACGTTCATAAAGTGCATTGCATAAAATAAAGTACATAAAGTAAAGTGCATAAAGTAAAATGCAAAAAGTAAAGTGCATAAAGTAACTAAACAGAAATTTCATATTTACAATAAGTAAACCAAACTCCCGATAATTTAAACAAAGTAGATTCTTGCTTAATTAAGTAATCTACACTTCCAAGGATTCTAAACTTTCAAATAAAATCCAAATCTCTAATTTCGAGTTCCTTTAACCATTTTAAAGTTTGGATCCTTTAACTTCCAATGATCCATTTTTAATGTCCGATACGATTCTAACTTAGAACTCCCTAGTATTCGATGTTTCCCTCGAAAAACTCTAAAGTTTTCACTCAAAGAACTAGTTCCTAATCCTAAGGCACTATCTCACTTTCTTTTACTCTTAGATTCGAATCCTATTCTTAACCTCCGATTTGACAAACCGTTCTACTTATTTGGTTTCTAAAATGACTTTAAATCCTATTTATTCTCACCTTAGAAGATGTGACTTCGCTCCAAACCTCCGGAAGAACGATCAAGCAAGGAAATCAATAAACACCTACAAATATTTTCATCTAACAATTAATAAATAAACATACATCAATCGATTGACAATTAAAGGCATAAAACGACAAAAAACCCCCAAATATCCCAAAGGATGCTCTCGGCCATGCTAGAGAAAAATAGGCCTCGAGTTTGGTTTTCCGCCTTTTAGGCAATTTAGAGGTGTTTTGGATTGATTTCAAGTACTTTGGAAGTTCCGGTTTTCAATGGGTAACGAAAAACCGGGCTTTTGGACAATATGTAATTTCCCGACTTGAATTACAATAACAATATAATCAATAATAAATAACCCATATTCAAATCCCGAAAAGTAAATTTCAAACGGGAAGGGTTTCGACTGAAACTCGATTTTAGGGTTTAGGGAAACTTTCCAAAATCACTAAAAACAACTCCCGTATTTACAAACATCGAGTTTCCTGACAAGAAATCAAAGAATCAATAAGAAAACTCCATTAAAATACTAGTTGGAGCTTAGGGTTTGAAGTTTAACTTACCGAGAAGTTCGTAGATCACGGGTGGCAAACACGATGGTTAGGTGGAAATGAATCGTAGGACCGATATCTTTCCAACGAAACGAGAATCAAAGCGATCCAACGAAAAACGAACGAAACTCAAAAATTTGGGAAATGGGGATTGAGCCCCACGGTTTTGGAGGAGAGAAACGATGAAGAAGATGATGAAATTTTGTCTTAATTTTGGTCAATAAAGACTTTTTAAAGAGGTGAATAGTAAATAGATATTTTAGGAATTTTGGAAATGACGGTTGCGTCCTTTTTATGACTTTTGACTTATAAATCAAAACCCGAAGTTCTTAAACTATCCCAATGGTGATTAATAATTATTAATTGGCTCGTTAATAATTATTAATACCATTAAAATGAAATTAAACTAAAAAGGTAATTTAAAAAGATCTAAACCGAAATAAACTACTAAATTCTAAATTACCGATTCTGAACTAAACTTTAATTACTTAAATTAAATAAAATAAATAATAAATTTTTTTATCACAAAATAACGGGACGTTACATATTCACTGAAATAAAATATTCTAATTACAATATTTATTTTACTTACAATTTGAACAGGAGCGTTTTAGAGAAACATTGTCCCAGCGGTTGCCAACTGAAAACTTCTAGCCGACTTAGAAGAATGGGCAGGAAGCTTTCTTGATAGCGGCAGGTGGCGTTCGGCCAGATGGATTTGTACCTGGGCTTGGATCTTACAGGAGACGTCTATACGCAGACATACCTCGACCTAAGAGCAGCTCACAGCAAAGGAACACTACTGTTGAGAGGCAGCTGCGTGAGAAGGCCTAGCAGCTCCAATAAGAGGTCCAGGAGATGCGTACTTCCATCGATTCTCAGGTCGAGGCTTAGGTCGCTGCACTTGTCCAGGAGTAGGTCCAGGCTCAGGTTCAGGCGCAGGTTACAGCTGCTTTGGCTGCATTCTTCGATGCTCGTGGACCGAATGACCCCGACCCTTTATCTTCAACACCCCCTCCCCCACCCCGCAGTAGTTTTTTTATTTATACATTTTTGGTTGTATACTAATTATTTTGATATTTTATATATTTTATTATTTTATTCCATTTTTTTATATTAATAATAATTAATAAATTAAAATAATAAACTATCAATTATTATATTAATTTATTAAAATAATATTCAATTAAAAAAATTATTAATAAAAAAAATTGAAATATTTGCTAAGGGTCTTGCTAGGGTCTCAAGTATTTCAATATTATTTTAAAAATAAATAATAAATAATAACATTGGCTACCCAAGAGTAGCAAATTTTGCTACCCTAGGGTCGCATTTTTAGGCCATGACCCCAAAGTGGCAACAATTTTGGGCCCAATAAAAGGACTCCAGAGTAGCAAAATTTTGCTACCCTGGGGTCGTAATTTTGGGCCCAATAAAATGACTCCAGAGTAGCCAATTTTGCTACCTTGGGGTCGCAATTCTAGAGTTGTACATGAATATGATTATATAAATTTAGGTACTTGAAAATGCAAAATGGGGCAATCCAGGAACTTGATAAATAATATGCTTCAAATAAGGATAAGGAGGGTGAAGTTTATCACCCAGTTCAACCAACGTTATATCAGCAGCATCTTCAATGAAGAGGGCACCTTCAGCAGTGGGAGTTGAATCAGAATCATCCAAAGGATAGTAATAAACAAGTGCCTTTGAAGTTGGATCTTTTCCTGCCTGTGAGTCTTTTGAAGGATAGAAGAATACTACGGGAACCATCATTTCAAAATAACCAAGTCTTTTGAATTCTCGAGGTGTGGGCTTTCCTGGTGGAATCATATCTGCCTCACACGCCTGGCCTGGACTTGAGGGAAAGAAACAACATTCTCCATATTATATTAAAATTAAATTCAATAAATGGAGCACTACTGATATGATAGGATAGCTAGTACCTAGCAACTTGATCAAATTTAAAGAAAAAATTAGCAGAGAGGATGTTGAGCTATGTCAATGTATATATTCTACTACTCTTTGTCTGGGGCTTTGAATTATAAATCAAACACATCAATTGTTTGTGGGACCTAATTCTAGGTAACATCTATGACTTGCTTTGAGCCAATAAAAAAATGTCACACCAATAAAATTTACAATTCTTTCTTCTTTTATTTTTCAATCCATGTTTAAGTGGCATCTTTTTATTAGTCCTAAACCATTTTCGACTTCTTCATTTTGAGCACCTAAGTAATTTCCATAGGGAATTGTGACAGAAACACACTAGAGGTTGTTATTTCCGGGTTGTGATATTTCTTTTGATAAGAATCTTAACAAATTGTTTTCTTTTTATTTTTCTTGATAATATTGAAAAATAATATATTTTATATATTTTGCATTTAATCTAAATTGACACGCATCCAAGTAGAAGAAGATATCAACGAGGAAAAAAGGAAAATGGGAGAAGCCTTCCGAATATAGTCTGTAAATTGTTAATATATTAACATTAGACTGGTGGAATAATAGAGAGTTTTATTTGTTTATTTTTATGTTCTATTATGTGTTATTATTATCATTGAAAATTTTAAATTTTAAATAAAAAAGAAATATAAAATCATGCTTTTTTTAATTGGGGTGGGGTGGGAAAAAAACCGTTAAAGGGGGCGTTTCCCCTCTCAATAGTTATAGTATATGTTACCTCGCATGTTGCACGACGTGTTGATGCATCGACGATGGCGTGCCGATCTGAGAGAGAGACAAAGATTTTCCATTAGTATTAAAAGAAAGAATTAGGGATTATTTTAATTTGGTATTAGCCTCAGCCCAGCCCAGCCCAGCCCAGCTTGGGTAGCTAATTAAACACGAGAGAGAGAGAGAGAGAGAGATTCGGTTCCGTTGATTCCCTTCCCAATGACTGACGAAAATTGAAATAATCGACACCGAATGAAGATTGAAAACGCTTGGAATCTATACAAGAGATTAATGACAGCTGTTTAAAAGCTTGCACGAAAACATGTGGCTTGAGAATTAAAATAATGGATATGGATGATTTTGCATTCTTCTGTTATGTTAATTATGAACAGATTTGATCAACTCTCTAGTGAGTGATATATTATTTTAACTTTTACAATTACAAATAACTATTATTTATTTCTAGGTGATTATTAAATCATTTATAAAGTAGTGTATCGAGATTTAACTTTTTTTTTATATTCTAGTGATAATTTAACATGTTTAATACACTCTCGTATCTGTACTAAAAAAAACCCGAAATCTCCGTTCCCAAGTCTAAAGATTGGATTTGATATTAGTGGAAGAGGAAGACGGATGAAAACCACGAATGTTGAAGATGGAGTAAATCTGTTTTTCGAATAATTCCATGACATCCGCGGGTAAAATCATGGGTATGAGTGTTATATCCTCTCCTCTACTTTTACACAATACATAATTGGTCTCTTCATGTGGATAAGGTTCATGATTAGCTACTCTTAAGTTTCTAAGAGTAGCTATTTCTCTTTGAGTGAAATAAAAAATTCGATATGCCATATTTGGAATGATAACATTACCAGGGGTATCTTCAAATTCAGGATGAATGCATGTTACCTTAGGGGGTTTCCTTGCAAAAAGACGATCTCTATCCCAAACAGGTAAAATTGATGGTTGAGATTCTCCCCTCGCAAACTCACCGATAGCACTCAAAAATTGAGAAAGACCAGTGCCATCCATTAAAGCTGCGTGATAACGAAGAGCAAGAATAAAACCTTCACATTTGAGTCGAGTCACTTGAAAATGCCAAACAGGACAGTTAAGGACATCACCCATACCGGGAACATGAAACATGATATCTTGAAGATAAGGATAAGGAGGGTGAAGTTTATCACCCAATTCGGCCAATGTTATATCAGCATCGGCTTGGATGAAGACGACACCTTCACCAGTACATTCGACAAATAACTTGGGAGATGAATAAGGGAATTCCCTGATTTTACCAGCCAATGGATAGTAAAAAACAAGTGCCTTAGAAACGGCTTGTTTGATGATATGAGCAGGATGGGTTGCAATAGGGGAAGGAGGGGGAGGATAGAAAGAAACATAGGGGACCATAAGTTGAAGACTTTCCTCATTGTCGAGATCAGAAAGTCTTTTGAATTCATGAGGAGTTGGTTTTGCAGGTGGAACAAGCTCTGCTTCACTCCTTCTAACACTGAACTTCGTAATCGCCATTATTATTATTTTTTTAATCAAATAAGAGAGTGTGAGGAAATTGGTGTTCGCAAAACCTAACCATATATAGGGGTGTAAATGGGGTGGGGCGGGGTGTTAACGGGGTACCCCGTTTACACCCCGCCCCGTTTAAGGTTTTTTTTCTTACCCCGCCCCGCCCCAATTAACTCTATCCCCCGCCCCGTACCCCACCCCATTTATTAAACGGGGGCGGGGTGGGGCGGGGGCTAAATGGGGTGGGAGAAATTATTAAAAATGCATGATTTCGTGTACTTCTTTTTATTCAAAATTCAAATTTTCAATTATAATAGTGCATAATAGAGTATAAAAATAAACAAATAAAACTTTTCATCATAATCTATATATAAATAAACCTATAAAAATTAAATTTATATAAAAAAAAAAATTAAAGTAGATAAACGGGGCGGGGTGGGGTGTAAACGGGGGAAAAAAATTCCCCCGCCCCTGCCCATGCCCCTGCCCCGTTTATTATGCGGGTTTTGCAGGGGCGGGGCGGGGAAGCGGGGTCGGGGTTTTTGCTTTCACCCCTAACCATATATACCACTCAGTGTTCGCTGATGTAGCCAAATGGGGTCAGATGGTGCTAGCACCTGGCAGTATTAAAAGGGATGGTGCGGGCATGTGTCCAGTCTATTTTATTTTAGTAATATAATGAATTTTGATCGAGTGAATCAATGACAAACATTTAATTACATATTTTTACACTAAATTTATCATTGATATACATTAATTACTTCTTATTGAAGTTTAAGAAATCATTATAGAAATATAAAACGTACTTCTACGCATTAAAGTAAGGAATTACAAAAAGATATAAAAAAAATAAGGGATGATATAGACTATTAATACCTGAAATAATTTGTCATTGATGCTTATATTAATAACATAGAAACGATTAATATTTTTTATGAAGTTGAAAATAGTATAGATTCATTTTTCATATTATCAACCTTCAAATTTACGGTTTGACAGACACGACACCGAGACGTCGTCTCACATTTGTTTTGCAGATATTTAAAGAGCGGGGAAGACGATTGCACATGAAACACATGTGATTGACGGTAGCAGAAATCATTCTCTACAGTGACTTAGATTTAATATTTGAGGCAAGATTATTGGGTATGAATAATTCATATTTCACGTTTATATGAGATTGAGATTTGATTTTGAAAAATAATGAAGAGATGATCACTTTAATAAAATTAAATTTCATGAATCGTTCATCATTAAAAAGAAAATTAATGTTTATAATTTATACATTATCGGGATGATATATATAGCTAATATATATTTTTTAAATTGGGTGTAAAATGTTTATGGAAGAAACATAGCCAATTGAATTTTTATTTTTTATGGACCCTTGAAAAAAAGTATAAAAAAATCAGATTAACAGATTCCGACCATACGAGCCCTCTCTAGTTTTTTAGGATATTTTATTGACTTTTGTGTATTTTTTTTAATATTAATATTTAATGAAATTTTTTATAATATATTTATTTTGTTTTAAATTATTGTTTTGTTTTAATATTAGTAATTA
Source organism: Gynostemma pentaphyllum (assembly GCA_028015215.1). Classification (NCBI taxonomy): domain Eukaryota; kingdom Viridiplantae; phylum Streptophyta; class Magnoliopsida; order Cucurbitales; family Cucurbitaceae; genus Gynostemma; species Gynostemma pentaphyllum. Next base: position 23,878,490 of record CM051348.1, read on the forward strand.
ATTTTAAAATATATATTTAAAAAAAAGCTGATATAGCGACGCATTACGCCGTTTTTATCTATTTTATCATATTTTTAATTTCATATATAGCGATGGATTCCGTCGCTAAGGTCAAACAGTTAACTTCATTTGCGAAGAAATATGTCTCTATATCAGTGATGGAATGTGTCACTAACAGTAGCGAATAATTGTATCGCTAAACTAAGCGAATCATTGAGTCTCTAAAAGAGAGACGTAATGAGTTATTAAGCCGCTATTGTTAGCGATATAGTGCGTCACTAAAATAGTCAACATTTTATTAGTGACTCGTTATTTTTCTATCGCTGTTAGCGATACAATTCATCAGTAATATCAACGAGCGATGACTTCGAGGTTGGAGATGAAAATGGCGATGGGTAAGAGGAGAGAGAGAGGGGGGTGGTGACTGGGGAAAGAGGATGAAGGAATTAATTAAAATATTTATTTAAATTGTCACTTAAAAAATACCATGTCATCATTTAAATTATAGACTATAAATAATTTGATTGAGGTGGTAGTGTGTTCCAATTGAATAAGAGACAATATTTTACCACCAGAATCGTTAATCAAGGAGATTGGACTTGAAGTTTCTCAAGTGTGTTCAATAATCGAGGTAATATCACTATCTTTTATTTTCTAATTTGTTTCTTAATCATAGAGGATTCTTATGTGTGGTATCTAGGATTTTTTATTGTAAATGAATTCTTGTTTAGCCCAAATTATTCTAATATCACATATCTAGTCGAGATTGCATCGGGTATTTAAGTAATTTGAATGCATTATATTGAATATATAAGGCAATTCACATATTCTCTTTATTATAAGGAATATAATTTTAATCATATTTTCGATTCATATAATGTTTACATAAATTACAAGTGCTTGGGCATCAATCTCAACAAATAAGTGATTAATAATGATTAATATGTGAATCAATAATTCACTTATTTTTAAATTGTACAATGCAATATTAATCACTGATTGATCAACTAAAAATTTACTACATTTACAATTATTTTTAACCATGATATTTTTACAAATATTAAAAAAAAAATTACTAGATTTTCAATTATCCCTTTTATAAATCCCAAAGAATGCTCTAAAAAGGCATATGTCTTATGGGTTTGAGAAGTCTGATAAATGCATTTTGAATTGTGAAACGTAAGTTTATATATCTTCAAAGAATGCGCTATTCAATTTTTGATTTTTTTTTTGCACGGAACAAATTTATATCTATGAAATAATTTGAATATTATTATTCCAGTAGTGTAAAAATTCGTATCATGTAGAAATACATAAACAAACCGGCAATCTAAGCCCCTGTTTGGTAACCTTTCAAATTTCTGTTTCTCATTCCTCATTTCTTGTTTATGTTTTTTTAATAGCAAGAGAAACATGTTTGATTAACTCTTTCTCATTTCCTATTTTAGAGAAAGAAAAAAAATACGCATGTTTGGTATCAGTTTCTAATTTATGTTTTTCATTTTTTGTAATGACTCGTTACCATGTAGGAAAGTTCTTTTTTAAATTAATATTATTTTCTCAAATAGTATTAATAAGGATAAATGATTGATTGAACCTTTAACTACTTGATCTTTCGATAAGGCCAGTTTGATAATTTCTCAAAACTCGAAATTAAAACCTCAAGTTTTACTTAATATTTTCATTCTGATGCTGATTGTCTCATTATGATGTTTCCAACGCAATTGACGGCTCGTCATTCTAAGTTCCGTAGAATAAGTTATGAACGTTTTAAGTTAGTGGTAGTTTTGTAAATATGAAGTTACAGGATTTTAACCTAAGAACCTTTCCTCATTATTTTTTTGAGATTTTGTACATCTTCTTCTCATCCATGGAAGCCGCCCCCCTTGGAAACCGAATTTGAAGTTTTGTTTCTCTGTTAGTTTTGGGTGACGATTCAAGGTGTAATCACAAATGTAAGTGGTTGGAAAATCATTTCACCAGCATAAAAAGGCTAGTGAGAGTAAAATGAAAGCAAGTAATCCTATGAACCAAATTCCATACCGGAAATTGTGTTCAAAGGCCTAAATTGCACTTTACTACCCATTCCACACTTCCAATATCCACACAATCATACAATTGTAATATACTTCTCATAATAGACTTTAAATCCCGTATGAAAATGAAATAGAGACTTGAAGTAAAAGTAATAACTAATACTAAGTCTTACTACACAATTCTAAAGAATATATGTAAGTATAACACTAACTTTCTTTGTTACCAAACAAGTTTCATCGTAACGTGTTACCGTATAGATCAACATCAACATACTAACACGTACGGTCTTACCATATCACAAATCATCGTAACGGGATACCGTATGGATAAACATCAACATACTACCCCGTACGGTCTTACCATATCACAAGTCATCGTAACGGGCTACCGTATGGATAAACATCAACATACTACCTCGTACGGTCTTACCATATCACAAGTCATCGTAACGGGCTACCGTATGGATAAACATTAACAGACTAACTCGTACGGTCTTACCATAGCACAAATCATCGTAACGTGATACCGTACACAACAAAAAAAAACTGTTAAATTGCAACCAGAAATTTACGACCAAAGTATTGGGTAGTTTTTTTTGTGACCACTCTGGCAGTAAATATGAAGTTTGACTTAAAACGACCATATGGTCACTTTTTTGTGACCAAATTGTGACCAAGTAAAGACTTAGTCATAAAAAATGGCACGAATTTTTGACGCGAAGAAAATGACCATATGGTCACTACAAAATTACGACCATGTGGTCGCAATTTTGTGACATGACTTATAATTTAGTAGCAAAAAAAGGCCCGTAAATTTGGTGGGAGAAAGGCTACCAAGTGGTCACAATTCAAAGTGACTATATGGTCGCAATTTTGGTTACCTTTAGTGACCAGTAGTAGCTTAAACATTTGGCGGAAAATAAGCTACTACAAGAATCTGTAGTACTAGTGACGCAGGAATTAGCCACGCACTGCAATTGAGTGGCTAATGGTCATTATTGGTGACGCTAAACACGGGCGTCACCAATGGTTTCTCCATCACTGACGCAACGTCATTGATGTGAGTTAGGTAGGAAGACAGAATACTAGTGGGGACGCTGCATCACTAATTATTCAATAATCCAAAATAAATTTCCCTTTAAATCGAAACGTGTGTGTTGGACTTAATAGTGACGTGGCTTGTGTGTGGCAAATGGATTCACTCATGATAGTATCATTTGAGAAGCGCGCGTGCGTGGCGAATGGTAGCAAACAATTACCCCTTTTAATTCAAAACGCTCGTTTGGGCTTATTCGTGACGTGGCGCGTGTGTGGCTAATGTCTTTCCCTTTTAATTTTCTTTTAGTGCGCTAGCCGAGACTGATCTTCTTCTCTAAATTCGTTTTTTCCTTCCCTCAGCCAAGAGCAGCCCTCACGATCGCCCATCCTTGTTTTCCTTCTAGTTTTAGCAATTTGAGGTCGTTTTTCTCCGTTCAAAAGCCGGGGTTTTGATATTTTACTCCATTAAGGTACGTTTCATTGTTTATTTTGCAAAAATAGAGTACATTTGATTGATTTTGAGGTTAGGGCTTAGTTTTAAAAAATGATGAAAAATAAGATCTTTTGATTGATTGATTTTGGTTCATTTTTCCGATTGAAGCAAAACTTTAAGATTCATTTTGCTGACTGATTTTGGTTCATTTTACCGATTGGGAAATGACTTCTTATTAATTTTCTCATGCTCTCCGTGTCCCACGAACCAGATTGTATGGTTCTGATGATCATTTGCAATCTTGTTTGGCTGAACTTAGTGTTCCTTTGACTAAAGAATTGGGTTTTCATCAAGTTTGTTTTTCCTTTAACTCATTGAAGTTTTTTTCTAATTCTTTTTTTTGGGGGTTTTTTCGTTTTCCAGTTCTTTTGTTCGTTGTCGGTGATTCTTTGTAAGTATTTTTAAAAAAATTAAATTGGTTTTTTGTCTAGATTTTGACTTGGGTGACGTTTTGATGGGTTTGGGTTTTGAAATTTCTAGTTTAAGCTTTTGTTTGATAGTGAATTTAGAGTTGTTTTTAACACAACTTGTGAATATGGGAGGTTCAAACTTGACTCCAGTTTCACATAATTTGATATACTATTTGTAAAAATATTCACACAAATGTAAATTTTGTTTCCTTTTAATTTTTGTATCTCCTTTTGTAATCACTATGGAAATTTTCAATAATAGAGTTTATAGAATAGACTAATATTGAAGGTCTACATTGAATTAGGGAAAGCCATGACACTGTTGATTCAAATGAAAAAAAAATTCTCTTGTTACAGAATTAGAACCAAAGAGAGATTTTGTTTGTAATTTTTTTATAATCACAAATTCTATTGAGAGATTTATCTACTCTTAGCTTTACTTTATCAAAATGGATTGATTTTAGAGCTATTTCCCCCAATATATCTTTGAGTTTTGATTATAAAATTAATGAATTGAATACTTGGATTTGGATAACTATCTTACTGAGTGTTCGGATTCTAAAATAAGAAAAAAATTAGTTATTTTAGCACCATTTAAAGGAAATTTGGGCAATTCTTGATGGAAAATTTGCTAGGTCAATTTCTTAGGTGATATTTTTTTGAAGTGTTAAAAGTATATTTATTAAGTAACAATCATAGAAAAACCAACTTGATTTAGAAAATTAGCTCAAATTGTTTATTGTGATTTGTAACAGGTTTTGATAAATTAGCTCGATCAAGTTACCTTACGATGTCTGGATCAAACAGGTTAATTTTCTAAACTTTATATACTTGTCTTAAAATTTAGGCGCCTCAAAGTTTAATTTATATGTTTTTATTGGTTTGTATGAAAATTATAGGGAGTAATCGTAGCTTTTCAAATTAGAATTTGAATGCACATTTTTTGCATTAGAAATAGTGAAATACTTCCCATTTTGATTTGAGCAAGTAAGGACATTGGAAGGTAGTGGATGATCAGATGAATTCTAGTGCCAAACAATTCCGATATGAGCTACAACGAGCTTACAAAAATAACGTACTTGAGTATGGGGATGAAGTGAGACACATGAAGCTTCCGAGAGTTGAACGTGACGAAGACTGGAAACTTTTAATCAAAAAGTGGGAGTAAAAAGAGTTTAAGGTAAGATCCTACAATTTCTTGTTTTAAATATTTTAGTTGCGTGTGAATCTAATGATTAACATCGTTGTATAGAATTTGTCGCAACAAAATATCGAATCCCAGAAGCTCCTTCCATATGTGCACAAGGGCGGGTCAAAATCTAATGTTTTATTGATTTCAAGTGCGCATTATTGTTTTTTTTTAAAAAATTATATCTTTTTACTAACTCTATATCATATGTTTTATTGTTTTGTATAGCAAACAATGGTTAAATATATGAGTCCACCCGAGACTGATGATGACTCAGACACAGTGTAGTCTAGACAACATCTCAGTGATATTGATGCCATGCAGAAGGTGTTGGATGATAGACCGGGATATCAGAGAGGCATGGGTAGAGGCCCTAAACCTGCCCCCAAGTCTGGTTCATCATCACACTCATTTGGGCCTTCACAAAATGAGCTTCTAACTCAAGAGAAGCTCAACGATGCACTCTTGTCTATTAAGGCACTTAAGGAGTGTGAATTGCAACAAGATGAGGAAACAAGGAAGCGCGAGGAAGAGTTTAGGATGCGTGAAATGCAACGCGAAGATGAGTATAAGAAGCTTCAAGATATGAACGTGCTCATGAGATTTTTTTAAATCTCAAGGGGTTGGGGTGATGGCCAAGGTAATGGAGGTGGTGCTGCATAATTAGAGACTTTCTTGTTTGTAATTTCTAAGAACTGGGTTATTTATGTTGCAAACTCTTTTTTGACTCAAGTAAAATCGTGTTTAAATGTTGTAAACTAGTATTTGACTATAAAACCGCGTATTTTTATGAAATATATAATGGTTTAGCTATTCTTGTGTTTAGAAATATGAATATGTATATGTTTGTAACAGGTATGCATTTGAGGAGTCTCTAAACAAATAGTTATTTTAAAAATTTTAGAGGCTATTAGCCACGCTATGGCGTCACTAATGACTAGCCTTCTAAAAAAAACCCAGATAGTCACGCAGTGGCGTCACTAATGATTAAAATTTCAAAAAAAAAACCCAGATAGCCACGTTTGGCAGGCGTGGCAAGTAACGATAGGCCATTCACCACGCATGCCAAGCGTGGTAGATGCTGAACATTAGCCACTCCTGACTTGTGTGGCTAATTGTCAAGCATCAGCCATGCAGGTCAGGCATGGTTGATGCTTGACCGCATCTGTGACGTGCGTCACTAATTCTCAAAATAGTCATTCATGACGGGGTATTGATGACGTGCCTGTCGACGCGTGGTTCTCGTCACCAAAGATTATTGGAGACGCAGAGGTATACTATTAGTGACGCAATGGCGCGTTGCAAATACCATAATTTTTTGTGGTACCATGTGGTCACATTTTGAAGTGACCAAATGTTCGCACTTTTGGTGACCTTTAGTGGCCAGTGGTAGCTTAAAAATTTGGCTGGAAATAAGCTTCCATGTGGTCACATTTTGAAGTTACCAGATGGTCACACTTTTTGTGACCTTTAGTGATCAGTTTAAAAATTTGGCAGGAAATAAGCTACCAGGTGGTCACATTGTTAAGTGACCAGATGGTCGCAAATGTTGTGATTTTAAGTGACCAGTGGTAGATAAGCAATTTGGTGGGAGAAAAGCTACCAAGTGGTCACCAAAATAAGTGACCATGTGGTCGTAAATGCTGTGACTTGATATGACCCGGGGTAGTGAGGAAAAATGGCGGGAAATTTTGGCGGGAACATGCGACCAGTTGGTAGCAAAAATACTACCATCTGTTCGCAAATGAGCAGAGGAGTCCATTAGAAAATCCCCTCCTCCCATTATTTGTTAGCATAAAGAAAAAAGAAAATGAGAGAGTGGATGTATGTTCGTTTGATAGACGAGTATTTGAACGATGAGTTTGTGGCCAGGGTTGAACAGTTTGTTGAGTTTTGCATGACAACTGTCTATTATGAAAAGTATGGTGGAAAGCTACGTTGCCCGTGTAGGAAATGCGACAATAGGAGAATCATACCGGTTACAGATTTGAAGGTTCATCTTTATAGTCAGAGATTTGTGCAGAATTATTATCACTGGGTGTTTCAGAGGGAAACAAAGGAAATGTTCGACGCTACATTACATGAATCGAGACTATACGAAGGTAGCAGCTCGAATGTAGAGGTTGTTGCTGAAGAACGGAATGTGAACAACAGTATAGTCAGATGCAGTAAATGATACTTGATAGTGCGGGGTATGGGGACAATAAAAATTTTCGTGAAAGTTTAAACGTAAACGAAGATGAACGGGTTGTTGAAGAGGAAATGTATCCGGAAGCACGTAAGATGCACGAGATGCTAAAGACAGCCAGTCGACCATTGTACGATGGGTGTCAGGTAAGTCAACTTGCTGCTGCTACATAACTTTTAAATATAAAGGTGCAGTACAACTTTCCTGGTAGAGGATTTGATTCGATTGCATCGTGGTTTTGTCGATGCGCTCCAAAAGAAAATATTATGCCCAACAGTTTGTACAACACGAAAAAGCTAGTGGAGGGACTTGGATTACCCGTGGAGAAAATAGATTTGTGTCGGAACGGATGCATGCTTTACTGGGATGTGGATGAGGACCTGCATCATTGCAAATTTTGTTTTCTTCCAAGATATAAATAAGGGAAACACAACCTCATTCCGTACCCCCGCATGTACTATTTACCGTTGACCCCACGTCTGCAACGGTTGTATGCATTAGATGTGACAGCTTCGCACATGAGATGACATCACGAGCATTCACAGGATGAAGGTGTTATGAGATATCCCTCAGATGTTGCGGCATGGAAGTATTTGAATAATTGTCATCTGGATTTTGCACAAGATCCGAGAAACGTCAGATTGGGCTTATGCACGGATGGCTTTAACCTGTTCGGGGCATCCGGGGGCACAATATTCAGTTTGTCCAGTCATGGTAACCCTGTATAACTTGCCTCCCTCGATGTGCATGCGAGACCCGGTGATCATACCTGGGCCGAAAAGTCCAAAACAGAAACTGGATGTGTATTTGCAACCACTTATTGCAGACTTGAAAAGGTTGTGGACTGACGATGTTATGACGTACGACATTTAGAAGAAACAAAATTTCTTGGTGTGCACCGCGTTAATATGGACGATCAATGACTTCCCTGCGTATTCAATATTGTCAGGTATGCTGATCTTTAATTGCTTTCATATATATTTTTGAGAATGTGTTTAGTTTTTGTTATTGTTTTGCTTAGTCAGTAGTTAATTGTGTGAACCTCAATCTCCTCATCTTAAAGGATGGAGTACGGCAGGGAAATACGCATGTCCACATTGCATGCTAGACACAGATGCATTTTATCTCATAAACAGTCGAAAAAACTTGTTGGTTTGATTGTCACCGTCAATTTTTACCGTTGAATCATACTTTTCGTTCAAACAGCAATGACTGGAAGAAGGGTCGACGATTAAGAAAAGAACCCCCCCGATAATGTTTAGTGGAAAGCTGATTCTTCACGATATAGATGCTATAGGGATGCAGAAGATTACAGTGGACGGTGCAGAGAGTGCAAACAATGCAGCTGGGAAAAACACGGGTTGGAATAAACAGAGTATTTTTTGGGATCTACCGTATTGGGAAGATCTACTGCTGGATGTAATGCATATCGAGAAGAATTTCTTCGACAACATTTTCAATACAATTTTGAACGTTCCGGGAAAAACGAAGAACAATCTGAAGGCACGTTATGATATATGGGAGATATGTCACCGTCCTGAGTTGGAGCCTGACGACAATGATAATTACGCATAAGCAAAGTACATGTTGACGACGGATGAAAAGAAAGCATTATTTGAGTGCATCAAATCCATCAAATTCTCGGACGGATACGTTTCGAATTTGAGTCGGTGTATAGACAGTCTAAAACATATCGTGTTGGGGATGAAAAGCCACGACTGTCATGTATTCATGCAACGATTGATGCCTGCCGCATTCAGACCATTCCTAGAGAATAGACATTGGGAGCCGCTTGCACAGTTAAGTGTTTTTTTCAGGGACTTGACATGTACAGAGCTGACTGAAGCTACTGTCACTTCAATGAGTTGAGAGATCGCTGTTATTATTTGTAAGTTGGAGCGAATGTTCCCACCTGGCTTTTTTGACTCCATGGAGCATCTTCCAGTGCATCTTCCATACGAGGCATTCGTAGGGGGTCCAGTACATTACCGCTGGATGTACCCATTTGAAAGGTAAGCAAGTTAATTTGTAATGTACACGTATAAAGTACAGTGATCGAATATAAATGTTTTTTGCACATTCTATCCACATGTACTTACGTCGGTTGGAAAAGACGGCCAGAAATAAAGTAAGAGTAGAAGGATCTATCTGTAGTGCGTACCTGACGCAAGAGTTTACCACATTTTCTTCATACTACTTTGATCAACACATTGCAGAGTAGTTTCGACCAGTGAAACGAAACATTGTCGAAAATTTACTTGAAGGTGTTGACATAAACGACTTGCCGATTTTTACAGAACCTGGTATGACAGTTGGAAGATCAGTGCGTAGGTCGTTGACCGATTCTGAGTATCACGTAATGCAAACATACGTGTTCTGCAACTGCGCAGAGATCAAGCCTTACATAGACTGAGTTCGTAACTTAACATTATTTCATCGCATAAACAATTTCAAACTATTTTCTAACTATTTTTGTAACATACAGATTATTTCTAAACTTATACGTTCGAATGACACGAGTTGGTCTTACAGCCGCTGAGGAGGGGTCAACAATCGACAAAGAGTTTTGTTCTTGGTTCAGTGCATACGTGAGTTATTTTAAATTGTCAAAAAAATCGTGGCAATTTGTTGAAAAAATTAATATCTTCCGATAGATGATCCTCGCATTATTTCTTTGGCAAAGGGACCTGGACGAATTGCAAGGTCGTATATTGGATACGTCAGTAACGGATATAGATTTAAAACGAAGGCGCATTCAGTTAACAGGGAAACAAACAACCATGGTGTTTGCATAAAAGGTCATGTGTTCGGCACAAACGAAGACGATTACTTCAGAGTAGTCGATGAGATTCTTGAGAATCAATACGCAAGTCTGACGCTAAAACGCATTATTCTGTTTAACTGCACTTGGTTCGAGACAACCAGACTAGGTGGAGTCCGTAAGATTGATCATTTACAAATCGTTGAGGTAAACAAGTCTAAGCATATGCGCACCGCTGATAGGTTTGTCCTGGCTTCACAGGCGATTCAAGTTTATTACCTGAACTATCTGATTAATAGACGAGATCTGACAGATTGGTTAGTTGTTTGTAAAGTTAAACCACGCAAGGTAGAAGAAAACTTGTCCGAGAAAGACGACCATGCATAGGAAGTTGTTGCTTTTCAAGAAGATGAGATAAGATGTCGTGCAATCAACGATGGTCAGAATGCAAGTATTGTTCGTCCTTTGAACGATAACATTGCATGATGATGATATAAATGCTTCCACTTCTTATGCACGTGACATTGATGCTTAATTTATTCGAGACGATGAATCTGATGAAGAAACGGAAGAAGAAGAAGAAGACTTTATGCGAGGGACTTCTTTGACACGATGAATCCGACGAAGAAATAGAAGAAGAAGAAGCGACGACCGAAGAAACTGAGGATGATGAATGAGACATTTTGTAACTTTATGATTCACTGTGTATGTTTTATTAAAACTATTTCTTTAATGAAGGATAAAATATATATATATATATATATTAATATTTGCAACCGTATGGTCACAATTTAACACAAAAGGTGACAACATGGTAGTAATTTAGAAGTGAAATGCGACCAGTTGGTCGCATTTGTGGAAAAGTATAATTATGTTTTTCCAAAAATATAAGTTAAATTATGACCAGTTGGTCGCAAAAATCAAAGGGTATTCTAAAATGTTCATGAAATTTTTGGCAGTTAATTTCATAAGTGCGACCATCTGGTTGCAAATCTGAGCGGTAAATTTAAATTTTTATGAAATTTATGGCGATGAATTTAAAGATTACGACCATCTGGTCACAATCCTTGGCGGTGAATTTCATTATTGTGACCAGGTGGTCGTAATTTTTGATGGGACGCGTGATATGACAGCTGTTGTGGATACTCGCAAATTGGCGACCAGATGGTCACTTTTTTAATAAATGCTACCATGTGGTCGTAAATATGTGTAAAAATGCGAACAGATGGTCGTAATTTCTCCAGCACGCGCGACCTTTCGTTTCTAGTCATGATTACATATTTGCGACCAACTGGTCGCAAATTCTGATTTAAAACCAGAACCGTTTTCCTTTCCCCCGTTTCTTCTTTTTTCTTTCTCTTTTTCTTTCTCACTTTTCTTTCTTTTCTCTCTTTCCCCCGTTCTGTTCCCCGTTATTTTTTCCCCGTTCCTACTCTAAACCTAAAAACCCTAAACCTCCAATCCCGATTTCTATTACAAGGTTACTTTTCGTATAGATTTTAAGTTTTAAGTTAGTTTTAGTTTTTAGTTTTTAATTAGTTTTAGTTTAAGTTTAAATTTAGTTTACTTAGTTTTAGTTTTTAGTTTTAGTTTTAATTAATTAGTTTAGTTTAATTTTGTTAATTTAATTAATTTTAGTTTAATGAATCTAATTTAGTGTAATTAATTTAGTTTACTTTAGTTTAATTCATCTAATTTTAGTTTACTTTAATTAATTAATTAGTTTAGTTTAATTTTGTTAATTTAATTAATTTTAGGTTAATTAATGTAATTTAGTTTAATTAAGTACTTAGTTTACTTAAGGTTAATTAATCTAATTTTCGTTTACTTTAATTAATTAATAAATTTTAGTTCAATTAATCTATTTTTAATTGAATTGAATTTAATTAATTATTTTAGTTTAGTTTAATTAATTAATGTTAGTTAAATTTAATTAATTTTAGTTTAAATTAATCTAATAGTTGAAATCTTCATTACTTAGTTTACTTTAAATTAATTACTTAGTTTAATTAATCTAATTTTAATTTACTTTAATATAATTAATTACTTTAGTTTAATTTAGTTTTAATCAATTAATGTAAGTTTAATTTAATTAATTTTAGTTCAATTAATCTAATTTAGTTTAATTCTTCATTACTTAATTTACTTTAATTAATTAATTTTAGTTTAATTAATCTAATAGTTTAATTCTTCAGTACTTAGTTTACTTTAATTAATTCATTTTAGTTCAATTAATCTAATTTTAATTTACATTAATTTAATTTAATTAATTAGTTTAGTTTAAATTAGTTAATTAATTTATGTTAGTTTAATTTACATTATTTAATCAATTTAATTTAGATTATTTCATTAATTAATTTAATTCAGATTATTTCATTAATTAATTAATTTAATTTATTTCATTATTTTAATTACTTAGTATTAAGTTAGTTTAGTTTAGTTGTAGAATTATGACGGGCAGACGACGTCCTCCCCAATCAGACGAGCCTGATGACAAGATTGACGAGGCGACTCCTCAGCCGCCTACTACCGCTGCCCCTGATGCGAACCTGACTACAGATGAGTTGGACAGCCTCTTATTCGGTTACGAGTCGGGAGTTGCTGGCACTCTCGATGATGCAGTCCCTGAGTCCCAGCCTGCGACACCACGATTGCCGCAGGACTCCTAGGCCACGACTTCCGCGGGAGTATCAGGGTCTGCATCACAGCCCGATCCAGTGGGACCATCCATTTCAGGCACGCAACCTCCTCGGGTCGCAGACTCTACCCTTCGGATTGAAGGGAATACGTAAGTAATTTTGTTTATTGTTTTAATTACTTAATTTTTAAATCTTTAAACATTTTTAAAGGTGTTTTTTTTAACTAATAGTTTCTAATATCACAATATTTTTTATGTTTTTGCAGAGTACAGCCGCATACAACCGTTTCAAAACGGTTTCGCGAGGTCCTCTAGAGCATGCCTCTACCCAGCAAGCCTCGCTGGCAGAAGATTCCGACGTTGGAGAAACATTGAATGTACGACAATTGGAAGGTAAAAAACATCATTTATTTTTATAATTAATTAATTTTGAAATTTTTAAAAATAAATTTATTACTTTATTACTTTAACAATTTTTTATTTCAATTTTTTTCTGGGCAAGTTTCTTGTTATCGATCCCGATATCACGGACGGTATATTGTTCCCCCTATGGTAGAATCACGTCCAGGATCGATTCAAGAACCTCATTTATCGGGCGCGCAGAAAGCAAGCAGCAAACTGACCCGTGTGGATGAGCGAGGAGGACCATGCGCGGCTGATCGCGAGCTTGAACACTCCCGAGGGCAAGGAAGTGTAACGTCCCGTTATTTTTGTGATAAAAAAAAATTTATTTATTTATTTTTATTTAAGTAATTAAAGTTTATTTATTTATCAGTAAATTAGAATTTAGTAGTTTATTTCGATAAGTCATTTTAATGGCTTTATTTATTTAAATACGTTTTAATGGTATTAATAATTATTAACGGGCCAATTAATAATTATTAATCACCATTGGGATGGTTTGAGAAGTTCGGGATTCGTTTTTAAGCTAAAAGTCATAAAAAGGACGCAACCGTCATTTCCAAATTTCCTAAATATCTAAACACTATTCATTAATCTTCTTTAAATTACCTTTGACCACAAAATTGACCAAAATCTTCAATTTTTCTTCCTCCATACCCGTGGGTCTCAAAGAGAGAAAAGGAGATTTTGCTTTTCGTTCGTTTCTTGCCCGATCGACTTGATTCCGGGTCCATTGGAAAGGTATCGGTCATACGAATCTTTCCCACCTAACCTTCGTACTTGCCACTCGTGTTTTACGGAGATCTCGGTAAGTAAAGTTTCAAACCCTAAGCTCCAAATAGTGTTTTAATGGAGTTTTCTTTGATTTCCTTCGATTTTGTGTTGTGGAACTCAGTGTTTGTAAACTCGGGAGTAGTTTTAAGTGTTTTTGAAAACTATCCCTTAACCCTAAAACCGAGTTTCAGTCGAAACCCTTTCCGTTTGAAATTTACCCTTTTGGGTTTGATTTTGGGTTAGAATTTATTGAAATGATGTTTATTTAAATTCAATTCGGGAAAGGGCTTAATGTTCAAAAACCCTAATTATCGATACCCATTGAAATCGGGAATATCGAATTTGCTTAAAACCAACTCAAAACACTTTTAGATTGCCTAAAAGCTGGAAAACCAAACCCAAGGCCTATTTTCCTTGTGATGGTCGAGAGCCTCTTGTGGGGTTTTGTTGGGTTTTTCATCGTTTTGTACGTTTGGTTGATGTTTGATCGATAGTTGGTTAATTATTGATTGTATGATATAATTCATTTGTAGGTGTTTTTGAACCGCTCGCTTGATCGCTCCTTCGGACTTAGGAGCAAAGTCATCTTTTAATTAAGGTGAGAATAGTTAGGATTTAAAGTAATTATAGAAAGTAAATGAGTGCGGAGGTTTGTAGAGTTTGAAACTAAGATTAGAATCCGAACCTAAGATTAGAGGGTTGTGAGTTAGTGCCCTTAAGATTAAGAGTTAATCCTTTAAGTGAGAACTTAGAAGTTCTCAAGGAAAGTATGGAATCTTAGAAGATTCTAAGTTAGATTCGATTAGAAACTAAGATTGGACTATTGGAAGTTAAAAGATCCAACTTGTAATTAAAGCGGTTAATAGAACCTCGGATTATATTGGAAGTTAGAATCCTTGAAGGTATAGGTTAATCATTTAAGTTATGATTCTACTTTTATTATTGATACCGGAGTTCGATCGACATATCGTTCGTCCGAAGTTTACTATTTATTTACTTTATGCCCTTTTACTTCATACTTGTTTCAGCTACTTTAATATTGTACTTTACGTTTATTTACTTTTGCGAGCATACCATGACATCTCACATTATGAAAAGAAGGAAAGAATGTTGGACCCTTCGGGGAATGTCCGCATCGCCTTTCGAGAAAAAGAAAGGAAAAAAATGAGAAAGAAAAGAAGGAAAGAATGTTGGACCCTTCGGGGAATGTCCGCATCGCCTTCAGAGAAAAAGAAAATAAAGAGAGAAAAGAAAAGGAGGGAAGAATGTTGGACCCTTCGGGGGATGTCCGCATCACCTTCTTCATTCATTCATGCATAAAGGGCGAATGCATATCCTACGGGATGTTCTCATTACCTTCATGCATATGATCGATAAGAAAGAGAATCGAGATGTTATATTTTATGCAAAGTCATTTACTTTTATCATTTTATGTCATAACGATTTAATGGAGGAGATTTGACTATAAGTGTTAGTTGTATCATCCTTTGGAGAGTATAGAATGAATTACCTAGAGTTTGGAGAACTTTAGGAGAGAATTGTGTCAGATTACTTGGACACAAATCGAAATGCGAGTTTGAGGTCTATCTTTACTTTTTATGCTTATTATTCTCATTGGGCTTAAGTTGTTAGCTCATGATATTACAAAAATTTCAGGTAATGCCCTGGCTCGAGGCCGTAGAAGGGGAGATGGTGCTGTGTGATCGAGGGATGCTGACCTCGAGATGGACTCGTTTTTGTAAAGTATATGTAAATAATTTTGTGAATTTTAAGACTTTGATGTTGTATTTAGCTCATAAGAGCTTTTGATGTGGTTTCTATGATATGAAATATTTGAACTTCTGATTTGGGACTTAAAGTCCATGTGAATTATTAGATTGAAAAATTAGGATGTAAACAGGTTTTCGGCATGCCAACTTTCAAACAAAACCACGCAAATTTTTCTTAAAATAAAAGACTTCCGCTGTTTTCTCTGATTTTAATTTATTTAAAAGTGACGGGTCGTCACAGGAAGTGTCAAGGAGGAATAAGACCAACCGTGAAAAGAATCCCACTAAACACACAGGCGGGGCCCGGACCCACGACGAGTACCATTGTCGATTGGTAAGTTTTTTTTTTCTTTTTTACGTACTTTTTCTTGTTTTCTTTTTTCAATTAGTTATTAATTTATTTTTTCTTCTTTAATCTCTAATATTTTTAGGAAGCGAAGCACGGTTGCCCTGTCCCGCCCGATGAGCTGCACCTCGTTCTTCACACGAAGAAAGACGGGACGATCGTCAACGGGAAGGCGAAAGAAGTTCAGGTATTTAATAATTTTTTCAATTATTATTTTTTCTTTACAATTTTTTCTAACTTATATATTAACTATTTTATTTTCTGAATTTTAAATGTTTAGGAACGTTTGAAGGAGTCTTTGAGTCAGCGGTTGCCCACACCAGACTCGCAACCAACTCAGGACGACTGTAGAGAGGTGTTCTTGGAGGCATCTGGAGGGGTTCGGCCTGATGGATCAGTTCCTGGGCTCGGCTCGTACGGGAGACGACTATACGCCGATGTGCCTCGGCCTCGGCCTCAGCGTAGCGGAGCGAGCACGAGTTTGGGTCCTTCTCCGACTGAGCAGCAGCTGCGAGATGAGGTTCAGCAGCTGCACACCGAGCTGGACAATATGCGCAGCAACTTCGATGCTCGAGTCGCTACGATTCAGTTGGATGTTCATGCTGAGGTGGAGGCCCAGGTCACAGCTGCATTGGCCGCGTTCTTCGAATCACGAGATCCCGGTTCATCATCTTCGGCGCCGCATCCACCACCCCATGCTCCTTCGCAGTAGTGTAGATTTCTTTTCTTGTATAGTACATTCTTTTGGAAATTTATTTATATATTTTTCTTTTAATTCCATTTTTTTATTTAATTTAAATAAATAATTAAATATTTAATTAATTAAATAAATAAATAATTATTTAATTAAAATAAATAAATAAATTTAAATAAAATAAAAATAATATTTACAAATTAAATAATTTAATTTAAACAATAAAATAAAAATAATATATTTACAAATTAAATAATTTAATTTAAACAATTAAATTAGAAATTATCCATTTTTATCTAAAAGTTTGGATCCTTTAACTTCCAATGATCCATTTTTAATCTCCGAAACGATTCTAACTTAGAACTTCCTAAAGTTCAATGTTTCCCTCGAGAAACTCCAAAGTTTTCACTCAAAGAACTAGTTCCAAATCCTAAGGGCACTAGCTCACTTTCTTTTACTCTTAGATTCGAATCCCATTCTTAACTTCCGATTTTACAAACTGTTCTACTTATTCGGTTTCTAAAGTTACTTTAAATCCTATTTATTCTCACCTTAGCCAATAGTTTTGCTCCAAGTCTCCGAAGCACGATAAATCAACGATCTGAAACACCTACAATTTAAAAGTATATCTAACGATCATTAATAAATCAAACATCGATCAATTAACATCTAAAAGCTCAAAACGACGAAAAACCCTATAAACCCCACTATGAGGCTCTCGCCCCCCCCCATGAAAAGTGGGTCCCGGGTTTGGTTTTCCAGCTTTTAGGTACTTTAGAGTTGTTTCGAGTTGGTTTTAAGCAATTTTGAAGTTCCCGATTTCAATGGGTATCGATGATTCGGGTTTTTGAACAATAAATGATTTCCCGAATTTAATTAAAATAAACAATATATCAATAAAAGTAAGCCCCAAAACAACCCCCACGATGTAAAATTCAAACGGGAAGGGGTTCGACTGAAACTCGGTTTTAGGGTTTAGGGAAAGTTGCCAAAAACACTAAAAACAACTCCTGTAATAAAAGTCATTGAGTTTAACGGCAAGAAATCGAAGATTCAAAAGGAAAACTTCTTTAAAACACTATTTGGAGCTTAGGGTTTGAACTTTAACTTACCGAGAAGTCCGTAGAACACGGGTGGAAAGCACGATAGCTAGGTGGAGAAGAATCCTAGGACCGAGGCCTTTCCAATGCAACTGAAATCAAGCCGATCTGTAAAGAAACGAGCAAAACCCGAAAATCTCTTCCCCCCCACTATGGCTCACGGCAAAGAGAAGAAAGAAATGAGGAGTTTTGGTCAATTTGGTCAAAAGTGGTATATTTAAAGATGAATGAATAGTAATTTGGATATTTTTAAGAAATTAGAAATGACGGTTGCGTCCTTTTATGACTTTTGACTTATAAATCGAAACCTGAAGCTCTTAAATTAATCTAAAGGTGATTAATAATTATTAATATCACCGAAGCGAAATTAAAGTATTAAAACGATTAAAAAGAATTTCGGGCGAAATTAACTACCGAATTCTAAATTACAAAAATAATAATTAAACTAAATACTTAAATTGAAATAAATAAATAAATAATAACATTAAATAAAATAAATAATAATAAAAAAAATTCACTTCAAAATTAACGGGACGTTACATAAATGCTACCAGTTGGTCGCAAATTTGTGTGAAAATGCGACCACATGGTCGTAATTTCCCCAGTACGCGCGACCTTTCGTTTCTAGTCATAATTACATATTTGCGACCATTTGGTCGCAAATTCTGATTTAAACTCAAAATCGTTTCCCCCCCCCCCATTCCGTTTTTCTCTTTCTTTTTCTTTCTCTCTTTTCTTTCTTTTCTCTCTTTCTCCCGTTCCGTTCCCCATTGATTTTGCCCGTTCCCCGTTCCTACTCTAAACCTCAAAACTCTAAACCTCCAATCCCGGTTGTATTACGAGGTTAGTTTTCTTATAGATTTTAAGTTTTAAGTTAGTTTTCGTTTTAAGTTTTAAGTTAGTTTTAGTTTTAAGTTTAAATTTAGTTTAATTAGTTAACTTAATGTAGTTTAATTAGTTAATTATTAGTCTAGTTTACTTTAGTTCATTAATTAGTCTAGCTTTTAATTAATTTTAGTTTAATTAATCTAATTTACTTTCATTCAATACTTAGTTTACTTTAATTAATTTTAGTTTAATTAATCTAATTTTAGTTTACTTAATTACTTAGTTTACTTTAATTAATTAATTAACTAAATTAAACTAAACTAATTAACTAATTTTAGTTCAATTAATTTAATTTTAATTTACTTTAATTTAAATAATTAGTTTAGCTTAATTTAGCTTTAATTAATTAATGTTAGTTTAATTTAGTTAATTTAATCAATTTTAGTTTAATTTAGTTAATTTAATCAATTTTAGTTTAATTTAGTTAATTTAATTAATTTTAGTTTACTTAATCTAATTTAGTTTAATTCATTACTTAGTTTACTTTAATTAATTAATTGTAGTTTAATTAATCTAATTTAAGTAGTGTAATTAATTAAAATAATTAATTAATTACACTACTTAAATTATACTAAGTAGTTTAATTTAATTATACTAAGTAGTTTAAATTAATTAATTACACTACTTTAATTAATTAGTTTAGTTTAGTTTAATTAATTAATTATTTTTTGTAGTTTAATTAATTTACTTTACTTAAAATTATTTAATTAATTTAATTTAGATTATTTCATTAATTAATTAATTTAATTTAGTTAAATTATTTTAATTTATTTAATTATTTTAATTACTTAGTATTAAATTAGTTTAGTTTAGTTTAGTTTAGTTGTAGGATTATGACGGGCAGATGACGTCCTCCCCAGTCAGACAGGACTGACGACGAGATTGACGATGCTACTCCTCAACCGTCTACTGTCGCTGTCGCTGATGGGGATTTGACTACAGATGAGTTGGACAGCCTCACATTCGTTTACGAGGCGGGAGTTGCTGCCAGTCTCGATGATGCAGTCCCTGAGTCCCAGCTTACGACACCACGTTTGGCGCATAACTCCCAGGCCACGGCTTCTGCGGGAGCATCAGGGTCTACCACCCAGCCCGATCCAGCGGGACCATCCACTTCTAGCACGCAGCCTCCTCAGGCTGCAAACTCTACCCTTCGGATTGAAGGGATTACGTAAGTAATTTTGTTTATTATTATAATTAATTAATTTTTAAATCTTTAAACATTTTAAAATTTGTTTTTTTTAATAAATAGTTTTGTTTAATTCTAATCTAATATCACAATATTTTTAATGTTTTTGCAGAGTACAGCCGCATACAACTGTTTGAAAACGGTTTCGCGAGGTCCTCCGGAGCATGCCTCTACCCAGCGAGCTTCGCTGGCAGAAGATTCCGATGACGGAGAAACGTCGGATGTACGACAATTGGAAGGTAAATAAGATCAATTATTTTTATAATTAATTAATTTTTAAATTTTTAAAAATAAATTTATTACTTTAACAATTTTTTATTTGAATTTTTTTAGGGCAAGTTTCCTGTAATCGATTCCGATATCACTAATGGTAGATTGTTCCCCTTATGGGACAATCATGTCCAAGATCGATTCAAGGACCTCATTTACCAGGCGCGCAAAAAGCAAGCAGCAAACCGACCCGTGTGGATGAGCGAGGAGGACCACGCGCGACTGATCGCAAGCTTGAACACTCCCGAGGGCAAGGCAGTGTCAAGGAGGAATAAGGCCAACCGCGCTAAGAATCCCACCAAACACACAGGCGGGGCCCGGACCCACGACGAGCATCATCATCGATTGGTAAGTTTTTTTTTTTTGGTTCTTTTACGTACTTTTTTGTTCTTTTATTTTTTCAATTAATTATTAATTTATTTTTCTTTTTCAATCTCTAATATTTTTAGGAAGAGAAGCACGGTTTCCCTGTCCCGCCCGATGAGCTGCACCTCGTTCTTCACATAAAGAAGGACGGGACGATCGTCGACGAAAAGGCGAAAGAAGTTCAGGTATTTAATAATTTTTTCAATTATTAATTTTTGTTTACAATTTTTTCTAACTTATATATTAAATATTTTATTTTCTTAATTTTAAATATTTAGGAACGTTTCAAGGAGTCTTTAAGTCAGCGGTTGCCCACACCAGTTTCGTAACCGACTCAGGACGACCGTAGAGATGCGTTCTTGGAGGCTGCTGGAGGGGTTCGGCTTGATGGATAAGTTCCTGGGCTCGGCTCTTACGGGAGATGATTATATGCCGATGTGCCTCGGCCACAGCGCAGCGGAGCGAGCACGAGTTACGGTCCTTCTCCGACTAAGCAGCGCTGCGAGAAGAGGTTCAGCAGCTGCACACCGAGATGGACGATATACGCAGCAACTTCGATGCTTGAGACGCTGCGATTCAGGCGGATGTTCAGGCCTAGGTTCAGGCCCAGGTCGCTGCTTCATTGGTCGCGTTCTTCAGACCCCGAGATCCCGGTTCATCATCATCGGCGCCGCCGCCTCCACCACCCCCTGCTCTTCCGCAGTAGTTTAGATTTCTTTTCTTTTGTATAGTACATTCTTTTGGAAATTTATTTATATATATTTTTATTTTAATTCCATTTTTTATTATTTAATTTAAATAAATAATTAAATATTTAATTAAATAAATAAATAAATAATTAAATAAATAAATAATTAAAATAAAATAAAATAAAAATAATATTTACAAATTAAATAATGTAATTTAAACAATTAATTTATTTCTAATCAATTAAATTGTTAATTACATTGGCGACCATTTGGTCGCATTTTATAAAATATAAAACGAACATGTGGTCGCAATTTTATAAAATACAAAACGACAAGATGGTCGCCTTGGTCTGATGCTCAAACGACTGGATGGTCACTAACATAAACGACCATATGGTCACCTTTTTTGTGGGACCAACTGGTCACTTGTCTACAACTTAAATTACGACCAGATGGTCACTATTTTAGGCGACTGTCTGGTAGTTTTTTAAAATGTTGACTTTTTTGCGACCAAACACGTTTGGTCGTATTTTGGTGACCATTTGGACGCACAAAATTCCAGGACGACCAGCTTTTTTGCCATGCTGTGTTTGGTCACTTTTCTGGTCGCATTTGTCTTAAAAACGACCTGCTGGTCGCAATTCGGTTTTTTTTTATAGTGATAGTAACGTGATACCGTATGGATCAACATCAACATACTATCACGTACGGTCTTACCATAACACAAGTCATCAAGTTCCCTAGTAAGTTAGATTACTTAAATGAGAATCTACTAAGCTACTAAAGAACATAAACTACTTGAATTACACGAGTTAACACTCAAGTGTAACTTCTAAGCCAATTTGACTCCCAAACCACTCAAAGTTCCTTAAACTTCCATTTTCATCTAAAAACTTCAATTTCCTCTAAAAATCTTCAATTCATCTTACAAGACTTTCAAACCACTCAAAGTTTCTTAAACTTCTAAATTCATAATAACTCCAAAGTCACTCCACTCACTTCCGAGTTTAAAGTCACCAACCAAGTATTAATTATCAGAAGTTAGTTCCCCTCTTAACCTCGATAAACAACATCGTAACGAAAATTAATGCATAAAATTACCAACTTCCATTTTAAACTCACCTTGGTTTTGAAGTCAAGCTCCAAAAGTGCCGAGGTCGAAAATCACATGAGCAATCACAATCCTACAAATCAATTACACCTAACAAACGTTAATTAACCGAAAATTGAGCAAACGACATCTAAACGCATAAAACGACGAAAAAACACGGAGAAAGACCTAGGCATGCTCTCGGCCCTACAAGGATAAAAGGGCTCGGGTTCGGTTTTCCGGCTTTTATGCAATTTAGAGGGGTTTCAAGTTGTTTTCGAATACTTTGGAAGTTTGCCATAACAGTATTTTAGGGTTTTACACAATAATCAATTCTGAAAAATTACGTAAAATGCAAAATCATAACAAATTAAACACTCTAACCAAGGTAAAGTGTGAGAAATTCACACGGAACGGGTTTTCGACTCAAACTCGGTTTGAGGGTTCAGGGAAGTCTCTAAAATTTGCTAAAACGACTCCCTCGATTGAAGTCTTCGAGTTTCTCGGCAAGAATTCGAGATGATTTCAATCTTGGACTCTATTAAAACATTATTCAAAGCTTGATTTAGAAACTTTGTCATACCTTGAGGCTTTTATAAACCGGACGAAAACCTCGATTGAAATAGCGACAAATTGATGGTCACCAAACAACATGAATCCTCGTCTCGTTCCATTATTACCTGAAAAAAATATAGCTTTGTGAGGCTAAAGCCACTGAGAAAACGATTTAATTAACATATAAAGTTTTAAATAGTCTTTAAACGATTCAAATCGAGTCTCAAGCTCTCAAACACTCTCCAATAACCTTTAAATCAAATATCACTTAAAACTCAAGTCTCAACTCACTTACATGAATAGACAATTCTAACTTATTCCGCATTCAAGATCTTTAATAATCATTCTTACACATGGATAAATAATTCTAACCGCTTTCATAACCAAAGTTATTATCTATAACTTCTCATAAACTCGTTCTCATACATTCAATCAATCAAGAACGAACAATTATCACTATTTAACAAACATACAAAATTACCATGCAACACTAGAAATACGGTCCCTCGGGACTACTAACACTTTCTAGTACTTGGTTAAAGACGCATCTATAACTTAACCACTAATGAAAAATTCTTACGAGTAATATGTTCATTATCACCTAGTCATGGACTCATCCATAACTAAATATATATCTAGTGTTAACATTAGTTTCTCACAACTTTACCGGTCACTAACCATAACCTTATCTTCATCAAAACTCATAATAATATATCAATAAAATATCATAAATAAAGTCAAAATAAAGCAGCCCAATTAATTACACTCAATTATCAAAAACTACCAAAAACAGTAAAAACTACTGAAAAGCTAAATTTCCAATTTAACGTTCCTAAAATCTATTCCCATGACTAAGAATCATCTTAAACTCCCAAATATTGCAGAAATAATAATATTAACATTCAGAATCAAATAGATCCAAGAAACGTCACTTTTCGTTCAAAAACACCTAAACTAGCTCTAACCAAAAATTTAATTCTGCAAAGGTAAAATTGGATGTTCTTAAAGTCTAAGCTCATCCCAAAATTCTAGAATTGATTTAATAAATATTTAGAACACAATCAACTATGGTTTGAGCTTTAGATTTCTCTACAACCCTACCGTCAATTAAATCGTTAACTCACCTCAAGAACGCGTTTTTCCAAGTTACTTTCCACCACGATTCAGACCTAAAACGATGATCTAAAATCATTAAAAACCATTCTAAAACAGTACCTATCAATACCAAAAAGTTTTGGGTTCGATAGCTTAGAAATCTGGACAACCAAATGACGAAACAATCCTTCATTGAAGGGGACAGCAGCTACGGCGCTGCTATCCTTTTCGCGGTTGAATCGGGGCATTTGGGTCTCAGTTTGGTCGTGGTTCAAGGTTCGGGGTGATCTATTTTAATGGATTTTTAATTTGGTGTAGGGTGGATCAAAACCGATTGAAGAAAATTAAAGAACGGTGATTGAAAAGTGAAAGGGATTTGGCCTCTTCATGAAGTTCTTGAAAATCAAGAACTTCATCAAAATATAAGTAACGTCCCGTTACTTTTGGAGGTAATTTTTTTTTTTTAATTTTAATTAAAGTATTTAAGGTTAATTTAAATTTGGTAACTTCGAATTTAGTAGTTATTTTCTTTCGAAAACCTTTTTTAACCTTTTTAATACTTTAAATTAGTTTCGGTAGCATTAATAATTATTAACGGGCCAATTAATAATTATTAATCACCTTTAGATTAATTTAAGATCTTCGAGTTTCGTTTTATAAACTAAATCATTAAAAGGGACGTAATCGTCATTTTTCAATTTCTTAAAAATATCACATTTTTACTATTCATTCGATCTTCTTAAATAAGTCAACTTTGGTTAAAATTTTCATTTCTTTTCCTCCTTCTTCTTCCTCTTGTGGCCGAATCCCCCCTCCCCCCTCTCTCCCATCTTGGCTTTTCTTCATTTCTAGGTGGATCGCCGTGATTCCTGTTCCGTTGAAAAGCTCTCGATCCAGGGATCGTTTCTAACCTACCAATCGAGGTTTTCGTCCGGTTTATAAAAGCCTCAAGGTATGACAACGAGTTTATGAGAAGTTATGGATAATAACTTTGGTTATGAAAGCGGTTAGAATTATTTATCCATGTGTAAGAATGATTATTAAAGATCTTGAATACGGAATAAGTTAGAATTGTCTATTCATGTAAGTGAGTTGAGACTTGAGTTTTAAGTGTTATTTGATTTAAAGGTTATTGGAGAGTGTTTGAGAGCTTGAGACTCGATTTGAATCGTTTAGAGACTATTTAAAACTTTATATGTTAATAAAATCGTTTTCGCTATTTTATTTGTCGGAATTCAGTGTCAAGAGTATTTTCACTTTTATTTAACTTATGTTATCGGGTTATTTAAGGATTTGTGATTCTTCATTTTTGTTTTATAACTGAGCCGATGTTGTTGATTTTCCTTATTATTTCTTTTAAACTTTACTACTCCGGAGTTGGTAATTTATTTTTGAAACGTTTATTTAAGACAATGTGAACTTCAGAAATTGAGAAGATTACCAAAAAAAACCGTAAACGCCCAACTAAGAGACCCGCGACTTTCCCATGAAGCCAAGGGCCCGTTCATTTCAAAGTAGCTAAATATAATCCGAAAAGCATCTCTTTCTCCACCGTTTTTTTTCCCTCACTCTCTCTCAATCAACAGAGATACGAGCTTCGGTGCTTTTAATGGCAGCTCCAGAAGCCAAAACAGAACCTAAAGAAGTAGAAGATAACGCAGAGCCACCTCTTCTATACAAGGTAATTTTTTATACAAATCCATCACATAATTTCTTGTTCAACAAAATTAAACCCACCCACCCTTTTATGCTTTTTTTTTTCCCTCAGACTTGGGTTCTGAAAGTCTCCATTCACTGCGAAGCTTGCAAGAGAAAGGTCAAAAGAATTCTAAAAAACGTTGAAGGTTGATTCAAAATCTGTTTTTTTTTTCTCTCTTTTAATTTCTATGAAATGGGTTTATTTTAATTACTTTTAAATGTGATTTTTTTTTCTCCCAGGAGTTTATGAAACGGATATTGATCTAAAGCAACAAAAAGTGGTGGTGAAAGGAAACGTAGAATCAGAAACTTTGATAAAGAAACTGTTAAAAACAGGTAAACACGCAGAGTTATGGCCTAAAAACCCCGATTCCAAAGCTAAGAAGAAAGATAAATCAAAGAAGAAAGAGAAAAACAGCGATTCCGAAAGCTCCGACGAAAGCAGCAGCCATGAAGGCGATATTGAAAAGGTACAAATCACAGAACCCACGAAGACCGGCGACGCCGGCGGAAAACCCCCCGACGGCGGAGAACCTGACCCCACTAAGAAGAAGAAGAAAAAGAAGAAAAAGAAAAAGAAAAATAATGCCGGCGGTGAAGCGCAGCCGCCGGCAAACGCAGAATCTGGGCCGGGTCCAGGTCCGACTCCGGGTCCGACTGTGGAACATGGGCCTCAACCAATATCCGGCCCATTAATAATTTCAGCCAATGATAGTCCTACACGTCATATCGTTACTCAATACCCACCACATTACTTTACCCACCCACTTTATTCGGTGCGGTACAGTACAGCGTACGCAACAAGTTCTCATCCACAGAGCGAATCATTTTACGCCATCCCACAGAATTATTCTCATGCGTTCGTTCATCCTGGTGCACGGGTTGAGATTGATTCTACACCGTCTGATTACGAGTCGTATTCATCTCCACCGTCCAATTCACTGGAAATATTCAGCGATGAAAATCCAAATGGGTGCTTAATCGTATGAAGGGAATTTTTTTCGCTAATGACCATATTGGACACTATATAAATAACAAGCTTCAAGTACTTGTATAAATATATGGAGGTTAGTTCTGTAATGTTAGGTATGGCTTTCTTATTTTGACTGGTATCCATGCTTTTTTTTTTCTTTCTTTTAGTAAATTTTGTCCCTACAAAGCCAATATCACAAAGTGTTTTTAGATGAAATTCTTAATTAGTATTTTTTTTAAATGTTTAATTTAAAATATTTTTAGGGGAAGTTATGTCTGTAATTACTCGTTTGGAATAATTTTTTAAAATGTTTAAAAATGTTATTTATAATCATTAAAAAATACTTATAAAAACTTTCAGAAACGGGTCCTAACCATGACTTTTTGCTCTATCTAAAATTTATATTTTTATTAAAAAAAATTGATGGTAAAAATGATCATTATAAATCTAAACCTAAGAAAACGGTAGGTTCAACGACCTTTTGAGTGATATTTAATTAACATTTATTTATATTTGTAAGTTTAATTATTAATTTAAAATGGTTGTTTAAATATATATATATATATATATAAATTATCATTCTCTTAATCTATATTAAGCTATTTATTACATTTAAAAAATAAAAAAAATAAAACTTTCTTCATGTATGTAAGTTGTAACTTAATCAAAATGTAGTGATGAAAATCGAAATGAGGAGTAATTTTGACATAACTTAGAATTAAATGTGTAATTTTTCATTTTCAAATTATAGAGGGTATTCATGCACATGATGAAAACTATTTCAAATTAAGGGTTTTTAATTTTATTTTTTTTCCTTCTAGAAAAACTCCTTTCGTATTCCATATTTTGAAGGAAAAAAAAAACATTGAACAATATATAAAGATTGGATTTAAACTTCATGTCATGAATGAATAATTAATAAAATTAAATTAAAGTGGAGAGGTTTTAAATGGTTTGTCTCCTTCTTATTCTTACCTCTTCTCTCCTGCCATTATTATTATTATTATTATTATTATTATTATTATTATTATTATTATTATTATTATTATTATTTCTGAGAAAATGTTTTATATGCTAAAGGAACAAAACTTTTTTCCCATCTTGAAAAAAGCAACGTCTTCTTTTCCTTTTAAATAATGAAGGGTGTGACACATTGATAGATGCTTCTTTTTCATATATATTCTTGCTTTTTTTTTCTTTTTTACCATTCACTTATAATTATTTTGTTTGTTTTATGTTATTTTAATATTAAAAGAAATATTGACAAAAGTGGTGTTTTGTATATCTATCTATATATGCAAAATAATATTTTTTAAATATAAAAAATAGAATTTTTTTCTCTGACAAGTATATAAATTCAATTTTTTTTCCCTTTATCCATCTTATATGATTTAATATCTATTTTGCCTACAATTAATATTTGAAAAGACTTTTATTAATCATTTCAAATTTTGATTGAAATTCACGGACAAATTAAATTTTAATCTTATAATAAGAGAACAGAAGAAATGACAAAAAAGTTTAATGAAGTTGTCATAAAATTATCCCAAGTCATAGTAAAATAAATCACTTATTATATACACAAAGATTAATCAAAGATTACATCAAGTATACTTATTTTAATTTTGATAAACATAATTAGGCAATAATTCTTTAGGATAAAAACTTTCTAAAAAATCATTTATGTCATGTTGATATTACTATTACAATCTGTTAAGACCTAATTCTTATGACCTGATTCAATTAATTTCGATGAAGAAAACAATTTAATATTATTTAATTGATTTGATTAATAGCCCACATATTTTAGTGTTACAATAGTCAATGCACGATGCAGAAGCAGTATGCACGATGCAGAAGCAGTAAGAAAGATTAATAAGAAGAGGAGAAAAGCACAATCAAGTGATTAATGTGAGAAACCTCCAACTGATAAAAACTCACGGGCCTTAGCCTAGCAAAAAACAACTAAAATCGTTAGTCGTTCAATACAAGAATTTAAATCAAGGTAAAAGCACAATCAAGTGCTTGCAACGACACATTATTTAGTGGATTCGATCACAAGCTCTCCTCGTGACGATTTGAATCAAGAATCTCCGGTTCCTATTTTGATCACACCACAAGCCTCCCTTTGTGGATTTGGATCAATGAACTCCCTTCATTGATATATGAGCAAGATATCGTCTTCCTCCTGAAGAATCAACCCAACTCTATCTCCAAGCAATAGTATAAATAGTAATTGAAATAATAATTCTTATAAAATTAAACTCTCACATAAATATTCTAATAAGCTCAATTGGTTGATAAATGAGTGAGAGAGAAAATGATTAAAAGCTTGGTTAATCAAGCCTAATAGAATAGTCTTCATCTTATAGGCAAAATGAAGAAGGCTCCAAATAAGGTAAATATGTCAAAATACATTTTGCGTGTATTTGCCCGACTAGAACCGTTGCAACAGATTTGTGCCGTGACGATGACAAGGTTAATAAACAACTGTCTTTGAATAAATCATCAACTACAAAATTTGAAATTTGAATACAAAATCATACCTTATATGTGAAGATCAAATAAGCTGTCCAAATTACTCATTCAAATTATAAAATATTTTCCTTATATTAATTTAAATCAATCAAGCTACATTTAAGATAATTAATTAAAACTTGAATTGGGAAAATGTCAATGTTAAATTGCAAAAAGAATATTTATTTATAGACAATATCTCCATAAAATCAATTCAAAATTATCAAAATTTTCAAATAAGTTTTTATTAAATTAAATACCAAAAATAAAACTAATGAAAAGAAAATATTCTATTGAGAATTTTTCCAACATAATCTTTGATTAATATACTCTAATGCATTGTCTACGTTCTCAGTTGTTGAGCATAAATGTCAACATGATACATATCTGCGAAAAAAAAAAAGGCAAACAAATAAATTATTTAAGTTTCCTTGGTACTAAAATTTAGCATCACCACTCCTTAAAATCCATATTTATTTCTTTATCGTCTCTTTTCTTTTCCCTATATTCGGTAGACCATTTTTTTTCCAAATCGTAGAATAAAAAAAAAGAAAAAAATTTGTCTCAAATAGCATAAATCTACATACTAATTACTAAAATGTCAAAACTTTTTAAAAATGACTCAAATAGCATAATTATAGTTCAATAAATTATTGAACTATAATTTAGTAAATGATTTAACTATTTTTCATAGTTATTTTTAATGAATTTGTTTGTTTTTTAGTTTTTTAAGTTCAAGTTCAGTAATTTATTGAACTATTTTATTATTTTCAATGAATTTGTTAAAAAAATTAATTTTTTTAGTTTAATAAATTATTGAAATACAGTTCAATAAATTCAATGTAAAAATATGTTATTTCAGTAATTACCTGAAAAAGAATAGGAAAGAAAGGAATAAAAACAAAAAGAAACCAATATTGCCCACCAAAACTTGTCTTTAATATTCTTCTTCCTTTCATTCTCTAGAAAGCTTCTCCTTCTAAAAATTATTTCTACTTTCGTTGGGAGTTTGATTCTTTTTAGCCCTTGGAAATTCTTATTTTGACATTCCTTTTATATCGTAGGGAATCTCATCTATTTATTTTCCTCACCCATTCTTCCTTTCGAATGATCATTTATTAACCATTCATATTCCTCACTTTTCTTTTCTTTTTCTTTTTAAAGGATTAGAATTGTTCTTTCAACTAACCGACTATCAACAAATGCTAGACGTTCTTAATTTTTATATCAATATTAACTAATGGCTGATTTTATAATTTAATTTTAATATTAATATTATATAGTAATTAGTTATTTTAACAAAAAAAACTTAAAGGAACAATAATAATCGCATATAATTTTAGTAAAAATCAATAATTTTATTGATGAAAAGAATTATATTATTCCATTCCATTCACTTCTTTGTCCTCCCTTATTTTATTCTAATTATATTCCCATTCTAATATAATATATATATTTTTTACAAAAAAGAAGATTTACAAGAAAGAAAATATGGTATTAAGAAAGAAATACTACTATGAATAACCTCACATGGAGAGAAGTGGTGTTGGTGTATTTCACAATATGAAAAAAATGATTCGAACTTGTAAAACTTAATTACACTTCTAAAATTACTACTCTGAACTGTTCTTTTTACCGCTTTTTTTTTCTTTTTCCTATTATGCCTAAATACCCATTCAACACATAAATAATAAAATAAGGTATATACTAGGGAAAAAAAAGGGAAATTTACATGAATGTTATAATTGAGTGAAATATTTACAGAAATGTTAGAAAAAAAAATATTTACAAAAATGTTATAATTTCAAAAGTCGAGTATATCAGTCAATCTGTTAGTATATCAGTCAATAATTAATAGTATATCAGTGATATATAATAGTGTATCAGTGATAGACTATTGATCGACTGATAAACTATTATTGATATACTAATACTTCACTGATATACTAATAGTGATTGACTGATATACTCAGAATTTTTAAAATTCTAACATTTTTGTAAATATTTTTTTTTTCTAACAAATTTGTAAATATTATAAAAATTTCTAACATATTTGAAAATGTCCAAAAAAAAAAAAGTATCTATATACCCACCATGATTCCTATAATAAAATTTTATATCCACCATCTCTAAAATAAAGTAAAATACCTATCTCAAGAGATAATAGGTAAGTAAATTTCCTTTTGTACCCTTCATTTAAACCGTAGATGAGTTCTGGATGGTGCAAAAATCGAAGGGTCAGATTTGAGGCATTAATTTCAAGTTGCAGCCATTTAAAGCAAAAAAAAAAAAAAAAAAAACTTATTCTTCTCTCTCTAGTTTTCACATTTTAAAATCAAATCTCAATTGAATTCTCATAAACACTCTTCTCTCTGCATTTAATGATAACAGTCTCTCCCATATTTTCAGATTTCAAAACAAATCCCATATGAATTCTCATAAAACTCTTATCTCTCCATTTTATGATAATAGTCTCTCCCACATTTTTCAGATTTCAAAATCAAATCCAAATGATGGAGAAAAAGTTGGGAGAGTTGCAGAGATAAGAAAAACACTAGAACGAAAAAAAAATTCATAGGAAAAATATTTACCGGCGAATTGTCACATATTTTCGTAGGCAAAAATAATTTTTTTAAATAAAAATTTTTTTTATTTTAATACTATCCTTCCCGAATAACAATTACATAATAAAAGTCATTCATGCGTAAAATTCTTCAAAATAAAAATAATTATCAAAAGTCTAAAAAACAAATGTACTTATCATATTTTGGAAACTATTACACATAACAAAAGTCTTGGTTATAAATGCAAATGTGCTAAAGTTGTTAAAAAAATAATAATGATTAGACATACTCATTATCGATATCATCCTTCTTGTCCAAGTCTTTATAATGTTGAGATGCGATTTGTTTACTCGTAACCATATATTGTAAAATGTTGTTTATTTGGTCCTGTTGAGTCAGGAGTTGAGAGTTATGTGTTTGGAGTTGAGATTGTGCATTTTTGAGCTGAGAGTGCAAGATAGAGTTTTCTAGATCTCTTTGTTGTGGCTCGACCTGAAACTCATCCTCCATCTGTCGACGATGTATATCAGCAGCTTCCAACACTTGTTTTTTAGCCTCAACTACCTGCCTCATATCTTCTTCTATCCCTGACTGTGGTAAAGATCGGGCGCAAGAAGTAAATGAAGAAGAAAAGGACATCGAAGTCCCTATTTCACCAATACCCTTAACATATCTTGATCGATACCCACAAACTAACACAATTGCTTCCTTAGGTGTAGGAGATGATTGATCAATACCATCAACTTGGGTTACCGGTTGATTAAAAACATCAATCACAATTGTCTGCAAAGAATAAGCAATTATATGTTATTATATTATGAATTTGTATATTCAAGAACAAAAACGTACTATTGTAGATTTATTATCATAATATAAGTACTTAAATAGTCATTTTTACGCGAGATTGATCCATTTACTATTAATATGTGAATGACTTGCTTTGAATAGATCAACTTGGGTTACTACTGGATCACCCTCCTTTTGTTGTTTTTACTGGAATAAAAAAAAGATCAATGTATAAATAAACTCTACAAATGACATTGAGGAGTGATAAAATTTAACACACATAGTTACCATTTCAGTGAACTTTTGAGCAAAAGTCTTCGAACCTGACTTGTGGTTATATTTAAGCTTAGATCGGTTTTCAGAGTTGGTAGTTGAAATCCTCTGAATTCAAATAAAATAAACCTCCATTATATAAAAAAAAACACACATGCAAGTAAAAATCTTATAGCATATCATATTTAATTAACTTCTTATATATGTTACCTTGAAGTATGGCGACTCCCATTTATCACATAAACGATGTCATTTTGGTATACTCACCATTCGGGGGTGCTTTCCTACTCGTGTTGCCTCTTCACCTTTGTTTTTTTTATAATACTTGCTTAGAGTCAAGCGAAACTCACTATAAAGCCTCTTCATCTTCTTTGTCACAAACTTGTTAACCAATGGCTCATTCATGTCAACCTCAAATTGATCCTACAAATAAAGGGTAGAAAAAGGTAAGTAAAGATCATGCTAATAACAATTAAAAAAAAAACTAAGAAAGTATCTTAAATACTATAAAAACTGTAACGACTCGGACTTTTCCAAGCAACTTGAGATTTAAAATTTTCTATTTTGAGTTTAAGATTTTAAATCAAATTTCTATTTGATATTTTATGAAGGCATGGTTATGATTTGAAAGGGTAAAGAAACTAAGGGGATTTAATTAGAGTTGGTAAAAGAGATAATTAAGGAAATAACCACATTTTGACTTCTTGAATAAAAAAATAGTCACCTCTCTTATAATTACATTTTTAGCCACTTTTTGATTTTTTATATTAAATTTACCCTTTAAAGCATAATGGTATTGCAGCTGTCACATCCGTCACTGTAGCTAATTTAACAAAACTGCTTTTTTACTTTTTCAATGAAGCAGATTTTCTTGGCACGATTACTATACATATTGTACCGATCGTCCAGATAATACTTACTATACATTGTACATATTTACTATTCATTTTAAGAAAAGTTGGGTTAATAATTTGTAAATCAATATATAATACATACAATACATATAGTTCATAACATATGTTCAACAATAACAGTGAATAATGTATAGAATAAGCCTTTATAAACATTATGTACACAATATACTTAAAGAAGAACACACATAAAATCCAGATTTTTTTTATTTAAAAAAAAGCACAAAAATAAAGGAAAATAATTTAACTAAAAAAATCAAACGGGATTTATGGTTTTCTCTGCTTTAGATCTTCAAAATTTGTGTGAGATCAAAAATTTTATAAATAAAAAATGGAGTAGAAGAATGAACGGGTTTAAAAGAAGGAAAAACATAACTCTTTTGCAAGATCTCTCTCAAATCTATGTGTTTTTATCCTTAGATCTTCAATATTTGGTGTTTTTAAAACTTTCAAAAAGAAAAATGTTGGATAAAATGGGTTTGAATAAATTTAGGGTTTTTCTGGAGAGATAGTGAATTTGGTTTGGAAAGGGAAAAAAATTGAGAGAAATAGGGGGAGGAGGTCACCGTAGATAGGAGGAGAAAAAAGGAAGAGAAAAAATGGATAGAGGTAGGAGGAAGACGGTAGAAAGGATAAAATGAGAGGAAAAAATAGAGATAAAAAAAGGAGAGAAAAAGATGATGTGATTGCTTAAGGATAAAATGAGAAAAAAATGAGAGAAAAAAGGAATTTGTCAATTAGAAGAGCACTCCTAGTTATTTCTAAAGGAGGATTTAAGGATAAGTAAAGTTGTTGGCCATCTTCTTTCTCTCTCTCCTTTTCCCACTCTTTAAGTTCAGCCCCTGCCGATGCCACCAAGAGGAAAAGGGAAAGTGGAAATTTGTGGTTTTCTTCCCTCTTATTGTAGCTTCCAATCTCCAAGTCTTTGGGTCTATTTTGGGAGTGGAAGATTTACTTTCTCAACCTTTTCCTCTTATTTGAGACTAATAATCAAGCTTTGAGTTGGAGTAAAATCTCCATGGAAATGGAGCTTGGAGTTCTTCATCAAAATTTTGACCTGTCAAATTTAACTAAATATTACAACCTCAAAATAGAAATATTACTCGATGCCTACATGAATTATATTCTATAAAAAAAAACAAATCATATCAATACATAAAGAGACAAATAACATAACAAATTAATATTCTTCTTGACATCCAAGATTATCAAGCACCGCATCGTCAAGGCCCAAAAATCCTCTTACAGAAGCCTATGAAAAATACTGCAAAAGTAGAACCTTAATCATATAGGAGACAAAAGGTTACTAACCACATGTAAGTCAAATAATAGGTTAATTTACCTTTGCATTCTCTATATAAAAATTGCTATCTAGTTGAAAAATACACATAATCATCTTGCATGCCATGAACAACAGCTGTCATGCCTAAGAGGTTTACTACAATACCATTTTTAGGCTATTCACAACATCAGCTCGAGATGGAGCATGAAATCATGTTCAACAAACAAAATGCAAAAAGATAGAGGATGCCCGTCAATTGTCTATTTCATTTTGTCAAAATGAAAAATGCAAATATGTCCTAGACTTTAGTAAGGAATGTGAGTGGGTAAAGAAGAGTAGAAGAGGGCCCACTCAAAACAAAGCTCCCAAATTAAATTAAATGAAAGTACTCATCCATTTAATAAGTCAATTTAAAAGCTTCAAATCTATTCTCCTAATTTCAATTGCCCAACAAGACTATACCAATTTTTTAATTAAAAGATGTATCTAAATTTCAAATCATAAGTAAATAATTACCATCCTTTAACCTACACTTCTCTTTAAACTCATAACTTAGCATTTAAATGAGATTAGATAAATTATTTAATGCTAATTCTAATTATTATTATCATTTAATTTATTTAATATTCATTTAAATAAAAAAAATTCGGAATGTTACAAGAATCTACGTCCGATCTGTTTTTTCTAAATATATATATTATGTAATATACATAATGTACATAATTGAAAAAATGGTCAACGTATATCCCTTCCTTCATTATGGCTGTTTTTTTAAAATGTATATTTTTTTAATATACATAATATACATAACTGTTTGTATTTCTTCATTCAGCTCTGTTGTTTTGCTAAATGTACATTTTGTAATATACGTAATATGCAAAAATGACGAGAGAGTCGATGTACATCCCTCTTCATTCTATTCTGTTTTGTTTTTTTGCTAAACGGAAATTATGCAATATATGCAATATATATTTATGTGTTTAAATTAATTATTCCATATCTACTAATTTAAATTAACCATATTAATTTAAATTAAGATATCACATATATTTTAAATAAAATAAAATGCATAATTTTGGTTAATTAAAAACCAAAGTGGCGTGATGTGTCATCTCCATCATAATATTGGGCATTTTATTTTTCCTTTTTATTTAATAGAACAATTCCATTAAATATTTAAATAAATAAAACTCTTTTTATTCATTTAATCCCTCTTTAATTTGACTACCTCAAATTAAATATTTAAATAGACTCCTCTATTTAAATTCCCATTAATTTTGGACAACTGTAAAATTAATTTAATTAAATAGACTCTTCTATTAATCTCTCCATAAAATAATTAATTAAATAGACTCATCTATTTAATTTCACCATTAATTAAACAATTAAATAGACTCCTCTATTTAATTCCTTTTAATTAATTAAATAGACTCTTCTATTTATTTTCTTCAATTTCCAAGGTGATTAATCATATTAATCATGTTCTCAATTACATGCGATGACTCGGAGGACTTAACAGACCTATTGGACCAAGCTCCAATCATCTAGGATTACCTTTGATTAAAACTCCTTTTAATCAATTAATTCTTACTCATTAACTCCTAGATAACCCCACTAAATGTCTAGAGTTGCACTCTTAGTACTATAGACATAGTTATGTCCATTGGATAAAGTCATTTAAATATATTTTGATCCTTCACAAGTAGTTCGTATCCATGGCTAGGTAATGTTACCGTATTAACCTCCATGATACATTTTGTTCCTTAAGTCCAACTGATTCTCTAATGAACAACCTTACATAATCTCCATTATGCGTCTTTGATTTTTCCTTGATCAGAGGAATATGAGTCCCCGCTGTTCAAGCACCGAATCAGTCCATAAGGGAAGTACTTATCTATTTTTCAATAAGGAAAAGAGTGAATTCCAATCTTGTGTAATTACGTTCCCAGCTATAAGCAAGATGCAATCCTCAAAGTGGGAGGCATATTGAGCAAACTATATCGAGTCACTCTCACCCATACAAATCAAAGGTTTGTCTCTTGCGAACAAGAGTCTGTAATCCACTTATGATTAAGTTCAAATGTACATGATCAATCGATTGATATACGAAGTGTTTTTTGTAACGGCTTTACCAGAAGACAGTAAGTATATCTTAGTCCAGTCTACTACAATCACTATTGCAGCAACACACCCACTTGCATGTCTCTACATGAGTGATCCAAATAAGATTATTTGTGCCAATTCACAAGTGGGTCGTGTTAGTGGTGTTACTAGAAATAAGGCACCCAACCTTTATTCATATACCACAGATTATTTGAGTTATAACTTAAGTGAATCTTCCGGTATCACATGCTCACTTTAAGTTATCATAAGTAACTCTAGATCTTATGATGGATTACATTTATTAAACAATAATAAATGACAATGTAAATATTACTAATTACTAATTCCTTTATTTATTTATAGTTTAATTGGATTACATAAGATTTAGGGCAGAAACCCCAGCAAGAACAACTTAGTATTATAAAGCGTTGCACGTACTAACGGTTTTAGTATATATAAATTGTTAGGGTAAAATACGTTTTTGGTCCCTATAGTTTCACTTTGGTTTCACTTTCGTCCCTGTGCTTTCAAAACTGACTTTTTTCGTCCCTGTACTTTCCAAAACCCACTTTTTTCTTCCTTCTGTTAACTTCTCCGTCTAGGACATAAACGGCTAGCTTATGTGGCATTTTTCTTGCTTATGTGGCATTAAGTTGTTGGCAGAATTAACTGATGTGGCATAAACTGAATTAGAAATCATATTTAGTAACTAATTGAGAAAATAAAGTGCTCTAAAATCTTAGAGAAGGACGAAGTGAAGCAGGAGAAGTAGCGAATCGAAGGAGAAGATCTAAGTCTCAGGCGAAGTACGAAGTAGGTGAGTAGCAGCGAAGTAGAAGTATCGAAGGAGAAATTGTAAGTATTCTGATTAACTCTAAATCTGAAATTTCTGAAACTGATTTGGGTATCACACATATTTCAAAACCTTAGTTTTACTTTTTGAAACTGATTTGTGTATCAAACTTTTTCAAAACAGCTCCAAAGAAACAGCAAAGTTTCAAGCTTTACGAACAGAGAAACAACCTTAAAAACAGTCTCATGATCAACACCCTAATTCCCAATTTCAGGAATCACACAATTCTGGGTTTTCTCCGAGAAACCCAGATATTCTCTCTCCCAGTTTGTTGGATTTTCCCTCTCTTGTTCTTAGTCCTGTTACGCCTTTGAACGATGACCCATTTGAAAAATCGCCACTCGGAAGCTCGTCGGGGGAAGAAAGGGCGATTGTTGAAAAAGGGTTTTATTTTCATCCATCGTCGAAATACTCCTAGAGGAGGAGGAGGAGGTTTGGAACCTCAACTTCTGTCTCTGTTTCCTGAATCATCGCCTAGAGTTTCTGGGCCCAATTCTTCTTCTTCTTGAATTTGTAGAGACTGAGAAAGAGAGAAATTGTAAGTTTTGATTGATTTTTAAGTTTGAAGATCAATTGGGTTTTGCTTTGAATTTGATTTTTATTGTACAATTTCATAAGCAAGAAACATAAGCCAGAAAAATGCCACATAAGCTAGCCGTTTATGTCCCAGATGGAAAAGTTAACAGAAGGACGAAAAAAGTGGGTTTTGGAAAGTACAGGGACGAAAAAAGTCAGTTTTGAAAGAACAGGGACGAAAATTAAACCAAAGTGAAACTATAGGGACTAAAAATGTATTTTCCCCAAATTGTTATCTTCTAATCCTTAACAAATAAAGATTCCATCTTTGAAAATATCAACTTTATTAATACCGAACGAATACAACCCAAATAAACTATGTTCCGATTTAAACCAGGAACATAATAAACAATGTTCAGGAAAATAAACATTTTATTACTAAAAGATAATTTTATATCAGCAACTGCTTCAACATCCACCATCTGCCCCACATTGTTTCTTAGAGACACTTCTCCAGGCTTGATCTTTCTTTAAGAGTTACTTCCCTTCTTTATATCCTTTTTCTTCTCTTCTAGGAACTTGGGAAAGTTCCGTTTCCAGTACCCTTCACCATTACAGTGATAACACTTTCCTTTAAAAACTTTTCCTCTCTTTGACTTCTTGGTAGGGTTGATAGCTCCCTTACCCTTCTTCTTCCAAAACTTCTGCTTCTTATTCTTAGTACCTGGGCTAGAGGCACCATCAGTAGTAGCAACATTTCCTTCCAACTTTCGTCTTCTTGCCTTTCAGTAATATAGACTCGAAAGTCTGTAGCTCATTAATAATCTGGCGCATGTTCATGCCTACCTTGTTCAAAATATAGTTACTTTTGAACGATAAGAATCTATCAGGTAGGGTTTCAAGAATCATGTTAATCTGGCTAGTCTCGTCTATAGTACCACCATTCATCTCAGCCACATTGAGATGGACTATCATGTTAAGGACATGTTCCCTAACAGAAGTTCCTTCCTTCATGGGAGCATTCATAATGTATCTGAGAACCTCATGTTTGACTTGTTCAGAAGGCTTGCCAAACATTTCTTATGCCAATTGCAGAATCGATAACTTTACATATCGATTCATTGATACTTTTGGCATCTATTAAACGTGATGCATGAATGCAGATTTAATAAAATTCCAAAACCCTAAAACACAATTTCTAGGCCATAGTATATTAGGTGTTGCAGGGGTTTCTGCCCTAATTATAATGTAATCCAATTAAATAATAAATAAATAAAAGAATTATTACTTAGTAATATTTACATTGTCATTTATTAATATTTAATAAATGTAATCCATCATAAGATCCAGAGTTACTTATGATAACTTCAAGTGAGTATGTGATGTGAGAATATTCACTTAAGTTGTAACTCAAATAGTCTGTGATATATGAATAAAGGTAATTGGGTGCCTTATTTCTGGTAACACCATTAGCACAACCTACTTCTGAATTGGCACAAGTGATCTCATATGGATCACTCATGTAGAGATATGTGAGTGGGGGTATTGCTGCAATAGAGATTGTAGTAAACTAGACTAAGATATACTTACTGTCTTCTGGTAAAGCCATTACAGAAAGACACTCCATATATCAACTGGTTGATCATGTACAATTGATCTTAATCTTGAGGGGATTATGAACTCCTGTTCGCAAGAGATAAACATTTGATTTGCATGGGTGAGAGTTACTCGATATAGTTAGCTCAATATGACTCTCTCTTTGAGGATTGCATCTTGCTTATAGTTAGGAACATAATTACACAAGATTGGAATTCACTCTTTTCCATATACGAAATATAAATAAGTAGTTCCTGTATGGACTGATTACGTGCTTGAATAGCGGGGCCCCGTATTCCTCTGATCTATGAAAAAGCAAAGACGCATAATGGAGATTATGTAAGGTTGTTCATTAGAGAATCAGTTGGGTTTAAGGAACAAGATGTATCATGGAGAGGTTAATACGGTAAAATTACCTAGCCATTAATACGGTAAAATTACCTAGCCATGGATACGAACTACTTGTGAATGATCAAAGTGTAGTTAATGATTTTAGCTAATGGACATAACTATGTCTATAGTACTAAGAGTGCAACTCTAGATATTTAGTGGAGTTACTAGGAGTTTATGAATAAGAATTAATTGATTAAATGAGTTTAATCAATGTAATTCTAGATCATTGGAGCTTAGTCCTATAGGTCCATTAAGTCTTCCAAGCTAACGCATGTAATTGAAAACATAAATTAATATAGATTAATTTCCTTGGAAAAATGGTTTCAAGTATTTAATTTGATGTTGTAAAATTAATCAAGGCATATACAAATAGAGGAGTCTATTTGATTAATTAAAAGAAATCAAAGAGTATATTTAATTATTTAATTAATGGTGAAATTAAATAGAGGAGTCTATTTAATTATTTATTAAATAGAAGAGTCTATTTAATTATTTTAATAGAGAGATTAAATATAAGAGTCTATTTAATTAAATTAATTTTGCACTTGTCCAAAATTAATGGGAGATTAAATAGAGGAGTCTATTTAATTATTTAATTTGAGATAGTCAAATTTAAAGGAATTAAATAAATAAAAAGAGTTTTATTTATTTAAATATTTGATGGAATTGTTCTATTAAAAAAACGAAAAATAAAATCCTCAATATTGTCATGAAGATGATGGTATGGGCGTGTGACCCACCATGGGTCACACTCCAAGTTGGTTTTTATTTAACCAAAAATATGCATTTTATTTTATTTAAAATATATGGAATATCTTAATTTAATTGAGTAAGATATGCAATAATTAATTTAAATTAATATGGATTAATTTAAATTGTGATATGGGAATATCTTATTATGGAGTAAGATATTATATCTTAATTATTCAAAATATATTTTATAATATCTCTATTTAATTATTTGATAATTAATAGATATTCAAAGATTTTCTAAGGCCTTAGTTTTCCTATAAATAGGAACCTTGGGGTGACTACAAAACACGCAACTAAGATAGCTGAAGAAAAGGCTCAGGAAAATTCCTCCTCCTCTCTCTTTGCCGCCACCAATCGATTTGTTCTTAGGGAAGAATCATTTCTTCCCGTTTTATTTTTCTAAAGAGGATAGTGCCCCCATACCGATTCTCTTTTGTGCTTAGTGTGGAAGAACGTTTTGGTGGTCCCAAGATTGTAACCAAGAAAGACAAGGAAGATCCAGACACTTCTCGACAAGGGTTAGTCTTCTATTTATGCATTAGTTTTTAGAATAATATTATAATGCAAGGAAAGATCCTTGTAAATTTCGCTTAAGAACTCTTTTATAGAGACCTCTATCCCAACAACTGATATTAGAGCAGTCTTGTTTCTATAATATTTTTCTAAATTTTTTTTTATTATGATGGGAAAAACTATTTTAAAATAAGTTTTAAAATATGTGGTTCGTGTTTTGGTTGAATTTGGAACTATTGGCCTAGTTTTTTTTTCCTATAAATTTTTTAAACCCATTCGTTGGTTATAGGAAAAATTTGTAATCGTTTTAATCATATGGAGATATCGATCGAAACGACTACGGAAAGAAAAGCGAATTGGATCCCTGCCGGTACCGAAAGAGTCGGTACCGCGGGCTGCAGGCGGAGGACACCACTATATCATAAATGTATAAATGTCATGATCATGCATCATTAATAGAGATTATTGATATTATGCTCATGCCTTGTGTAAATATAATTGTTATATTTATCGTGCTAGAATTTTAATTAAGGGGTTAATTAGTAATTGCTAGCAGGATATTTTGAGGATTAATTAATTGGTCTAAAAGAGTTTAGCTACCAACTACTTAATTAATTATTTAGTTTAAATAGGATTTGAAACTAAAACCCAAAATATGAGGTGTCATTATTTTTAATTAAGGAGTTAATTGAAAATTGATGAAGTGAAAATTATTAATTTAAATAGAACTCTTGTGAGAAAGCTCTGCCTATGATAATTGGTTATTTAATTGTTCCATTAACACGAAACCCCTCTAATTGGGAGTGATTTGGGAGTGATATTTTCTGAATAATTCACTTCATTGAGACAGTGCATAATATGTTAGGATTAATAGAGATTA
Source organism: Gynostemma pentaphyllum (assembly GCA_028015215.1). Taxonomy (NCBI): domain Eukaryota; kingdom Viridiplantae; phylum Streptophyta; class Magnoliopsida; order Cucurbitales; family Cucurbitaceae; genus Gynostemma; species Gynostemma pentaphyllum. The sequence continues at coordinate 23,921,081 of CM051348.1, forward strand.
ATCACTTGGCTATCACATTAAAATCAATCTAACCAATTTATAAGAGCTATTATAAGTTAGATTGAACTTAGATATTAGAGGTAGCCTTGGTATATCTAAGTGAAAGTCTTAGCTAGCTATATTAAGTGGGAGAAGGACAAGTGACAACAAGGCTTTCGATCTCCAAGTTGAAATCAATGTGTTAGATTCATATAGGTTTTCAGTGGTGTTTGTAACTCTTCACTCATTCCCTCCGGAAAATATCCGTATGAATCAATACCCAGGTGATTCTCTTTAGGATAAGATTTTTTTAAAGCTTTTGATGTTTGACTCTTCGTTTGGTGACACTCATCAAAATAACTTTGAGCGATCTAAAACTCGGGTAACACTCAAAGGGATTCATTTAGAAAAACGCTTAAGAGTTTTGATGTTTGACTCTCCCTTCGGTGACACTCGTCAAAATTAATATTTAACTGATCTAGATGTTTCGCCTGACCAAAACATGGTAACTACTAGGATATGAGATACCCTTGGGATGTTCATTAGTTGAGAGGAGTCTCATTTAAGTGGGAGGGAACCTTGACCTGCTTATGTAGGCATCGTTCCTGTCACACTAATATACCATGTCATAGAAATTGTATTTTAAGGTTTTAGAATTTCATTAAATGTGCATTCATGCATCACGTTTAATAGATGCCAAAAGTATGAATGAATGGATATGTAAAGTTATATTACTAAAGCATGTGTTTATTTATTTACTGTAACGTGCCGTTACTTTTGAAGTAATTTTTTTAATTATTTAATATTTTTTTTATTTTAATTAAAGTAATTAAATTAATTTTAGAATTAGTAACTTAGAATTTATGAGTTTATTTCATTCGTAAACCTTTTTTTATCGTTTTATTAGCTTAAATTAGTTTGGGTCGTATTAATAATTATTAACGGGCCAATTAATCATTATTAATCACCTTTTGTGTAGTTTAAGTGCTTTGGCTTTCGTTTTATAAGCTAAAAGCAATTTAAGGGACCAGTTCGTAATTTTTGATTTCTTAAAATATCTATTTACTATTCATTATCTCTTTAAATACTCCAAAAAACCAAAAAAAAAATTACATTTCATCTTGTAACGACCCGACTTTTAAAAATAAATTAAATAGGTAAACGCAGTGGAAGACTTGAGAAAAATAAATAGAAAACCTGTAAATCGATAAAAACATTCTTTCATTTCCAAGTGAAATCCAAAATCCATAAAACAATCGAATATGGGAAGCGCTTCCCTTTTTATAAAGTTTTAAACCCACAATGTAAATAAGGTAATAAACCAGAAATCCATATAACCAAATAAATAGAGTAAGAGTGCTCAGAGAGCTCAATAATCCATAAGAAACAAAATGGACAAAAGAAAATGTCATGACACGAGTAGTCTATGGAATACACAAAGAAAGTCCATCCATCATCATCGATCAAGGAATCATGCTGCACCAGCTCCACGATAACAACCGCATCCCGTACTTGAAAGTGTAATATAATGAGCGGGAAACCCAGTGAAGATAAATTGAATAGAAAGTAACTTCAGATCCCAAATCCAATCCGGATTTGTGTCCAATGAATCCTACTGTCTCTTGACTACCCAAACAGACTTCCGAACATAAGGTCATGCAATTCTCCCAAGAACAGAAAAATAAGGAACAAGAATGAAGATCATGCAAGTAGTCAAGTCTTCCAAACTCTTAGTAAACAGAACACGTAATCATACGTTTAACTTTTAGGAAAAATATCTAGAACGAGTTAAGCTCACGTGGTCTTAACTAAGAATAAGATCAAGATCATAGAGCCAAGAACATAGATCATAAAACATAGAACATAGAACATAGGACGTAGAACGTAGAATGTAGAACATAGAACGTAGATCGTAGATCATAGAACATAGAACATAGATCATAGAACATAGAACATAGAACATAGAACATAGAACATGTGAATAATGTCAGATGGTGCAAGCTCACGTAGTCTATGCACGATCCCATTATCTCACTCCAATATCAAGTAAAGCTCACGAAGCCTTTACTTTCTTATCAAGAACAAATGCTTGCTCACGCAGTCGATGCATTATAGAACAGATCAAATGCTAGCTCACATAGTCTATGCATTATAGAACAGAACCTCCTGGGTGAATAACGTCAGAGGGTGCAAGCACACGCAGTCAATGCACGATCCCGTTATCTCACCAATGATATGCAAAGCTCACATAGTCTAAGCAGTCGAGAATGTATATGTATCATAGCAATTATGAATAATACCAGATAATACTAGCTCACACAACTAAATATTATCTCATTATTCATCTCCTCCGTTAATGCAGCTCACGTAGTCAATGCATTCCTCATGATACATGTACTGAACCATGAATAATACCAGAAAATGCAAGCACACGTAGTCTATGCATTATCTCAGTATTCATCACCAAGCAAACAAGTGTGATAATAAAGAATCTGAAATGCAGGAACGAAATATTAAACAGAGAACCAATTTCAGAACCACTAAACAAGTAATATTAAATAGGAACATTAACGCGTATAGGCTCATAAGCCCATACATATACCGATCACAATAACCTTGTACAAATCGAATGACTTATGTACTAAAAACTAATGCTGGAAGGCCTAGTCTCAGTAAAAGTCCAAGGTAATCAGAAAACCTCGATATCATAAATAATCTCTAAGAACATAAGATAACCATCGCTGGGAAAGCCCAATCTCAGTAAAAGTTCAATGAATCAGGAATATCTTGATATCGTAAATAAATCTTCCAAGAACACATGGTAAACATACTTTAGGAGATAACAAATTAAACCCAATAGTTTCATACTTAAACTCCCAAGAATTGTAAATCGATAATTTCCCATATTAATTCTATGCTCCCGATTCCTATAAATTCACGAAATTAGCATGCTCAAATTCACTTAATTCCAATTTAACTTAACTCCTGAATCATACAAATCGTTCAAGTATTTGATTTCTAAATTTACTGTAAAATTCTATTTATCCCCACCTTTAGAAAATGCTTGAAATGAACCCAAGCGAGCAATTGAGCGAGCAATCAAGTAAAACCTACAATTAAATATATATACTAATTGCATTAATTACCAAACAATTATCAAACAATACGTAAAATGAAACAATAAACAAAACAGCCCGGGGTTCCCAATGGGGCTCTCGACAGTGGCTAAGAAAACAGGGGGCGTCTTGGCTTAGTGAGGGTGGGAAGTTCCGGGTCTAATATTGCTATTGGTTTTTATATATATATGTATATGTATGTACATATATATATATATGTATGTACATATATATATATATGTATGTACATATATATATATATATGTATGTACATATATATATAAAAACCAATAGCAATACATATATATATACATATATACATATATATATATATATACATATATACATATATACATATATATATACATATATACGAGATATACATATATATATATATATATATATATACAGATATACATATATATATATATACATATATATACATATATATATATATACATATATATACATATATATACATATATATATATATATACATATATATATATATATATTTAAGGAATAATTAACTTATAACATACAAACTAAAGTGGCAAGAGACAAAACAAAATGGAAAGACACAGGGGTGGTGGTGGACTTATTTGGGAAGAAGGATTTGTTTAAAATCCTATATATTTATTTATATAAATAATTAGCCGAGAAAAGCCCATGATAGCGTGTGGTCTACTCGTGGGGGGTCTACATCCAAAATTTCCTTTCTTTCTTTTTTATAAATTCGGCTTGCACAAGCAAGGAGGTCAAATGCAAAAGTAATGGGGGAAATATCGGGGGCGGTGGTCAAATTTTATGGCTAGCAGTCTTTTATATATATATGTATATATAACAATACTTAAACAAGCCACCTTCATGGTCCACGACATAAGGACATCAGCGAGGAGGGCAAGGGGTGGTGGATTCTGAAATTAAGGTAAAAGAAGGAAAATAGTATAGATAAATGGTAGGTTGGGAGGGTTTTGTTCATCAAACTTCAACAACTAAAATCATGGCATTTTGAGATCCCCTCTCCAAAGAATTAATATGTAAGAGAACAAGAGTGGTTGAGCTCTTACCTTGAGCTTCAATGGCTGTCACGGTGGGGTCCGATGGTGAAGTCGACGAAAGGGAGAGGATGGATAAGGAGCACAACAAAAATAGATAAATATAAATGGGGAATGGTAGCAACCTTGCCTAGGTGAGAAGAAATATAAAAAAAAAAAATATCAATGGGAAGGGTCCTTCAAGTCAGCAGCGGAAAGGTGTAGAGGTAAAGGAAAATGAATAGTGATATTTTTTGGGTTAACCATCCATATAGCCTATTTTATACCAATATAAGAGTACATGGCCATGCTTCACCAAATTAGAGTACATGGCCATGTAAGAAAAGTCAGCTCATAAAAGTAGGGGCGTAATTACTACCATACCCTTCAATTAAAGCCACAAAAGTCATATCTTATACAATGCTGATGCAGAAAGAGCACATCATTGAAATCATGGGGAAGATAAAAAGGTGTCAGTTGATGTCCCATCCATTTTTTGAAAAGCACGACAGCTGGTACGATGCGTATTTGATGTATATGTACGAATGGTACGATGCGTATTTGATGTATATGTATGAATAGTACGATGCATATTTAATGTATATATGAATAAAACGTATATGATTTGTACGAAACCCTATATTTTCATTAAAAACTTCAGCAAACGAAGTATAAAAAAATGTAGGAGACAATAGATTATTATATAATAGGTGGAAATCCAAAGGAAAAAAACAAAGAAAACAAAAGACACTAAGATGTTATAAAGTAACAGTGGTATTATAACACCACATAGTATGGTAGTTATATAGTAGACAATAAATACGAAAATGAAAAAAATGCAAAAAATGAAGGAGCTTGAAATGTATAAAATTTGAATAAAGTAAGATTTGATATGTTAGAGATGATTGAGGGCATAAAGTGATCAGACACGTTTATCAAGTATGAAAGAGAAGGAAAAGATAATGAGGATAAAGAAGGGCATGAGGGGTATATTAGGGATGAAATATATGAATAAAATAAGAAGTGGTTAGTTTTTGATATATTGAGAGAGGTGACCATCTTTTAAAACCACAAGTAAAAAAGTGGTCTTTTATTCAATTAACTCATATTTTTTCCTTGCCCAAAATTTTAGAGAGAGTAACCCTAAAAAGATGGAATCCTTCCTTTTTGTTTGTCAAGTTTTCATTGGGTAGGGATAAGATGAGGGCCCACCACTAATTTACTCATCCAATAAATATCTAACCAAAACACTATAGAATTATTGGTAAAATTGTAATATTAATACTACCATTTAATTAGGAAAACCAAATTGGAACAAGAGAAAAATTAATTGGGTTCTAAATTAACTCTATTAAGCTAAAGTAAATAAACTATCTTAAAGAGTCTAAAATAATTAAATTAAAATAAATAACTAAATTATTATGGATACTAAAATAATAAAATTAAATAAGAATTAAATAACAAATAAATAAAACAATAAAAAAAAAATTATCGCGAAATTAACGGGACGTTACACACACATCTCATCTCATCTCTTCTCCAAACCGTAAGCTCAAGGGGTGAGGGAGGAAAACCTTGGGTTTTTGCTGTTTCTCAGTGGATTGTCGTGATTTTTAGTGCGTTGGATTGCTGGGACGTAGGCTTTCATTCCATCCTAACCTTATGACGTTTCTCGTTCTCTAAGGGAAGCCCTAAAAAGGGAGTTTTCAAACCTTTTCCTATGGATTTCTTTGTTTTTGTTTCTAAATGAGTTTTTAAGTTGACGATTTTGAGTTCAGAATTTCAAAAAACACTATTCACCTGAAAACACTAATCATCCAAGAATCACACTTTTTCTCATTTTAGTTATGGTTTATAAATCGTATTTGCTTGGTGTTATTGTAGGTGTTTGTTATCGAATATGTGGTAATTCTTTCGCTAATTAGAAAGTTGACTTCTTGGCTAAGGTGAGTTTAAAGTGGTGGTTAGTGATTCTATGTTTCGAATTACATTACGTTATTGTTTGATCGAGAATAAGAGATTTGTTTATTGTTAAGAGAAGTTAATGATTGGATGGTAACTATGAATCTTGAAAGTGAGTTCGAGATAGTTTGTATTTTAAGTATAATTGGAGTTAATTATTTGATTTGATTGAAGAGTAAGTTTTAGTACGTTTTTAGAAGTTATGTAAGGTTATGGTAGATTTTGGAGAATCTTGAAAGTAGAAAGAACTTTGTTTGGTTTTGGACCAAAGTAGCTTAGAAGTTTTTCTTGAGAGTTGTTTATTGTAAAATTTGTGTTTAATTGTCATTGGTGATATTGTGATGTTAAACCTTTATTTTTCTTACTTTGGGAACTATGGTCCTCGTGGAGCTTGGCATCAGTAATGATTCTCGGTTATCGGTTAATTCTAGCTTATTACTTTGTGTAAGGAATAAGGGTTATGGTTTGATTGTGGTAGTAACATGGAGTATGGAAGTTCTAATGATAAAACAATTGATGATGTTTGTGGTTGTACAGTGGATTGTGGAATCCTAATGATAGTACGAGTGAGGTACTTGAGACTTTTGATAAGAGGCAACACTTGATAAGTACAAAAGATAAGTATATCATTGAGTGTAATTGTAGTATGATTGTATTGTTTGTTAGTTGTTTGTGTTGTGATGCAATAGGGTCATGAACGGATTTATGGATATAATGGATTCATAGATGAAACAGGCTATGGGTGACGATTGTATCGAGATATAATGGATTCATAGATGAAACAGGCTATAGATGACAATTATATCGATGTACTATGTGATATGATCTTGGGATATAACAGATTCATAGATGAAACAGGCTATGGATGACGTTATATGAGGATATCGAGATACTATGTGATATGATCTTGGGATATAACGTATTAATAGATGAAACAGGCTATGAGTGATGTTATATGAGGAGATCGAGATATTATACAATATGATCTTGGGATATAATGGATTAATAGATGAAACAGACTATGGATGATGTTAAATGAGAAGATCGGCAGATAAATCAAGTTCATAACATGAGCATCGCAACTTGTTTGTTAGTTGTTATGTAAATACATGCTTATCCTTTGTACAAGTGTTATGATTTCAATGGTAATACTTTATGTGGTAACATGTGGTAACGCGGTACGTGGTAGTGTGTTGATGTGGTGACACGCGGTAACATGGTATGTGGTAACATGTTGTGGTATGAAAGGTGGTAATATGTGGTAACATGTGGTAATACGAGATTTGGTAGTATGTGATCTATGGTGTGGTAACAAAATAAAATGTAGATTCGGTTATTACTTGTAATAGTTGTGGTTCGATGTGAGTTGGAATTGGAAAGTTGATTGAAGTATCCTTAGGTTGTGTATTGGAAGTGTAGAATGGGTAGTAAAGAGAATTTTAGGCCTTTGGACACAATTTCCGGTATGGAATTCGGTCCATAGGATTACTTACCTCCATTTTACTCCACTAGTATTTTTATGCTAATGTTGCTACACTTACAACTTTTCAGGTACTTCTCGTCTGTAAGGGCGTGGTAGAGGAGGTGGTGTTGCTTGACCGGAGGACGATGGATTGGACATGGATATGTACTGTTGTGGAGCATTCTAGAAAGCTCGTTGTGTATATTTACATCAACATCATTTACTTTGTGTTTTGAGCTCGTGAGTGAGAGCGTTTTAAAACTTGTAACTGTCCTTATGATTTTAAGCTATTTTTAGAGGTTTATTTATAATTGGAATGTGCATTCCACTTTTTATGCTTTATCTAGTTGTGAAATACGTAAAACAGGTCTGGATAGTCTGAATTTTAAACTTACTCATGTTGTTTTTCTTTAAAATCAAGTCTTCCGCAGTGCCTTTGTAATTAAAGAATTTAACGGAGTCGGGTCGTTACAACAGCAAATTATGTCAAACCCTTTAATTGTTATTCTTGCTACTGAAAAATTGAATGGTGAAAATTTCACCACTTAGAAAAACAACATCAATACCATTTTGATTATTGAGGATCTCAAATTCACCCTTCTAGAAGAATGTCCTCCAGAACCACCTGTGAATTGACACGATTGATCTTATCATAATAACTCATGTAGAGACATATGAATGGTGGTATTGCTGGAATAGAGATTGTAGTAGACTGGACTAAGATATACTTACTGTCTTATGGTAAAACCGTTACTGAAAGACACTTTGTATATCAATCGGTTGATCATGTACATTTGATTTTAATCCTGAGTGGATTATGAACTCCTATTTATAAGAGACAAACATTACCTAGCCATGGATACGAACTACTTGTGATGGATCAAAGTATACTTAAATGATTTTAGCCAATAGACATAACTAGGGGTGAAAATTCAAACCGGAAAACCGAAAAAACTGAAAAACCCAATCGAACAGAGCCGTAAAACATTGAACCGTTCGGTTTTCCTATATTAGAAACCGAAAACCAAACCGAACTATAAAAATCGGTTTGGTTTTAAAAAAATTGGTTCAGTTTAAAACCGGAAACCGGGAAAAGTATATGTATTAAATAATGTATATATTGTTCGAAGATAACAACGTGGAAGAGGTGGTTAGCGTGCATATTTTCTCCCTTGAACCAGTCTTAACCGGACCGAACCGGATCATTTTTCCTATATGACCAGTTTGGTTCGGTTACTATTTCTTAAAAACCGAACCGGTCCGGTTTTCACAGTTTAATTAGAAAACCGAACCGGTTTACCCTTAGACATAAGTATGTCTATAGTACTAAGAGTGAAACTCTAGATATTTAGTGGAGTTATCTAGGAGTTAACGAATAAGAATTAATTGATTAAAAGGAGTTTTAATATCAAAGGTAATTCTAGATCATTAGAGCTTAGTCCTATAGGTCCATTAAGTTCCCTGAGCTAACGCATGTAATTGAGAACATAAATTAATATGGATTATTTTCTTTGGAAAAATGAATTCAAATATTTAATTTGAAGTTGTCAAATTAATTAAGGCAAATACAAATAGAGGAGTCTATTTGATTAATTAAAATAAATTAAATTGAAGAGTCTATTTAATTATTTAATTAACGGTGAAATTAAATAGATGGGTCTATTTAATTAATTATTAAATAGAAGAGTCTATTTAATTATTTTAATAGAGAGATTAAATAGAAGAGTCTATTTAATTTAATCAATTTTGCAGTTGTCCAAAATTAATGGGAGATTACATAGAGGAGTCTATTTAATTATTTAATTTGAGCTTGTCAAATTAAAGAGGAATTAAATAAATAAAAAGAGTTTTATTTATTTAAATATTTAATGGAATTGTTCTATTAAATAAAAAGAAAAAATAAAATGCCCAATATATTGTCATAGAAATGATGGAAGGGGTCACACGCCACTTTGGTTTGAAATTAACCAAATTTATGCATTTTATTTTATTTAAAATATATGGAATATCTTAATTTAAATTAATGTGACTGATTTAAATGAGTAAAATATGAAATAATTAATTTAAATTAATTTGGATTAATTTAAATTGTGATATGAGAATATCTTATTATGTGAATAAGATATTTTTTCTTAATTATTCAAAATATATTTTATAATATCTTTATTTAATTATTTGATAATTAAAAGATATTCAACGATTTTCTCAGGCCATAGTTTTCATATAAATAGAAACCTTGGAGTGACACCAAAATACACAACTAAGAGAGCAAAAGAAAAGGCTCAGAAAAAATTCCTCCTCCTCTCTCATTGCCGCCACTGACCCTTTAGTGGTCAAAAGAAAGATTTTTTCTTACCTCTTCCTTTTTCCAAAGAAGATAGTGCCCACGCACCAATTCTCTTTTGTGCTTAGTGAGGAAGATCTTTTATGTGGTCACATGATCTTAACCAAGAAATACGAGGAAGAGCCAGACACTTCTCGACAAGGGTTAGTCCTTCTCTTATGCATATATTTTTAGATTAACATTATACTGCGAAAAAAGATCCTTGAGGATTCCACTTGAGAACTCTTTTATAGAGGCCTCAATTCTAACTTTTCAAAACATGGCTATCTAGCAAATGGCATAAAAAGCTGGCTACTTTGATTTTTCACCCTTATTTTATTCTAATTTTTTATTATAATTTGCAAAATCACCTTTTGTCGTTAACTTATTTTTTTTGTTATTGTATAGTAAAGGGTTAAAAGATTCAAATTATACTATTGAGAAAATTTATATTGTCATTTAAAGGTATAATTGAATCTTATGATATTAATTATTTGGTTTATGGATGCTATAAATATAAGATTTAGTTAACATTTTACTGTGGCTTGAATGATTATGATTATATTCAATATTTGCATGTATGACTTCGTTCTACATGCCAAGGTTGCTCTGCTGCATACATGATTTCGCTATGTTTGTAGTTTTTAACTAGTAAAGTTTATGGGCACCCATTTAGTGTGGTTTTTAGCAACTTATAATATTATTATGTGAAGCTTCTATTATACATATAGCTATGTATAATTATTGATTTAGTTTCGTCCCAAATTATGAATATATTTGATAGTCAGCTTTACGCGTATAACTTTAAAGTTTGAGTTAGTTTTTATCAATTTGTGTATTTGGAAATTATGCTATTTTTCATAAGATAGTATTCTAAAAATTCAATTTAATTAGCCTCTAGTTCATTATTTTTAATTGTTTTCCCTCTCTGGTAGTATACGAGTTTCAAAGACAACCTACGGATGAGCCTATCTGCCACCAATTTTACATTGGTTCAGCTAGCTCATGAATCATATTAGTTTAAATTATTTTTAGCATAGTTATTTTCAGTTTTCCTTCATGGAAAATGTTGGCATTTAGCTATTGCTTCCATTGGTGTACATCTCGTCTGAGGTATATCGATAGATCTTGGGGCGGGTCATGACAAAATCCCTATTCAAATGTGGTGGCCGAATATGCATTCAATGACAGTGAAGAAAGACTGACCAGATATTTCTTCATGCTTTGTCTTTAACACCTAGGTGAATCATTGTTAAGTCAATCCTCTTTGCCTTTCCTACCAAATCCTTGCTTACATGCCAAATTTTTGCTTTTCGGACTACTTGCAAGTCTTCATGGTGGTGGCGATTGTTTTTTTCTAGAGTGTTAGTGAAACGAGATAGAAGAAGGTGGGGGACCACTTGCTTTTACCGTTTTTCAAAAGTACCACAATACTTTAAAGAATCTATAACATATATAAAAGTGAGGAAGTGAGGAGAAACAACGAGTTCCCATTTTACCCTTACTTTTTTAATATATTTTATTTGTATCCATGTATGGTTATGTTTTTTCCATCAAAAGACAAAAATATTAAATTTATTTAATTATAAAAAGACTATGGATATCATGTATGGTTATGTCTTTTCCATCAAAAGACATAACAGTATAAAAAGTCATAACTAACTAGATTTAATTAATAAATTATTAAAGAGCTAATAATATATCAATTCGGTCAGGATAATTTCTCACATTCTTCTACTTAACCCATATGATATTTATATTTAACCCTTATTTTTTATTATATTCCATTTTTTTATTACTATTATTATTATCTCATCATGCATTTTTAACATTAAATTGACTTAATTATATATTAAAATAATTTGTAAAAACTATGACTTTTTGTCGGCGTGTAAGAAATTATTGTGACTCGATTGAAAATTATTAGCGATTTAATAATTATTTAATTAATTAAACTACTATTTATTGGTGGAGGGACACGTTAAATGTAATGACCCAAATCTGTTAAATTCTTTAAATTCAAAGGCACAGCGGAAGACTTGGTTTTTTAAAAAAGGGCATGGGTACATTTAAAATTCGGATTAACCAAAACCTGTTTTACATTGTTCCCAATAAGAGAAAGCGATAAAAATGGAATGCGCATTCCAATTGTAAATAAACTTCTAAAAACAACTTAAAATCACATTACAAATTTTTAAAACAAACGCTCTCACGAGCTCAAAATACAAATGATACAAGGATTGGAAATATATACATAAGCATTTCAAGAATGCTATATAAAATCATGTTCATGTCCAAACCCAACCATCGTCCTCGAAAGTTAAGCAGCACCACATCCTCTACCACGTCCTCTATATTTGGAAGTACCTGGAAAATTGTAAATGTAGCAACATTAGCATAAAATCGAAATATAACTCCAAATCAATCAACAGCCAACTCCATAAAGTAATAAATTCAAGACTTGAAATAAAAGTACTAACGATTACTAAGTCTTTCTAAACAAAACTATCGCAAGTATATAATCGTATCTTGAACTTTCTTTGTTACCACATCATAATTTACATCTCATATCACAACATGTTACCACATGTACCGATGTTACCATATTTCGTACCACGTCATGTTAACAGGTACTGTGTTATCGTATGTTACCACATCAACATACTACCACGTACCATGTTACCACATCATATTACCAGGTACCGTGCTATCGTATGTTACCACATCAACATAATACCACGTATCGTATTACCACATGTTACCAATTCCGTACCACATCATGTTACCAGGTACCGTGTAAAGACCCGACTTTTTCAGAGTTTAAAATAAACATAATTAATGCAGCGGAAGACTCAATAAATGACATTTATTGAAAATACAAAAATTCACTTAAATCAAATGAACATTTATTTAAATAATAACTCCGGAGTTATAAACTTTTAAAAAATATATATATAAATCAATAAACTAAAACACTATTCTTAAACCATTCAGCAAATAAAACAAAATCCTCGACAACTCAAATAGTTCAACTAAAACCAACAAAATTTCAATTCTTATTCATTAATAAAATGAATAACAAATAGGCGGCCACCACGACATGAACCCTCATCTCTTCCACATCATCAATCGCCACCTCTCGGTCCAATGTTACCTGAAAAAAAAAAATTATAGCACTGTGAGGCTAAAGCCAGTGAAAAAACGACTTAATCAACAGTAAAGTTTTAAATAGTCTCTAACAACTCAAACCGAGTCCCAAGCGCTCATCACTCTCCAAAAACATCTAAGGCACAAAATCACTTAAAACTTCAAGTCTCACTCGCTTACATGAATAGGCAATTCTCGCTAATTCCATATTCAAGACCTTTAACCATCAATTCTACTTGGATCATCAATCCTTCCGTTCGCATAACCATAGTAAAATATCCACACTTCTCGTAATCTCACTCTCATACATGAATAGGCAACACGACCGGGTTCCATATTCAAGACAATAAATAATACTTCCAGACATGAATAGGCAACACTACCGGGTTCCATATTCAAGACATAACTCACTATCTTAACTCTAACTCAATCTCATGAGCTACATTAATTCAACATGTAATACTCATAACTTCTCAATAACAAACACTTAACACTCTTCCAAAGTCTCTTCCGCTCAAAGCGTCACTTAAACTCATTCTCAATCAAATACATGAATAGGCAATTATCTCAAACTCCATATTCAAGGTTTCTCGATAATCTCACTTTACATGGATAGACAACTCTCACTAGTTTCATATCCAAGGCATTCATTCACTAACTCCCATCATCAATACTTAATACTTTCGGATAACTAGATAATTCTAATTTAACAAGGAAAACAACTTACAAACAACCACTAAGAAGGTGGTCCCTCGGGACTACTATCACTTCCTAGTACCTGGTTATAGTCACAACTATAACTGAACCTCTAGTAAATCATTCATACGAGCAATGATTACTAGCACCTGGTTATGGGCTCACCTATAATTGATATATGATTAGTTGTTAAGCTCGTAGCCTCAACACTAATTTAACAAACCCTCTAATGATACATTCTTACGAGCAATGTTCATTAGTACCTGTTTATGGACTCTTCCATAACTGAAATAAAACTTAGTATTAAGCTCGTAGCCTTAATACTAGTAAACACAATCCGACAGGCCATCAATCACATCATTCTCAACATTATACACATGATAATGTTCATAAAAATTCAATATAAATCATCAAATTACAGCAGCACAATCAGATTAACAACTAATTCACAAAACTGTCGAAAAACGGTAAAACTGCCGAAAAGCCGAAAAATCAAATTAAACACTTCCCAAATCAAATCTCATGGCTAAGGGTCATCTTAAACTCCCAAATATTCCAGAAATAGGTTCATTAACATTCATAATTGATTCGCAACCTAAAAACCCAATTTTCGCCGAAAAACGTCTAAACTAGTTCTAACCGAAAATAATTTCTCCTAAGTAATTTTCGGATGATCTAATAATCAAAACTCATCATAAAAATCCAGAATTTTCAGAATTAACATTCATATCAAGTAGAATCAATTCGATCTAAAGAAAACTCACTTTTACCAAAAATTGACTATTTTGGCTCTAACCGAAAATCTAATTTCTCTCAAATTAAAAACGATATCTCCTATGGTCCAAATTCATCCAAACGTTCCAGAATATCATGATTAAATATAATGAAATGAATAAACTACGGTAAGAGCCTTAGATTTCTCTAAAACCCCACCGTTGACTAAACCGTTAACTCACTTTGTCTTTGATAAAATTCCAATTTCCAAGCTACTTTCCACCACCAATCAGACCTGAAACGAAGGTCCTAAACAATTAATTTACATGCCAAAACAGTACTAAAAGGTGTTAAAAATATTTGGGTTCAACGGCTCGAAGAACGGGAAAAAGGCAAACGACGAACGACCGCCGTTTGAAGAAGACAGTAGCTACGGCGCTGCTGTCTTTTGCCGTGGCTGAACCGTGGCCTTTGGGTCACGGTTTGGTCTCGGTTTCAAGTTCCGGGTGATCGGTATTGATGGGTTTTGGTTTTAGGCAAAGGGGATCAACACCGATTAAGTTTTAGGCGACGAATTAAGTGACAAAAGGCAATATGGAATGGGTTTTTGGGCAAGGTTCAAGAACATCATAATTTCATAATTAACACCAATTTCCAGATTTAATAAAGTAAGTAAATTGATCTAAAATGCTCACCCAATGATAGAAAAGAACGGAAACGAATCACGAATTTCACCTATCAACCAACCACGATCAAGACGAGCACCTAACAACAAGATTTGACGGAAAATCATCACCATCAAACCCTAAGAGGGGCGGCGGCATTAGGTATTCAAAAGGAAGAGAATTTTTACCTTCTTGATCGGAAAGACGATCCCAACTTCTCCAAATCGTAAATCAATTCGCGGAATGACGAGCAATTGGCGAAGAAACGAACAAAATCCAAGAGACTCCAATGGGGGAGGGGGCGGCAACATGAGAGAGGAGAAGAGAGAGTCAAAAGGCTGATTATTACATATGGGATGTCATTTTAGGTTAAAATCCCGAGTTGCCATATTTACGAAACTGCCACTCGTCTTAAATTGTCCATAACTTGATCACCGGGTCTCAGAATGACAATCCGTCAGTTGCGTTGGAATCTTGACATCGAGATGATCAATTTTATGTCAAAATATTAATCAAATCATAAGTTTCAAATTTCGAGGTTTTTCGAGAAAAATTACCATAATACCCTTTTTGAAATAACACGATATTTCTGTTCTAATTATTCGATCAAGCTGATTAATATTATTTAATAAAATAATATTGATTTATAACTTTCTCGTGACGGGGCGTTACATACCGTGTTACCGTATGTTACCACATCAACATACTACCACGTACCGTATTACAACATGTTACCAATTTCACGAAGATCAAAGTTTTCAAAGTAAGCTAATAACAAAATTAAAACACTACAATGCTACTAAAGAACATGACTCGCTTCGAATTACACGAGTTAACTCCTAAGAATAACTTTTAAGCTACTTTGATCCAAAAGTATTGAAAGTACCTTAAATTCCCAATTTTCTTCTAAAATTCAACGCAACCGAAATCGAGATGATCCGCCAAGAATCGAAGAAAACCCAAACTTTTTTCTCCACTTGATATCCACGGCAATGAGAAGAGAAAAGGAGAAGGGCTTTTTACTTTTATTGACTAAGTTGGTGTATTTAAGAAGAGAATAAATAGTGAATTGATATTTTAAGAAATCAGAAATTACGAACTCGTCCCTTGAATGCTTTTACCTTATAAAACGAAACCCAAAGCTCTTAAACTAGCCAAAAGGTGATTAATAATTATTAATTGGCCCGTTAATAATTATTAATACGACCCAAACTAATTTAAGCTAATAAAGGAAATAAAAAGTTTTCGAAAGAAATAAACTCCTAAATTCTAAATTACTAAATCTAAAATTAACTTTAAATACTTTAATTAAAAAAAATTACCTAAAAAGTAACGGGACGTTACATTAAATATGTGTCCATTGACTAAAAATGAAAAGTTGTAACTCTTTAAACGGTTATGTATTTTTATGGAAATGCATAACCATACATTGTGGCTATTGTCTTTTAGTGAAGATACATTCTTTTTTTACTCTATAAATATGATTATGGTCCTCTCTCGACCCTAATAAATATTAACAAATTTTAACATCATTAATGTGTACATTAAATAAAAAATGTGGTACAATTAAAGAGGTTTATATAGAGAAACTCATAGTTATCTACACAAAGTCATCTACGTTTTATCTAAAAGAGAGGTATGTTAAATTTATGTCCTATTAATATTAGAGTGAAAATCATGAATATAAGATTAATGAGAATTATCGTTTCATGTTTAAATCCTTTTTTTTATACATCCTAAATATTTATTAATATTTATTTGACTTAATTATATACTAAATTAATTGTCAAATCCAAAGAGTATTCATATTTTTATATATCAGACAATTAAGAAGATGTTTAAAACCCCATGCTTAGTATTTTCAATTTGTATGATAATTTTTTTTATGTTACAATATGTATTGTGAATTCACAATACATATATTTGCTTTGTAATTATATTTATAAAAGAAAATGTTTTAATTTTAAATTTATTCATAAGAATGTTTTTATTTTAAATATCTCAAATTATATTGTTTAATTATTTTTTAAGTCATAATTGGTATTTCACGTGCAACACATGTGTAATATGACTAGTATTTTTAAACACCTATTTTTTTTTTGAAAAAATATATAATATAAAGGTGGGATATTTGAGAAACATTTTTGGTCTATTATATCCTTTTAAAAATCTTGAAATTATTATATATGCCATTATATATACCCTTTTAATATCTCCAAATTACTGAACATGTCATTGTACTCCACTTTCTATTAAGTGATCATTTATATTTTTAGACTAATATATCCATTTTTTATTTTCAAATTGCATATCACAATTCATATACCCCTAAAAATAAATAAATTTTGGAGTTATAAAAAAAAAATTACTTTGTAAATTGACATTTTTTGCATACTTGATCTTAGCCCTTTTTTCTCTTGATAGTTATATTTTTCTCATATGTTAACATATATTTTTTTTATTATTGATTTCACAACATCAAATTACAAAAGAGTTGAAAAATTAAGTAGAACATATGAAAATGAATGTGATATTAAAATGAATAACTATTCATTGTTTAGATTTAGATTTATAACTCATTTAAATAAAAAGAAAGCATATTTAAGTGTTCAAATATTAAATGATTTAATAAAAGTGATGGTGATTTAATTTTAAAAAAAACTTAAATTGCTTTTAAAAAAAAGTTAAGATAAAAAGAAACAACTATAGCAAAATAAAATTATTGAATTAGAAAGGGTATATTATTTTATACTATTTTAGTATAATTATAATTTTTTAAAGTATTTTATAATAAGATATTTTTTAAAAACATTAAATAAAACAGAAAAAACTAATATATTTTCTTGAATTATAATTAAAATTATAAATGAAAAATCTATAAATGAATAAATTAACTCTATATATATATACAACAAACGATTTAATATTTATTTGGTAGTATAAATTTTAAAAATAAAGAAGTTACAAAGATGCCATAAATAAAAACAAAATCAAGTACATATAATTCATTGAATTAGTAAAGTATAGGACAATTTAAATTTTAAATAGAACATAATAATACGTTTAATAATTGAAAATTAATAAGACAAAAATCATTTTGAAAAAGATTTATATAGCATAGAAAAAAAAATATATTCAACTTTTAAATGTTTCTATGTTAAAAAGAATATCACGTGCGGCGCACGTGGTAAAAGACTACTAATATAATATAATATATATATATATATATCTCCTTATCTCCTTAATATATAAAAGGAGGGATGTTTGAGATGTTGGGAGAATTCTAAAATAGCCCGTGACTGATTCAAGAGAAACGAATAAAATACCGAATGCGGAAGCGTACCTTACTTCATGAATGAAACCGATCACCGTACGGGTTTGGATCTTCCATTCTCTTGTGCCTTTACCATATCTCTGTAAATTATACAGAGAGCAACTACTCTGATGGGGGAGGAGGAGTTACGTAATAAGCATAGAGAATGGAGACCATAACCCCCTGTCTTAAACTGACTAAATAACTGAGTAGGCAGTTAAAAAGTTTTTCTATTTCTAATTTAGCCCCTCATAAAATTAGAAATTGCATATGGTATCTATGCTTAATTAAAAAATTCCATGGCATTACATAATTACTCTACTAAGCCAACAATAAAACTTTAGTAGATCACTTAATTTGGCTAACCAAAAATAGCATAAATATTTAATAATTACATGTGTGGTCCCATATATTTAATTTTTCCAACAATCTCCCACTGGACCACATATGTAAATTTGACAAATGTGTTTAACCTTATGAGATCTCCAAAAAAATGCTATCACAATAAGAGTGCCTGAACAATCTCGTCCATTAGTTATATCAGTATTGGATCAAAGCGACCTTCGTCACATTTATCGTAACTAAACCCATCGATGGTCACAAACACCAATATAACTAAATGACATAGATCAACCATGGATGCATATCATGAAAATTATATGTAGTGTGATATGTACATATCTATTCCAACTGGTCCTACTTTACTTTAGTGAGATCAAAATTTTAACTGAATATAACAGAGTGTAATTAAATTAATTTCCTTACTTCTGATCAGAAAATATCCAAAATACTTGAACATATCCATAAAATCATATATAGAGCAATAAAAAATTACTCAAACTCCCACTGAATTGAATTATTCTGATATAGGATAGTACCCGATGAGCAGTATGCTCATGAAAGACCTTGAAGTGGATTTGCTATTGTGGAGTTTGACCGGATGTGCTCTATTGATATATGTTCACTCTGTTTCTTTCCTTCACAACTAGGAACATACTAGCTCCTATTGTTATTAGAATATGGCATAACTAACTTATTATTATCACGATAAATTTTGAGTGGTCTTTCAACACCCACTAAAACATGCAGCCCCGTGATAAATATTCAAAACCATATCCAATCATTAGATGCCTCATATTTTGCTGCCTTAATAGAAGAAAGTATGAGTGTTTATTCGACACTTCCCCAAAACTTAGATCCACCAGCTAATATATAAATATAGCCTTAAAGTGGATTTCCTACTGTCTTGGCATCTATCAAAATTAGAGTCGGAATACCAAATGATCTCTAACTTATCTGACCTCTTATATGTGAGCAAATAATCTTTAGTTCTCTACAAATACCTCATAACCCACTTGGTTGTCTTCTAATGATCCACACCAGGGTTACCAAAAAAATGTACTTTGTACCCGAAGACGTACATATCTGAACATACATTAGACTCTTTACTTCTAAAGAGTAAGAATCTATTATATTTCCCTTAACTGCAAAAATTACTTTTCGAGCACTTATTGAGATTAAAATTGTCTCCTTAAATATACTAATTCTTGAGGTTGTTGAGTTTGTTCCTCGGGAATAATTTTACCAACATAAAATCGGTATCCTTAAAGTTTCCTCATCCTTAATTATCTTTAACTTTATTTCTTCCCCAAACTCAACTTCCTCAAGAATATTGTAGATCCCATCTCCAACAAATTTCCTAAGTGTGTGATCATAAAAATTTATACCCCTGAATCGTTTAGTTTAACCAATAAATTAACTTTGTTTTGGAGTCCAATTTATTTTCATATGGCCGGTAAGACCTCGACTTAATTGAACATCCCTAAATCTGAATTAGAGAGAACAATACAAACTATGCTCACATTATACTTTATCATTATAATAATCAATAAATTCAAAGAATGGCAATTCCCATCTCAAGGTACCGGGCACATCATTAATATCAAGTCTTTGGACAGTAATACTAATTGTAAGTGGTATCTTGATACGTGATAACATATTGACAATAAGTTCATGTCAAATAATAAAACTATCTTTGGATCGATTTATTATTTACATGCAAATTACTTTAAATAATCGTCACATATTTACCACAAGTGTGTATGCAATTCTGCCAAACATTAACCTTCCTTTGGGCCGACTAATACTCGCATGAATTCACATACACCTTAAACTTTTAACATCCCTCATGAAAAAATTTACACAAGAGAGGTTACTTTGACGACATCTTGTTTCAATTAATTCAATTGAGAATGTTAAACATCCATAATAATTATAATATATGCCAAATTTTGAATTTCTGATACTCAAATAGTTATATATTGTGTATATATATAACTAAGAAACCGTATAAATAAGATATGGGTCATAAATATCATAATATCATGAATATAAAATTTCATGACTTACCCATAATCTAATTTATTAACTTATATAGCCGCATGATACAATTGGAACTTTACTAAACATAACTTGTATATACCAAAATGGCCAACAATAAATTATATATCAATGATGTGACAAATCATAAATTTAATCCACATAAGTTATCATGTAAAATATATATTTTACTATACTTGTTATGCCATCAAAATTGATTTTATAAATATTTTAAAAAACAAAACGTAATTAGATGCCACCAACCAAATTTGTCCTGGTAGATTGTGACCATAATATAATATAATATAAAATTTGAAACGATTCAAAAATTTGTGGCCATTAATCATCCATTTATAAAAACAAATGCCAAAATTTGAATTTATGATTCCCAAAAATACTTTATTCCCAGCAAATGTCATATGATATATTTGAAATTTATCATATAATAAATTGTATGTGGATATGGTCAACAATCAATATGCTCAATTGCCCATAACAAATCACAGAGCAAATTTCACAATAGATTTGAAGGCATTATTTTAAATTTAAGATTTGTATTAGTTAACTAAATAGCATGATGGATGACACCTTGCATAATCAGCAAATCTCGTTTCTTCTCCAATTCAAACCCCTTTGATAAATTATAACTGAATTGCAACACATATGCCGAAACATCTTTTAACTCACAAGCGGTTTCCGAATCGGTGGGTTGCACCTTCTTTCTTCCTTTTCTTCCTTTTTGTTCCTTTTTTTTTAATTTAAAAAAAAAATTGAACGCCAAACGGAACAAATTCTTCTCAACGCGAAGGTGTTTCAAATTTTGAAGAGCACGGCTTAAGGTCACATCAATTCAAATTCCAAATATTTAACCAAGACCAGATTTTAAAAATGAGAATTGCGATAGCACCTAAACCATCGAGTGTTCCTTGTTCGATTTTATTTTCCAGTTAATCAGTGTGTTTGATGGTCTTTATAAATACAAAGTTCAAAAACCAAATACTAAATAACGAAAACTAAAGATTAGATACTAGAAAATCGAAGACCCACTATCGAATTTTAAAATTTTAAAGAACTTTTCATGAATCAATCATAGGACGGCTCTGATACCACTTGTTGAGAGAATTCTAAAATAGCCCATGACTGATTCAAGAGAAACGAATAAAATACCGAATGCGGAAGCGTACCTTACTTCATGAATGAAACCGATCACCGTACGGGTTTGGATCTTCCATTCTCTTGTGCCTTTACCATATCTCTGTAAATTATACAAAGAGCAAATACTCTGATGGGGGAGGAGGAGTTACGTAATAAGCACTGAGAATGAGGACCATAACCCCCTCTCTTAAACTGACTAAATAACTGAGTAGGCAGTTAAGAGGTTTTTCTATTTCTAATTTAGCCCCTCATAAAATTAGAAATTGCATATGGTATCTATGCTTAATTAAAAAATTCCATGGCATTACATAATTACTCTATTAAGCCAACAATAAAACTTTAGTAGATCACTTAATTTGGCTAACCAAAAATAGTATAAACATTTAATAATTACATGTGTGGTCCCATATACTGAATTTTTCCAACATGAGAAACATTTTTAGACTATTATACCTTTTTAAAAAATTTAAAATTACTATACATGTCATTATATATACCCTTTTAAAATCTCTAAATTACTAAACATACCATTGTTATTTATTCTCCACCTTTTATTAAATGACCATTTACATTTTTAGACTATTAAACTCATTTTTATCTTCAAATTGTATGCCATTTTTCATATACTCTCAAAAAATAAAATTTTGGAATTGTAAAAAAGAATAGGTTTGTTTTGTAAATGAATTTTTTTTCATACTGATCATATCTTCTTTTTTTCTCTTTTTAAAATAATTTTTTATAATATAAGATTAAAATATTTCTCTTCAATGAATAAGAGATGGTGAATTTTTTTTAATAAACTATTTGGCTTTTTATTGCTTTCACAACATTAAATTACAAAATAGTTGAAAAATTAAGTTTTGATGTATAATACTTTATAATATTTAAATAAATTAAAATTTTTTAATAAGAAATATTTTAAAATTTTAAAATCAAACTGAAAAAAACTAATATAATTTCTTGAATTATAATTAAATTAGAAATAAATAATCTAAAAATGAATAAATTAACTAAAAAAATTAGAAATATATATAGATTCAGAAGAAACAGTTTATTTTTATTTGGTAGTATAAAATTTTAAAATTAAAGAAGTTAAAAAAAATTGTATTAAATATAAAGAAAATCAACTACATATAATTCATTGAATTAATAAAGTATACAATAATTTAAATCTTAAAATAGAACATTATAATATGTTTAATAATTGAAAAATTAATAAAACAAAATTCATTTCTTATAAATTTATTGTGTGGGATATTTCTCGTCGGAGCCTCGTTCCACACAATAGAGCACGTCGCGTAACGTGCCAATCCTTAGCGACGGAACAACCTGAAACACTATAGTGAATGACGGTCAGAAGGGCACCGGTGTGGTACCGGCCGACGACCCTCCGACGATCAAGTTAGGTGGCGGTAGGTGAGATTTGCCTTGCGCCGCAAGGATTAGGTCAAGGATAATCAGGTTACTGGTTTTCTAGGTTAAAGTGTCATACCTGATTTGATAAGTCAAGTGCCTTTTATAGTCTCCTTGATCGTGGGTTCATCGATTGGGCTAGCATGAGGCTAGGCTTAATGGGCTTTTTGATTAGCCCGTGAAGGACGAGCTTCTTATGGCATTAGTCCGGTCGGGTCCGTATCCACTTGAGCTGCCTTGCAGTGAACGCGGCCCGCTGGGGGGTCGGCTCCTTTTAGATGCGATTCCGATGGGCCTGTCCCCATGTGAATCGGCCCAGCGTGAGCGCGGCCCACGAGAGGGCTATTTTTACCCTTTACAGTTTTCCCCTATCTCCTGGGTCGGAAAGTCCGATGCAGGGGATAGTAAATCGGTTGGATCGGTGGCGCGATGTTTGCCTTAATCTTTGCGCTATTGTGGAGTGGTCGAGGACCACGACCCTTTGGAAAATAGACCGCCTCGGCCTTGTTGTGGCTCGGGCTCTATTGACTTCCTTTCGGGAATCGTCGCGTTCCTTCGCTGACAAGTCCGTTTCAAGAGACGCGGCTCTTTGCGAGACTGATCCGTTGGAACTTCGGACGGGCGCGAATACCAAAGAATACGAGTGGTTCGGATCGTCGTGTTCCTTCCCACGTGTCGCGATGATTGGACGCGTGTTCTCTTCTTTAAATAGGGTTTTCCCCAGATTTTAAGGCTCATTTGCCTTTTGAATTCTCGGAACTATCTGCAAGTCGTCCGCCTTCGAAAGACTCTTCGTCGTCTTCGTCCTGTTCATTGAAGCTTTCCCCATTCTTCTTTGAAGGTTAGTTTTCTCTTCTCTGTCTCTTGTTTCCCGTTCTTGCTGTAATGGATAATTTTGAGGGAAACTCTGTGACTAGAGGCCATAGGACCCCTAGGTTAGTTGTGGGGGATGACGATTATGACGGTCTGGTTTTCGAGAGAGTTGAGTCTGGGGCTTCCCCTTCCTCTGTTTGTGCCGGTGGGGCTAATGCCATTCCCTCATCTCAGGGTGAACCTGAGGGAAATGAGCCTGCGATTGATCCTTGTTCATCGATCGGTGAGGAATCATTGTCCTCCGTGAGTGAGCTTGGGTCAGTTTCTGAGATTCAGGCGGGTTTGGACCTCGTCCCTTCTCCCACTTCTCATCCTTCGGGGGGAACGGATCCTGTTTCTGCGGGCCCGACTACCGTTCTCGACCTTCATCATTCTCTCGTTCCTGTTCCTGCCGAGGAGGCGGCTCAAAGGAAAAAGAAGAAAGGAAAAGGCCGCACTATGGGTAACGAGGCCGCGTCGTAGATCGATCTATCCGTCCCTGCGCCGTCGGGGGAAGTGGATTCCTCTTTAGCCGGTGAGGTTGTCGTCTCTGGTCCTCTTAGGTCTCCTATCGCTGACTCGGGTGAGGGTGAGACATCGAGCGAGAAGAAGAAGAAGAAGAAAGTAGATTCTCGGCCGAAAGGCATCAAGGAAGGCAGGGGGCCTTACCATTTTCCCTCGAAATTGACGCAGGCCAAACTTGACAAGTTGAGGGTTGACTATGGGATCTCCTCAGACTTCGAAATAAGGCTCCCAGAGGCGTCAGAGAGAGTTTACCTTTCCCCGGGGGAGGGTTGGACCGCTTTTTATCCACGGTTTTTCCAATTTGGCGTTCGGCTTCCCCTTCCCCCTCTGATAGCCGAATTGCTTCAGAACGCCAGCCACGCGTTGGGCCAGCTAATGCCGAATGCTCTGAGATCTTTGGTTGCCTTTTCGGTAGTGTGTTATGGGTTGGGCTTTCGGCCTACCCTGAACATGGTCTCCCACTTTTGGTCTCTTCGCTTGAATGTCTAGGACAATATGCGTTTCATCTTCCATAATCGAACTTCGCCGGCTCTGGTGGGCGAGACTTCTTGTGACAAGCGTTGGAAGGATGAGTGGTTTTTCATCCGTGGCCCCTTTCTTCTCAGAGGCGGGCCACTTCCTGCCTCGTGGGAAGGCGAGGGTGAGGACATGAGTTTTGTATTACTTTGTGCTTCGCTCCTCCGTAGGTGTGCTAACCATTTTCAATTCGTTTTGTTTCAGTGAAGAATCCGCTTCCGAAGAGTGTTTCTCGGGAGGCTCTTGGTCAGTGCAAGATTCTCACTCAGAGGGGTCCCTTCAACTGGGAGGAGCTCAACCAGCATCCTTGGCTAGTCTTTGCCAAACTTTGGGTTCCACCTCCAGGTTTTGTCCCGGTTGCTCCTCGTAAGTGTCTGTTTTGCTCCCTCTTTCCCCTTTCCGTTTCTATGCGCTTGACTGGGTATGTATCTGACTTGAGCTGGTTGTGACGCAGGTTTCAGTGGAAAAATGTCCGGTGTCAAGCTTACCCCTGTCCCCAACTCCAATGACCCCGACGCTTTCCTCGCCCTTCTTTAGGACATGGGGAAGAAAAGGTCCGAGGCGACGTCTTCGTCTGACCCGAAGGGGAAGCAGGTGGCCGCCCCCAAGCGCTCCCATCCTTCCTGAAGTAGGAAGTCTATGAAGGTCGTCAACACGGATCCTCCTGCGGGAGGCGCAGCGGCTCCTCCTTCGGAACCTCCTGCGGATCCTCCCTTGGATGCCTCTGCGGATCCTCCCTTGGATGCCTCTGCGGATCCTCCCACGGACTCCCTTGCTCCTAAGCGAAGGAGGGGCGGAGTTTTCGGGGCATTCGACCGTGCGGTAAGGTGTAAAGACTCGAATTTTCACAAATCTTTAAATCAGAAGTAAAACAGCGGAAGACTTATTTTTTTACAAAAATTTGGCGTGGATCCGTTTAAAATACGAACTCCCTAAACCTGTTTTTAAGAACACATCTCAGAGAATTTTAATCACATATATTCCTACTCCAGAATATACTCAAATCAGAGAAAGTAAACTCAAAATATACATACAACCGACTTTAGGCTCTCATGAGCCACAAAATACAAGTTTTAAGACTTTATTTCAAGTTTATATGTATTTATAGCATTCCCAAAATGCTCCAAACTTAGATTTACTAATCCAAATGTCCATAAGCATTCACTCGAGATCACGCAAGACCACCTCCACGACCTCGTCTCTACCACGAGTATTACCTGAAAATAAAGTGGTGTAGCACCATTAGCAAACAATGCTAGTGAGAATAAGATGGATGCAAGCACTTTTATGAACCAAATTTCATATCGGAGAATGTGTCCAAATAAATCTAAGTACTCTTGCACTAACCATTCAATATTCCGAAGTACTTTTCATAAATAGATCAAACCATTCTACTAACTCGTAAATTCGGAAAGTAAATATTCAAGCTCGTAAAATAAAGTAGGTACTAGTGCTTAACAAAGTAAATGACAAAGTAAATAACAAAGTAAATAACAAAGTAAATAACAAAGTAAATAACAAAGTAAATGACAAAGTAAATTTCTCATTTCATCCGTGACCACTTGTCACCAATCATAATCATTCCGTGACATCCGTGCATAACGATAATATGCAAGTCACCGTGACATCCGTGCATAACGATAATATGCAAGTCACCAATCACAAACCATTCCATTTCTTTCAAGTAGTCTAATCTCGTAACTTTCACCACATCGGTTATCAGGACTTTCACCATATCCAGGTTATCAGGAATTTCACCATATCGGTTATCAGGAATTTCACCATATCCGGTTATCAGGAATTTCACCATATCCGGTTATCAGGAATTTCACCATATCGGTTATCAGGAATTTCACCATATCGGTTATCAGGAATTTCACCATATTAGTTATCAGGAATTTCACCATATTAGTTATCAGGAATTTCACCAATAACATCTTACTTTAAACAACAACCAAACTTAACTAAATTCCTTATGCACTTTCCTTAACTCCCAAATAACAAGCATTCTTGGAAAAGTTCTAAAATCTAATAACCCTCTTAACTTCGATCGAACATAATCGTCAAGTAATTTGAAAGCATAAAAGTAATCACAACCATTTTAAACTCACCTTAGCCAAATTAGTTTTGGTCCAAAACTCCGATTTCCCACAATTCAACAACCGAGCAATCGCACCTACAATTCATCAATTGCACAACATATTACAACTCATATCTAATATGAGAACAAGTTTGCATTTTCGGATGAATAGTGATTTCGGATGAATAGTGATTTCACGTGAATAGTGTTTTTCGAAAATCCGGGTTCAAAATCGTCAAATTCCATGATAACCATTCATGATTTCAACTTCAAAACTCATTTACAATCAAAAACGAACAAAACCATATAAAAAGTCTTGAAAACTTACTTTTTAGGGTTTTGTTTAGAGAACGGGAAACACCAAAAGGTTAGGTGGGGTAGATAGGCCTCATCCCAAACAATCCAACGCAACCAAAATAAAGCCGATCCATCGAGAAACGAATGAGAAACGAAGAAAAGCAAGAATTTTTCTTCTCATCCATGGATGCCCATGTGTGGAAGAAAAAGAAGGAGAAGGAGAAGAAGATGAAGATGAATTTTGCTTAAGTGTTAAGATAAAGAAGATATTTACAAAAGAAATATCTAGATATTTTAGGGTTTGCGAAATTACGGTTTTGCCCTTTTCTACCTTTTGCTTATAAAATGAAAACCGACGGTCTTAAATAAATTTAAAGGTGTCTAATAATTATTAATTGGCCCGTTAATAATTATTAGAGTCACCGAAACGAATTAAAAAGATAAAAAGGATTTTCGGACGGAAATAACTAATAAAACTGAAATTACTAATTTTAACTAATTTTAAAAGCTTTAAATAAATACAAAAAATAATAAATTAATAAAATAAAATAAAAATTTTACCTCTAAAAGTAACGGGACGTTACATAAGGAGTGCTGATGCATATATTTTGAAGCATCTTGAGATGGCTTATCAATCATTTCCTTCCGAGGCAGATTCGCTTTCTTCTGATTATGCCCATACATTGTCTTTTGACATGGACTTTGAACAGGAGGGTGATCAGATAGCCGCTGAAATTTCTGATGGGGGGGTTCCGCGTTTACCCGATCAAACGGTGCAGGTTATTCCCCCTCCAGCGGGTGCGGCTCCTTCTATGGCTGGTAGATCAGGTGCCGCGGGCGGTGGATCTTCTTCGCTTCGTCTGTTCGCTTCTCCCGGTTCCAACTTTGACCAAGGGTCTCTCTCTAATGACTTCTGCCTCCGACGGGCTATGGACGTCGTCGGCTTTGCTCGTGACTTGGGGGCCGTGCATCTGGAACCTTTAGTCGACCACGACGATGAGGCCGTGACCTTCAGTCGCATGTGCTATAGAAGCTGGCTTGTTAGTCGTTTACTTCACCGTTTATTTTCCCTCTATTTTTCCAGTTGGTTTCTTACATCTTGAAATATCCGATTTGCCAGGGGACCCAGGCCTCAACACAGATGCTTCTCAATTTGGAAAGTTTTCTTGTCAAGCACCGGGAGCTCAAGCAAGAGTTGGCGGAGGCGAGGGCCAGTAGCCGGCAGTCTCATTTTATCGGCTCGGCGTTGCACGAGGGCCTTCAGTTGAAAAACAATCTGGATGAGGCCGAGAAAAAGATTTCCTCACTGGAGGTCAGCGGGTTGCAACTGGCCGCGGACCTTGAGCGCGTCCAAAAAGAAAATAAGGATCTCAAATCCCTCGGCGAGAGCAACAAGAAACTGCTCGAAGAGGCCATTGCCGCTCGGAACCGGACGTTGGAGGATCTCGATACTGCCCGTGAGGAGGGGTCTAAGGTCTCGGACGCTTTGAACCGGGAAACTGAGTCCCTTAGGAAGGCCAAAGAGGAGTTGGACCTTGTTGGGCTGGAGAACGACTCGCTAAGAAATCAGGTGTCCGAACTCCCGGCCCTCCGCGACAGTGTCAGAGACCTTCAGCAAAGGTTGGCCGTGGCGACTACGGCGTCGGTGGATTCCATCCTCATTGGACTTGCTGTCTGCCGAGAATCGGTCAAGCTGCAGATGGACCAATCCGAGGAAGAAGGTGATCCGCTCAGCCCGGTTGAGATTGATGATGCCATAAACCGCCGGTGGTAGTTGTACGAGCGCGCCACAAACTTAAAGGCGTCCAGGGTCGAGGTTATCGCGGGGTGCGAGGCTGGTTCATCTCATCCTGCCGCAGGCGATGACGCTGCGACCGAGGAGGTGGACGCTCGTACTGACGACGGCTATAGCGCTGTCATCAAAGACGTTTTTGTCGAAGCTCCCCCTACCGAGACTGTTTATGTTTCTGACTGACTCTTTCTTTAGGGTAAACTCCGGATTGTGGAGCCCCTATTTTTTGTCGTTTTGAATTCTCTTTTTTTTTTTTGTATGAACACATGTACTCTGTTGAGGCTAATGCGCATACCCTTTCTCTATGCTTACTCGTCGTTCTTTTCCCTTGCTTCGCAGGGACGTCTTGACTTGCAAATAAATAAATAAATATATATATATATATATATATATATATATATATATATATATATTTTACAAGTGCTTTTGGTTACTCGGAC
This sequence comes from Gynostemma pentaphyllum, assembly GCA_028015215.1. NCBI lineage: Eukaryota > Viridiplantae > Streptophyta > Magnoliopsida > Cucurbitales > Cucurbitaceae > Gynostemma > Gynostemma pentaphyllum. The sequence continues at coordinate 23,950,944 of CM051348.1, forward strand.
GAACCGAGGTTTTATACTTCCGGAGAAGGCATGGGATTACTCGGACGGACCGAGGTTTTGCACTTCCGGAGAAGGCATGGGATTACTCGGAAGGGCCGAGGTTTTTTGCTTCCGGAGAAGACTTAAGATTACTCGGACGGACAGAGGTTCTGTGCTTCCGGAGAAGGCTTAAGATTACTCGGACGGACCGAGGTTCTGTGCTTCCGGAGAAGGCTTAAGATTTCTCGAACTGACCGAGGTTTTTTGCTTCCGGAGAAGACTTAAGATTACTCGGACGGATCGAGGTTTTATACGTTTCAATACTCCAACGTCTTCTACTCTTTAGAATAGGAAATGCTTGGTGCTCGGACGGACCGAGGCTTTTGCTTCTGGAGAAGGCTTTTGATGCTCTGACGGACCGAGGCTTTTGCTTCCGGAGAAGGCTTTTAGATGCTCGGACGGAGAGTATGGGCAAACCATGTGAAGCAGAAAGGCTGGAACTTCTTTTCTTTCTTTCTCTTCTTTTTTTTTTTGTTTGTACAATGTAGATCATACATAAAAATAAATAACAAAGTAAAAAGGAAAGGTGTCGCCCTTCTAGTCTTCATCACTGTCGATGATGACCGTTGGAGTCAGTCTCCTTCGCTTCTTCAAAGAGGCCAGTTCTTCCTTCAGGGATTGGATTTCTTGCTCGTAGTAATCGTTGAGATTCTTCGCCGACTGAAGGCGATCCTCGAGTACGTGGTAGGGTTCACCCGGGTCGCTGTCCTCATCCGTCCCCGCGACTTCTAGGCATTCTCGGAGAGAAAGGTTCTCCCGTTCGAGGTGCTCCGCTCGGCTCCTCGCTGCTTCGAGGGCCTCCCAGACACTCTGGGCTTCTTGCCTTAGAGTTTCAGTGTCTCCTTCTCTCTTCTTCTTCCCTAGTAGGGCTGCCTCGAGTCTGGCGTTCTCCGCACGTAACTCACGGTTTTCCCACTTCAGGACTTGCTTGGTCACTTTCGAGGTTGCTGTGGATTTACAGTTGTCCATATCTTCGGTCAGATGTCGGGTGGTTGAATGATCAGACCGTAGGGTATTTCCTTGATTCCAATCCTTTTATAGCGAGAAGGAGGCGTTTGGTCTGGGAGTCGAAAAGGCTTGTCATTAATTCAGATAGCACTCGATGTAAAGGCCCGTTTCGTATCTCGAGGCCGTGACGTCAGGTGGTGAATTGTCGTGTCGAACGTCTGTCATTTCCGTCGAATCGCCTTAAATGCGGTTAATTAGGGAAATTAACCGCATTAACTGCGGGTTAACATACACGCCGTTTCGCATGCCTGGTGACTCGCGTAGCGGCGCTAGATGCTTGACAGCTGTCGCGATCGCAACGGCCTCAAGATCCTTTAAATAGACCTTCACGATTTTTCTTCTACTCGCTTCTCTAGACCCCGTTTTCTGAAACGCTTTCTTTCGTTCCCAGATTTTTGAGTCCCTTTACAGGGTTCGGGATTCCATGCCATGGGGTTTTCCCATTTTCCCTTGTTCCTATTTCATGTTTGGCCTTCCTTGGTGGTGGCTTGCGTCGAGAAAGTTTGGTCGTGATCTTCTACGTCTGTTCGATCAGTACCGGAGGACTTGGCCTTGGTGGTCGTGGTCCTCCACGCCTGTGAGTGTCGAATCTAGGGCACTGTATGCCTGGGGTGACCAATCGATCCGCCACCTCTCATCGTGGCTCCGGAGTTTGTTCCGGCAGCCTCAGGGAACTGGGGCGAACGAGGGGGAGGGAGTTTTCTTACCATCCCGCCGATGGTCTTCTTCGTCATCTCATCATCCGGGGCCTCAGCATGGGAGGTGGCAGCCCGTTCCGTGTTTAAGGAAGCGAGAAATACGTTTCCACTACGTCGGGCATGGAGCGACGCCAGATGGAAGAGGTGGTCTCCCGGTTCCCGTCCCTGGGCCCTCTTTGATATGATGAGAGAAGCGTACTCCCGCCCGGGTTGAGAGTTTTCGGGCGAGAGCTCGGCTACTTTCCAAAATCCATCAGGGGGCTAGGTGTGGCGGGTCGAGGACCTCCCTTTCTTTCATCTGACGGGTTCTGCTGAGTTTCGGACTTGATGAGTTGGCGGAGTAGCCGACGGGTGATCTAGCCCCGGTCATTCGCTTTTCGGGCAAAACCCTCATCCTCTCTTAGGAGGACGTCCTCACTGCTTCCGACGGCGGCGCTTCGAATTCCACCATTTTACTTTGTAAATCTCGTGTTCCCAACATGTGGGTCCGAGCCTTACTTGCTTGTTGTGAAATAAAAGTTGGCATTTTATTCACCTTCTGTTTCTTTGCCTTACCTTTTGCGTTTACTGTCCTTAATTCCGAACGCGTTAAGTTCTTTGGTCTGTGGGGGACTTAGAAACTATTCCAGCGAGTTTGGTATTTCAATCCGAGGAGGACTTAGTAACTTGCCTAATCGGATTAGGGCTTTTTTTTTGTTGTAAAAGGCATCAAACGATCATGCGGGAGGAGAGACACGTAATACTTGTATATTAATTTGAAATGGGCCTCTTCGGCTAAGTACTTACATGATTCTCTCATACTCACACATGATAAATTCTCAAGTGCGTGGCGTTCCATGCCCTCGGAATCAGTTCGCCCTTTCCATCTTCAAGTCGATAAGTTCCCGGCTTGACTTCTTCGATCACCTTGTACGGACCTTCCCAGTTCGGTCCCAATTTTCCTGCTCCGGGCTCTTGCGTGTTCTGGAATACTTTCCTCAGGACGAAATCGTTCACTTTGAAGCTGCGCTGCCTTACTTTCCTTTTGAAGTATTTGGCCAGTTTTTGCTGGTAGCATGCCATTCGTTCTAGCGCTTGCTCCCTTTTCTCTTCGGCCAAATCTAGCGCTTCTGCCATCATGGCGTCATTTTCTGCCTCTGGGATCGAGCTCCTGGTCGTGGGGATGATCATTTCCGTGGGAACAACGGCCTCTACCCCGAAGGCCATGGCAAATGGAGTTTGGCCAGTTGGGATTCTGGGGGTGGTCCGGTATGCCCAAAGGACTCCGGGCAGTTCATCTACCCATCTTCCCTTCGCTCGTCCTAGTTTCTTCTTCAGAGAGTCCATGATGGTTTTGTTCGAAGCTTCTGCTTGCCCATTCGCCTGCGGATAGCGGGGCGTTGAGTATCGAAGCTCCACTTTTCTGTCCGCGCAATATTTCCGGATAGAATTTCCCGTGACTGAGTTCCATTATCGGTGACGATAACTTTGGGAATTCCGAAGCGGGTAAAGATGTGCTTCCAGAGGAACATCTCGACTTTCCTCTCTGTAATCTTTGCCAGCGGCTCAGCCTCAATCCATTTGGAGAAGTAGTCCGTTGCAACGATCAGACAACACTTTTGTCCTGGAGCTAACGGCAGTTTTCCCACCAGGTCTAGGCCCCATTGCATGAAGGGCCAGGGGCCCGAGATTGTGGTTAGCATCGTCGGCGGTGCGTGAATGGTCTTTGCGAACCTTTGGCATTTATCGCAGCGGGAAACGAAGTCTTTCGAATCTTTCACCATGGTGGGCCAGTAGTACCCTTGCGTTAACGCTCTATGGCTTAAGGACCTTGGTCCTGCGTGATTTCCGCAGTGTCCAAGGTGCAACTCTGCCAGAACGTAAGAACTTTCTGACTTTCCCAGACATTTCAGATAAGGTCCGCTGAAGGATCTCCTGTACAACTCTCCTTGAATGATCGAGTACCTAGCCGCTCTGGATCAAACTTTTCGTGCTTCTAGTTTTCCTTCGGGCAGGTGTCCCGATTGTAGGTATTCAAGGATTTGATTTCTCCAATCCGACTCGAGCTCTAGAGTTTGTTCTACCGGCATTACCAGTCCAACTGTTCCATCGTTTCCACAGTCTCCACTCCCCATGTTCGAATCAAGGGTGATGCTTGGTTCGGACAAATGATCGACGGGAATGATTCTTCTTGTTTCCGTTTGAACTGCGGATCCGAGACTAGCCAGGGCGTCAGCATGTCCATTTTCAGCCCTCGGTACTTGGCTGATGTCATACTTCACGAACTGAGATAGTATGGACATAACTTTCTCCAGATATTTCGCCATCCTGGGATCCTTTGCCTCAAATAACCCTTTCATCTGGTTTACCACAAGTTGAGAGTCACTTCTGATGTTCAAGTTCTCTACTTCCAGTTCCTTCGCTCTCTGTAGCCCAGCTATCAACGCTTCGTATTCGGCTTCGTTGTTTGAAGCTGCAAATCCGAATCGGATTGACTGTTCTAGGAGGTATCCCTCGGGGGTCGACAGGACTAGCCCTGCGGCGGATCCTCTTGAGTTCGAGGACCCATCAACGCTTAGGGTCCAGGTTTCCACTCCGGGGTCAACCGCGAGCGGCTGGTTTGTTTCGATCTCGCTCGTATTTGCTGGGGTCATTTTCGCAACGAAATCCGTGAGGACTTGTCCTTTTATGGCTATCCTCGGCTCGTAAGTTATATCGTATCCGCCCAATTCTATCGCCCATTTTGTCAGTCGTCCTGAAACGTCCGGTTTGTGGAGAACGGCTTTTAGTGGGAAGGTGGTCCTTACCACTATCTGATGGCCCTGAAAATAGTGCTTCAGCTTGGGCGATGCGACTATCAGAGCTAGTGCGAGCTTCTCCATCTTTGAGTACCGTGTTTCGGCATCAATCATGGCTTTACTCACGTAGTAGATTGGGTGCTAACTTGACCGTCTTCGCGCACTAGCGCCGAGCTGACTGTCGCATCAGATACCGCTAGGTATAGGAATAGCTTCTCGTTATCTGAGGGCTTGGCCAACAGCGGGGGCGAAGACAAGTAGGCTTTGAGTTCTTCGAATGCTTTCTGGCACTCGACTCCCCAACCAAACTCCTTGCTTCTTTTCAGCGCTTTGAAGAACGGCATGCATCTATCCGACGATTGGGATATGAACCTGTTCAATGCTGCTAGACACCCGGTTAGCTTCTGTACACCTTTCAGATTTGTCGGTGCTTGCATGTCTATTATTGCTTGGATCTGGTCGGGGTTCGCCTCGATCCCGCGGCTGGTCACCAGGTGACCCAGGAACTTGCCTGCCGGGACTCCAAACGTGCATTTGTCGGGGTTCAGCTTCATCCCGTATCGATTCAGCACTTCGAAAACTTGTTCCATGTGGGCCAGGTGGTCTTCAGCCTTTCACGACTTGATTAGCATATCGTCAATGTACACCTCCATCGTTTTCCCCAAAAGATCCTTGAACATTCTGTTCATCAGGCGCTGATAAGTGGCTCCAGCATTTTTCAAACCAAAAGGCATCACCGTGTAGCAGTACGTGCCTTCGTTGGTTATGAACGAAGTCTTTTCTTGATCTTTTGGGTTCATTTTGATTTGGTTATATCCGGAGAAGGCGTCCATAAAGCTAAGCAGCTCGTACCCGACTGTGGCATCCACCAAATGATCTATTTTTGGTAACGGGAAGGAATCTTTTGGGCAGGCCTTGTTGAGGTCGGTAAAGTCAATACACGCCCTCCACTTTCCATTTTTCTTCTTTACTACTACTACGTTGGCCAGCCAATCGGGGTACTTTATCTCTCGGATAATGCCTGCTTCCAGGAGCTTCCACACTTCCTCGTTGATTATGTCATTTCGCTCAGGCGCGAACTTGCGTCTTTTCTGTTTGACGGGAGGTCGATTCGGATCGACCTCGATATTGTGGGTTATGATATCGGAGCTTATACCGGGCATGTCCGTGTGGTCCCAAGCGAACGTTTTCCAACTTCTTCTCAAAAAGTTTGCCAGTCCGTCTTTCAGATCTCCTTTGAGATCTTTCCCAATGCTCGTCGTTTTCTCCTGATCTTCTGGATGGATCTGTATTTTCACGGATCCGTCCTCAGGCGCTTCAATTTGTAGACGAGCAAAGGCCGGGCCTCTTTCGGGGCCCCGATCCTGTAATTGCTATGCTTGGCATCGAGACTTCAACTTGACGATTTCGACCAAGCATGACCTTGCAACCTGCTGATCCCCTTTTATAACCCTAATCCCTTTTTCGGTAGGGTATTTCAGTTTCTGGTGAAGTGTTGAAGGGTGTGCCTTCATATCATGAATCCAAGGTCTTCCGAGCAAGGCGTTGTACCCCGGGTGTGAGTCTATGATATGGAAGAGCGCCATAGGGCTTGCGCCCTCGACTCTGACTGGCAGTTTGATTGTTCCATTGGACCTTGTCACCGCCCCATTAAATCCCACTAGGTCCTGCGAGTTGATCGTGAGGTCTGACTCTCTTAGTTTCATGCTTCGGAATTCTGACATATAGATTATATTGATGGAAGACCCCGGGTCTACCAAAACCCTGCTAACCGTGTAGGACCCGATATATATCGATATTACTAACGCGTCATTATGGGGCAGGTGCACTTCTTCTAGGTCCTTCCGGGAATACTTAATTAGATCCTCAGAAACATGCTCGACCAGATAGACGGGGAGTCCAGCTTCGTGATAAGACCTTTTATGGGCGTTGACGGATTCTCCGGTGCAGTGGATCGAATTGATTTGACCGTCCCCTGGAACTTCCGCGGATGCGGCGAGCTTTTCATTTGTTTCTCTTGAATCTTGCCTATCGATTCTTCGGGTCGGACCCTGCTCGCACACGCGATCTATTTCCCGGGCTAGGATCTTGCAGTCTTCCGTGGCATGTCCTTTAGATTTATGGAATCTGCAGTAGGGTTCCTTTCTTTCCTGACTCTTTTGGGCGTATCGCGACCTCTTTTCTCTCTCTTCTTTTCGGAAAGAACGAGAGGTTTCCGTGTGGAGGATTCGCTCCGGACTACGCTTCTTCGGATCTCGGATCCTTCCTCATACAGATTTCCTTTCCTTTTCGTCTCTCTTTTACTCCTTTCTCCCATCCGAGCGTCCGCGCTCCCTTCCTCTCCGTTCGTCGACGTGAGGTTCTCTTTTCTTCCATACCCCTTCGGACCTTGATCCTGTTCTTCGCATCTCTCGGGCTACCCTCTCGGATTCATCCTGTGATATCTTCGCCATTGCTCTATCCAGCGCCTCTTTCATGGTCGTGGGCCTCCGTTTGTTGAAAGACCTCCAGAGGGGATGGTTTGGGTGTATTGCCCGTGAGAATGCGGTAGCCGCCTCCAGGTCATTGCAGTCTTTGACCTCTAGTTTAACATGTCGAAACCTGACGATGGAGTCTCGGAGGGCTTCTTTTTCTCCCATCAGCACATCATAGAGGTCGTGGTTCGTTTTAGCGAACTTCCGACTCACGCTATATTCGCTGAGGAAGGCAGAAGATAGGTCTGAAAAGGTTTTGATGGACCTTTTAGGGAGGCTGTTGAACCATAGCAGGGGTGACCCTTTCAGGCTTGTGGGGAAGAAACGGCAGGTTAAGGCATCTAGGTCGGGCCCAATCACGCATGAGGACTCCATCATATTTACGAAATGAGCCACGTGTTCCATCGGGTCCCCAGTTTCGTCGTACATTTCAAACTTTGGGAGGATGAAGTGTCTCGGCTATGGGACGGACATGACCCTTCTCGTAAAGGGAGAATCTCCTGGTTCTCGGGCGCCCGAATCAGGTTTAGCCCCTTTCCCAGATGCCTTCTTTGCCAGCTTTTCTTCGAGGATCTGCCGCGCATCTGTGTACTTCCGTTGCTTTTCTCCGCCCTCGTTCCTGCCCGCGGATGCCGAGCTTCCTTCGTCGCTTCTGGTATAGCTTGAATCTTGGTTTCCTCCGTCACCTCTCTTCGACGGCGCCTTATCTCTAGTCTCCAGGGCGGGGACTGTTTTGCTTGGTGCGTCCTTTTCCCTCGACGAGGAGATCTCTAAACTTGCGTTTTCCCCCCGTTGACGAGCCGTCAGCCTGGTGCGGAGGTCGTCTCCTAGTACATTCTTCGCCTTTTCGGACGTGGTAGCCCTCCTACGCCACCGCCTGGCCTGAGATTTGCCAGTTCATGGCTTAGAAGGGCCTTCCTCATCAACGTTCAGGATGTTTTGGCTGTTGGCTTGGACCGCCGCCAAGCCTTTCCCTAATAAGGCCCTCATTTCCCGTACCTCTTCTCTCAGAGCTTTGTGGGCTTCTACCATCTCTCGGTGCTCTGTTAAGGCGATGGTGATGGTTCCCGATGCCGGGTTGAGGTTCTGAGCATTGAGGTCTTGAGTATCATCAGCTACTCCCTGATCTCGGTTTGCGTTTTCGTTAAGAGCTCATTGCCTGGTCGAACGAGTAGTCATCGATTCGTCTTTGTGGGAATCGCGTGAGTATCTGGATTCTGCCGGGAATCAAAGATGAACGGCCCCACGGTGGGCGCCAAACTGTGTGGGATATTTCTCGTCAGAGCCTCATTCCACACAATAGAGCACGTCGCGTAACGTGCCAATCCTTAGCGACGGAACAACCTGAAACACTACAGTGAATGACGGTCAGAAGGGCACCTGTGTGGTACCGGCCGACGACCCTCCGACAATCAAGTTAGGTGGCGGTAGGTGAGATTTGCCTTGCGTCGCAAGGATTAGGTCAAGGATAATCAGGTTACTGGTTTTCTAGGTTAAAGTGTCATACCTGATTTGATAGGTCAAGTGCCTTTTATAGTCTCCTTGATCGTGGGTTCATCGATTGGGCTAGCATGAGGCTAGGCTTAATGGGCTTTTTGATTAGCCCGTGAAGGATGAGCTTCTTATGGCGTTAGTCCGGTCGGGTCCGTACCCACGTGAGCTGCCTTGCAGTGAACGCGGCCCGCTGGGGGGTTGGCTCCTTTTAGATGCGATTCCGATGGGCCTGTCCCCATGTGAATCGGCCCAGCGTGAGCGCGGCCCACGAGAGGGTTATTTTTACCCTTTACATTTATAAAGCATGAAAAAATAAAACAATAAAATGTTAAATCTTTAAATATTTCTATATTAGAAAGAAAATCATGTGTGACGCACGTGGTAAAGGACTAGTATATATAAAAGGTGTGGTTTTTTAGAAACATTTTAAGACACTTTTACCCTTTTCTTTTTAAGAATTCTCAAACTTATCCCTGCTATCTTTAATGGCTCACCGAAAGAGTTGTCTGTATTCTCAAAGTTAGGGTCTGTTTGGCACAGCTTCTCCTAAAAATGTTTTGAGCTAAAGATTTTAAAAGAAATACTAATTAAGTGTTTCATCTAAAAACACTTGAGTGAAGTATTTTAAGTGAAATACTATTTATAAACATTTTTAGAAGAAACACTTAATTAGTATTTCTTTTACATTGTTTAACTCAAAACATTTTTATGAGAACCTATGCCAAACGGGACCTTATCCTTGCCATCTTTAATGGCCACACGGTGGTATATGAAGCAGTTGTCCATTTTATTTATAAGGAACACAAATGTTGTAGGTTACAAGCTTTCAAATTACAAAATCCTAATTATATTATATTAAATTAAAAACTTGGTGAAATAATATAATAGTGGCTACATATTTGTGATTATTTATAATATAATAATGGAATGATATTTGTGATTATTTTGGAACAAATAAGAAGAAGAAAATGAATGTTTTTTAAATAGAAGAGAAAAGGAATGGTGTCCAAACCGCTATTTATGAGTGAATATTAATAAGTTATTTCTTCATAACCCACTACAACGTCCCGTTATTTTACAAGGAAATTTTATTTATTATTTATTTAAATTATTATTATTTTATGTAAACCACTTAATTTAATTTTATAATTGATTAATTTAAATTTTAGATTTAATTTAGAATTTATAACTTAGAATTTACGAGTTTATTTCTTTCGTAAATCCTTTTAATTGTGTTATTAGCTTAAATTTAGTTCGGGGCACATTAATAATTATTAATGGGCCAATTAATAATTATTAATCACCTTTTGGTAAGTTTAAGTGCTTCGGGTTTCGTTTTTAAAAGCTAAAAGTAAATGAGGGTCGCATTCGTAATTTTCCGAATTCTTAAAAATCTAAACACTATTCACCTCTTCTTTAAAAACACCAAAATTGACAAAAGTTGACAAAATTTTCTCTTCTCCTCCTTGCTTGGCCGTGGGTGCCATTGATGTGAAGAAAAACTTTGGGTTTTCTCCGTTTCTCGACGGATCGTCTCGATTCTAGTTGGGTTGGATTGCTCGGGACGAGGGCTATCTATCCAACCTAGCTTTTCGGTGTTTCTCATTCTCTAAAGGAAGCCATAAAAAGTGAGTTTTCAAAACTTTTTATATGGTTTTTTTTGTTTTTGTTTCTAAATGAGTTTTGAAGTTGAAATCATGTATTTACATCAAGGAATTTGAAGATTTCGAGCTCAGATTTTCGAAAAATACTATTCACCTGAAAACACTATTCATCCGAAATCACTATTCACCCGAGAATCACACTTTTTCTTTTCTTAGTTATGAGTTGTAAAATGTTGTTCAATTGATGAATTGTAGGTGCGATTGCTCATTTTATGGTTCATAGGAACTTTATTGTCATGCGAACATTCGAGGTGAGAATAAATATAACTTAAAAGTAAACTTAGAAACTGAATAAGTTGAACGATTTGTAGGATCGGAAGTTGAGATTAAGATGTAAATCGAAAGGATTAAAGTAAGTGAGCTAACTTGCTTAGGCTTGGGAGTTAGTTCTAATTAGAGTCGAGAGAACTCATGGATTTCTCGAGGGAAACGTTTAACTCTTGGAAGTTCTAAGTTTAGATTCGCTTCGGAGTTTACTAATGATTATCAGAAGTTGAAGATTTCAAGTATAATGGGGTGAATAAGGAACTTGATTATAGAACTTCAGATGTTTACCAAAAGCAATGGAATCATTTGATTGGAGACTTTATGATAAAAATTAGTAACTCAAGTTTATCTGAAGGTCGTTTGGCTTGACTTATTCATTGTTTTCTTTTTAGAAGCTCCTAATTTCTTGTTATATGTATAAGGGGTAATTCGTGATTCATTTATCCTTTATCGTTATGTTATCTCAATAACTTCGAATGATTATATTTATGTTTACTTGCATTTGAGACCACATTCATGTCATATTGCATAATCGATTGTTTGGTGGAATAATGAGGCAATACATAGCTTGAGTGTGGTTGTATTGTCTGGTATTATTCATTTTATGTTTACGTATATGTATCATGAGGAATGTTAAAGGTTGCGTGAACTTTGCATGATCGGGGGAGATGGATAATGAGATAATGATGGAACTATGCTAGTTCACATTATCTAGTATTATCCATAATTACTATGATACATATATGGGGATACATGGGTGCATTGAACCTTGTATTCGGTGGGTGAGTTAATGAGGTAATGCTTAGACTGAGTGAGCTTCATTACTGTCATTATTCACTAGAGTGGGAAGATATTATTGAAAAGATATCGTATACTTTGTTTTTGGAAGGCAAGATAATGAGGTATTGTTAGTGTGACGCCCCGACTTATCACATAAGCCTAGGACACGAGTACGCAACCGGAAGCAAGGACCGTGCATAGTTCAAATGACCATAACACAAGACATTGGAAAATCGGACATTTAATGTATGTAATGTAACGTCTCGTTATTTTACAAGATTTTTTTATTATTATTTATTTTAATTATTATTGTTTGAGGTAAAGCACTTAATTTAATTTTAGAGTTGATTAATTTAAATTTTAGATTTAATTAGAATTTATAACTTAGAATTTACGAGTTGATTTTGTTCGTAAATTCTTTTAATCACTTTATTAGCTTAAATTAGTTTTAGTCGTATTAATAATTATTAACGGGCCAATTAATAATTATTAATCACCATTTGACTAGTTTAAGAACTCCGGGTTTCGATTTATGAGTTAAAAGTCATTAAAGGGACGTAACCGTAATTTTCGATTTCTTAAAAATATCCAAACACTATTCATCTCTCTTTAATATCTCAATTTGATCAAAATTGACCAAGAATCCTTTCTCTTCTTCTCCTTCTTTGCCATGGACGTGGGAGCCATTGATGAGAAGAAAATTATTGGGTTTTCTTCGTTTCTCAACTGTTTTCGATGATGTCAGTTGCGTTGGATTGCTCGGAACGAGGGCCACCTATCCAACCTAGCTCTTCGATGTTTCTCATTCTCTAAGGGAAGCCCTAAAAAGTATGTTTTCAAAACTTTTTACATGGATTTCTTTGTTTTTGTTTATAAATGAGTTTTGAAGTTGAAATCACGTATTTCTATCAAGGAATTTGACGATTTTGAGCCCGGATTTTTGAAAAACACTATTCATCCGAGAACACTATTCATCTAAAATCACTATTCACCAGAAAATCATATTTTTTCTCATATTAGATATGAGTTGTAATATGTTGATCGATTGATGAATTGTAGGTGCGATTGCTCGTTTGTTGATTCGTGGGAACTTGATTGTCACTGGAGCATTCGAGGTGAGAATAAATAGATTTTAAAGTAAACTTACAAACTGAATAAGTTGAACGATTTGTAGAATCGGAAGTTGAGATTAAGGTTTAAATCAAAAGAATTAAAGTAAGTGAGCTAATATGCTTAGGTTTGGAGTTAGTTCTAATTCAGTGAGAAAACTCATGGATTTCTCGAGGGAAACGTTTAACTCTTGGAAGTTCTAAGTTTAGATTCGTTCCGGAGTTTAAGAATGTTTATCGGAAGTTGAAGGTTTCAAGTATAATGGGGTGAATAAGAAACTTGATTATGGAACTTCGGATATGTACTGAAAGCAATAAAATCATTTTGAATTGGAGACTTTATGATAAAGTTAGTAATTTTAGTTTAACCGAAGGCTGTTTGGCTTGATCTATTTATTGTTTTCCTTATTAGAAGTTCCTAATTTCTCATTTTATGTATAAGAGTATTACGTGATCCATTTACCTTTATGTTCTTTCGATTACTTTGAATGTTTATATTTACTTACTTGCACTTGAAAGCATATTCATATCATATCATATCATATCATATTGCATTATCGATTATTGGGAGAAATAATGAGGCAATGTATAGACTGAGTGTGCTTGCATTGTCTGGTATTATTCGTTTTATGTTTTCGTATATGTACATGAGGAATGCTAAAGGACTGTGGGACTTTGCATGATCGGAGGAGATGGATAATGAGATAATGATGGAACTATGCGAGTTCACACTATCTGGTATTATCCATAATTACTATGATACATATATGAAGATACAGAGTATGATTTAGCCTACGGGAGCTCATTACCTGTATTCGGTGGGTGAGATAATGAGGTGAATGAACTTAGCCTACAGGAGCTTCATTACCTGTCATTATTCACTAGAGGTGGGAATATATTATTGAAAGGACTTTGTATATTTTATTTTGGAAAGTGAGTTTAATGAGGTGAATGAACTTAGCCTACGGGAGCTACATTACCTGTCATTATTCACTAGAGATGGAAAGATATTATTGAAAGGACTTTGTATATTTTATTTTGGAAAGCGAGATAATGAGGTGAATGAACTTAGCCTACAAGAGCTTCATTACCTGACATTATTCGCATGTGATGGTTATATTAATGTAAAGGTTTACACTTGTTTAGTGAGTTAATGAATGTTTAAATATGTTAAAAACGAGTGAGCTTAGCATTATTTATTAAAGAAAAGGAATGTAAACTTTATATATTGAGTTACTATAGAGAAAAGAAATGAAACATTATGTATATTATATCTTTCCATAGAGAAAAAGAATGAAATATGATGATAGCCGAGTGCTATAAGAAAGAGGAATGAAATTGAGTTGTATAATGAGAGAATACATGGGTGTGTTGAACCTTGTATAATTATCATGTTATATATATATAAGAGAACTAGATTCTCAATTAATTGGAACATCTTGAAATTGGAGATTAACACTTGAATGTAAACCTTATGTATAGAATAAGGTATTAAAGAGAATGAAATACAATATTATGTGTGTTATGAAACACATCCTCTTAAATGCTTGGAAGTTAGATCCTTGATAATTTGAGAGATTTGGTAAGTGAAAGTGAAACACTTGATGTAAATCTTTTTGATTGGATGTATAGCAAGGAGTAAGTAAGTTCTTGGACACAAATCCGGATGCGGGTATGGAGTCTAATGTTACTTTACTTTCTATTTATTTTCACTAGGCTTGCTTTTAGCTCATAATATTACAAACATTTTCAGGTAATGCTCGGGGTCAAGGGAGAGGAGCTGGTGCAGTCTGATCTGGATGATGATGATGTCAAGAGGGACTAGACATATTTTTAAAGTCCATGGACACATTTATTTCATGTTTTATCTTTTGAGTTGTATATTTGTATATAAGCTCATAAGAGCTTTTGTTTTAACTTGTATCACCTTGAACTCCTTTAATCTTTACACAGGAATTGCATTTCATGTCGTTTAAATTCTCTGATTGTGAAAAGTGTAAGCAGGTTGTGGATAGTCCAAGTTTTAAACATATCCACGCCAAATTTTTATTAAATATTAAGTCTTCCGTTGCAATTTGATCTTAAATTATTTAAAAGGAGTCGGGTCGTCACACGTAAACTCTTAATAAACCTGCTCAGTTTTCAAAGAAAGCCCAGCTTGTCGGCCGTTTCATATCATCAAGTAAAGTTTAGAGTTATAAAACCTGTAGTAAAAGACGTGGTGCACCACCGTAAAGTTATTATAAAACATATCATTCTAAAAATATTTACATAAAAGTGTTTGTCATAAAGACCCCAAAATGAAACAAAACTTCACAACCCGAAGTCGTGACTTGCGTGTCCGGTGGCCTATCCAAAGTTCTCATCCCATACATCAACGAGCACCACCTGCCGCTCCACGCCCTCGTTCTCTCGCAACACATGAAAGGTGATATAAAACACCTTTGAGCATGACACTCAGTTGAAACAAAAGAATATTAACGGTGATGCGGATGCTCATAACATAATGCACAAATAGAAACATATGCATAAAAATGCAAATTATCGAGTATGCAAAGTGAATAGAAACACATGATCAAAGCGTAAACATTTCAAACCCGTACACTTTTCAAACAAATATCATTCACCTCATACAATATTATATCATTTTCTCTTAGTCAATCCAACTCTATTTCACAATTTTGGCATCTCACTACGCCCTAAACACATCACATCGTTAATTTTTGAGTCCATAGCTCTTTATGTATCACACTTCATCGGTTTACATCAAGTCTCGGCCAACCCTTTCTTTATTCTATTCCTTTTCCGAGTATTCCACTTCTCAATACGCACATGTAAAGAAGAGAAAAGCATGGATGCATAAATATGCTCAAAACATAAACATGAATGCTTATGCAAGTAATCAACTTTCAAGTTTAGGATTTCACTGAACAACAATGCATAAGCCGTTTCCACTTTTCCCTTTGCCTTTCAATCATCATTTGGTTTCGTACTTATAACCCGCGTCTCATTACTCGTAAATCAAGAATTTTCACTATCACACTCGAGCCGTAGCTCATTTTATTTTTCTAGATTATCGTAATAACAACTTTAGCATCCAAGTCGTCCACCACACAGCGCCTCGGAGCTACACAATATCCCGCCACGATAACCACGTGTAACATCCAACAACCACTCACCATTACACGGGTTACGACCCCATGGCCTTTTATTATGTATATGAAATGCATGAATGAAATGATATGGAAATGAATAAGTAATCATGCTTACTAATAACTCTCATCACAAGAAGTAATCTCAGCTCATCGAGCACGAGTAGGATAAATCCTCCAAGCAGTATATGACTTTATCATAACACACATCTCACTCTATTCCTACATGATACATGTAAGACACAATTCACGTATACAGTCTTTAATTACATTCGCGTGCTATTCAAGAAGCACCAAAAATAACATATCAAGTGTTTATAATTCTAGCCTCATTTTACATCTTTCTCAATATTCACATAAGCATATAATTCACATTTCACGTACTATTTTTAAATAACTCATTCACATTCTTTTCATTGAGCAATAACCGATAGCATAACAAGTAATCATTCACATATTCAAGATAATAGCCCCAATTCAGTATATGACTCGATCATGGACTAAGAGCACAAGATAAACATCAAGTAAGCATGCTCATAAAAACGACTAATCATAAAACATATCGGATTTGAGCTAACTAGCTCGTCGGATCTCTTTAAATCAATGCCGGAGTCATTCTCCACTTTCCGTTACTTCCTCGTACTTCCATCACCTTACTAACCACACTCCATAAGCCACAAACATTCATAACCATATATAACTCCTTTCATGACAATTCGTAAAGAGTTGAACACATCGCCACCCCTCCAATTCTTTACTTTCTCACCTTCGATATTGGCCTCGATCGTATCCGCTTGCCTTCTTCCTATAAAAAATCAATCCATACACATTTAGTCTATTATTAAAACCACAAGTAAACCCATAATATTCATACAAACACCTGAACCCACTAGGAGAAAAAGTTTCGAAACTATACAATTTTAGGGTGTTAATTTCGGCCAATTGGGGCTTAACCATAAATCCATTCAATTGATCTTTCAATGTGTTTTCCATGTGTAATATATATATTTAACATCACATAATTTCAAGATTTGAAAGTTCTTCCATACAAGACAAGAAAACTCAAAATTTACATAAGCTAAAAGCTAGGAATTCCTCCATTAATGGAGGTTTAAAGCTTCTTCTTAACCATGACTTCCAATTTACAATGATTCTTAACTAGATAACTCTTAGGGTTTTGATGAGCATCCATCTAATCTCAATTTCCAGAAATTACACATGGGAAAGAACCTCACACAACAACTCCACAAACACCACATAAGAGAAGCCAAGTTACTATCATGGAAAACCTAGAATTCTTGAAAATCTAGTTTAAGAAATTACCTTGATCCTTTATTAATTCCTCTTGAATCTTGTATAAACCTTCCTACTATGTTGATTCTATCATGAATCAACTAAAAGCCCCTTGAATTAACCCAAGAACACAAAGAAATGAAGGAGGAAGAAGTTGTCAAAAATGGTGGAGATAGGGGGGGGGGGGTCACGGTTTTGGAAAAGAAGAATGAGAGGAATTTGTAATTTTTTTTCCTTTTTCTTTTCTATTAATTCCATTTACATACTTTCTAATTTCCAAAATTAAAAATAACAACTAAATTCTATTTGCTTTTCACCCCCCCTCCACCTCCTCATTTTATCCATTAAACCCCTCCACTTCCAATATTTAATATAAGCCCTCCCTCATATTTTCTGTTGCTAACAAACCCTCTTTACTAATTTAAATATAGTTAAATATTCCTCTTTTTACTAAATTCTCCACCCATGGTTAAATTAACTATGGTTAATTTCTAATTAACCAAAATACACGTAGAAAATAATTTACCACACTTAAATCACTAATGAAAAATATACCAATAAAAGGAAAATTTCTAATTACCCTACGTCAAAGCCTCAGGCCCTTACAGGTAAACTGTGTGAGCTTTCAATACTGTCATTATAAGCATTTGAATATTGATGTAAAGGTTGCATTTGTTGAGTGAGTTAATGAATAATGTTTACACTATGTGTGCTAACATTATCGTCATTAATCGCGAATTATCTTGTTTGAATATGTTAAGACAGAGTGAGTTTAGCATTAATTATTAAAGATAAAGGAATGTAAACCTTATTTTATATCATACATTTCAATAGAGAAAATAAATGAATTATGATGTATAGCCGAGTGCTATAGGAAAAGGAATGAGATTGAATTGTATAATGAGAGAATGCAAGGGTGTATTGAACCTTGTATAATTATTATGATACTTATATGAGATAACTAGATTCTCAATTATTTGGAAGATCTTGAAGTTGTAGATTATAATATTTGATGTAAACCTTGTCTATAGTATAAGCTATTAAAGAGAATGAAATAAGAATGATTTGTGTGTTATAAAACACGTTCTTCTAAATGCTTGGAAGTTAGTTTCTCAATTATTTGGGAGATTTGATAATTGAAAGTTGGATACTTGATGTGAAAACAAATTGAAGTGGTTGATTGGTAAAGAGTATGTAAGTTTTATTTGGACACAAATCCGAATACGGGTTTGGAGTCTAATGTTACTTTATTTTTTGTTTATTTTCACTGGGCTTGCTTTTAGCTCATGATATTACAAAATTTTCAGGTATCGACCGTGGTCGAGGTCGTGGGAGAGGAGCTAGTGCTGTCTGATCTGTATTACGATGATGACGAGATGGACTAGAGATGTTTTAATGTCCATAGACTCATGTTATTTTGTATTCTCTTTTGTATATTTATATATAAGCTCATGAGAGCTTTTTGGTTTTAAACTCTTATATTTCTGAAACTCTTTTGAACTTTACTTTAGGAAATGCGCATTTCCTTCTCTTTATGATTTGTCTGATTGGGAAAAATGTAAACAGGCTTTGGATAGTTCAAATTTTAAACGTATCCATGCCAAATTTTTATTAAATATTAAGTTTTCCGCTGAAATCTGATTTTAAATGATTTAAAAGGAGTCGGGTCTTCACACCCACAATAGTTTTACTTTTACTTTTATTTTATTTAGAAATTATAAATAAAAAAAAATTAGTAATTGAAATTAATTAGTAATGGCATGTGAAAAACTCTTGAATTTGTATTGGAATAAATTAAGTTTAGTGTTAGAAATCTCTTCAACTTCTAAAAAAAATACTATAAGTCAAGATATCCTTCATCCAAGGAGTGCCAGCTAGTGAAGAAATTGAGAATACTCTTTGTAAATCAGTTCTTTAATTTTATACCTTTTTTTTTCAATTCTTTTTTTAACTTTTGTTTTTTTTCTGCCACATATTTTTCGTATGGTATTAGAAGAAATTGAACCTCAATTCCATCCAATTATCATTGCTTTTAAAAAACTTTGAACTTTTTTATTTTTTTTACCGTTTGTTTTCAATTTTTTTTAGCTTTTTTTTTCTGCCATATATTTTCGGTACAGTATCAGAAGAAATTGAACTTCAATTCCATCCCATTATCATTGCTTTTAAAAAAACTTTAACTTCTTTAAATTTTTTTTTTTGTTTTCTTTTGCCATATATTTTTCATACAATACCAAGAGAATTGAACTTCAATTCCATTAAATTATCATTGCTTTCTAAAACTTGAAGTTCTTAAATTTATAATAATTTATTCATCTAAATTAATATTTTTTTAAGGGTAAATTATCTATATAGCACTTTTTCCACCCCTCTTTTAATCAATAGTCATATATCTCAAAATTTGACTTGGTAGCCACCCAATTATTGAAAGTTACTTAAATACCCTCTCAATCAAATCAAATTTATTTTCTCAAAATTTTCTCTTTCCTCTCTCTTTTCACGTGCATGTCATATTCCATTTTTTTTCTTTTCTCACCAGACCATCTATCTTTCTTCCTCATTTCTTTCAATTTTTCTCTCATTATTTTTAAACTCACATCTTTTTTTTCCCTTCGGAATCTCTTCATCTTCAATCACCATTTTCTTCCATTTTTGTTCAATAAATCTTCAAAAACATGTATAGATCTTATGAAAACCTTGCAAAAAAAGTTCGTTTTTTTTTTCGTTTTACTTCATTTTTCCCTCATAAATTCTAGATCTATGTGTTTCTTGTAGATCTAGAAAAAAAAATTGTTCTTACTTTTTCTTTCATTTTTTTCTCCATAAAAGTCTTAGATCACTTTGAGCTTGAAGATCTATAAAAAAACATAGATCTAATAGAAGGTATGTTTTTTCTTTTGTTAAATTTTATTCCTTTCACGTCTCTTGATTCTTATGAACTTTTTCTATATTCTGAAAAATATTTCTGTTTTTAGTTCGTTCAGATTTGTAGAACATGGATTCTGTAATATACGTAATATACATTGTGTCTCGTTTTTGTGTAAAATATTTTGTAACTCTGTATTATATATAATATACATTCTGTCTCGAATTTGCTAAATGTATATTCTATAATATATGTATTATATCGTTGTGTCTGTTGGTTTAAATTTATATTATGTAATATATGTAATATACATAACTATGTGTTTTTTTTCAGTTCGTTCTGTTGTTTTACGAAATGTATATTCTGTAATATACACAATATACGAAAATGACGAGGGGTTAATGTACACGCCCTCCTTTCTTTTATGTTATGTTTTTTTTTGCTATCTGCACATTATGTAATATATGCAATGTACATTGTTTTGTCTGTTTGCATATTAAATATCTTTTCGTATATTAAGTATTGTGCATTAACACTCTTTTGTTTTTCATTTACTGATTAAATAGCATGTATATTACGTATATTACATATATGTTATATTTTCTCAAATGCACTTACAAAATGGAGGACGATGTACCCGATATACCAGAAGACAAAACATTTACATCAAAGGACGATTTATTAAATATACTAAAAACGATTTACAAAATTGAATGAAAATCGAAATATGTAGTATAACACATCTACACAAAATATTAAAAAAGTAAAAATATATTGAATGCAATAAAAACTATAAACAATATACTTATGTAAGGCCCTAGGTTTTTATTAAGATGGTTAATTATAAATGTCCTTTTTTGTTGTTTGTTAATGTGTTTGATGTTAATTAATCTATAAATTATTTACTAAGTTTACTATAGTTAAGGTAATTAATTGGAAAAGAAAACTTAACCATAGTTAGGATTAATGGAAGTTAGGAATAAGTTTAACTATAAGTTAATAGTTAGTGGTTGTGAGTTTTTAAGAAAATTAAGTTAATGGCTTGTTAGCAAGAGGTGGAAGTGTTAAGGAGGAGGTGTTGGCTTGTTAGTAAGAGGTGGAAGAAAAGTGGGGATTTTAACTATGGTTAATTAAGGAAGAAGAGCTAGTTGGCAAATAAGACTTAGGCAAGGACTTGTTAGCAATAAAAGGAACTTGGAAGTAATTTTATGAGGTGGGAGGACTTTTCGGCAATTAGAAACTTTCATTTTCAGCCACACTCTTAATATATATAATGGAATTAAGAGAAAAAAAAGACAAAAACAAACATCATCTTCTTCATTCTTTCTAGCCCACCCTTGGCCCCATTGAAGACAAGAGGAGAATTTTCTTTGCTTTCAATTTCTTCATAGTTCTTGGTGAAATCAAGTGAAAGTTGGGTGATTTGTTGAGGAAACATCAAGCTAGACAAGTTTTGGGTGAAGAATCTAGTGATTAGAGAAGCTAAGGTAAGAAAACATCATGGAAAACTTAAGATTTCATCACCTAGGTTGTAGAATTTTCTTGTTTCTCTTGAGTTTGTTTGTTAAGTCTTCTTCCTCTAAGTTAAAGCAACTTTTAAATTCTAGAAATAATCTTTCATCAAACTTGTTTCAAACCCGAGGAATTTCTATTTCAAATCACAACTTGTTTCAAGAAGCCATGGAAGAACATAGGCTTAATACTTCATTAAAGACAAATTTAAGCTTTCTAGTTTTCTTCCAAATTGAGTTTAATTAACTTTCCATTTGGTAACTTTCAATTCTAGAATATATGTATGCCTAATTATATATGTAGCAGAGGAAAAACAACTTGGAATGGCAAGCCATGATATATTTAAAAACCCCCAAAGATTTGCCGAAAATTCTGACTTTTAAGGAGCTAGTTTGTGTCTTTCAAATTGAACCGGGTTTTGGATTTTTCTTAGTGGTTAATTTCTGAAATTTTATGATATTAGTGAACTTAATAAGTGTGACATGATTGTTTTTGAAGGAGATCGAGCTTAAAGCGTATTTTGCAATGATTAACAAGGTGAGAATAAAACGGGCTCGAGTGACAAAATGGTTGGATGATTGTTACTTTCGGAATGAGTTTGGAGTTTTGTTTACTGATGAGAGGGAATGATATGAGACCTTATTTCATGGACTTAAAAGTAGGAAAAGGAAAGGAATTGAGAGGAAGGAAAATCGATATGTCATTCTAGTAACGGGTTGACTGAGGAAACAATACTAGTGAAATGGACTCTACTCTAATCATACTTATATTTTGATATTACTTGCTCATATTTATCAATGGTTACTAGTAGTGTCAAGTGAAAGATTGAGTCATATACTGATTGGGTTATATTTATTTATATGCTCGATGTGTTATAAGCTAACGACTGATGAGTGTTACGAAACTAGCATGACTTGCTTTGTTTGATAGTGTAAAGACCCGAAATTTCTCTCAACTTTAAATCAGAAATAAACAATGGAAGACTTGATTTTATGAAAATTCGGCATAGTTCCATTTGTATTTTGATCGAACCAAAATCTGAATACATTGTTCACAAGAAGGAAAAGCGGTAAAAATATAGAAATGCGTATTTTTGACAATTTTAAGTTCTCAAAAAGACTTAAAACACCATAAAACAGACAAAGGCTCTTCTGAGCCCAAAATAACACAAATAATCCAAAAGAAAACAAATAAAGTGTTTCAAAGTAGCTAAAGTTCATGCATTCCTAGAATGCTCAAAACGATCATGTCCAAGTCCAATCCATCATCCCGCGATCACGCAGCACCACCACCTCTACCTCAGGTCGTATCTAGAAAAATTAAAGTGTGGCAACATTAGGCATAAAAATGCTAGTGAGAGTAAAATGGAGGCATGTAATCCTATGGACGAATTTTAGATCGAAAATTGTGTCCAAAGTCCTAGCATGCTCTTTACTACCCATTCTATACTCCCAAACAACTTATACCCAGTTTTCAATTTATTTCCCAAATTCACATCCCACATGTCACCGAAAGAACCATTCTTACCATCGATCATCAATCACAATGAACACACATTTTATTCCCAAGATCATTAGAGTAAAATACAACTATCGACAACTTTCATAATTAAACAATGCAAAAATAATTAGCAATAGCCCTTACTCATAACACTCATGTACTCCATCTAAAGAGTTCGAGTACATTCATAATTTCCCAATCAAGTGATACATATACTCCATCTAAAGAATCCGAGTATAGTTCATTATTTCACATTTATGTAACACACATACTCCATCTAAAGAATCTGGCATGGTTTACAATTTCCCATCTAAGTGATACATATACTCCATCTAAAGAATCCGAGTATGGTTTAAAATTCCACAAATTAAAGTGTTTCCACTAAAGTTTTCAGACCATGAACATATCAAAAAGTAAAGTACGCCCGTAAGAACAATAAATTACAACCATTAACAATTCTACGAAAGGTAGGAAATTTCTCTAATAGTCATAAAGTAATAATCAAAACCGGAACTACTAGAACCACTAACGACATAGCCGAACTCTTAGTTCCCATAACCAAACTCACAATCCCACCCTTATACTTCACTTTTCTTAAAAACCTCTTATGAAACTTTCCTTTCCCAAGAACTGCTCCGAACATTTCCAATTTATCTCTAAACCACCAATTTCAACCGTAAACTTAACTTATCATTCCGGATTTCTATCTAAGACTCTGAAACAATTTCAAAGTATAAAACACAAACACTCACACCCAAAGTCATCTAAACATCCAATATCCTCTTAGGATCCCAAATTTCACATTCCCTCTTAAACTCGATCAAACAACTCGTCATGCAATCCATACATAAAACTACACACAACCACTTTAAACTCATCTTGAAAACGTAGTCGATCCTTAAAGTCGGAGGATCGAATTAGCGAACGGTTACCGAAACCTACAAATTAATTACACCTATCATGTATTAATTTCACAAATTAAACAACGACCGATACGTAAATTATTAAAACATGAAAAAAGCCCGGTAATGGACCATATAGCTAATTCCGGTTTTTAGGAAATTTAGGTATAATACGGGTTGATTTTAGGCACTTTTTAGGTAGATTCAATCAATGGGTAAATATATTTATGAGGTTAGGGCTTGAATCTTCCATCCAAATCGAAAGGAAAAATGAAATTAAACATGGAAATTTCAAATTGACACCCAGTACCTAGGCATTGATTAATAGGGTCAGGTTTCTAGCTTACTTTGATAAATGGTTTAAAGTAAATCAAGCAAAACACTTCCAATTGAAGTTCCGACCACAAAATCTTCAAATTGTACGAAAGGAAATGAAGATTTCGTCTTGAATCTTTATTTAAAAACAAAAACTAAGAAAAAACTCAAATCTTACTTTTCTAGGGTTTCTCTTGGAGAGGGAGATGATCTCTAAGAGTAGGATAGAAAGAACGCCCTCGCCGGTAACTTTCCAACACACTAAAAATCGTCACGATCCGTCGAGAAATGAAGAAAACCCGAGCTTCACTATAAACCTAGGGGCGTCGGCCATAGAGGAAGGAGAGAAGGAATTTTTGTGTTTTGTGATTTTTGGAAGATGATGAATAGTGATTTAGGTTTTAAGGGTTTTTCCTTTTGACCAAAATACCCCTCCTTTCTCCTTTCTCATTTCTCCTTAACTAAGGCACGCCCTTGTATCGTAATTAATCCTAATCAACATCTAAGGTAATTAATTAACTAAAAGTGATTAATGATTATTAGTTGGCCTTGGCCCATTAATAATCATTAATGACCCAAACCTTTAAATTTTAAACAAACGGAATTAAAACCTAATAACAAATAAAACTCCTATTTAATAATTATTGATTCTAAAATTAATTACTTTAAATTAAATGCATTAAAAATATAAAAAAATTCACCTCAAAGTAACGGGACGTTACAGATAGCCATGCGGTCGTAACCTATGTAATGGTGAATAGATGTTGGAAGTTACATATGGTTACCGTGGCGGTGTGAGAAAGGCTCCGAGGCATTGTGTGGTTGATGGGCAGTAAGCTAAGTGGCTACAGAGATAGCCTAGAAGTGTAATGAGAGAAAGCTCGAGAGGCTACAAGGATAACCTCGTGGTTATGTGTGGCTACAGAGATAGCCTAATGTTTATATGCGACAATTGAGATAGCCTTGTGATTGAATTTTACATATTGAAATGATTTCCGAGATATGCGTAGGAAGACACGTGCAAATGAAAGCAAGTTACGACTTCGTTTAATACTTAAGAAAATGCTATCAATACTTGTGTTTGTTTGAGGTTCCATGACTTTATTACATCCATGCCTTGATCTTTTGTCACTTTGCATACATCACATTCAAATATTTCATCACTTGTCTCATTTTATTATCACTGAGTGTCATGCTCAAAGGTGCTCTATATCACCTTTCAGGCAATGACAAAAGTCGTGGTCGGGGCAAGGCAACTGGTGCGCGTTGAGGCTTTGAGGAGTGGACTTTTGGAATGACTTATGTACTTTAAGACTTAGGGGTTTTGAAAGAAGTTTTGTGTCGATTTGAACTTGAAGTTAATATGACATTTTTTTTAAATGTGTATATATGAACATGTAAATGTCTTATGTTTATTTATGAAAAGGGTAGATGTGCCTATTGTTATAAAACAAGGAATTTCTGTCAATATAGTTTGAAAATCCGTCTTCAGGTTATTTTATTATTGAGTTTTTAGTTGAGATATTAAGGGTCCACGCTTCCGCCTTGCGTACTAGTGGTTTCTGCTTATTTATTAAGCCGGGTCGTTACAATTTAATATTCTAAAAACTGGGCAGGAAAAATTCATTAGGAAAGAAAAAATGTCCAAAGTGTCAGACATACGTAATATACAGATCTGTCAGAATGTCAGTGTCAGACTGTACCCGATATACGGAAAGGGAAAATTTGGTATATTTAAAATTTGAATAAGAAAAAGTGGCTACTCCCTTTACCTTTAAAAAATATGGCTATTTTGTTAAAAGTGGCTTCAAAAGTGGCTATTTTGATTTTTCACCCTTTTTTTAATCACATAATTTGATCAAAAAGTGATTATTTTAAAACTTTTTTTTTTAATTTTCAAAACTATTGATCTTGATTGTTCAAAATATTATATGACTACACTCGGTTGCATAAAATTTTATCCATATTATATTTGATTTATTGATTACATTTATGATAGAGTCATATTATTCTCGAAAATTAAAGTTTTTATGAAATGAGACAAAGTAACTAGTAAAGGGTTAAGGATTTGAGCGGCTTCGATTTTTTTTTAGAGAACTTGAAGTATTGTGAGGATTAATAATATTATTGTTAATTTTTTTTTATCTTTGTTTCATTCTCCTTTATTCATTATTTAATATTCATCAATATTTCTATACTTATTTTTATTTTTTAATAAATCTCATGCAAGGAGGTATGGAATTCATATTGATCAAAGATCTGGAGCCTTTCCAACGAATCTGGACACTTAAATTTACAGTTCTCCGTAAGAATCGCGTTGAAATATTCAACTAAAAAAATGAAAAGGAGAAATACTAAATTTGGTGAAAGTTATTATCATGGATGAAGAGGTATAATTCTTCAGTCTATTACATAATTATTCTTTAAGTTTCTTTCTTTTTTTTTTTTTTTTTTTTTTGAGTATCTACAATGACATTTTAATGAAAAAATATTTAATATTTAACTAAATAATTATTCTTTAAATTTTTTTTCTTTTTAATATCTGCAATGACATTTTAATGAAAACAATATTTAATATTTAACTAAATATAAGTTCCTATTGACTATTATAGACTGTATTTAACTTCTTCATTATTTTTTTTATTGTGGGTATATAAACTTATTTTCTTACAAATAAAAACTTAAATAAAATATCAAATGTTGGAAAATTTCTCTTGAATTATTTTCTTTTAATTAGTTCTATTTTTGGCATATAATTTGATAAAAACTTAATTAACTTTTTTTTAATTTTATAATTTATGGTATGGAGATATTGTTTTTGAACAAATATTCATTTAATGATATCCTTAATTTAATGCCTATTGACATGATTTTCTTACCACCTTGTAAATTAATTATTGCCAAATATTTTTGGTTAACTATTTTGTAGTCTCTGTTATATTTATTTGGTAGTATAAATTTTAAAATTAAAGAAGTTAAAAAAAATTGCATTAAATATAAAGAAAATCAACTACATATAATTCATTGAATTAATAAAGTATAAAATAATTTAAATCTTAAAATAGAACATTATAATATGTTTAATAGTTGAAAAATTAATAAAACAAAATTCATTTCTTTATAAATTTATAAAGCATGAAAAAATCAAACAATAAAATGTTAAATCTTTTATGTGAATGAGTTGGCTACACACTATCATTCTCCTTTTTAGTTGGCTACACACTATCATTCTCCTTTTTAGTTGGCTAATTATTATTCCACCATAGATTCCTCATCTTGGTTTGGAAAAACTATATTTCAAGCAATTTCAATTGGCAGACATTTAATGTTCCCATATATTGGCCTCTTTTCCTTTGAGTTTAAATGGATCCACCGCTTAACATATTTGGATCATCTTTTGAGAGTCATTTGTTTTGTGAAGAATATACTACACTGTTTTATTTGTTTATTTCTCTTGGTGGCTACTGCAAGATTAAAGATCAAGTCTTTGTGAGTTTTTTGTTCTCTTGTAAATCTTTGAGAGCTTTATTGATTCTTCAGGAGGAAGTATTCATCTTGATTATACAAGGAAGGGGGTTCCTTGATCCAAATCCACAAGGGGAGCTTGTGGTATGATCGAAACAAGAACATGAGGTTCTTGATTCAAAAAATCATAAGGTAAGCTTGTGATCGAATCCTTCGACGACGTTGTTGTTGCAAAGAGTAATCAAAGACAAAAACAAATAAGTGAGTTCTTTTTATTTGTTCTTTTTTATTTAAATATTTGTATTGAACGACTAACGATTCTAGTGGATTTTTTCTAGGCGAGGCCCCGTGAGTTCTTACCAATTGGAGGTTTCTCATGTTAATCACTTCATGGTGTTTTTCTCTTTTCTTTATTATTCTGTCTTTTACACTTAAAAGCTGCAATCAGTCTTTTAACAGTCAAATCCGTATGATAGAAATCATTCTAATATAATCTTGTTCATTTGTATCCTCAAACCGAAATTAATCAGAACTAAAGTGAGAATTAGGTTCTAAAAAAGTGGTATCAAAGCGAGTTCACTTAAATTATTAGCGAGATCTTGGAATATTTTTAACCTATTTTGTGTTTTGTGTAAGGATGTCGAAGAAGAAGAGAAATCAAAAGTTCATCAAAAGGAACAAAAATTTCATCTCCAAATTTTCCGATAAAAAGAAAGAAATTTGTTGTAAAGATTGCAATGGATTTGAACACATTGGAGTACAATGTACTAGCATTTTAAAAAAGAAGAACAAAGTCACATCCTTGAGTCATGGTGAATCAAAAGAAGAAGAAAACGGTATAAGTAATGTGGAACGTATTTCATCTATTATTGACGACTCTATTGATGTGCAGGGATCAAGTTTAAAAGTTAATCTATTAGAATCCCAATATGAAAATGAAATTGATGTATCCGAGGGTAAGGAAGATTCCATTGAAGAAGCCTACACCAAATTATATGAAGAATTTCTCAAAAAGTGTGCAAATAGCAAATCATTGAATGAGAAAAATAAGGCATTATCAAAGGTAAATGATGATTTGATTTCCAAGAATGAGATTTTAAATACTTTACTTCTTGAAAAAGGTAATGAATTAATCGATATAAAATTTAAATTGGAAGATACCAATAAAGCTATAGATTTGTTAAACTCTGTTGCTAGGAAACTTGATTATTTGTTGAGTACAAGAAAAGATTTCAAAAATGATAAAGAACTCGATTATGAAGGAAACTTCTCTAAGAAGGTCACTAGTTTAATCAACCCTCAGACAGTTACAACAGTCCCATGCACAGACAAAAACTGTTGGAAAATTGACTAAGGAGAGAGGTAAAATGAATATTTATTCGAATAGAATTTGTAATTCTACCTCTTGGTAGAAACCTGATTATATTACAAATATGAAAAATCCAGAATTGAGACAAAAGACAAACTCATTTGTTAATTCACGTAAATTCATTCTAATTTATCTTTTTTGTGGATGTCATGGTCACATTAGACCAAATTATTTTAAATTGAGAAATATTTTGAGCAAAAATCGAGCTAAATATTCGCCCAATTTTCAACATTCCATTTCTAAACAAATTTGTGTTAGAAAGGATGAAGTAAAAAATTTCTTTGTTCACAAGTGTGTGAAAATTTGCACTTTCAATCCTTGGCTTTATAACTTTTTTCTTAATCTTTATTATTGAAAAAATATATATATTTTACCTCTTTCATAAATTTTATTAGAATAAATTTATAAGAATTGTGCCATGCACGTCAAAGATAAATTTATTTCAACATATTATTATTATATTTTGTCTCAAAGTGATTTGATCAGACTTGCATGTGTTTGTAGCTTGACACATGGTTCTTGAAAACGTTATTTTTTTCTCAATATTTCAACTTTTAATTGACTTTTATTTTTCAAGGGCACTATTGAGATCCTCCAAAGTCTTCACACATTTCCAAGCAATTAAAGTGTTTTAGGTGATAATGCTTTAAGATTTTCTCATTCATTTTCATCATAATTCCCTCTGTTTTTACACTTTTGAATATGAATGTTAACTTGTTTTATTACCTTTGCTTCTTTGGTCCCTAATAATCTTTGGTGTAAAATCTTTTTCTTAACAAGGGAGTTGTTTGATTTGTAGGGGAGAAGAAGTATCTATTAAGAAGTTTTTTTGTTTTGTTTTGCAGGTTTTATGTGAAAGTTCTGTTTTTTTAAAATAGTATTTATTAGGGGGGGGGGGGGTTATTTTCTCTAGATCATTTGTTAAATTTCTCTTATTTTTTCGTGCTTCCGCTATCTTTGATTTTGTCTTTACTTGTTTTTCTTTAATTTACATTTTTTCTATCTTTGGTTTTTCCAATCTGGGATGGGAAATTTTATTATCATTTGAAAAGATTGTTTTTTTGTTATGATGTAACACCCCGTCACGAGAAAGTTAAAAATCAATATTATTTTATTAAATAATATTAATCAGGCTTGATCGATTAATTAGAACAAAAATATCGTGTTATTTCAAAAAGGGTATTATGGTACTTTTTCCCGAAAAACCTCAAAATTTCAGCCTTGTGATTTGATTAATATTTTGACATGAAATTGATCGTCTTGATGTCAAAATTCCAACGCAACTGACGGTTTGTCGTTCTGAGACCCCGTGATCAAGTTATAAACGTTTTAAGGTGAGTGGTAGTTTCGTAAATATTGCAACTCGAGATTTTAACCTAAGATGACACCCCATTTATAATATTCAGAATTTTGACTCTCTTCTCTCCCTCTCATGGAATTATGGTACTTTTTCCCGAAAAACCTCAAAATTTCAGCCTTGTGATGTGATTAATATTTTGACATGAAATTGATCGTCTTGATGTCAAAATTCCAACGCAACTGACGGTTTGTCATTCTGAGACCCCGTGATCAAGTTATAGACGTTTTAAAGTGAGTTGTAGTTTCGTAAATATTGCAACTCGGGATTTTAACCTAAGATGACATCCCATTTATAATATTCAGAATTTTGACTCTCTTCTCTCCCTTTGAACTCCCGGGTTCTTCAATCGTTTGGTTGCCAGTCGATCGTCGTTTTGCATTCCGATTTGTGGATTAGAGAGGTTGGGAATCGTCTTTCCAATCAAGAAGGTAAAAATTCTCTTCCTTTTTAATTCCTAATGTCGCTGCCCCTTTTAGGGTTTGTTGGTGATGTTTTCTGTCAAATCTTGTTGTTAGGTGCTTGTCTTGATCGTGGTTGGTTGATAGGCAAAGGTTTTGATTCGTTTCCGTGCTTTCCTATCATTGGGTGAGTGATTTAGATAAATTTTCTTACTTTATTAAATCTGAAAATTTGTGTTAGTTATCGAATTGTGAGTTTCTTCAACCATGCCTAAAAACCCATCCCTTAATACTTCTTGTTTTATAATCCTTGGCCTAAACCTTAATAGGTATTAATGTCCTTTGCCTAAAACCAAAACTCATCAAAACCGATCACCCAAACTTGAAACTGAGACCAAACCATGATCTAAAGGCCACGGTTCAGGCATGGCAAGGGGACAACAGCGCCGTGACTGTCCCCTTCCCAACGGCGATCCGTTCGTCGATTGCTTTTTCCCGTTCTTCAAACTGTTGAACCTCAAACTTTTTGTACCTTTTTGGGACTGTTTTAGCATGTAATTTAATTGTTTAGGACTTTCGTTTCAGGTCTGGACCGTAGTGGAAAGTAGCACAAAAAATCAAATTTAGCGAATTACAAGGTGAGTTAATGGTTTAATCAACGGTGGGGTTTTAGAGAATTCTAAGGCTCTTACCATATCTAATTCTATTCTTTATATTTAATTATGATATTCTAGAAATTTAGGATGAGAAACGATATTGGAAACATCGAAAAATAATCGGGAGAACAGATTTTTGGGTTGGAACTAGTTTAGGCACTTTTCTACGGAATTTGATGTTTTTAGTTTCGAAATGGTTCTGATTGGTTATGGATTCAATTCTGGAAATTTTTAGAGATATTTAGGTTCATTTTCCTTGAGTTTTGAGTTAGGAAGCATAAAAGTGCATTTTTCGATATTTCGGCAGTTTTCCTGTTTTTCGGCATTTTTGTGAAATGAATGCAATCTGATTGGGCTTCTGTATTTTAATATTAAATATTGATTTTGAATTAACATTATCGTCTGTATAATGTAGTTTGTGGTGATATGGATGACCGGTTTGAACATGCTTACTAGTGTTCAGGCGAGCTCAACACTTAGTCATTTTAGTTATGGAAAAGTTCATAACCGAGTACTAATATTCATTGCACTCGTAAGAATGATACATTGGAGGATTTTTAGTTATAGTTGAGGCTATAACCAAGTACTAAGAAGTGATAGTAGTCTCGAGGGACCGCCTTCTTAGTGGTTTGTTAAATTGATTGTTTGTAAATTAAAGAATTCTAGTTGTTCGGAATGTCAGTAAAGATGTTGGGAGTTTGTGAATGATATGTCTTGGGTAAGAAACTAGCGAAAGTTGTCTATCCATGTAAGTGAGATTTAATGAAAAACCTCGAATATGGAATTTAAGTTAATTGCCTATTCAGTTGAGATTGAGATTAAGTGACGCTTTGAGAGTAAGAGATTTTGAAGAGTGATGAGTGCTTGGGACTCGGTTTGAATTGTTAGAGACTATTTAAGACTTCATCTTTGATTAAGTCGTTTTCTCACTGGCTTTAACCTCACAGTGCTATCTATTTTTTTCAGGTAACAATGGACCGAGTGGTGGCGGTTGATGAAGTGGAAGAGATGAGAGTTCATGTCGAGTTGGCGCCGGTTTATTTATTCATTATTATTTATGAATAAAATACAGATTTTATCTTGGTTTCATTTGGTTATCGAGACTTTATTTTATATGTTTTTGAGTTGTGGGATTTGAGAATATGTTTTGGATTATTGTTTTGTTTTAAAAGGTTGAACTCCGGAGTTATTGTTTTTATTTAAGTATTTCTCGATTTAGTAAACTTGCATGTTTTTAATAAAGGATATTTATTGAGTCTTCCGTTGTTTTAAATAAATATATTAATTACTCTGAAAGGTCGGGTCTTTACAAATGATCTCTCTTTCATGTGGAGTTTTTGTTTGGGGGGAGATTTTTTCTCAACTTTCAAATGATTTAATTGATCTAATTCAAGAAGAACAAATTTACATTCAATTTATTGTACTTCGATACACAATTGCAAAAAAAATATAATATATATTTTATGCATAAACTTAAATAAATATTTATATATACTAATATTAAAGACAACTTTAATTAGATTTTAGCGTTGAATAATCTTATTCAAATTTATAGGTGCAGCGCATGTGTATCAATTGTCTTGATTATTTAAGGGATTTTAAATATTTGAATAGAGCAATATTGATTGTATTTGGTTTTCTTTGAAGTTTGAGAAAACATCACACCATCTTTAAGTAACTTAGTCGATGATGAAATATGTGATTTAAAAAATAAAGGATGGTTTTGTAATTTAGTTTAATATTAAGGCCTTGTTTACTAATCGGAAATGGAAATGAGGGATAGAAATGAAAATTTTCATTCCCTTTGATATTGTTTACCAAGAGATGGAATGATTGTCAATATATATGAAAACCACCTCAAAATAAGAAATCACTCTCCTGAATATGAGGTAAATCCCATTACATGCAAAAGTTAATCAATACAATTCTCTTTCCTTATTCCATGGGACTCACATTTATCTATTAATTATCTTCACATTATCTCTATTAGACTTTACTTTTTCCCCTCATTCTTTCTCTTCCCTAAAACTATTTATTTAATAAAAAAATAATTTTAATTTTGTTGATAATTAGTTTACTGGTCAATTATTTAATTTTAATTATTAATAATTTCTTATTTTCATATAATTTATTACTATTAAATTAAATATAATAAACTAATTAAATTTTATGCACTAATATATTTTTTAGTTAATATATTTTCAATTGTAGTAGGAAATGGGTAATCTAGTTTTTATAATAGGTCAGAGTAAACAGTATGAAAGAAATCTGATTCTGATTCCAAACAAAATTTAAGTAAACAACATCAAAAGAATTATGATTGGTTTTCATTCTTACTCATTAACTTTTTAATTATTCCTTGTAGGTAGACGAATTAAGCTTAAGAGTTTGTTTTAGAACAAATTTTAAAAGTTTGTTCTATTGTTGTTTTAAGAGTAATATATGTATAATTTAATATTATATATTTGGATGATATTACATGTAAAAACATTCAAAGAGAAGCTTATAGCATTTTCATGGAATACCAAACGACAGTTTTATAAGAATGAAAGAATGACTATTCTATTACATATATCATTTTTTTTAACTAAATCTCTACGATTCAAAAACTACCGGAAACACCAGTAGTATTAATTTTTGTAGCCAAATTCAATGGCCCCAAAGCATTTTAACCATTGCAGCAGTCGCCTCCCCTTTTCTTCCTTCCGGTTTCATTCCTTCAAAACAATTAATTATAGGAAATAATTCAATATCTTTCAACTCTTTTGAAGAAGAGCATACATCTTTAATGGAATCCCCATCATCAGATAAGGAAGAGTAATACACCTCTTCATCTTGATCGATCAAAGGAAACACAGTTAATTCATCGACATTCATACCATAACAACCTTTCAAAAAAGGATGATACAAAAACATTTCAGCAGTCAATCTAAACTTGGTTTTCCTCACAAAACAACCTTTCAGAAATTCCTTCCCTTCCTTTGAAATTGTTGATGGAATGTTTGGCAATTCTTTATCATCACTAATCAAACGAAGAATATCCTCCGTATTCAAATTAGGCCAAGGGGCGTTCCTGGTAAGCATCTGAAGCACAACACAACCAAGAGCCCAAACATCAGAAGGAGCCTCTTGAACATTATACACAATAGTTTCAGGAGCCATATACATTGCTGTTCCTCTCAAATACGGATCGATTTTCCGCTTATTCTTCGTAGTCCTCTTAGCCAATCCAAAATCCCCGATTTTCGCATCACAACCATATTGATTAGGGTTTGGCACGAGTAAGATATTCTCAGGCTTCAAATCACAGTGAACATAACTACGTTCATGAACATGAACTAGCCCTTGCAGAATTGCCCTAGTGTAACGTTTCACATTGATTTCTGGTAAACCACGACCACCGGATTTCTTGATTTGATCGGCGAGGGTTCCACCGGAAGCAAATTCAAAAAGCAAATTGTAAATCATCTCACCCTTAGCGGAATCAGTAATCTCTTCACTGAAACATTTGATCACATTAGGACAACCTTGTAGATTATCGAGAGCCTGCTTTTCCTTCTGTAAGTAACAAGAAACAGAAACCTCAGCGGATTTCACAGCCATTGTTGAGGGAAAACAACTAAATTTGGAATTGGGTTCCTTCAAAGTAGCAAAGAAAACTGACCCAAATTCTCCTTTCCCAATAAGTCTTCCTCTTTTCCACTTCCTTCCATCGCTCCAACTACTCATCTCTCTTACTTGTTCTTCTTCTTCCTCAGCTTTTCTCTTCATTCTTTCTTTCTCTTTCAACGGATTTAGGCTTCGTCAAGGGTTTAAGTAAATTTGTAGAAATTAGGGCTTTTTTTTAGAGAGGGAAAAAATATACGAAAGGGAATATGGGAAAGCGGACAAGTACGTACAAGTGTGTTAGTTTATATAGTTTCAAAAGGTTTCCTAATTTGAGTTTAGTCATTTTGGTCTTTGTATAATCATTGCTTCCTCCTCTAATATTCATATTTACACCAAAAATATTTTTAAAAAAATTCAATGACTATTTGATTTATATTTCAATTATTTATGTTCATTACTTTATGGTTTTTTTTTTTCACTGCATGTAATTTTTTAATATCTTTTGGTTAGATATATCATTTGAGCTCAGTGTATACATCAGTTTTCATATTAACCTATGAGATGGTATTCCATTTTCAACGTGGCTTTATTCTTACCGAAATTGACTCCAATGACATATTTTAGTTATGTAATTCATTTTTTGTCATTACTTTTATTTTATTCCTGAAATAACAGATTTAATTAATTATTAACATCAAGTCAATAAATTATTACTAATGAAAATTTTTCAAATTTAAATCAACGTATTAACTTTTAATAATAAAAGCAAAGTTTTAATTTTTCTTTTCATAATAAAGCAAAGTTTTAATTCCTAAAAACTAATTTAGATTATAATTATTCAACGTAAAAGTATAATGAGAAGTTTCATTATTTTAATTAAAATTTCAAAATAATAAAACTAACCCATTTTTTAATTATTATTTTTTAATTTTAAAAATTCCAATTAGAAACAGAAAATTCATTAATAATATTGATTATTAAATTAATAATACAAGATGAACTTTCTTTAATTGAATCAAACAGTTCATTAATTCACTACAAGAAAAACTGCTTTTAGCGACCTAATTTTAGCGTCCAAATTTGTGGGACGCTAAATAGTGACGAAATACGCCTCTAATGCGAAGTTTGACTTTTAGCGACACAATATATCGCTAAATAGCGTGATCAAATCTCGCATCGCTGAGATTGATGGTGCGTGTGAGCTTAGCGATACATTTCGTCACTATTTAGCGTCTTAAAAAAAGTCCATCGTTAATATTTTGACTTTAGAAATGGAGGGGAACTTCCCGCCAGAATAGCGTCTAACTTTGACCCTATATTAGGTACGAATTACGCTGCTATTTAAGAAACTGATTTTTCAAAGACTTATTTCGTCGCTAAAATTGGCGGGAAATTTTCCCTCCAATATTTTTTTGCGGGAAGCGTTCCAGCCTAATTAGAGACGCATTTTGTCGCTAAAAATGATAGTAAGAAAATTATAAATGGGTGTGCAGAATCACTAAAAAAAATAAAACCTCATTAAAACTTATTCCCGAGAGAGAGAAAATGCATGAGTGGATGTATGTCCGTTTGATTGGAGGGTTTCTCAACGACGAATTTGTTGCCAGAGTCGAAGAGTTTGTTGAATTCTTTCAATCCACGATGATTTTTTATAACAACGAACAGAAGATACGATGTCCATGCAAAAAGTGTAGAAATAAGAAGATGTTGTCGACAGATGATGTGAAGTTACACTTGTACAATTGTGGTTTCGTTGATAATTATTATCATTGGGTGTATCAGGGAGAATCTGCGAAAATGTTCGATGCAGTGAGGGGCGAGTGATATCGAAATGAAGGATGCAGCTTGCAGTTCAATTAGAATGTGAATGATAGTTCTAAAAACATTGAACATCAGTACGGGCAGTTAGAACAAATGATATTTGATGGATGCGGTTATCAGGGAGATGATCCTCATAATTTAGTAAATGAAGATTTAAATCCAGATACACAAAGAATGTTTCTGATGGGTGTCGAAACCACCAAAAATAATAAACTTACTCTCGGGATTTAGAATTCTGTAGTAGTGGTGAGTAAGGTCGATCTCCACAGGGAATTGGGAATTAAATTAAAGTTAACTAAAAATTGGGGGTTTTGAGTTGTTGTTTATAAAAATAAAAAGAAAACAAAATTAAAAAGAATAAGAAAATCAATAGAGAAAGCTTCCAACTAAAGGTTAATCTCGGTTATGGTTCATTAATTTGATCATCGATTACTAAACATGCATTCCTAAATTCTTCTCTAACTTGGTTGGAAATCATCAAAACCAATCAACAATTTATAAGTGCTCTTCCTTAACTTTTCGATAACCAAGATATGATCATTGATTATTTTCCTAATTAACGGATAACCCTAGAATACAATACTAAGATTTAACCCATTAACAACATTAAGAAGAGAAGAACCCAATTCTAACTAACAAACACAGTACAACCGATTCATTTAAGTTAGATCATAAATTCCCATAACATAAATCAAAAAGCACTACAAAAAACTGTTAAATTGCGACCAGACATTTGCGACCAAAGGTATTGGGTAGTTTTGTTGGTGACCAGTCTGGTAGTAAATATGAAGTTTGACTTAAAACGACCATATGGTCACTTTTTTGCGACCAAGTAAAGAATTAGTCATAAAAAATGGCGCGAATTTTTGGCGCGAAGAAAGTGACCATATGGTCACTACAAAATTACGACCATGTGGTCGCAATTTTGTGACATGGGTTATCATTTAGTAGCAAAAAAAGGCGCGTAAATTTGGCGGGAGAAAGGCTACCAAGTGGTCACAATTCAAAGTGACTATATGATCGTAATTTTGGTGACCTTTAGTGATCAATGGTAGCTTAAAAATTTGGCGAGAAATAAGCTACCAGGTGGTCACATTTTGAAGTGACCAAATGGTCGCACTTTTGGTGACCTTTAGTGACCACTGGTAGCTTAAAAAATTGGCGGGAAATAAGCTACCAGGTGGTCACATTGGGAAGTGACCAGATGGTCGCAAATGTTGTGATTTTAAGTGACCAGTGGTAGATAAACAATTTGGTGTGAGAAAAGCTACCAAGTGGTCACAAAAATAAGTGACCATGTGGTCGTAAATGTTGTGACTTGATGTGACCCAGGGTAGTGAGGAAAATGGCGGGAAATTTTGGCTGGAAAATGCGACCATTTGGTAGCAAAAATACAACCATTTGGTCGCAAATGAGCAGAGGAGTCCATTATAAAATCCCCTCCTCCCATTGTTTGTTAGCATTAAGAAAAAAGAAAATGAGAGAGTGGATGTATGTTCGTTTGATAGACGGGAATTTGAACGATGAGTTCGTGGCCGGGGTTAAACAGTTTGTTGAGTTTTCCATGACAACTGTCTATTATGAAAAGTATGGTGGAAAGCTACGTTGCTCGTGCAAGAAATGCGAAAATAGGAGAATCATACCGGTTACAGATTTGAAGGTTCATCTTTATAGTCGGGGATTTGTGCAGAATTATTATCAGTGGGTGTTTCAGGGGGAAACAAAGGAAATGTTTGACGCTGCATTACAAGAATCAAGACGATACGAAGGTAGCAGCTCGAATGTAGAGGTTGTTGCCGAAGAACGGAATGATGAACAATAGTATAGTCATATGCAGCAAATGATACTTGATGGTGCGGGGTATGAGGGCAATGAAAATTTCCGTGAAAGTTTAAACGTAGATGAAGATGAATGGGTTGTTGAAGAGGAAATGAATCCGGAAGCACGTAAGATGCACGAGATGCTAAAGACAGCCAGCCGACCATTGTACGATGGGTGTGAGGTAAGTCAACTTGCTGCTGCTACAGAATTTTTAAATATAAAGGCGTAGTACAACATACCTGGTAGAGGATTTGATTCGATTGCATCATGGTTTCGTCGATCTGCTCCAGAAGAAAATATTATGCCCCACAGTTTGTACGACACAAAAAAGCTAGTGGAGGGACTTGGATTACCCGTGGAGAAAATAGATTCGTGTCGAAACGGATGCATGATTTATTGGGATGTGGATGAGGACCTGCATCACTGTAAATTCTGTTTTCTTCCAAATTATAAACAAGGGAAACGCAGCCTCATTCCGTACGCCCACATGTTCTATTTATCGCTAACTCCACGTTTGCAACGGTTGTATGCATCAGATGTGACAGCTTTGCACATGAGATGACATTATGAGCATTCACAGGATGAAGGTGTTATGAGACATCCCTCAGATGCTACGGCATGGAAGCATTTAAATAATTGTCATCCTGATTTTGCACAAGATCCGAGAAACATCAGATTGAGCATATGCACGGATGACTTTAACCCGTTCGGGGCATACGGGGCATAATATTCAGTTTGGCCAGTCATGGTAACCCCGTATAACTTGCCTGCCTCGATGTCCATGCGAGACCCGGTGATTTTTCTAACAGTGATCGTACCTGGGCTGAAAAGTCGAAAACACAGAAACTGGATGTGTATTTGCAACCACTTATTGCAGAGTTGAAAAGGTTGTGGACTGATGGTGTTATGACGTACGACATTTTGAAGAAACAAAATTTCTTGATGCGCGCCGCGTTAATCTGGACGATCAGTGACTTCCCTGCTATTTAATGTTGTCAGGTATGTTGATCTTTAATTGCTTTCATATATATTTTTGAGTATGTGTTTAGTTTTTGTTATTTCTTTGCTTAGTCAGTAGTTAATTGTGTGAACCTCAATCTCGTCCTCTTAAAGGATGGAGTACGGCAGAGAAATACGCATGTCCACATTGCATGCTAGACACATATGCATTTTATTTAAGAAACGGTCTGAAAACTTTTTGGTTTGATTGTCACCTGAAGGGATGATTTACTAAATTAGCGGAATTTTGTTTAGTAAACTTATTAACATTTAATAACGGATCTATTAACATCATGCAATTTGTGATTAAAACACGAAGAACATGTAGATTCATGCTTTTATTTTCGAAAATTAAACCGGAACTTACATTGACTGATTAATGGAGAATCGGTTGGAGGTTTCTTTACAGCTTCAATTCCTCAGCAACACCAGATCTTCTACGCTATATCCCGATCGATCAAACGAAATTCGATTGTGGGATCGAACTTTAGAAGAAATTGGGAAGAAGAAAAAATATTTTTCTTCCCAACACTATGAGAAAATCGGCCAAGAGGAGGGAGAGGAGGAAGAGAGAGTTCCAACTTTCTATGGAATTGAATTGTGTGATTTATGAATGACCCAACCCTCCTATTTATAGGAAAATAGGAATCCTAATCACATTAGGATTAATCTATAGAGATAAATACAAAAAGAAAAAATATTATCTCTTCTTTTTATCTTGCAATTTCGAAAATGCATAGATAAATAAGAGATTATTTTCTTTTCTTTTCTTTTATTTATCTTGGGTAAATAAATCTATGTAATTATTTTAGGATATAATTCAAACAATTATCTCCTCCAAATAATCATATATGGCCGAAATTTACATGTATTAATTAAAAAAAAATTCTAATTTATTTAATTAATTATTTCGGGCCAATCCCAATTGGGTTCATTAATCCAATTGGGCTAGAAACTCTCTCTTAAATTAATAAGTCCAACTCAATTAATTTATTTATTAATTACCATTTAAATAAATATTTTATTTAAATAATTAATATTTTCTCCGGTCTAAATATTATCAAATTATATTTAATTATTAATTTCCATTTAAATAATTTTCATTATTTAAATAATTAATAATAAATATTATAATTATTAATTTTCATTAAATAAACTCATTATTTAATTAATAATTTTATTGACAATATTTTATTATTAATTAATTAATTTTAATTATTAATTTCCGTTCAAATAAAATTAATTATTTAAACAATTAATAATTGTTAATTAATTTCAAATTATTAATTACCATTTAAATATACTCAATATTTAAATAATTAATAATATCTAATTAATAATATTTCATTATTAATTTCATGTTTAAATAAACTCATTATTTAAACAATTAATAATGTTTATATTAATTACCGCTTAAATATACTCAATATTTAAACAATTAATATTGCCTATTTTAAGTAATTCACTTTACTTAAAATTTCCATTTCTTCTACTTGATTTCGCGACTACGATATTTGGGCTAGCATAGGGACCCGATGGACCTATAGATCATGGGCTTAATAATTAGTCAATTAAGTGATTAACTCATAATCGTTAATTACTTATTATCTAACTATGAATAATTCCACTATAGATTCATAGCTGAACTCCCCTCACTATAGATGAGTTATGTCCATTTAGTTTATCTTTTATTTATATCGTGATATTATCCTTCACGTGGAACCCTCATAATTACAAGCGGATAAATTTACCGTTTTGCCCCTGTAATTACCGCTTTATCCTTGTGTTCCCGCTGATTCTCCAATGAACTTTATCTTTAGTCGAACTAGAGATAAGATACTTCGTGATCAATAGAAGTCGTGACGTCACTTGTTCATGTCTCGAATCAGGACATCAAGGGAGTTTCCTAAAGTTCCTAAAATGTTTAGGTATCGCACCGATACCGTTAATTTATAGGAAAGTTATGAATTCCATCTCGTGAAAATGAGTTCCCAGCTACTTATCTAGTCATGTTCCCAAAACAGAGTGTATTGAGCGTTCTTACAGATCGCTCTCAACTATGTGAATCAAAGAACATAACTCCACAAATAGGAGTCCGCATTTCACTCAGGATTGAGATCTATCACGGTTGATAAACTTAATTTGATATTCGATTATTTCTCGTAAACGGTACTAATGAGAAATTTGATCGAACATCGTGGTCCTGTCTTATACAATCAACATTGCATATGATACTTCCATTTCATGTCTCCCACATGAATGATCAGGATTAGATCATTTGTCTATAAACAAAATGCGAAGTTATCAACAGTGTTACCAGGATAAGGTTCCCAAACGTTATCCATTTACTGTAGACACTTTTAAGTTACTCATCTCGACTTTAATCCTCTTGTATGACTCACATACTAAGTCGTGATTTCATAAGAGTAACT
Source organism: Gynostemma pentaphyllum (assembly GCA_028015215.1). Taxonomy (NCBI): domain Eukaryota; kingdom Viridiplantae; phylum Streptophyta; class Magnoliopsida; order Cucurbitales; family Cucurbitaceae; genus Gynostemma; species Gynostemma pentaphyllum. Next base: position 23,992,724 of record CM051348.1, read on the forward strand.
TAGGGTTTACTATTTGAATGTTTTGATATTTATATATTTCCATATATTCCTAATATCGTCAATTGAATCAATCTAGATTATATAAAGAACTTATGTTTATTTATTTAATTTATTCGAAATAAATTATTATAATTAAATAATTACAAGTTCTAGGACACCATTCCTAACATCACCATCTATTTTTGCCGTTGAATCATACTTTCCATTCAAACGGCAGTGACTGGAAGAAGGGTCAACGAGTAAGAAAATAAACCCCCCCGACAATGTATAGTGGAAGGCAGATTCTTCACGGTATAGATGCTATAGGGATGCAGAAGATTATACTAGACGGTGCAGAGAGTGCAAACAATACGGCTGGGAAAAACACAGGTTGGAAGAAACGAAATATTTTTTGGGATCTACTGTATTGGGAAGATCTACTGATTAGACACAATCTGGATGTAATGCATATCAAGAAGAATTTCTTCGACAACATTTTCAATACGATTTTGAACGTTCCGGGAAAAACGAAGGACAATCTGAAGGCACGTTATGATATACGGGAGATATGTCATCGTCCTGAGTTGGAGCCTAACGACAATGATAATTACGCAAAAGCAAAGTACATGTTGATGACGGATGAAAAGAAAACATTATTTGAGTGGATCAAATCCATCAAATTCTCGGACGAATACGTTTCGAATTTGAGTCAGTGTATACATAGTCAAAAACATATCATGTTCGGGATGAAAAGCCACGACTGTCATGTATTCATGCAACGATTGATGACTGTCGCGTTCAGACCGTTCCTAGTAAATAAACATTGGGAGCCGCTTGCACAGTTGAGTGTTTTTTTCAGGGACTTGACATGTACAAAGCTGATGGAAGCTACTGTCGCTTCAATGAGTTCAGAGATCGCTGTTATTATTTGTAAGTTGGAGCGAATGTTCCCACCTGGCTTTTTTGACTCCATGGAGCATCTTCCAGTGCATCTTCCATACGAGGCATTCTTAGGGGGTCCTGTACATTACCGTTGGATGTACCCATTTGAAAGGTAAGCACAGTTAATTTGTAATGTAAACGTATAAAGTACATTGATCGAATGTAAATTATGTTTTATACACATTGTACCCCCAGGTACTTACGTCGGTTGAAAAAGACGGTCAGAAATAAAGCAAGAGTAGAAGGATCTATCTGTAGTGCGTACCTGACGCAAGAGACTACCACATTTTGTTCATTCTACTTTGATCAACACACTGCAGAGCAGTTTCGACCAACAAAACGAAACATTGTCGAAAATTTACTTGAAGGTGTTGACATAAACGACTTGCCGATTTTTAAGGAACCTGGCATGACAATTGGAAGATCAATGCGTAGGCCGTTGACCAATTCTGAGTATCACGTAATGCAGACATACGTGCTATGCAACTGCGCAGAGATTGAGCCTTACATAGAGTGAGTTCGTAACTTAACATTATTTCATCGCATAAACAATTACAAACTATTTGCTAACTATTTTTGTAACATACAGATTATTTCTAAACTTATACGTTCAAATGACACGAGTTGGTCTTACAGCTGCTGAGGAGGAGTCAATAATCGACAAAGAGTTTCGTCCTTGGTTCAGTGCATACGTGAGTTATTTTAAATTGTCAAAAAAACCGTGGGAATTTGTTGAAAAAATTACTATCCTTCTAACATTACTGTATGTGAACAATGACAGGTTGACTCCCCTACATTACCGGTAGATGATCCTCGCATTATTTCTTTGGCAAAGGGACCTGGACGGATTGCAAGGTTGTATACTGGATACGTCGGTAACGGTTACAAATTTCAAACGAAGGTGCATTCAGTGAGCAGGGCAACAAACAACAGTGGTGTTTGCATAAAAGGTCATGTGTTCGGCACAAACGAAGACGATTACTTCGGAGTAATCGATGAGATTCTTGAGATTCAATACGCAAGTCCGACGCTAAAACCCATTGTTTTGTTCAACTGCACTTGGTTCGAGACAACAAGACGAGGCAAAGTCCGTAAGATTGATCATTTACAAATCGTTGAGGTAAACAAGTCTAAGCATATGCGCACCGCTGATAGGTTTGTCCTGGCTTCACAGGCGATTCAAGTTTATTATCTCAACTATCCGATTAATAGACGAGATCTGACAGATTGGTTAGTTGTTTGTAAAGTTAAACCACGCCAGGTAGAAGAAAACTTGTCCGAGAAAGATGACCATGCAGAGGAAGCTGGTGCTTTTCAAGAAGATGAGATAAGATGTTGTGCAATAGACAATGGTCAGAATGCATGTACTGTTCGTCCTTTGAACGATGGAACGATAATATTGCATGATGATGATACAAATGCTTCCACTTCTCACGCACGTGACATTGACGCTGAATTTATTCGAGACGATGAATCCGATGAAGAAACAGAAGAAGAAGAAGAAGACTTTATGTGATGGACTTCTTTGACACTACAAAAAAAAAAGTCAATTTGCGACCAAAAGGTCGTTTCTATTGTAGAATGCGACCAAAAAACTGACCAACATAGTGGTGGCAAAAAAGCTGGTCGTTCAAGAATTTTGTGCAACCGGATAGTCACAAATATACGACCAAGCATGGTTGGTCGCAAAAAAGTCATCATTTTGAAAAAACGACCAAATGGTCACTTTTGGACTCAGACAAAATGCGACCAGATGGTCGTTTGTTTAGGGATAAAATACGACCATCTGGCCGTTTATCTTCTAGGGTAAATGCGACCATCTGGTCGTATTTAATAAAAAAAATTATTTATTTAAATTACAATAATTAGTTAATTAATTATTATTTATTTATTTAATTAATATTAAAATTTAATAATAAAAAATTGGAATTAAAATAAAATATATATAAATCAAATATTCAAAAAATGTTCTATACAAAAGAAATCATCCTAGAACTACTGCGGAGGGGCGGGGGCTGCGACCTGGGCCTCGACCCGTGCATGCATATCCGCCTTAATCGTAGCGACTCGAGAAGCGAAGTCATTGCGCATAGTGTCCATGTCGGTGTGAAACTGCTGAACCTCCTCGCGCAGCTGCTGCTCAATCGGAGAAGGGCCGGAGCTAGTGCTCGCTCTGCTCCGCTGAGGTCGAGGCACATCTGCGTAAAGGCGTCTCCCGTACGAGCCGAGCCCAGCAACGGATCAATCTGGACGAACGCCTCCAGCAGCCTCCAAGAACGCTTGTCGACGGTCTTGTTGAGTCTGTTGCGAGTCAGGTGTGGGCAACCTCTGACTCAAAGACTCCTTGAAACGGTCCTAAATATTTAAAATTCAGAAAATATGTAAAAGTTAGAAAATGATGAACAAATTCTAATTAATAATTGAAAAAACATATTAAATACCTAAGTTTGTTGCGCATTTTCATCGACGATCGTCCCATCCTTCTTCGTGTGAAGGACCAGGTGCAGCTCATCAGACGGAACAGGACGACCGTACTTTTCTTCCTAAACATATTATAAAAAGAGACAGAAATTAAATTAATAAATAATTGGAAAAAAAAACAAAAAAATGACGTGAAAGAAAAATGACAATTACTTACCAATATACGATGGTGCTCGTCGTGAGGCTTCGAGCCACAGGTGTGTTTCCTCGGGTTCTTGGCCCGGTTGGCCTTATTTTTTGTCGACACTTTTTTGCCCTCTTCAGACTGCAAGCTCGCGAGGAGCCGGGCATGCTCCTTCTCGCTCATCCACACAGGTCGGTTTTCAGCTTGCTTCTGCCGCGCCCGGTACATGAGGTCCTTGAATCGATCCTTGCACGTGCCTGTCCCATAGGGGGAACATCCGACCGTCCGTGACATCGGGATCGATCATAGGAAACTTGTCCTGAAAAAATTTGAAATAAGAAACCGTTAAAGTAATAAATTGATTGTTAAAAATTTATAAATTAATTAATTATAAAAATAATTGAAGTTATTTACCTTCCAATTGTCGTACATCTGACGCTTCTCCGTCATCGGAATCTTCGTATAGGGAAGCTCGCTAGGTAGAGGCATGCTCTGGAGGACCTGGTGAAACCGTTTTGAAGCGGTTTGATGCGGCTGTAATCTACAAAAAAAAAAAGTTAAAAATATTAGTGATATTAGGTTATAAATAACATGAATATTTAATTAAAAAAAAATACTTGTCGACTTACGTATCCCCTTCTATCCGAAGGGTCGGGTTGACGGAGCCCGAGGACGGCCAGTGCCAGAAGTAGATGCTCCCGCTGGATCGGGCGCGGTGCCAGAAGTGGATGCTCCCGCTACAGTCGTGGCTAGAGCCGGTGAGTCCTCTCCTAAACGCGGTGTCGCAATCTGCGACTCGGATACTGCGGAGGGATATGTCGGGTTGAGATTGTCGTCCAACCGTAAGATCTCGTCCAGGTCAGCATGCGTCCAGTCCTCCGGAGAACTGTGCAACTCCGGTGCGTCATCCTTTGGCGGCTGATCAGTGCGGTCCTGCGCATCAACGGCGGACATCGGAGGACGACGTTGGCGTGCCATTTTCCTAGTCAAACTAATTAAATTTAATTAATTAATAATTTATTATTTAATGTAAATTTATTAATTAAGTATATTAAACTAAATTAAATTAAATTAAATTAATTAATTAAATAAACTAAAGTAAAGTAAAGTAAATTAAATTAATTAATTAATTAAAGTAAGTAAACTACACTAATTATTTAATTAAATTAACTAAATTAATTAATTAAATTAAAGAAAAATAGTTAAGTAAGTAATTAAAGTAATCTAATATATTTAATTTACTAAATTTAATTAATTAACTAATGAAACTAAAGTAAATTAAATTAATTAAAGTAAGTAAACTACACTAATTAAATTAAATTAATTTAAAAAAAGTAATCTAAACTAATAATGTGACTAAATTAAATTAATAATTTATTAAACTAAATTTAATTAAGTAATTAAACTAAATTAAATTAATTAACTAATTACTTAACTAAATTAAACTAATTAAATAAAACTAAACAAATTAAAATAACTAACTAAACATAATTAATTAAGTAATTAATTACACTAATTGAAAGCTAAACTAAACTATTCAATTAAATGTAACTAAATTTAACGAAACTAAAACAATTTATAATAACTTAATTAAAACGAAAACGAAAACTAACCTCGAAAACGCAACCGGGTTTTGGAGGTTTTTGAAACGAGAATGGGTGAAAGAACGAGGAACGGGAAAGGTAAGAACAAACGAGGGACGGGAACGGGCAAAAAGCAACGGGGGAACGGGAACGTGGGAAAGAGAGAAAAGGAAAGAAAAGAGAGAAAATAAATTGGGTGGGGGAGGGAAAGAATAGGCTGGGACGTTTAAATCAAAAATTGCGACCATCTGGTCGCAATTTCGTGATTATGACGAAAAATAAAGAGTCGCTCGATTAAGACCAGACGGTCACATTTTACTTCAAAAATACGACCAGATGATCGTATTTTCATAAAAATGCGACCAACTAGTCGTAAGTGTGTCATTATGACCAACAGCTGTCACATTACACTTCCCATCAACAATTGCGACCAAATGGTCGTAATTTTCAAATTCACCGTCATCGATTGCGACCAAATGGTCTTAATTATCAAATTCACCGTCTAAAATTTCATGAAAATTTAAATTTATCACTGAATAACGCGACCAGATAGTTACAAAATTACGACCAAATAGTCGTAAATTAATAAAAAAATTTAAAAAACTTAAGTCTACATTTTCAAATTTACGACCATATGGTCGCATTTTAGTTTACATTTGCGACCATATGGTCGTAAATATATATATATATATATATATATATATATATATATATATTTATATTTAATATATATAAATTAATGGAGATTAAAAAATATTTATATATATTGTTTAAGGAAACACAACAATGACGATATTATAAATATACAGTGAATCATATAAATTTACAAAGTGTATTATTCTTCATCCTCAGTTTCTTCATTCATTGCTTCTTCTTCTTTTTCTTCTTCTTCATCATCTCGAATAAATTCAGCATCAATGTGTGACGACCCGTCATTTTTAAATAAATTAAAATCAGAGAAAACAGCGGAAGTCTTTTATTTTAAGAAAATTTTGCGTGGTTTTGTTTGAAAGTTGGCATGCCGAAAACCTGCGTACATCCTAATTTTTCAATCTAATAAATTCACATGGACTTTAAGTCCCAAATCAGGAGTTCAAATAATTCATATCATAAAAGCATCGACAAAAGCTCTTATGAGCTAAATACAACATCAAAGTTTTAAAATTCATCAAAATAAAGACATAAACTTTACAACAAAAATGTCCATCTCGAGGTCAGCATCCCTCGATCACGCAGCACCACCTCCTCTCCCTCGACCTCTGGCCAAGGCATTACCTGAAATTGGTTGTAATATCATGAGCTAACAAACTAAGCCCAGTGAGAATAATAAGCATAAAAAGTAAAGATAGACTTCAAACTCGTATTCCGATTTGTGTCCAAATATCTGACACAATCTTTCCTAGAATTCACCAAAGTCTAGGTAAGTCTATTCCATATTTTCCAAAGTATAACACAATTAACTCCTAAAGTCATCCAAACTCTAGGTAAATTCATTTTATACTTTCTATGGATGATATTGCTAGTAATCGTAGTCAATACTCATCCATTAACATTATTAGAACGTGAATAAGTAAAGTAAACACACTTACACAATATACAACTTCTCAATTCTCTCTTGCATCGATCATAAACATGAATGCATGAGAGCATCCCGTAGGATTTCGCATTTGCCCTTTTTATGCGTGAATGAAGGTAATGAGTACATCCCGTAGGATACCATTCAACCTTATGCATGAGGAAGTAATGCGTACAGCCCGTAGGTTACCATTCAACTCCCTATGCATGAAGAAGTAATGCGTACAGCCCGTAGGTTACCATTTAACTTCTTTTCTTTCACATTCTTTCTTTTCTCTGAAGGTGATGTGAACTCCACGTAGGGTTCATCAATCTTCCTTCTTTTCTCATTCACTTTTCTTTCTTCTCACTTTCGTTTCTTTTCACTTTATTTTCTCTTCCACTTAATTTTCTCTTTTCATTTGCTTTCTCTTTCACTTTTGTTTCTTTTCATGAATGATGCGATAATGGTATGGTGCAAAATGATATGCATATGCTTTCATACCTTGTAAAGTAAATAAGTAAAATGCGGAATTAAAGTAATTGTAAGCAAGCATAAAGTAAAGGTGTAAAGTAAAGGACAAAATGTAAATGACATAAGATAAAAGTAGATAGCATCTCGGACGAACGATATGTCGATCGAACTCCGGTATCAATAATAAAAGTAGAATCATAACACGAACGATTAATCTATTAACCATTCTAAGAACAAACTTGGATCTTCTAACCTCCAATGATCCATCCTAAGCTTAGAAACGAAGCTAACTTAGAATCTTCTAAGATTCGATACTTTCCTCGAGAACTCCTAAGTTTCACTTAAAGGATTAACTCTTAATCCTAAGGGCACTAACTCTCAAGCCTCTAATCTTAGACTCGGTTTCTAGTCTTAGTTTCAAACTCTACAAACCTTCACACTTATTCGATTTCTATAATTACTTTAAATTCTAACTATTCTCACCTTAATAAAAGTGAAGACTTTGCTCCTAAACACCGGAAGAGCAATCAACCACGCGGTTCGAAAACACCTACAAACGAATTATATCATACAATCAATAACTTTACCAACTATCGATCAAACAACTACTAAACATACAAAGCAATGAAAAACCCAACAAATCCCACAAAGAGGCCCACGGCCCTATCATCAAAATGAGTTTCGGGGTTGGTTTTCCGGCTTTTAGGCAATTTAAATACGTTTTGAGTTGGTTTTAAGCAAATTCGATAATCCCGATTTCAATGGGTATCGATAAATAGGGTTTTCGAATATTAATCCCTTTCCCGAATTGAATTTAAATAAGCATTCATTCATTAATTTCTAACCCATTTTCAATCCCAAAAGGGTAAATTTCAAACGGGAAGGGTTTCGACTGAAACTCGGTTTTAGGGTTATGAAATAGTTTCCAAAAACACGTAAAACTACTCCCGAATTGACAAACACCGAGTTTCACGACAAGAAATCGAAAGAAAACAATGAAAACTCCATTAAAACACTATTTGGAGTTAGGGTTTGAAACTTCACTTACCGAGAACTCCTAGGATCTCGAGAGAAACGTACGATAGGTAGGTGGGAAATGATCCTTGACCCGAGGGCTTTCCGATTTATCTAAGCTCGAGTCGATCCGGCAAGAAACGAACGAAAACCGATTTTTCTTTCTTCCTCTTTGATGCTCACGGGTGGGAGGGGATTTTTTGATGAACTTTGGTCAATTTTTAAAGTCAACATATCATTTAAAGAAGAAGCTCAAATAGTGTTTTTTTAGATATTTTGCAAATTGGGAAATTACGACTTTGCCCTTTTTAAGACTTTTGGCTTAAAACGAAACCCGAACATCTCAAACCATCCCAATGGTGATTAATAATTATTAATTGGCCCGTTAATAATTATTAATACCATTAAAACGTAATTAAATAAATAAAGCCATTAAAATGAATTAAAATGAAATAAAATACTAAATTCTAATTTAACAATTAATAAATAAACTTTAATTACTTAAATAAAATAAAATAAATAATTTTTTTTTATCACAAAAAAATAACGGGACGTTACACAATGTCACGTTCACGAGAAGTGGAAGCATTTGTATCGTCATCATGCAATGTTATCGTTCCATCGTTCAAAGGACGTGCGGTACCTGCATTCTGGCCATCGTCTATTGCACGACATATTATCTGATCTTCTTGAAAAGCACCGGTTTCGTCTGCATGGTCATCTTTCTCGGACAGGTTTTCTTCTACCTGGCGTGGTTTAACTTTACAAACAACTAACCAATCTATCAGATCTCGTCTATTACTCGGATAGTTCAGGTAATAAACTTGAATCGCCTGTAAAGCCAGGACAAACCTATCGGCGGTGCACATATGCTTGTACTTGTTTACCTCAACGATTTGTAAATGATCAATCTTACAGACTCCGCCTCGTCTGGTTGTCTCGAACCAAGTGCAGTTGAACAGAACAATGCATTTTAACGTCGAACTTGCATATTGAATCTCAAGAATCTCATCGATTACTCCAAAGTAATCGTCTTCGGTGCTGAACACTTAACCTTTTATGCAAACACCACTGTTGTTTGTTGCCGTGTTAACAGAATGCCCCTTCGTTTGAAATCTGAATCCGTTACTGATGTATCCAGTATATGACCTTGCAATCCGTGCCGGTCCCTTTGCCAAAGAAATAATGCAAGGATCATCTACCGGTAACGTAGGGGAGTCCACCTGTCATTCAACACACATAATTAGAAGGATATAGTATTTTTCAGCAAATAACTTGACATGATATTTTGACAATTTCAAATAACTCACGTATGCACTGAACCAGGAACGAAACTCCTTCTCGATTATTGACCCCTCCTCAGCGACTGTAAGACCGACTCGTGTCATTCAAACGTATACGTTCAGAAATAGTCTGTATGTTACGAAAATAGTAAGAAAATATTTTAAACGGTTGTGATTGTTAAGTCAATGGAATAATGTAACGTTACTAGAACTCACTCGATGTAAGGTTCAACTTCTGGTAAGTTGCATAACACGTAGCTCTGCATTACGTGATACTCAGAATCGGTCAACGGCCTACGCACTGATCTTCCAACTGTCATGCCAGGTTCAGTAAATATGGGCAGGTCGTTTACGTCAACACCTTCAAGTAAATTTTCGACAACGTTTCGTGTCGCTGGACGAAACTGCTCAGCAATGTGTTGATCAAAATAGTATAAACAAAAAGTGGTAGTCTCTTGTGTCAGGTACGCACTACAGATAGATCCTTCAAGTCTTGCTTTATTTCCGATCGTCTTTTTCAACCGACGTAAGTACCTGTGGGTACAAACAATTAAGTAAACCTCGATAAGTTTAACATTAAAAAACTTGAACTATATACAAAGTAAGTTTGCTAACCTTTCAAATGGGTACATCCAGCGATAATGGACCGGACCCCCTAAGAATGCCTCGTATGGAAGATGCACTGCAAGATGCTCCATTGAGTCAAAAAAGCCAGGTGGGAACATTCGCTCCAACTTACAGATAATAACAGCGATCTCCGAACTCATTGAAGTGACAGTAGCTTCCGTTTGCTCTGTACAAGTCAAGTCCCTGAAAAAAACACTCAACTGGGCAAAAGGCTCCCAATGTCTGTTCTCTAGGAACGGTCTGAACGCGACGGGCATCAATCGTTGCATGATTTTATACATGATAGTTGTGGCTTTTCATCCCGAACATGACATGTTTTTTACTGTCTATACACCGACTCATATTCGAAACGTATCTGTCAGGGAATTTGATGGATTTGATTCACTCAAATAGTGTTTTCTTTTCATCCGTCGTCAACATGTACTTTGCTTTTGCGTAATTATCATTGTCGTTAGGCTCTAACTCAGGACAGTTACATATCTCCCGTACATAGTAACGTGCCTTTAGATTGTCCTTTGTTTTGCCAGGAACGTTCAAAACCGTATTGAAAATGTTGTCGAAGAAGTTCTTCTCGATATGCATTACATCCAGGTTGTGTCTGACAAGTAGATCTTCCCAATACGATAGATCCCAAAAAATACTCTGTTTCTTCCAACCCATGTTTTTTCAAGTTGCATTGTTTGCAAGCTCTGTACCTTCCACTGTAATCTTCTGCATCCCTATAGCATCTATACCGTGCAGCATCTGCCTTCCACTGTACATTATCGGGGGGGTTTCCTTTCTTACTCGCCGACCCTTCTTCCAGTCAGTGCCGTTTGAACGGAACGCGTGATTCAAAGGCAGAAATCTACGGTGGCAATCAAACCAACAGGTTTTCCGACTGTTTCTAAGGTAAAACGCATCTGTGTCTAGCATGCAATGTGGACATGCGTATTTACCGGCCGTACTCCATCCTTTAATAGAGGATGGGGATCGATATTTACAATTATTAACTAATGAATGCTAAGAAAAACAATAACAAAACTCATACTCAAGAAATAATGAACGTGAACGCAACATATATACATGACAACATTGAATACGCAGGGAAGTCACTGATCGTCCAGATTAACGCCGCGCGCAACAAGAAATTTTGTTTCTTTGAGATGTCGTACGTCATGGGTCTTTTTTAACACTAAAATGGGCATAACTTCTTCGCTTTAAGTCCTAATTGAGCTCCGTTTTCGCCGACGTTCATGAAATTCAACAATTAATAATATTATGAACATTCATATTTTAATTAATTTTGAGATATTATCACTAATAAACACGCATAAATTACAAGTTATCAGTTTCAGATGATAGAATCAGCGAGTAGGCAGTTGTACCCAGGTTTAGATGTAACGTAACTCGCTGTTGCAACCGAACTATTGAATATCAAGGCAGAGTTTCATATCCCAGAAAGAGGATTTAACTCAATTTCACAATGGTTTCATTGGTGAGCTCCTGCAAACAACACGTTACCGCACAGTTTGTACAATACGAAGAAATTAGTAGAGGGTCTTGGTTTACTGGTGGAGAAGATCGATTGTTGCCCGAACGGATGTATGATATATTGGGGTGATGATGCAAGTCTTCATATGTGTAAAATGTGCAATCATTTGAGATACAAACAAGGTAAAAAAAGTCTTATTCCGCATACTCGCATGTTTTATTTACCAATCACACAACATCTCCAACGGCTGTACGCGTCAGAAGTCACTGCTTCTCACATGAGGTGGCTTCACGAGCACTCTCAAGATGATGGATTAATGAGACATCCTTCCGATGTGGAGGCAAAAGCTGATTTATGCAATGGAGGGAATACTACAAAAAAACTGTCAATTTGTGACCATAATATTGCGACCAAATGGTCGTTTTTAGGGTATAATGCGACCAAAAAAGCGACAAAAATGGTGGTGGCCAAAAAGCTGGTCGGTCCTGAATTTGGGCGACTGGATACTCACAAATTTATGACCAGAAACGTTTGGTCGCAAAAAAGTCAACCTTTTGAAAAAACGACCAGATGGTCGCTTAAAAAGTGACCATCTGGTTGTAATTTATGTTGAAGATAAGTGACCATTTGGTCACATAAAAAAGTGACCAAATGGTCGTATTTCATGTGACCAAATGGTCACTTTTGGACTCAGTCAAAATACGACCAGATGGTCGACTAAAAAGTGACCATATGGTTGTAATTTATGTTGAAGATAAGTGACCAATTGGTCACATAAAAAAGTGACCAAATGGTTGTATTTTATGTGACCAAATGGTCACTTTTGGACTCAGTCAAAATGCGACCATATGGTCGGTTTCTTGAAATAAAATGCGACCATATGGTCGCATGTAAGAATTTGTTTTTTTTTTTAAATTTAAATTTCAATAATTAGTTAATTAATTATTAATTATTTATTTAATTAAGATTAAAATTTAATAACAAAAAATTGGAATTAAAATAAAAAAATATATATATCAAATATTCAAAAAAAGTTTTATACAGACGAAAGCATCCTAGAACTACTGCGGAGGGGCGTGGGGTGGCGGAGGAGGCGTCGATGATGACTGGCCGCCGTCTAGGGATCTGAAGTATGCGACCAAAGCTGCTGTCACCTGGGCCTCGACGCGTGCCTGCATGTCCGCCTCAATCGCAGCGACTCGAGAAACGAAGTCCTCGCACATAGCGTCCATGTCCGCGCGCAGCTGCTGCTCAACCGGAGAGGGGCCGGAGCTAGTGCTCGCTCCGCTCCGCTGAGGCCGGGGCACATCTGCTTAAAGGCGTCGCCCGTACCAGCCAAGCCCAGGAACTGATCCATCAGGCCGAACCCCTCCAGCAGCCTCCAAGAACGCCTCTCTACGGTCGTCCTGAGTAGGTTGCGAGTCTGGTGTGGGCAACCGCTGACTCAAGGACTCCGTGAAACGTTCCTAAACATTTAAAATTCAGAAAATAAAATAGTTAATATATAAGTTAGGAAAATTTTAAAGAAAAAATAATAATTGAAAAAATTATTAAATACCTGAACTGCTTTCGCCTTATCGTCGACGAACGTCCCGTCCTTCTTCGTGTGAAGAACGCGGTGCGACTCATCGGGCAGGACGGGGCACCGGGCTTCGCTTCCTAAAAATATTAAAGATTGAAGAATAAAACATAATAAATTAATAACTAATTGAAAAAAGAAAACGAGAAAAAAGTACGTAAGTAAGAAAACAAAAACAAAAAACTTACCAATCGACGATGGTGCTCGTCGTGTGTCCAGGCCCCCGCTGTGTGTTTGGTGGGATTCTTCGCGTGGTTGGCCTTATTCCTGCTTGACACTGCCTTGCCCTCAGGAGTGCTCAAGCTCGCGATAAGCCGCGCGTGGTCCTCAGGGCTCATCCACACGGGGCGGTTTGCTGCTTGCTTTCCGCTCGCCCGGTACATGAGGTCCTTGAATCGATCCCGGACGTGACTGTCCCATAGGGGGAACAATCTACCGTCCGTGATATCGGGATCGAAAACAAGAAACTTGCCCTGAAAAAATTGAAATAAAAAAATTGTTAAAGTAATAAATTTATTTCTATAAATTTCAAAATTAATTAATTATAAAAATAAATTATGTTTTTTACCTTCCAGTTGTCATACATCCGACGTTTCTCCGTCGTCGGAATCTTCTGCCAGCGAAGGTCGCTGGGTAGAGGCATACTCTGGAGGACCTCGCGAAACCGTTTTGAAACGGTTGTATGCGGCTGTACTCTGCAAAAACATAAAAATTATTGTGCTATTAGAAACTATTAGTTAACGGAAAAAAAAAACACTTTGAAAAAAGTTTAAAGGTTTAAAAATTAAGTAATTAAAACAATAAACAAAATTACTAATGTATCCCCTTCTATCCGAAGTGGAGGGGCCGGCTGGATCCGACCCTGATGCAGACCCGGACGCATACCCTGATGCAGACCCTGATGCTGAGCCGGGAGTTGTGGCCAGGGAGTCATGCGTCAGTCGTGGTGTCGCAGACTGGGTCTCAGGGACTCTGTAGTCAGGTCCGCATCATGGGCAGCGGCAGTAGGCGGCTGTGGAGACGCCTTGTCACCCGCGTCATCACGCTCGTCTGACTGGGGAGGACGTCGTCTGCCCGTCATACTCCTACAACCAAACTAAACTAATTTAATACTAATTACGTAATTAAAATATTGAAATAAATTAAATTAATTAATTAATGAAATAATCTAAATTAAATTGATTAAATAATGTAAATTAAACTAACATAAATTAAGTAAATAATTTAAAATAAACTAATTAATTAATTTGAATTAAAGTAAATTAAAGTTAGATTAATTGAACTAATTAAAGTAAACTAATTAATTAATTTGAATTAAAGTAAATTAAAATTAGATTAATTGAACTAATTAAAGTAAACTAATTAATTAATTTGAATTAAAATAAATTAAAATTAAAGTAAACTAAGTAGTGAAGAATTAAACTAAAATTAATTAAATTAAAGTAAATTAAGTAATGAAGAATTAAACTAAATTAGATTAATTGAACTAAAATTAATTAAATTAAACTAACATTAATTAATTAAAACTAAAATAAACTAAACTAAGTAATTAATAAACTAAACTAAGTAATTAATTAAAGTAAACTAAGTAATGAAGCTTTCAATTTAGCTAACATTAAATTTAACTAACATTAATTAAATTTAACTAACATTAATTAATAAAACCTAAACTTAACTAAACTAATTAATTAAATTAAACTAAATTAAAATTAGATTAATTGAACTAAAATGTATCAATTAATTAAAGTAAACGAAATTAGATTAATAAACCTTAAGTAAACTAAGTACTTAATTAAACTAAATTACATTAATTAAACTAAAATGAATGAAATTAACAACATTAAACTAAACTAATTAAATTTAAACATAAACTTAAACTAAAAATAACTAAAAACGTAAACGAAACTAACCTCGTAATAGAAACCGGGATTGGAGGTTAAGGGTGTTTAGGTTTAGAGTAGGAACGGGGAACGGGAAAGGGGAAAAAACAACGGGGAACGGAACGAAGGAAAGAGAGAAAAGAAAGAAAAAAGAGAAAGAAAAAGAGAAAGGAAAGGAAAAGGAAACGGGGGGAAGGAAACTGTTCTGATTTTAAATCAGAATTTGCGACCAAATGGTCGCAAATATGTAATAATGAACAGAAATGAAAGGTCGTGCGTGCTGGGGAAAATACAACCAGATGGTCGCATTTTTAGAGATATTTACGACCATCTGGTAGCATTTCTTTAAAAAGCGACCATTTGGTCGCCCAGTTACCATTATCAAGAACAGCTGTCATATCACGAGTCCCATCAAGAATTGCGACCATCTGGTCGCACTAATGAAATTCACCGCCAAATATTGCGACCAGATGGTCGTAATGTTTAAATTCACCGCCATAAATTTCATGAGAATTTAAATTTACCGCTCAGATTTGCGACCATATGGTCGTAATCTGACTTATATTTTTTTTAAAATATAATTATACTTTTCCAAAAATACGACCATTTGGTCGCCTTTCCCTTCTAAATTACTACCATGTGGTCGCAAATATTAATATATATATATATATTTTTTTAAATTGGGTTGCTTTGTGGAGTTTTACTCTGTTAAATTTGGTTACTTTCTGATATTTAGATATGAAGGGAACTCTTGTTTCCATGTTGTTATATTTGATCATAGTGCTTCTGAAATCCAATATCCAATCAAGGAAAAGAAAGTGATGTTTAAAAGTGAGCAGATTGAAGATGATGATAATTCTGTCCAAATATTTGACCATGTGGTTGCAAATATTAATATATATATATATATATTTTTTAATCATTTATTAAAAGAAATAGTTTTAATTAATAAACACACACACACACATTGAATAATCAAGTTAACGAAATATCTCATTCATCATCGTCTCCAACAAGTCCGTCACATAAAGTCTTCTTCTTCTTCTTCTTCTTCTGTTTCTTCATCGGATTTATCGTCTCGAATAAATTCAGCATCAATGTCACGTGCGTGAGAAGTGGAAGCATTTGTATCATCATCATCATGCAATGTTATCGTCCCATCGTTCAAAGGACGGAAAGTACTTGCATTCTGACCATCGTCGATTGCACGACATCTTATCTCATCTTCTTGAAAAGCAACAGCTTCCTCTGCATGGTCGTCTTTCTCGGACAAGTTTTCTTCTACCTGGCGTGGTTTAACTTTACAAACAACTAACCAATGGCCAGGATCTCGTCTATTAATCGGATAGTTCAGGTAATAAACTTGAATCGCTCGTGAAGCCAGGACAAACCTATCAGCGGTGCACATATGCTTAGACTTGTTTACCCCAACGATTTGTAAATGATCAATCTTACGGACTCCGCCTCGTCTGGTTGTCTCGAACCAAGTGCAGTCGAACACAACAATGTGTTTTAGCGTCGGACTTGCGTATTGAATCTCAAGAATCTCATCGATTACTTCGAAGTAATCGTCTTCGTTTGTGCCGAACACGTGACCTTTTATGCAAACACCACTTGTTGTTTGTTGCCCCTGTTCACCGAATGCGCCTTCGTTTGAAATCAGATCCGTTCCGACGTATCCACCATACGACCTTGCTATCCGTCCAGGTCCCTTTGCCAAAGAAATGATGCGAGGATCATCCACCGGTAATGTAGGGGAGTCAACTGTGTCATTGTTCACATACGAGAATGTTAGGATGATAGTAATTTTTTCAACCAAAAGGCCACGGTTTTTTTGACAATTTAAAATAACTCACGTATGCACTGAACCAAGAACGAAACTCTTTGTCGATTATTGACCCCTCCTCGGCGTCTGTAAGACCAACTCGTGTCATTCGAACGTATACGTTTAGAAATAATCTGTATGTTACAAAATAGTTAGCAAATAGTTTGTTTATGCGATGAAATAATGTTAAGTTACAAACTCACTCTATGTAAGGCTCGATCTCTGCGCATTTGCATAACGCGTATGTCTGCATTACGTGATACTCAGAATCGGTCAACGGCCTACGCCCTGATCTTCCAACTGTCATGCCAGGTTCCGTAAAAATCGGCAAGTCGTTCATGTCAACACCTTCAAGTAAATTTTCGACAATGTTTTGTTTCGCCTGTCGAAACTGCTCTGCAATGTGTTGATCAAAGTAGTATGAACAAAATGTGGTAGTCTCTTGCGTCATGTACGCACTACAGATAGATCCTTCTACTCGCGATCTATTTCCAACCATCTTTTTCAACCTATGTAAGTACCTGTGGGTACAAAACATAATTTACATACGATGATCACTGTACTGATTTATACGCGTACATTACAAAATAACCGTGCTTACCTTTCAAATGGGTACATCCAGCGGTAATGTACGGGACCCCCTAAGAATGCCTCGTATGGAAGATGCACTGGAAGATGCTCCATGGAGTCAAAAAAGCCAGGTGGGAACATTCGCTCTAACTTACAAACAATAACGGCGATCTCTGAACTCATTGAAGCGACAGTAGCTTCCGTCAGCTCCGTACATGTCAAGTCCCTGAAAAAAACACTCAACTGGGCAAGCGACTCCCAATGTCTATTCTCTAGGAACGGTCTGAACGCGACGGGCATCAATCGTTGCATGAATATATGACAGTCGTGGCTTTTCATCCCGAACATGATATGTTTTTGACTGTCTATACACCGACTCAAATTCGAAACATATCCGTTCGGGAATTTGATGGATTTGATCCACTCAAATAATGTTTTATTTTCATCCGTCGTCAACATGTACTTTGCTTTTGCGTAATTATCATTGTCGTCAGGCTCCAACTCAGGACGGTCACATATCTTCCGTATATCATAACGTGCCTTCAGATTGTCCTTCGTTTTTCCCGGAACGTTCAAAATCGTATTGAAAATGTTGTCGAAGAAATTCTTCTCGATATGCATTACATCAAGATTGTGTCTAATCAGTAGATCTTCCCAATACGGTAGATCCCAAAAAATACTCCGTTTCTTCCAACCAGTGTTTTTTCTAGCCGCATTGTTTGCACTCTCTGCACCTTCCACGGTAATCTTCTGCATCCCTATAACATCTATACCGTGCAGAATCTGTCTTCCACTATACATGGTCGGGGGGGTTTGTTTTCTTACTCGTCGACCCTTCTTCCAGTCACTGCCGTTTGAACGGAAAGTGTGATTCAATGGTAAAAATCAACGGTGACAGTCAAACCAACAAGTTTTCCGACCGTTTCTGAGATAAAATGCATCTGTGTCTAGCATGCAATGTGGACATGCGTATGTCCCCGCCGTACTCCATCCTTTAAGAGGAGGAGATTGAGGTTCACATAATTAACTACAATGACTAAGGAAAGCAATAACAAAAGCTAAACACAGACTCAAAAATGTATATGAAAGCAATTAAAGATCAACATACCTGACAACATTGAATACGCAGGGAAGTCACTGATCGTCCAGATTAACGCGGCGCGCATCAAAAAATTTTGTTTCTTTGAAATGTCGTACGTCATAACACTGTCAGTCCACAACCTTTTCAACTCTGCAATAAGTGGTTGCAAATACACATCCAGTTTCTGTTTTGGACTTTTCGGCCCAGGTACGATCACTGTTAGCAAAATCATCGGGCTCGCATGCACATCGAGGGAGGCAAGTTATACGGGGTTACCATGACTAGCCAAACAGAATATTGTGCCCCGGATGCCCCGAACGGGTTGAAGCCATCTGTGCATAAGCCCAATCGGCGTTTTCCTGGATCTTGTGCAAAATCCGGATGATAATTATTTAAATGCTTCCATGTCGCAAAGACCTGGGGATGTCTCATAACACCTTCATCCCTGTGAATGCTCGTGATGCCATCTCATGTGCGAGGCTGTCACATCCGATGCATACAACCGTTGCAGTCGTGGGGTCAACGGTAAATAGAACATGCGAGCGTTCGGAATCAGGCTGCATTTCCCTTGTTTGTATCTTGGAAGAAAACAGAATTTGCAATGATGCAGGTCCTCATCCACATCCTTGTAAATCATGCATCCGTTTTGACACGAATCTATTTTCTCCACGGGTAATCCAAGTCCCTCCACTAGCTTTTTCGTGTCGTACAAACTGTGGGGCATATTATTTTCTTCTGGAGCGCATCGACGAAACCACGATGCAATCGCATCAAATCCTCTACCAGGTATGTTGTACTGCGCCTTTATATTTAAAAGTTATGTACCAGCAGCAAGTTGACTTACCTCACACCCATCGTACAATGGTCGGCTGGCTGTCTTTAGCATCTCTTGCATCTTACGTGCTTCAGGATTCATTTCCTCTTCTACAACTCGTTCATCTTCGTCTACGTTTAAACTTTCACGGAAATTTTCATTGCCCCCATACCCCGCACCATCAATTATCATCTGCTGCACTGACTATACTGTTGTTCATCATTCCGTTCTTCGTCAACAACCTCTACATTCGAGCTGCTACCTTCGTATCGTCTTGATTCCTGTAATGCAGCGTCGAACATTTCCTGTGTTTCCCCCTGAAACACCCAGTGATAATAATTCTGCACAAACCCCCGACTATAAAGATGCACCTTCAACTCTGTAATCGATATGATTCTCCTATTGTTGCATTTCCTGTACCGGCAACGTAGCTTTCCACCATACTTTTCATAATAGACAGTTGTCATGCAAAACTTAACAAACTGTTCAACCCCGGCCACGAATTCATAGTTCAAATACCCGTCTATCAAACGAACATACATCCACTCTCTCATTTTCTTTTTTCTTAATTCTAACAAACAATGGGTGGAGGGGTTTTTATAATGGACTCCTCTGCTCATTTGCGACCAGATGGTAGTATTTTTGCTACCACCTGGTCGCAGTTTCCAGCCAAATTTTCCCGCCATTTTCCTCACTGCCCCGGGTCACAGAATTTACGACCACATGGTCACTTTTTTTGGTGACCACTTGGTAGCTTTTATCCCACCAAATTCTTTATCAATTATTGGTCACATAAAATCACATAATTTGCGACCATCTGGTCACTTATAATTGTGACCACTTGGTAGCTTTTTTCGCTCCAATTTTAAGCTACCACTGCTCACATTTAGGTCACCAAAATTGCGACCATTTAGTCACTTTTAATTGTGACCACTTGGTAGCTTTCTTCCCTCCAATTATAAGCTACCACTGCTCACTTTTAGGTCACCAAAATTGCGACCAGTTAGTCACTTTTAATTGTGACCACTTGGTAGCTTTCTTCCCTCCAATTATAAGCTACCACTGCTCACTTTTAGTCACCAAAATTACGACCAGTTAGTCACTTTTAATTGTGACCACTTGGTAGCTTTCTTCCCTCCAAAATTACGCGCCATTTTTTGCTACCAAGACATATTTTAGTCACAAAAATGCGACCAGAGGGTCATTTTTTTGGGTGACCAATTGGTCGTTTTTTTTGCGCCATAATTTCGCGCCATTTTTTATGACTACTTCTGCTTTTGGTCGCAATTTGGTCGCAAAAAAAGTGACCAGATGGTCACTTAGAGTCAACCTTCAAAGAAAGTGACCAGGTGGTCACCAGAAAACTACCACTTTTTTTTTGTCGCAAATTTCTGGTCGCATTTTGACAGTTTTTTTGTAGTGATAATTGGTTAACTATTAACCATTAGGCACCTTGTCATCTTCAAGACAATATTGGGCATTTTATTTTTCCTTTTTATTTAATAGAACAATTCCATTAAATAAATAAATAAAACTCTTTTTATTTATTTCCTCTTTTAATTTGACTTTTTCAAATTAAATATTTAAATAGACTCCTCTATTTAAATCCTCATTAATTTTGGACAACTGCAAAATAAATTTAATTTAATAAACTCTTCTATTTAATCTCTCTATTTTATAATTAAATAGACTTTTCTATTTAATAAATAATTAAATAGAAATTTCTATTTAATTTTACCATTAATTAAATAATCAAATAGACCCCTCTATTTAATTTCATTTAATTAATCAAATAGACTCCTCTATTTGTAGTTGCCTTAATTGATTTGAGAACTTCAAATCCAATACTTGAAATCATTTTTCCAAAAAAAACTAATCATCATTAATTTATGTTCTCAATTACATGCGTTAGCTCGAAGGAGTTAATGGACCTATAGGACTAAGCTCCAATGATCTAGAATTACATTAATTGAACTCCTTCAATCAATTAATTCTTATTCATTAACTCCTAGATAACTCCACTAAATATCTAGAGTTGCACTCTTAGTAGTATAGACATAGTTATGTGCATTGGCTAATATCATTAACTACACTTTGATCCTTCACATGTTAGTTCGTATCCATGGCTAGGTAATTGTATCGTATTAACCTCCATGACACATATTGTTCCTTAAGCCCAACTGATTGTCCAATGAACAACCTTACATTATCTCCATTATGCGTCTTTACATTTTTCTTGATCAGAGGAATATGGGACCCTGTTGTTCAAGACCGAATAAGTCCATAAGGGAACTACTTATCTATTTTCCTATATGGAAAAGAGTGAATTCCATTCTTGTGTAATTACTTTCCCAGCTATAAGCAAGATGTAATCCCCAAAGTGGGAGGCATATTGAGCGAACTATATCGAGTCACTCTCACCTATGCAAATCAAAGGTTTGTCTCTAGCGAACAGGAGTTCGTAATCCACTCAGGATTAAGATAAATTGTACATGATCAATCGATTGATAAACGAAGTGTCTTTTTATAACGGCTTTCCTAGAAGACAGTAAGTTTATCTTAGTCCAGTCTACTACAATCTCTATTACAGCAACACCCCCACTCATATGTCTCTACATGAGCGATCCAGATGAGATCACTTGTGCCAATTCAAAAGTGGGCTGTGTTAGTGGTGTTGCCAAAAATAAGACACCCAAGCTTTATTCATATACCACAGACTATATGAGTTACACTTAAGTGAATCTTCCCGCATCATATGCTCACTTTAAGTTATCATAAGTAACTCTGGATCTTATGAGGGATTACATTTATTAAACTAATAATAAATGACAATGTAAATATTACTAATTAATAATTTCTTTATTTATTTATAGTTTAATTGGATTACATAAGATTTATGGCGTAAAACCCCAGGATAAGGTCCATAAAAGTTCTTTGGCGCATTAGGGATATACTCATCCTGAATCCTCAATTGATGGTTACCGGATCTAAGATCTATCTTAGAAAAGATTGTGGCTCCAATCAATTGGACAAACAAGTTCTCAATCCTAGTCTTATGGGTACTTGTTCTTCACCGTAACTCGGTTCAACTCTCGGTAATCAATGCACAACCTCATCAAACCATCTTTTTTCTTCACAAGCAAAACTGGTGCTCTTGATGGGGACACACTAGGGAGGATAAATCCTAAGTCTAAGAGCTGACTCTTGAGCTCTTTCAACTCGATAGGTGCCATCCTATAAGGCATCTTAAGCTGCGACGATGCTATCCTAGGTTTAACCTCAATCTTGAAATCTAACTTTCTCACATGCGGTAATCCAAGCAAATTATTAAGAAAAACATCAGTAAAGTCTCTCACAACAAATACCGAACTCAGACTAGTCTCAGATACTTAAGTATTGACTACAGTAGCTAGATAACCACATGCGCCATCACTCAAAAACGCTCTAGCCTGGATCATAGAGATCACAACAGGTGCTACACCACTACTAGACCCAAGAAAGTGATAACTAGTCCCACATAGACTCATAAAATCATCGACCTTTTCATTACAACCAACAATGGTGTTGTTGGTTGATAGCCAATCTATGACCAAAATCACATCAAAATAGCATGCAAATAATAGTCCAAGATGCATAAGTCATCTATACTAATCACTCTATCAACAACAACAGACTTCCCAACAGGGGTAGAAACACGCAACTCATGCCCAAACATCCTTGACTAGAAAGGAGTAGACTTAGCAAACTCAGAAGTTATTAACAAATGACTTGGCCTAGAATTAAACAAGACAAATGTTGAATGACCCAAAATTTATAAAGTACATGTTGCCATCGTACCTACAGCCTCAGCATCCTCTCTAATAGTAGCAAAAACTCAGGTCTGCTACCGAGTGACTTGTAGAAATACCTGTTGCGGTGCCTGTGAAGCTGGTAGAGGTCTATACTGCGTGGCTGGTCTAGCCTAGCCATTGATTTTGCCCTGACACATGCCTTTATCCTGGTCTTTACCCTGACTCTGCTCTACGCTGCGATGGTTGAGATACATTGAGATCAAATGATATATCTAACCATATTGTATTCAAATAAAATGTGATAAAAACAAAACCATATACTAAACTTAAAAAATCTGCTATTTCAGGAATAATAAAAAAGTAATGACATACATAGAATTATGTATTTAAAATATATCATTTGAGTCTTTTTTTTTTTTTAAAAATAGTAGAAAGTTTTGAAATTTTTTTTAAAACATTTTTTTTGGTATAGTTGCAAATCTAGCAATTTTTTAGCTTATATGTGTAAAAGTAGCAACTCTTATAAATATAGTAAATTTTGAAGAGGTCAATCATTAATTAACATTGAATTATATATTTTTACACTAAGTTAATCATTGATTTACACATTAATCGATGTTAATAACTTAGAAACATAGTAAAAATTGATGTATATACAAATAATTTTAAGCTATGATATATTTATAAATATTGAATCAAAATCTCCTACCTAGTGAAATTTTCATTTTTTATTTTTAAAACAATAGAGTATTGCACAAAAATAATTGAGATTTCGAAAATAAAAAATTCTTTGAATTTATTTTTAAAAAAAAATTTGAATCATTTTTTTGGTGTTAATAGAAATATTAGAGGAGGAACAATGACTAAACAAGGACCAAATGAACAAAGGCAAATTAGGAAACCACGATGAAACCTATATAAACTTAAGACTTCTACTTCTCCGCTTTACGAGCTTTCTTTAATTCCCTTTCGTTTACTTGAACCATTGAACAACCCTAAACCCTAAATTCTTAAATCAATTGATAAATATTGATTTTTATCTCTTCTTACTCTTCGTGTGTTTTTTCTTTTCATATATTTTCTTGAGACTTTTATGTTAAAGTTTTGGAGAGCTTTTCTTGAGAGGTTCTGCTAGGTTCGTTAGATTATGATTATTGAACTAATGAAACGCTTCATCGAATCATGTCGAGCCGAGTTACCATCAGACAGCAAACAATCTAAGCTGGGTAATATCGACTTCATTACAATGGCTTGTCTGTACTTTGAAGATTTACTTTTTGTAAAGTTGTCTTTCAGTATTTCTTTTTAATATTTGTTTGTTACTACTTATCTTTTTTATATTTCAATTAGTGCTGGTATTAATATACATTGCTGATATTTATACAATTATTGTTATTGAGCTCTGGATCCAACACTGGATGTCAATATCTTTTGATTATTGTATTCATTTGACAAGATTTATTCACAGAAATCTTTTTAATGGGAAAAATTGAAATATTGTCATTGAGTTAAAAATACTAGATTAAAAATAACTTCATATAAAACATTGTCTTAATAAATTAACTATTTCATATCATTTTAAGGTAGACAATAAATATATTAACATATTTTTGTAATAATATTTTTTTAAAAATATTTAGAAATTAAATTAATTATATAAAGAAAATAAATATTAGTAAAATCTTTGTTAAAAACGTATAAATAAAATAATTAACACACTAGTTAATTGAATAATATATTAGAAATAAATAAGTAAAATAAGCTCAAATCTCATGGGAATCATTACAAATACAAACCCATCAGTTAAAAATACTTGATTAAACTTTCATAGATACCGACATCTTTCAAGTCTAAAAAAATATTTTCACTCAATGAACTATCCATCCTCTTCTTCCCTTATTTAAAATTGACACGGTCTATGCAAGATCTTATCTCAAATATGGAATTCTTACGATCTTAGAATTTTGTCTACATAATATATTTTTTGTTATATTCATAAAGTTTATTTTGATCCAATTAGGAAAAACCCACATGGAAAAAGCAATACCATCTAGAAGGATAAATTTTAGGAGCATTTACAAATCTATCAAAATGGGCTATAATATTTACATATCCTTAATATAAGATAGGATGTTTAAGAAATATTTTTGGACCATTATATCATCATTTAATTTTTAAATAATACAAAATATGCCATTATTAATATAATATTTACCTTTTATTTTTTTATTTTTTCGAAGTTATTTACCTTTTATTAAACCTTTAATTTATAAAACATGTCATTACCATTTAATTACCACTTATGTATTAATTATGTAAATTTATTTTTTAAATTAATGATCAATTTATCAATAATTCATATTATTAACATTCAAATAACATATTATATTCAATACATATACACCATTGATATTAATTTGAATTTTCATGCATATTAAAAGTCAAGAAATTAAAAACATGTTCAAACTTTACAAATATTAAAAGCTATACTTGAATATAGTTATTTACCAATTTCTTATGAATATTTTTTTTTGTAATCATTCGACGTGTTAAAAAATCCATATATTACTATTTGTTTTTCAATTAAATAAATATTTAATTTTAAGTAAAAATAAAATAAAAGAATTTTTTATTTTTTATTTTTAATTGAAAAACATGGGTAGTTTGCGGTTTAAATTTATTATTTTTTCTATAACAAAACAAATAAAGAACAAAACTAAAAGAAAGTAAAAGAAGAGCCAAAAACAAAATTGAAACTCTCAATATGATAAGGGTAATTCTTTAAATTTGTTGTTAGATTAAAATAATTTGTACAATATATTTAATTAATTATAAATATTTTTATTAAAATTAAAATAAAGTTAAAAATATGATTAGTTTTTCCAATAAATTAAATATATTCTAATTAATTTCATAAATATTTGGAAAACTAAAATTAAAATTTCATACATTCGTTTAAATTTTGATAAATTGAAAAGAAATACACATGCAAAGCACGTGGTATGAATCTAGTTTTTTTTTATAAAATACTCTTATTTCGTGCAAGTATGTGTAATAAGTCACTGATTTACCATATGGGTAATAGTATATCTTAGTACATGAGCCGTTAATTATCACTGATTTACCATGATATACTATCATTGATTTACCATCTCTGATACTTCTCAAAAAAATCGGGGAAATTCCGATCTCAAGGCATTTTTTGAATTGATATTTTTAAAAACAATAAACGTTTTGAAATTTTTCAAAAATGATATTTTTTTTCTTTCACTAATTTAATAAATAGTTTTATTAATTAATGAATTGGTTCATCAATTAATGAATTGCTTGACTAGTTAGGGACTTACTACTTTTCTTTTGAGGTTGCAGGTTCTACTCTCCCCTCCTCACTTTGATGTATTATTATTTTATTTTATGTTACTAATTGGCATGATTAAAATTACATATCAATAATTTTTCAAATTCGGTTGTTTTTTTTAAAACTTGTATGAAAATAATGAAGCTTCTCTTTTTTTCCTTTTTTTTTTCAAATGAAAGTGATACTTTTGAAAATTCTGAAAATTTGAGCTATTTTTGAATTTTACAATTAAAAAATGTCATTTTTCAAAATATCCTTAATAAAAAGGCCACTTGAAAAATGCAATACTATCTCATCGGTTAAATTGATAAAATGATTTATGCATTGAGATCAAATGATATATCAAACCATAACATAATTAAATTAAATCAAATGTAATGAAAACAAAACCATATAATGTACATATATAATTGAGATTTATAAAATCAATTCTTCGTTGATATTTTTCGAATCAATTTTGGTGTAAATAGGAATATTAGAGAAGAAATTTCAACATTGACAGTTTTTTTTATGAAGAATTTCAAGAATGACATTTCTCAAATTAGGATTTCACCAATCCCAATCTGAGATTAGACCAATAAAATATGGAAATATTTAATCAAATTTTTACTTCCATGTAAATTCCCCCATAAATATTTAGATTTTCAAAATCAAATTTTTGAATTTTTGTTTTTAATATTTTTTAGAATCATTTTTGGTGTAAATAGGAATATTAGACAATAATTATAGAAAGACCAAATGGACACGTTGAACCTTTTATAAACTAAGACTTTTACTTCCTCCCCTTTACGTGCTTTCTTTAGTTCCCTTTCGTTATATTTTCCCTCTCTCTAAAAAAGCCCTAATTCCTACAAATTTACTTAAACCTTTCACGAATCGGCCTAAATTCTTTGAAGTGGTAGTGAAGATTTGGGAAAGAGAAAGAAAGAAAGAAAGAATGAAGAGAAAAGCTGAGGAAGAAGAAGAGCTAAGAGAGATGGGTAGTTGGAGCCATGGAAGGAAGTGGAAAAGATTAAGACTTATTGGTGTGCATATGTTTGTGCAACTCCGTCGGAATGACGTCGCGTCCCACTTTTTGACACTGTGAAAGGGGAGATAGAATGATTAGGTATTAAACAACTAGTGTTGAAATAATAATGATAAATGAACTGAAACAACTTACCAATTCATAGTGTTGGTCGTGGGTGATGGCTCTACTAGTGTGCAATGACTGGTGGCCTTCCGATTGGATTGGTTGATTTCAGATCTTTGCACCTGAATAACATGTTGATGGTCCTCTTGGCCTAACCACATGGGAGGTTTCAGGAGATCTGTTTTCAATTCTCGGTAATCGAGAATTGATGACCAACTGTTTGGACTGTGTCATGGGTTATGCCTGTAGATAAATTGGGAGAGTCGGCCAGTGTGTTTGATACCTTAGTATCCCCCAATGAAGTCAGAGTCCCGCTCCTCGATGGGTGGAGAGAATAGTAAGGGGGCACCTCAACATGTAACAATTTTTATAAAAACATAAATAAACAAAAAAAATATTACTAAACTAACATAATTTACTTAATTTTACTTATAAAATATCATGATTGCTAAATTATTAAAATAACATAATTCCTATTTTTAAATTATAAAATAACATAAGTCCTAATCCAAATTGAATATTTCGTAAAACAAATTCAAAAAGTACAATTGAAAAATGAAAATGCAAAACAAATTTAAAATGGAAAATGTAAAAACAAATTCAATTAAATTTTGACGGAAAATGGAAGAAAACCTACAAAAAACAAGAGTTAGAAACCACATCAAATTGAAAATTAAAAATAAAAGGGAGAAAGTCAATAAAAAAACTACCCTTAAATTGAGATTACCTCTAGAATTCATCAGAGTTTCATTAAGGAGAGAAAGAGGTAAAGAGGGAAATAACAAAAAGAGGGAAATAGAGAGGGTGTGGGAGGAAAAGGCAGAAGTGGTCTGCCTTTTATAATGTTTTAGCAACAATATTCGTCGCTAAATTTTAAATAAATAGCGAAAATTCCTAGGCATGCGTCATTAATCATGTAAAAAATTTCTAAGTTCTGTGACGAAACTCGTTGCAAATAGTGAAATAATCTGTTGAATTTTCAGGCACGCGCCATAATGCGTTGCTCTACGAGCAAACTCGTCGCAAATATTGAAATAATTAGTTGAAAATTTCAAAATTTCGCCATTTATTTCCTTGCTTTAGGATGAGTTTTGTTGCAAGTAGTGAAATAATAAGTTGAATTTTCAGGCATGCGCCATTAATTTTTAAGTACATATCCAATCTTTATTTCAGACTCTTTAGGTCGAGTATAATTACTTTTAAGAAAATCAGTGGATCTTTCATACACATCGATAAAGGCAAATTATATGACATCAACATATAATTGACCACAACGTGTATATGCTTTCGAGCACCCAAACGAGTTAAACCCATTAGTACATAAACACAATATGACGTTTTTGATCTCTCGGACAAATTCCAGCTGACAACGATTGAAATGTTTCCTCGCCTCAGCATCAAAAGGATGTCTCATGTATCCATCATCTTGAGAATGCTCGTGATGTCACAACATGTGGGAAGTTGTGTCGTCCGATGCGTACAACCTATGTAGATGTAGTGTAATTGGAAAATAAAACATGCAAGTATGTGGAATCAGACGTTGTTTACCTTTGTTTGTACCTCATATGATTGCAAATTTTGCATTGATGGAGGCTACCATCGAGACATTAAAAAATCATGCATTCATTCAGGCAACAATCTATCTTCTCCACAAGTAAACCAAGGCCTTCCACTAATTTCTTCGTGCCATACCAACTTTGTGGCAACATGTTGTTTGCTGGAGCACACCATTGAAACCATTGTGAAATCAAGTTAAACTCTCTCTGGGATGGGAAAATTTGACTTGATTATAAGTAGTTCAGTTGCCGCAGTAAGTTATGTGACATAACAACACAGAACAGTGGCCTACTTGTTAATTTAATCATCTAGAACATCCTTTGTTCTTCTGGATTCAAGTCATTTTCCAAGAATGTTTTTGCATATTTTTCTCGATTTAATATATTGTACCCATCACTGTAAAAAATCATTTGCTGTAATTGCCCATAATATTCTTGCACATTCTCACCTTCGTCGACCACGTTCATCTCGTAGTGCGAACTATCTCCTTCATTCAGGCCCAACTTATCTCACGTCTTATTAAACATTTCTACAGTTTCCCCCTGAATCACCCACTGATAATAATTAGCCACAAACCACGTATGTACATGTGCTCCTTCCAATCATTATATAGTTAGTAATATCTTCTTGTTTTTACACTTCTTGCATGGAAATTGTATCTTCTGACCGCGGCTACGAACTGCTCGTTAAAAAAAACCAGACCAAATGGACGTACATCCACTCCCACATTTTCTCTCTCGTTTATCTACTTTCTCAAATTTATTTGATGTTAAACAATGGAAAGAACACGTCTATTTATAGGCCCGTGGATTGTCTCTTGCTAACGTTGGCAGGAAAGGTTCCGGCTAAGTATTACATACGAAACTAGTCCATATCGTTGGTGGAAAAGGTTCTTGCGTACGTAATATATGCCACAAAATCCGTCTCTAGCTCTAAAGAGGAAGTGCTAGCGACGAAAGTCGTTGCAAAAGTTCGTGGGAAGCTTCTCGCATTGCGACGAAAGGTCTACGACAAACCTCATATGGTCTCAATTTAGTGAAAAACGTCGTCGCTAAAAGTCAACACTAATTTTAGATACGATTTTCGTCATAGTATAGCGCAATATAGCAACAATTGGCCTTGCTTTGATTTTCGTCGCAATATAGCAACAATATGATTGTTGTCTCTTTCCTTGTTTAGCATGTTTTTCTTATTTATCTAAGTTATCTTTTCTATATAAACCAATGTAATACTCTTAAACATTTGCACAATTCAATACAATGTAGCCTTCTAAACTATTGAATTGAGATAAAAATTTACCCTTTAGGATAGTTCACTTACATGGAATCCATAGATTCCTGACATCTTTAGATGGCTGAGAATCCCGATGTCTGACATTTAGATGCAGATATCTTTAGATTACTGTATTTCTTTGACAAGATTTATTATGAGAAATCTTATGAATGTGATAAGGAAAAATCTTATGAATGTCATATAAAAAATCGTTTTTTTAAAATTAATTATTTCATATTATTTTAAGGTGGACAGTAATACAAACATTATAATATTTTTTTAAATATTATAAATTAAACTAATTTATATAAAAAAAAAATATTTCTTAAAAATATATAAATAAAATAATTGATAATTTGAATATAAGTTTAGGGTTAACTAAGTAAAATAAGTTAAAATCTCACGAGAATCATTACAAACCAATCAATTTTAGTTGGAAAAAAACCTGTTTCGATGCCCACAACATGAACTTCCTAAGATGTTTGAACTTTCACAGATACCTGACATCTGACATCTTATGTTGGAAAATTATTTTGTTATAATTATTTTTGTCATTTGTGTTTGTCATAAATAAATAAAAAGAGAAAAAGAAATATGTTTTATTTACTTTAGCTTACAGATTTCAAAATTCCTCTTACTCAAAGATTTCTTTTTATTTTGTTCCTGATTTTCTTCCCTCTTCTTTGGTAAGTTTGTTTGGCTCTCTTCAAGTTTTCTCAAGTAAGGGTTGCCTTGTCAAAACCTCCAAATCCCAGCTGTATGATTGATTTTATTTATGGTTTGATTGAGCTAATTTATTGGATCTTGGCTGGCTCTTTCCACCTCTTGAATTGTTGTCTTCTACAAGCAATTGCTGACGAATTTGTATATATATTGGGCTGCTATTCTTGTCTCAAATTAAGCTTTTGATATCTGTTTATTGGCTCTGTTATTAACATCGTTTGTGGCAAGATTTTATTTGATGAGTGTATCAAAGTGCTTCAACATCTACATTCAAAAAGGCTTCAAGTTGGAAGATTCTTGATAGAAGAAGTCCTACAACTTCAAATCGAGAAAGGGAGTTTCTCGTGAAGTTTCTGTACAAGGGGATCTTGTTCGGAACGTCATTCTCACAAGGGGAGTTTGTGATAATCCATTGTAGACAAAGTCGTTGCGGAGAACAACCAAAAAACAAATAAAGAAGGGAGTTCTTTTAAATTGTGTTTTTGGTTTAATTTCTTGTATTGAACGACTAATTAATTCTAGTGGATTTGTTCTGGGTTTGGCCCCGTGAGTTTTTACCAGTGGAGGTTTCTCACGTTAATCATATCACCGTGTCGATCTCTTTCCCTCTCGTTATAATTCTGTCTTTTACTCTGTCTCTGCTTGAAACATTGCAACACTGATTTCTGAGTTTTAGGTTTCTGCATAATTGAGAATATGCTAAATTTACATTTAGTCGTTTATTTTCTGCCAAGCATAGACTGTTATAACAGTGCAATCCGTGAGGTTTTAATCAAATAGGTAAAACAGTGTTAATTTGCATCCTTAAACGAAATTAATCATAACTAAACCGAGAAATAAGGTATAACAAGTGGTATCAGAGCAGTTTCATTTAATTTATTAGTGAGATCCTAGAATTTTATTGACCTTTCTCTATATTTGTTTTATGTCTATCTTTGAAGGAGTCTCAAGTACTAGACCTCCCTTGTTGAATGGAGCAAACTACCCTTATTGGAAGATTAGAATGAGGCCTTACATCAAGGCAATGGATGAGAAGGCTTGGAAAGCTGTATTGATAAGGTGGACTTGCCCTACAAAAATAGATGCTATTACGAAAATCGTCTCTCCAAAATCAGAGATAGAATGGACCTCGGAAGAGGACAAGTTGTCAAATTCGAATAGCAAAGCTCTAAATGCCATCTTTGGGTGTGTAGACTCAGATCAAATCAAATTAATTTCAACTTGTGAGACTGCCAAAGAAGCATGGGATATCCTTCAAAAAATTACCTATGAAGGAACAGGTGATATAAAACGCACCAAACTAGTTATGCTTACTTCCCGATTCGAAAAATCTAAACATGCTTGATAGTGAAAACTTATTTGATTTTTACACGAAGTTATGTGATATTTCTAATGAATCATTCACACTAGAAGAAAAAATGTCTGAATCAAAGCTTGTTAGGAAAATCATTAGATCTTTTCCCGAAAGATTTTCGCCAAAAATAACTGCTATAGAAGAGAGTAAAAATCTTGATACTGTTAGGAATGGTGTCCTAGAACTTGTAATTATTTAATTATAATAATTTATTTCGAATAAATTAAATAAATAAACATAAGTTCTTTATATAATCTAGATTGATTCAATTGACGATATTAGGAATATATGGAAATATATAAATATCAAAACATTCAAATAGTAAACCCTAAGTTACTCTTATGAAATCACGACTTAGTATGTGAGTCATACAAGAGGATTAAAGTCGAGATGAGTAACTTAAATATGTCTACAGTAAACGGATAACGTTTGGGAACCTTATCCTGGTAACACTGTTGATAGCTTCGCATTTTGTTTATAGACAAATGATCTAATCCTGATCATTCATGTGGGAGACATGAAATGGAAGTATCATATGCAATGTTGATTGTATAAGACAGGACCACGATATTCGATCAAATTTCTCATTAGTACCGTTTACGAGAAATGATCGAATATCAAACTAAGTTTATCAACCGTGATAAATCTCAATCCTGAGTGAAATGCGGACTCCTATTTATGGAGTTATGTTCTTTGATTCACATAGTTGAGAGCGATCCGTAAGAACGCTCAATACACTCCTGTTTTGGGAACATGACTAGATAAGTAGCTGGGAACTCATTCTCACGAGATGGAATTCATAACTTTCCTATAAACTAACGGTATCAGTGCGATACCTAAACATTTTAGGAACTTTAGGAAACTCCCTTGATGTACTGATTGGAGACATGAACAAGTGACGTCACGACTTCTATTGATCACAGAAGTATCTTATCTCTAGTTCGACTAAAGATAAAGTTCATTGGAGAATCAGCGGGAACACAAGGATAAAGCGGTAATTACAGGGGCAAAACGGTAAATTTATCCCTTGTAATTATGAGGGTTCCACGTGAAGGATATATCACGAGATATAAATAAATGATAAACCGAATGGACATAACTCATCTATAGTGAGGGGAGTTCGGCTATGAATCTATAGTGGAATTATTCATAGTTAGATAATGAGTAATTAACTGATTATGTGTTAATCACTTAATTGACTAATTATTAAGCCCATGATCTATAGGTCCATCGGGTCCCTATGCTAGCCCAAATATCGTAGTCGCGAAATCAAGTAGAAGAAATGAAAAGTTTAAGTAAAGTGAATTACTTAAAATAGGGAATATTAATTGTTTAAATATTGAGTATATTTAAACGGTAATTAATATAAACATTATTAATTGTTTAAATAATGAGTTTATTTAAACAGGAAATTAATAATGAAATATTATTAATTAGATATTATTAATTATTTAAATATTGAGTATATTTAAATGGTAATTAATAATTTGAAATTAATTGACAATTATTAATTGTTTAAATAATTAATTTTATTTGAACGGAAATTAATAATTAAAATTAATTAATTAATAATAAAATATTGTCAATAAAATTATTAATTAAATAATGAGTTTATTTAATGGAAATTAATAATTATAATATTTATTATTAATTATTTAAATAATGAAAATTATTTAAATGGAAATTAATAATTAAATATAAATTTGATAATATTTAGTCGGGAGAAAATATTAATTGTTTAAATAAAATATTTTATTTAAATGGTAATTAATTAATAAATTAATTAAGTTGGACTTATTAATTTAAGAGAGAGTTTCAAGCCCAATTGGATTAATGAACCCAATTGGAATTGGCCCAAAATAATTAATTAAATAAATTAGAATTATTTATTAATTAATACATGCATTTTCGGCCATATATGTATTTTTGGGAAGAGATAATTGCTTGAATTATATCCTAAAATAACTACATAGATTTATTTACCCAAGATAAATAAAAATAAAGAAAATAAAATAATCTTCTATTTATCCATGGCATTTTCGAAATTGCTAGATAAAGGAAAGAGATTATCTTTTTTCTTTTTGTGTTTATCTCTATAGATTAATCCTAATGTGATTAGGATTCCTATTTTTCTATAAATAGGAGGGTTGGGTCATTCATAAATCACACAATACAATTCCATAGAAAGTTGGAACTCTCTCTTCCTCCTCTCCCTCCCCTCATTGCCGATTTTCTCATAGTGTTGGGAAGAAAAATATTTTTTTCTTCTTCCCAATTTCTTCTAAAGTTCGATCCCACAATCGAATTTCGTTTGATCGATCGGGATATAGCGTAGAAGATCCGGTGTTCTCGAGGATTTGAAGTCAGAAAAGAAACCTCCAACCGATTCTCCATTATTCAGTCAATGTAAGTTCCGGTTTTAATTTTCGAATATATAAGCATGAATCTACATGTTTTATCTCAAATTGCATGATGTTAATAGATCCGTTATTAAATGTTAATAAGTTTACTAAACAAAATTCCGCTAATTTAGTAAATCATCCCTTCAGATACAACGCGTGTTGATGAATTAATGGGTTCCTTGAGAACTTTTGAGTTGCATCTTAAGCACAGGAAGCAGGAAAAATCTATTGCACTCAAAACGGTCAAGGAAGAGAGTAATCTTGAAGGAAATGAAATAAATGATGATCAAGTGATACTTCTAGCAAAAAATTTCAGCAAAATTGTGAAGAGCATGTCTAGAAACAACAATGGTAATCCAAAGCCCTTGAAGCCAAACAACATTTTTTTCACAAAACCACAAGAAAAGAAAAAAGGGAATACAGTGTAGAGAACGCGAGGGATTTGGACATATTCAAATGGAATGTGCTAATACTCTAAAGAAGAAAAACAAGGCTATGACACTCACATGGAGCGATGAAGATTCTGATGAAGAACAGGAAGATAACGAGGTAAAAAATGTTGCTTTTACTGATTCTATTAAAGAAAATGTAGTGTCTGGACAGGAGCAAAATAATGTGGAAACAAACAACAAGAATGAAAGCGAAAATGATGAAGATAATGAAGAAACCATTGAGGAGGCCTATACTAAATTATACAATGAGTCAATGAAGTTGTGCGAGACCAACAAAAGCCTGACTTCTCAGAATAAGGAACTCATCAAGGGAAAAGATGAATTGATATCAACAATCAAACATTTGAACAAACTGATCATTGATAAAGATGCTGAAACGATGAAAATGAAGATCCAATTGGATAACACTCATAAGGGATTGAAGATGTTGAACTCAGGTACTGACACCTTGGAACTCATTCTAAATTCTCAAGAGATTGCAAGAGATAAATCTGTTACAAAGGACAACTATGGTATTGGATTCGTGGGAGAATCATCGAAATCAACCCCATTTTTGGACAAAGGAAAACAGCAGGCCACCACTGTTACAACAGTTCAGGCTCCGACAGTAAAAAATA
Organism: Gynostemma pentaphyllum; assembly: GCA_028015215.1. Taxonomy (NCBI): domain Eukaryota; kingdom Viridiplantae; phylum Streptophyta; class Magnoliopsida; order Cucurbitales; family Cucurbitaceae; genus Gynostemma; species Gynostemma pentaphyllum. The sequence continues at coordinate 24,028,667 of CM051348.1, forward strand.
GTCTGCCCTTTGATAGATACCAGCCAAAAGGAAGTGACATCTCAAGACAAAATGACAGATTTTTCTCACAATCAGCTGCTCCAAAACAGACAAGTAAACATCCTCATTCTACCACAAAATGGGAAAAGCCTAGCTATGGTAATGCAAGAGGTAATCAAAATCATCAGCATGTAAAAATCAGGTTTGTACCAACTTGCTATTTCTGTGGAAATGTTGGTCATATCCGACCGCATTATTTTAAACTTAAAAGTATGCTTAGAAGAAATCAGGAAATGTATATGCCTAAATTTCATAGTTTTGATCCTTAGTTTTCCCCACCTCTTTCATTTGCTTCAAAACTGTTTTGATAAAATGGTCATCTCATGGTGTATTTGAATGTTTCTATCTTATGTCATTGTTTTTAAATGATAGAAAATTTTGTCAGAAACAATATCCTTTGTTTTTATCTTGTTGTTTCTAATTCTTCTATAACAATTTTTTTTTTTTTGTGGAGAGGATCTTTCTTTTTGGTACAGTGAGAGTTTGACTAGTTTAAATCAATTAGAATTTTTGTTTATTGCTTCCGTTTTCAATGCTCTAGTTTGTAACTTGATAATTCTAATTTTTATATGGTGTGAAATTATTGTCTTTTGTGAGACCAATTAAATATTAGAAGAATTTCCCTTTAAAAATTTCATATATTGTTTTGTTTATCCCCTTCAGGGGGACTTTTCTTTTTAATGGTGTTTTTTTTTTGTGTTCAGATGATCTATTATTTTTTTTTGGTTAAGTTCCCAACAACTTTTCCTTTAAGTAAGTTTATTTTTTTAATACAATATAAATTGCCTATTTGGCTTCTTTATACTTCTGATTTTTTTGTATCCTTCACTTTGTCTTTGATTTGTCAAAAACAGGGGGAGATATGTTTGTCTTAACCAATCTTTGATGCAGGGGGAAAATACCTCGTTTAACTAATATTGAAATCTGGTTAATATTGAAATTTAGTTTTATGCCAAAACAAAGCCAAAGGGGGAGTTTGTTGGAAAATTATTTTGTTATAATTATTTTTGTCATTTGTGTTTGTCATAAATAAATAAAAAGAGAAAAAGAAATATGTTTTATTTACTTTAGCTTACAGATTTCAAAATTCCTCTTTACTCAAAGATTTCCTTTTATATTGTTCCTGATTTTCTTCCCTCTTCTTTGGTAAGTTTGTTTGGCTTTCTCTTCAAGTTTTCTCACGTAAGGGTTGCCTTGTCAAAACCTCCAAATCTCAGCTGTATGATTGATTTTATTTATGGTTTGATTGAGCTAATTTATTGGATCTTGGCTGGCCCTTTCCACCTCTTGAATTGTTGTCTTCTCCAAGCAATTGCTGACGAATTTGTATATATATTGGGCTGCTATTCTTGTCTCAAATTAAGCTTTTGATATCTGTTTATTGGCTCTGTTATTAACATCGTTTGTGGCAAGATTTTATTTGATGAGTGTATCAAAGTGCTTCAACATCTACATTCAAAAAGGCTTCAAGTTGGAAGATTCTTGATAGAAGAAGTCCTACAACTTCAAATCGAGAAAAGGGAGTTTCTCGTGAAGTTTCTGTACAAGGGGATCTTGTTCGGGACGTCATTCTCACAAGGGGAGTTTGTGATAATCCATTGTAGACAAAGTCGTTGCGGAGAACAACCAAAAAACAAATAAAGAAGGGAGTTCTTTTAAATTGTGTTTTTGGTTTAATTTCTTGTATTGAACGACTAATTAATTCTAGTGGATTTGTTCTGGGTTTGGCCCCGTGAGTTTTTACCAGTGGAGGTTTCTCACGTTAATCATATCACCGTGTCGATCTCTTTCCCTCTCATTATAATTTTGTCTTTTACTCTGTCACTTCTTGAAACGTTGCAACACTGATTTCTGAGTTTTAGGTTTCTGCATAATTGAGAATCTGCTAAATTTACATTCAGTCGTTTATGTTCTGCCAAGCATAGACTGTTATAAAAGTGCAATCCGTGAGGTTTTAATCAAATCAGTAAAACAGTGTTAATTTGCATCCTTAAACGAAATTAATCATAATTAAACCGAGGAATAAGGTCTAACAATGCCCCGACCCTAACGATGTGGGTGGAATCCTCAGGTGCCGAACAAGATGAGGAGTCTCGGAAACCCGATCCGTGATGGGCTCTATTGGACAGGCAGTGAACTCCGGAAAGAGAGTTGGCCTGGATAGAGTGGACGGATGGAGGGGAGGCTCGGTGGATTTGTTCGAGAGGAGGATTGTTAGAGTGCGAACAAATTGCCACATCGGTTAGGGAAGAGAATGATCATGGGTATATAAGGGGAAGGGCACATCTCCATTGGTATGAGGCCTTTTGGGTGAAACCAAAAGCAAAGCCATGCTGGCCTTGGCCCAAAGTGGACAATATCATACCAATGTGGAGATGTGGTAGCCCGTTGTCCCCTAACATCTTACATGTCTAAAAGATATCTTAATTCCCCTCTTCCCTTATTTAAAAATTGACACTATTGGTATAGTTACATTACTGATGTGCCCAACATTTATTCGTTATATCCATAAAATTTATTTTTAACCAATTCATATGGCAGGTTTTGAATTGATATTTTTTAAAAATAGTAAACATTTTTAAATTTTTCAAAAATGATATTTTTTTTCTTTCAATTCATTTTCATCTTGTATTATTATTTAATAATCAATATTATAATTGTATTTTCTATTTCTAATTGGAATGTTTTAAATTCAAAAATAATAATTTAAAAATTGGTTAGTTTTAATTATTTTGAAATTTTTATTAAATTGTTTGTTGGATTGAAAGAATTCAACAAACTCTTCGACTCCGGCAACAAATTCGTGGTTGAGAAACCATCCAATCAAACGGACGTACATCCACTCACGCATTTTATGTCTCTCGGGAATAAGTTTTAATGAGGTTTTATTTTTTTTAGTGATTCTGCACACCCATTTATAATTCTTTTACTGTCACTTTTAGCGACAAAATGCGTCTCTAATTAGGCGGGAACGCTTCCCGCAAACAAATATTGGAAGGAAAATTTCCCACCAATTTTAGCGACGAAATAAATCTTTGAAAAATCAGTTTCTTAAATAGCAGCATAATTCGTCGCTAATATAGGGTCAAAGTTAGACGCTATTCTGGCGGGAAGTTCCCCTCCATTTCTAAAGTCAAAATATTAACGATGGACTTTTTTTAAGACGCTAAATAGCGACGAAATGTATCGCTAAGCTCACATGCACCATCAATCTCAGCGATGCGAGATTTGGTCACGCTATTTAGCGATATATTGTGTCGCTAAAAGTCGAACTTTGCATTAGAGGCGTATTTCGTCGTTATTTAGCGTCACACAAATTTGTACGCTAAAATTAGGTCGCTAAAAGCAGTTTTTCTTGTAGTGAATTAATGAACTGTTTGATTCAATTAACGAAAGTTCATTTTCATCTTGTATTATTAATTTAATAATCAATATTATTAATGAATTTTCTGTTTCTAATTGGAATTTTTAAAATTAAAAAATAATAATTTAAAAATGGGTTAGTTTTATTATTTTGAAATTTTAATTAAAATAATGAAAGTTCTCATTATACTTTTATGTTGAATAATTATAATCTAAATTAGTTTTTAGGAATTAAAACTTTGCTTTATTATGAAAAAAAAAAATTAAAACTTTGCTTTTATTATTATAAGTTAATACGTTGATTTAAATTTGAAAAAATTTTATTAGTAGTAATTTATTGACTTGATGTTAATAATTAATTAAATCTGTTATTTCAGGATTAAAATAAAAGTAATGACAAAAAATGAATTACATAACTAAAACATGTCATTTGAGTCAATTTCGGTAAGAATAAAGCCACGTTGAAAATGGAATACCATCTCATTGGTTAATATGAAAAATGATGTATACACTGAGCTCAAATGATATATCTAACCAAAAGATATTAAAAAATTAAATGCAGTGAAAAAAAAACCATAAAGTAATGAACATAAATAATTGAAATATAAATCAAAGAGTCATTGAATTTTTTTAAAAATATTTTTGGTGTAAATATGAATATTAGAGGAGGAACCAATGATTATACAAAGACCAAAATGACTAAACTCAAATTAGGAAACCTTTTGAAACTATATAAACTAACACACTTGTACGTAATTGTCCGCTTTCCCATATTCCCTTTCGTATATTTTTTCCCTCTCTAAAAAAAAGCCCTAATTTCTAGAAATTTACTTAAACATGTAAACTCTTATTATTTTTTTAAGGAAAAAAAAATAATAATAATAATAAAGAGAAGAAGATAAGGCTGAAATTTTTTAAAAAAAAGAAAAATAAGAAGATAAGGATAAAAAAAAGGTGGGTTATTGGCTTGACACTTGGCAAGGTTTTAGCTTAAAAAAAAAAAACAAAAACCAACTAAACTCAATTCTTTTGGTCAACCACCCGTAGAAGAAACAGAAAAGAAAGTGAAGGAGAAAGAAAAGGGGAAAAAGAGAAAGAGAAAGGAAAATTTGATTTTTTGTTGCTTGAAATTTTTGAAGGCTTCTATAATTGAATTCAATTTGTGGTGAATTTGCATATTGGTAAGTCATTTCTCCAACCCAACTCTTCAATATGATGGATTTTGTTAGATTTTGCTAAAGCTTCAAAGTTGGTTTATGGGTTTATGAGTTTTCTTATTTATAAATTTGAAGTGCTATAGGTTATTTTGAGATGGTGGTGTTTAAGATTTATTAAGAATGGTGGAGAAATAGAGTTTTCCATATTTTGATGATGAAGTTGTGATGTAAAATTGTTTGATTTAGAAAAAGGATTATGTGTTGGAAGAGGATGAGCAACAAGAATGAAATTATTTGGCTTGGAAAGTGTATTGGAAATATAGTTATTGAAGGAAAAGTGAAACTTTAGCCATTGGGATATTAACCGTCAATTTATGTGTTTTCAATATGTTTTTCGATATATAAAAATACTAAAAGATTATTAATGGGTATTTTATTAAATATTTATTTCAGGTGATACGGAGATTGGCACCGCTTATAATCCGGGATCATAAGCGGGATAGTTTTTGTGAGTGGTTAAAATATTATTTTCGAATTATCCATAATTATTTGCTTATAAATTTTCGAGTTAGCATATATATTATGATTATCCTATATACGTATGTTTTTATGATTTATAAACTATGTTTATGTGTTTTTACTATTACTTATGAATATTCCTCTGAAATTGGACATTATGTTAATATGGAAAAAGTATTAGTTTTCATGGTTTTATTATAGTTTGCAAGTATATAACAAATTTCGTAAGCTATTTTTAAACCACTATATGTCGTACCCACTAGCTTAGTTTTCACCAGGTCTTTGGGACCCACTTTAGCATACACATAGGCTTTGGGCCGTATGTTAGGGTGCATAGCCTTTTGGGGGCAGCTCTGCGCGCGTATGACCAGTTTCAGTATAATCAGTTGCTCTGCTGCATAACTTGATTTATCTTGTGTGTAGTACGACCAGTTGTGGGTATGCGTTTGGTGTCGGTTTTCTATTATATGATTATGATATGATATTAGTACATGAACTTCGCTAGCTATGAGTTTTTATTATGTACCAAAAGTGTTTTGCTCAGAAATATTTTCGTTTACTAAAAGTTATGTCTTCTACGTTATTTACTATTTTCGTTTGCTAAAAGTATATATTACTTTATAAAAGAACCCACTCACTGAGTTTTTGCTCAAGATTTCCATGTTTTGGTTTTTCCCCCTCCAAGTAGCTCCTGAGTTTCGAGGATACGCCCCTAGAGTCGTTTACACCACCAGTTTTTTGTCTCATCTTCACACCTAGCCTATGTATGACATTTTTGTGTGGGTTTGTACATGTATGTTTATAAGTGCCGGTGATGGCTCGTGAGGAAGTAAATGGTTTTATGATTTTTGAGGCTAGTTGGGTAGATGGAGGAGTTTACAATTTAACAATCACGTAAATGCCTCTCTTAATGTTAATAAATTCAGAATTAACATATTTGACTGATTTTGAGTTAATTCTGAGGGCGGAGCCCGTTATAGTTTATGCAGGATTATGTAGAATGTATTACAGGTTGGTTTATTCGAAAATCAAACGGAACTCTGCCAAAATTTTCTTAAATAAGTTGAATTTAAATTGATTATTAACTAGTTGTTTTAGTTATGTTAGATGGTATGCGTTGGCATTAGCTTTCGCTTTCCATTGGCACGTGTCGTCTCGAGTGTTTACGGGGTACTCGGGTCGGGTCGTGACAAAACCTGTAACGCCTCGTTACGAGAAAGTTAAAAAAATGAATATTATTTTTAAAATAATATTAATCAGGATTGATTGATTAATTAGAACAGAAATATCGTCTTATTTCAACAAGGGTATTATGGTAATTTATTTTCCCACAAAAAACCTCGAAATTTGAACCTTGTGATTTGACTAATATTTTGACATGAAATTGATCGTCTCGATATCAAGATTCCAACGCAACTGACGGTTCGTCATTCTGAGACCCGGTGATCAAGTTATGGACGTTTTAAGACGAGTGGCAGTTTCGTAAATATGGAAACTCGGGATTTTAACCTAAAATGGCATCCCATTTGTAATAATCAGCCTTTTGACTCTCTCTTCTCCTCTCTCACACTGCCGCCCCCTCCCCCATTGGAGTTTCTTGGATTTTGTTCGTTTCTTCGCCAATTGCTCGTCATTCCGCGAATTGATTTACGATTTGGAGAAGTTGGGATCGTCTTTCCGATCAAGAAGGTAAAAATTCTCTTCCTTTTGAATACCTAATGCCGCCGCCCCTCTTAGGGTTTGATGGTGATGATTTTCCGTCAAATCTTGTGGTTAGGTGCTCGTCTTGATTGTGGTTGGTTGATACGCGAAATTCGTGATTCGTTTCCGTTCTTTTCTATCATTGGGTGAGCATTTTAGATCAATTTACTTACTTTATTAAATCTGGAAATTGGTGTTAATTATGAAATTATGATGTTCTTGAACCTTGCCCAAAAACCCATTCCATATTGCCTTTTATCACTTAATTCTTCGCCTAAAACTTCATCGGTGTTGATCCCCTTTGCCTAAAACCAAAACCCATCAATACCAATCACCCGGAACCCGAAATCGAGACCAAACTGTGCCCGAAGGCCACGGTTCAGCCACGGCAAAAGACAGCAGCGCCGTCGCTGCTGTCTCCTTCAACGGTGACCATTCGTCGTTTGTCTTTTTCCCGATCTTCGAGCCGTTGAACCCCAATATTTTTAACACCTCTTGGTACTGTTTTAGCATGAAAATTTAATGTTTAGGACCCTTGTTTCAGGTCTGATTGGTGGTGGAAACTAACTTGGAAATTGGAAATTTAGCAAAGACAAGGTGAGTTAACGGTTTAGTCAACGGTGGGGTTTTAGAGAAATCTAAGGCTCTTACCGTAGTTTATTCATTTCATTATATTTAATCATGATATTCTGGAACGTTTGGATGAATTTGGACCATAGGAGATATCGTTTTTAATTTGGGAGAAATTAGATTTTCGGGTAGAGCCAAAATAGTCAATTTTTGGTAAAAGTGAGTTTTCTTTAGATTGAATTGATGCTACTTGATATGAATGTTAATTCTGAAAATTTTGGATGTTTAGGATGAGTTTTGATTATTATATCATCCGAAAATTACTTAGGAGAAATTATTTTCGGTTAGAACTAGTTTAGACGTTTTTAGGCGAAAATTGGGTTTTTAGGTTGCGAATCAATTATGAATGTTAATGAACTTATTTCTGAAATATTTGGGAGTTTAAGATGACCCTTAGTCATGAGATTTGATTTGGGAAGTGTTTAATTTAATTTTTCGGCTTTTCGGCAGTTTTACCATTTTTCGACAGGTTTGTGAATTAGTTGTTAATCTGATTGTGCTACTGTAATTTGATGATTTATATTGAATTTTTATGAACATTATCATGTGTATAATGTTGAGAATGATGTGATTGATGGCCTGTCTGATTGTGTTTACTAGTATTAAGGCTACGAGCTTAATACTAAGTTTTATTTCAGTTATGGAAGAGTCCATAACTAGGTGCTAATGAACATTGCTCGGAAGAATGTATCATTAGAGGGTTTGTTAAATTAGTGTTGAGGCTACGAGCTTAACAACTAATCATATATCAGTTATGGGTGAGCCCATAACCAGGTGCTAGTAATCATTGCTCTTATGAATGATTTACTAGAGGTTCAGTTATAGTTGTGACTATAACCAGGTACTAGGAAGTGATAGTAGTCCCGAGGGACCTCCTTCTTAGTGGTTGTTTGTAAGTTGTTTTCCTTATTAAATTAGAATGATCTAGTTATCCGAAAGTATTAAGTATCAATGATGAGAGTTAGTGAATGAATGCCTTGGATATGAAACTAGTGAGAGTTGTCTATCCATGTAAAGTGAGATTATCGAGAAACCTTGAATATGGAGTTTAAGATATTGCCTATTCATGTATTTGATTGAGAATGAGTTTAAGTGACGCTTTGAGCGTAAGAGACTTTGGAAGAGTGTTAAGTGTTTGTTATTGAGAAGTTATGAGCATTACGTGTTGAATTAATGTAGCTCATGAGATTGAGTTAGAGTTAAGATAGTGAGGTATCTCTTGAATATGGAACCCGGTAGTGTTGCCTATTCATGTATGGAAGTATTATTTATTGTCTTGAATATGAAACCCGGTCGTGTTGCCTATTCATGTATGAGAGTGAGATTACGAGAAGTGTGGATATTGTACTATGGTTATGCGAACGGAAGGATTGATGATTCAAGTAGATTGATGGTTAAAGGTCTTGAATATGGAATTAGCGAGAATTGCCTATTCATGTAAGCGAGTGAGACTTGAAGTTTTAAGTGATTTTGTGCCTTAGATGTTATTGGAGAGTGTTTGAGTGCTTGGGACTCGGTTTGAATTGTTAGAGACTATTTAAGACTTCATCTTTGATTAAGTTGTTTTCTCACTGGCTTTAGCCTCACAGTGCTATCTGTTGTTTTTTTTTCAGGTAACAATGGAGCGAGAGGTGGCGGTTGATGATGTGGAAGAGATGAGGGTTCATGTCGTTGTGGCCACATATCACTTTTACATATTTATTTATTCATTCTTGTTGATGAATAACTTATTGAGTTTTTTATCGTTTTAACTGAATTATGGGATTTTGAGATTTTGTTTAGTCTTTAAAGTTTTTTTTGTTTGAGGACAAGTTATTGCCTCATTGATATTTGTTTTCAATTTTGTAACTCCGGAGTTATTATTTAATTAAATATTCATTTGATTTAAGTGAATTTTCGTATTTTCAATAAATGCTATTTATTGAGTCTTCCGTTGCTTAAAAATGTGTTTATTTATTACTCTGAAAAGTCGGGTCTTTACAAAACCCTTGACGAAGCCTAAATCCGTTGAAAGAGAAAGAAAGAATTAAGAGAAAAGTTGAGGAAGAAGAAGTAAGAGAGATGAGTAGTTGGAGCGATGGAAGGAAGTGGAAAAGAGGAAGACTTATTGGGAAAGGAGAATTTGGGTCAGTTTTCTTTGCTACTTTGAAGGAACCCAATTCCAAATTTAGTTGTTTTCCCTCAACAATGGTTGTGAAATCCGCTGAGGTTTCTGTTTCTTGTTACTTATAGAAGGAAAAGCAGGTTCTCGATAATCTACAAGGTTGTCCTAATGTGATCAAATGTTTCAGTGAAGAGATTACTGATTCCACTAAGGGTGAGATGATTTACAATTTGCTTTTTGAATTTGCTTACGGTGGAACCCTCGCCGATCAAATCAAGAAATCCGGTGGTCATGGTTTACCAGAAATCGATGTGAAACGTTACACTAGGGCAATTCTGCAAGGGCTAGTTCATGTTCATGAACGTAGTTATGTTCACTGTGATTTGAAGCCTGATAATATCTTACTCGTGCCATACCCTAATCAATATGGTTGTGATGCAAAAATCGGGGATTTTGGATTGGCTAAGAGGACTACGAAGAATAAGTGGAAAATCGATCCGTATTTGAGAGGAACAACAATGTATATGGCTCCTGAAACTATTGTTTATAATGTTCAAGAGCCTCCTTCTGATGTTTGGGCTCTTGGTTGTGTTGTGCTTGAGATGCTTACCGGGAACGCCCCTTGGCCTAATTTGAATACGGAGGATCTTCTTCGTTTGATTAGTGATGATAAAGAATTGCCAAACATTCCATCAACAATTTCAAAGGAAGGGAAAGAATTTCTGAAAGGTTGTTTTGTGAGGAAAACCAAGTTTAGATTGACCGCTGAAATGCTTTTGTATCATCCTTTTTTGAAAGGTTGTTATGGTATGAATGTCGATGAATTAACTGTGTTTCCTTTGATCGATCAAGATGACGACAACGAGGATAAAGATGAAGAGGTGTATTACTCTCCCTTATCTCATGATGGGGATTCCATTAAAGATGTATGCTCTTCTTCAAAAGAGTTGAAAGATATTGAATTATTTCCTATAATTAATTGTGTTGAAGGAATGAAACCGGAAGGAAGAAAAGGGGAGGCGACTGCTGCAATGGTTAAAATGCTTTGGGGCCATTGAATTTGGCTACAACAATTAGTACTACTGCTGTTTGAGGCAGTTTTTTTTGTAACTTGAAGAGATTGATTGTTATTAATATTGTATATTGAATTGCAGAGATATATGTAATAGATTAGTCATTCTTTCATTCTTATAAAACTGTCGTTTGGTATTCCATAAAAATGCTATCAGGTTCTCTTTGAATGTTTTTATATATAACCCTTTTTTTATATACTAGACTTTATGCACGTGCTTTGCACCTGTATTTTTATTTCCCACCCAATTGATCTTATCCTATTTATAATACCAAAAGGGTGAGACAATAAATAATCATCTCTACCTAATTATTTGACAATATTTTAATGTCTTTTTTCTTTCTTTTATACATTGTGGTATCACTGGTATGGTAGGGGATCAAACTACATACTTTAGAAAAAGAATACATATTTGTTTACTACAAAAAAATTTCCTGATGTATTAAAAAAAACTAAACACTATCTAGGATGCTAAAAATGGCTCCTCATAGTCATGTTAGACAACGAAATAGATTGCAATTATCTCTTCTTTTTTATTCACTTCAATGTCTAACACCAATATGAAAATTTTCAATCTTTTTTGAATTATAATATAAAATATTCATTTTGTCAAGCAAAGGAAGCATATTCCTATTTTCTTTCTAATAAAAACAATCTCTCGAGCAACAAAACAAAGAACAAAAGGCGTTGTAAAATTGTGTGAATGATGCCTATGACTTGGGGATCCGTCATCAAACCAAAGGCGAGGTGAGCAAACTCATTTTTCTCTATAACCTAAAGGCGAGCAAATCAATTCAAAAACACCATTTCAACTCGAACGTGCCATGTCTTGCATGTTGCGATAGGCTTTAATGAACAGATCGCCAACATTGTTAATTGAGAAATATTGAAACCGCTCCAAAGATTTATAATCTGAATCAATAGCGATGGCAAAGAAGCTGTTGTCAACATTTCTTTCAAGAACACATATGAAGTTATAATTGGATAGTCAATGTTGAAATCACACCTTGTCGAGGGAGTTAGGAAGAAACAATGAATTGATATCAAACTTTCACCATGAACCATTGATATCTCAACTCTACAAATTTTGTCTACCATTCAATTTCTTCAACATGATCAGATGCCACTTGATTTATAGCAATGAAGAAGAAAAGGAATGGTTTTATTTTTTATTTTTTTATGAAAAGAAAAAAGGAAAGGTTTCTAAACGGCCATTTATAAGTGAATACTAACCATTTCTTTTTCCATAACTCACAACCGTTTCATTTTTATTTTATTTAACAAATAAAACTCTTAGTTTTTAAATTAACTTTTTCCAAATCATTTTCAAATTCCACATCAACGTTTTAAATTTTCCCTTTCATCAAATTTTACACAATTTAAAATTCTTATTTTTATTATTTTAGTAATTAAAATTATACCAATTCATGTTTACCAAAATTTTGTTAATTTTTTTAACTTAATCTAATTAGTAGGGCATTTGTGAAATTATAAAATTAAGTGGACGGGTATAATTGTCTAAAAATAATTCTTAAAGATTGCTACTTTGATATATTAAATCAAATAAAAACATATTTTCAATCAAGGTTTTTAAATTTTGATTAATATTTAAATTTCGTAAAAATAAAGTTTTTGAATCAATAAAATAAAATTTGATTAGTAATCTTTTTTTGGCTAATCAACTGTTGTGGGTGAAATTATATCAGTACACGTGGAATTTCTAAACTTGTTAAAAGAATGCACAATCGGCATGTCTACGTCACCTGGACAGAAAAAGCTACGTCACCTATGAGGCTACGTCTATGTCGTCTGGGAGGCCTCGTCTACGTCGCCTGAGAGGCCTCGTCTACGTCGCCTGAGAGGCTACGTCTACGTTGCCTAGGAAGGTACGTCTACATAGTCCCGAGAGTCTACGTCTACGTCATCTAATAAGACTACGTATCAAAGACCAAGAAACTACATTATATTGATATCCAATCAAACGATGACACGTGGCATGACCAACAAGAGACACGTCGTTGGGAAGCAACACATGGCCCAATCCCGACGTGACACGTGGCGCGATGATGTCATCAAAAACCTCTCATATAAATAGGAGAAGAAATTCATTCATTAGGTAACGAATTTCTACTATAATTCTCTCTGGCACACTAGCTCTGCTTGCACTGACGTAAGCATCGGAGGGTGTTAGGCCGGCACCACACCGGTGCTCTCTTTCCTTTCTGTGCGGTACATGCGTGCTCGTCAACTACTCAAGAATCACCTACGCGCACCACTACTTTTGACTCGTCCCATAATTAATTTTTTCGTTGCTTACGTGGAAGCTATCCATTTTTACGCAACAACATTTGCGCCATTTGTGGGAAGAGTATATAACTAAGTGCTCTACCATCAAGGATGAGTCGAAGAAGTCAACAAGGTGATGATGTAGATGACGGTGAAAACCGTAATCCTCGTAATACGAGATATCAAACTCGTAGAAATATAGAACGACAACAACAAGAAGATGAAAATCAAGAATTGGTAAGGGTTGCACCCATGCCAGGCATGAAGGGTAGATGCATAGGAAGAGCAAGTTCGAGGTGTGAATAGGGATCTTGCAAAAGTACTAGAGATACTCACACAAAGGCTGGATCACCAAGCCCCCATCGACAACCATGATCAATGATCAAGAGAGAAAGAAAAAGAACTTATAAAAGGTGTTGCAGAGTCGCGGAATCAAGAGAAGGGTGGTTCAAAGGGGAAGTCAAGACTACATACTCGAGACAAATCCCCTTCTTCTAAAAAAGTCTACTCCCAAAAGGCATTCAAATATGAAAGGAAGATCTGACCTTAGAGAAGTGTTTAATGAAAACAGAAAAGCACAAACTAGTACAGCAAAGTCCACTACTGAAAGTTCACAGCCTTGGGCACCAGAGCTAAAGAAACTCCAAGACGAGCTTGGACATATGAAGAAAGAGTATCGAGGAAAGGCTCCTCTTGTGTTAGAAGATCTCCTCGAGCAAATTGAACCATCATTCACAGATGACATCATGGAGGTAGAACTTCCTACTAAGTTCAAAATGCCAACTATGGCAACTTATGATGGTTCAAAGGATCCGGTCGAGCATGTTGATACATTTTGGACCTGGATGGAGCTATGTTATCAAATGCAGGGCATTCCCTCTTACATTAGGGGGATCTGCACGAGGGTGGTATAGACAGCTCAAGCCAAGGTTTATCTCTTCATTTAAAGACCTTATTCGATCTTTTGTAACTCAATTCCTCGGCGGAAGAGATCATAAAAAACTAGCCACACACCTTTTGACTATGTGTTAAAAGTCGTGAGAAAGTCTCCGAGACTATGTGGTAAGATTTAACAGCGAAGCATTGAAAGTTGAAGGTTACAGCGATGACATAGCTCTAACCACATGATGGCTGGATTGAAGGATGAAAAGTTTTTGTGGTCTTTAGGTAAAAAGACTCTGCAACTTATACGAGCTCATTGCAAGAGCACAAAAATATATGAGCGAGAGAATTGCTTAGTGCAAGAAGAGCTCCAGGAGGAAGGGGGTAGTAGCAAGCAATTAGAACATAAAAAAAGAAATAGAACATAAGGAAGATAATACCCAGAAGTATGATCGGCTTGGGGATGATAAGAGAAGGAAGACGGAAGATCGACTTGATAAACAAAGTCTTCCTTCTAATAAGTTCAAGAAGTACACCCCCACCACCATACCAGCAGAGCAACTACTCATGGAAATCCAAGATAAGAACTTGGTTAGGTGGCCGTCAAGGATGAAGGCGAGATCTAACAAAAGAAATAAAGATAAGTATTGCCTTTTCCCCAAAGATCATGGTCACACCACCTCCGACTGTTTTGACCTCAAGGAGGAAATTGTAGCTTTAATTCAAAGAGGATACTTAAAGGAGTTTGTGATGAGGAAGGAAGAATGACAACGTGAAGCTCGACCCGAACTAAAAGACCAAGACCGAGGTGGTAAAAATTCCTTGGGTGGTGACATAAGAACTATTTTTGGTGGACTAGCTGGTGGAGAGTCAAGTAGAAAAAGAAAGGCGAGCGCTCGAGAAGTAAGTCACGCCCCACCCAGATTCGAGGTCTTTTCTACTTTTACAGTGCCTAGTCGAAAGGCAAAAATAAATTTTGATGAAGAAGAAGTGGTTGATATCCATCAGCCTCACAATGATGCCTAGGTGGTGATAATTATTGTGGCTAACTTAAGAGTACATCGGGTCCTCATCGATGGAACTAGCTCGGTAGATGTACTCTCGATGGGGAGAGAAAAATTGAAAAGATGTTCAGCACCCTTGGGGGGATTCGGAGGAGAGCAGGTCATCCTTAAAGGGAGTATTGAATTGCCAGCCACTTTCGGAGAATTCATAGTAGTCGATCGTCAATCAGCTTACAATATTATACTGGGAAGACCTACCATCCATGCTCTCAGGGTCGTACCTTCGACTTACCATCAAATGATGAAGTTCCCTACTTCAAGCGGGGTAGGGGTAATCAAAGGGGAGCAAAAGGTCTCCGAGAGTGTTATTACACGGCTATGAAGGGTGCTACACCTGTAAACATGATCACGATAGAACAAACTAAGGATAAAGAGGTAGCATTACAATGGCCTTCCCGGCTAAAGAAGCGGTGCAACCTCCCTTAGTAGTATCTCCAGAAAAAGAGTTCAAACAAAGAGTAATGCCAATGGAAGACCTGGAGTCTATCCCGCTTCTAAGATGAAAAAAAGTTTGTCAAAATCGGGACAAGACTGGGGGAAGAACAGAAAGAGAAACTTATCAATTTCTTAAAAGAAAACATCGATGTTTATGCTTGGAGCCATGACGATATGCCTGGCATTGACCCAAAGATCATGGTTCATCATTTGAATGTTGATCATACTTATCGACCTGTTAGACAAAAACTTAGAGTGTTCGACCAGGTCAGGAATGATGCTATAGCTGAAGAGGTAGGAAAACTTTTAAAAGCTGATATCCGGATTGCCTCTCTAATGTGGTGTTAGTCAAAAAGGCTAACGGAAAATGGCGGGTATGCATAGATTTTACCGACCTCAACAAAGCATGCCTAAAGGATAGTTTTCCTCTACCTTGAATTGATCAACTGGTGGATGAAACAGCTGGACATGAGATGATGACTTTCATGGACGCATACTCAGGTTACAATCAGATTAAAATGTACGAGTATGACCAAGAGAAGACGTCGTTTGTAACAAGCCAGGGCCTGTATTGCTACAAAGTCATGTCATTTGGGTTAAAGAATGCTGGGGCAACCTATCAAAGAATGGTAAATAAAATGTTTGCAAATCAGATAGGAAGAAATATGGAGGTATATGTGGACGACATGTTAGTCAAGAGTCGTCAAGCTGATCAACACACCTCTGACCTAGCTGAATCATTTGAGGTTTTGAGAAAGTACCGAATGAGACTCAACATAAAAAAATGTGTGTTTGGGGTAGCTTCAGGAAAATTCCTCGTCTTTATGGTTCATCAAAGAGGAATAGAAGCAAACCCTGACAAATTACAAGCTGTCCTGGACATGGAATCCCCAAAGAACCTTAAGAAGCTACGAAGTCTTAATGACAAAATAGCTGCGCTGAACAGATTTGTATCCAGGGCAATTGATAAATGTTTACCTTTTCTTCAAGATTCTTCGGAAGGGATGCAAGTTTGAATGGACGAAGAAGTGTGAACGTGCTTTCCAAGAGCTGAAACAATATATAAGCTTCGCACCTTTACTCTCCAAGCCCGTCATAGGTGAAGAATTATTGCTATACTTAGCAGTGTCTGAGACAGCAGTAAGTTCAACCTTAATAAGAGAAGAAGGTGGAGTCCAACTACCTATCTACTACACCAGCAAAGCTATGCTGGATGCTGAGACTCAGTACCCTCGAATGGAAAAATTGGCACTGGCCTTAATAACTTCAGCTCGAAGGTTGAGGCCATACTTTCAAGCACATGGGATAGTAGTTCTGACAAATCACCCACTAAGACAAGTTTTGCAGAAGCCTGAGACGTCAGGTCGTTTAATGAAGTGGGCAGTTGGACTTAGTGAGTACGATATTCAGTACAAGCCCAGAACTGCAGTTAAATGACAAGTTGTAGCTGATTTCATAGCAGAACTCACACCAGAAAAAGAAGAGTCACTTCCTACTCAGATAGAAGTACTTGGTCCAGATAAAGAACTCATCATTCCACAAAGAGAAGAGTCCGTTTGGACACTCTATGTGGATGAGTCTTCCAACATGAAAGGCTGCGGAGCTTGCCTAATTTTAGTCTCACCGGACCGAGCTCACATTGAGTATGCTTTGAGGTTTGGTTTTAAAGCTTCCAACAATGAGGCTGAGTATGAAGCCCTTCTAGCCGGATTGCGCTTGGCAAGAAAAGTATGGGTGAATCATATCAAAGTGTTTAGTGACTCTCAATTGGTTATCAATCAGATAACAAGAGAATATCATACCAAGGGAGAAAGAATGGCTGCCTATCTAGCTAAGGTGAAAAATCTTCTTTGCACTTTTGAGTGGTGGGAGGTAAATCAAATCTCACGTTCGCAAAACTCTAATGCCGATTCGTTAGCACGTTTGGCATCCGCTTATGAGACTGAGTTAAGTCATGCGGTACAAGTAGAGTTTATACCCAGCTCAAGCATAGATGATTTAGAAGCCATGGATATTGAGCAGTCATTGCATTCGTCTACCCCTTCCTAGATGGATCCCATAATAAAATTCTTAAGAGATGGAGAGTTGCCTCTTGAAAAAGCTGAAGCAAGACGACTTCAGTGCCGAGCAACACACTATATCTTAGAAGGAGATGTTGTATATAAGAGAGGTTTCTCTCTACCACTACTCAGATGCCTGATACCCGAAGAGGCAGACTATGTTATGAAAGAGATTCATGAGGGAGTGTATGGTAACCATTCAGGAGGAAGATCGTTAGCTCACAAAATTGTAAAAAGGGGGTATTACTGGCCCACCTTGCACGAAGATGCCAAGTCATTCTGTCAAAAGTGTGGCCAATGTCAACGTTTTGCTATGATCCCAAGACAACCACCTGAATATCTAACAAATGTCAAAAGTCCTTGGCCATTTGCTCAGTGGTGGGTTGACTTAATAGGACCACTTCCTCAAGGAAAAGATCAGACTAAATTTGCTATTGTAGCTGTGGTTTATTTCACAAAGTGGGCTAAAACTGAAGCCTTAGCTACAAAAACCGAACGCAAAACTACCGACTTTATGTGGAGTAGCATAATATGCAGGTTTGATATTCCTTATGCCATTGTCTCTAACAATGAGAAACAATTTGATAACAAGAAGTTCAAGTCTTGGTGTTCAGAGCTTTGTATTAAGTACTTCAAGTCCTCTCCTGCACGTCCTCAAGCTAATGGTCAAGTGGAAGCAGTGAATAAAATTATCAAAAAGAACTAAAAGACCAAACTAGAAGGGTTGAAAGGGCTCTGGGTAGAAGAGCTACCTAATGTGTTATGGGCATTCAGAACAACAACTAGGACTTCTACAGGTGAGACTCTTTTCTCACTTGCATTCGGAGCAGAAGCGGTTGTGCCAGTTGAAATAGGTCTCAGTTCCCCCAAGAGTACAACATTTCAATCCAGAGACAAATGAAGAATGTCTAAGGTTAAGCCTTGATCTCCGTGAATAGCATAGGGAGACTTCCCATCTCCGTGTTGCAAAGTATAAAAATCAGGTGGCAGGATACTACAACTCCCGAGTCAAACCACGCAATTTCAAAGTGGATGACCTCGTTCTTAGAAAAATGCTGCCAAATACAAAGGAGCCAAATAACGGGGTCTTAGCACCAACTTGGGAAGGACCATACAAGGTCACTGAGATTGTGAGACCAAGTACTTACAGATTGAAAGACCTCAACAACAGGGCATTACACCATCCATGGAATGCAGAGCACCTCAAGACCTTCTATCAATGATTTCTTTACAATTTCATTTTCGTTCAAGTTATTTCTATAACAATTTCAATTCATTGTAATTTCATTCTAATAAATGAAATAAGAACGTACATTTTCAACTTCATAAATTTATTTGTAATGAGAAGAATCAATGAGGCATAAGCAGAGGCTACCACCAAGTATGAATTTAAGCTGCGCATAGAACAAGCTACTTCAATAACTCGCAAACTCAAGTAACACTTTAAGTTATAAAGTGACGCTTGAGTGGGGGCCTACTACTACTACTACTTTACTTACTACATGCACTACCACTATGCATTATGCTGCCACACCAACAAGACTGAGCTACTAGCACAACAAAAATTAAGTTTATCAAAATTCTAAGTGCAGGGCTACTTAGCCACACTTGATTGATAAAACTTAGAAAGAACGAAAACTTAAGTTTATCAAAATTCTAAGTTCATTCTAAGTGCAGGGCTACTTAGCCACACTTGATTGATAAAACTTAGAAAAACTAAAAACTTAAGTTCACTAAAAATTCTAAGTGCAAGGCTACATTGCCATAAATGATCGACAAGACTTAGAAAATAAAAATTAAGTTGGTTAAAAATTCAAAGTTGATTCTAAGTGTAGGGCTACGTAGCCACACTTGATTGACAAAACTTAGAAAAACCAAAAACTTAAGTTCACTAAAAATTCTAAGTTCATTCATAATGCAAGGTTACATAGCCATGTATGATTAATGAGACTTAGAAAATAAATAAAACCGAGAAATGAAGGCAACATGAGATAAATTATTATTTCAAGGTAACAAATGAGAAGATGTAAAGCAACATAAGTTTGAAGATATCATAAACAAACGGGAAAGAATGTTAAAAGAAAATTATCCTACCTATATGGAACTAAAGAGGAACACAAATAAAAGCTAAACGAGTTCATCAGTGGACATGCCCCATGAAACATGATAAAACTAAATCAGATAAAGGCATCATGCAGAGTCACCCAAAATTTCAATGTCGACATCATCACCGGGGCGCGTGGCGTGAGAAAGAAGACGGAAGGTTAAAACACACCCTAACAAAATTAAGGTTTAAATCTGGAAATCTCTCAGCAACTTCATCAAGTGCTGCATCGATGCCAAGGCTAAAAAGGTAAACCTCCGGGTCTACACCCTGATTAACAGCTTTAAATATGGTCATCAACTCATCTTTATCCTCAATCTTATCTTTGAGTTCGCTAAAATTAAGCAAGGTGTTTTTGTGCCTGGTTGAAATTTGATCTGAGATTCTCTTCGCTTCGGCTAGTTCACTCTTCAGCTTGTCCTTTTCAACACGCTCTACTTCCAACAATCGAGCATTATCAGATGAATTTTCTTCGTGAAGTTTCATCCCTTCTTAATGACGGGAAATCTCTCTCCTTTGTTGAACACATGCCATGTTCATTCTAGCTCAAGCCTAACGAAGACAAAGTATGCATTTTAGTCACCTGAGTAAGAGAAAAATGATAAAATAAAAGAGTGCATACCATTAAGTAATCCTCAACAGTCAATTCAGCTAATTCCCGAGTGGGCATGGAAAGTACACAATCTCGATCAAGCAACAAAACAGTTTGAAATTTTGAGCTGATCAGTCCAACATATTTCTTGAAAGACTTATCATTCTCACCATAGTAAATGAAGTCAGAATTGGCAAAAAGGTGTCGAACTTCGTGGTGAGAAGAAAGACCCGCACCCAAGCTCGGAACTGTAGTGGTGCAAGATTTCTTGCCAACATCTGACTCACGAAGACGCTTTTCAACTGAAGCTTCAAGAAGGTCAGATTGTTTTTTAGTTACTTTCTTTTGAGCCTAACTAGATCCATCTACGCATTTATGACGTTTTCTATTGTCAATATACTTTTGAGCTCCCCCACCCGTCATATCTGAAGCAACAATAATGTGTAGGACTTATGATATGTTATGATGCAATGTTTCAAAAAAAAAAGTGTATACATATAGCAATGACT
Organism: Gynostemma pentaphyllum; assembly: GCA_028015215.1. Classification (NCBI taxonomy): domain Eukaryota; kingdom Viridiplantae; phylum Streptophyta; class Magnoliopsida; order Cucurbitales; family Cucurbitaceae; genus Gynostemma; species Gynostemma pentaphyllum. The sequence goes on from CM051348.1 coordinate 24,049,184, forward strand.
CACCGATTTCCTCAACGATAGGTTGAGCAAGGCCAGAAGTGACGAGTGATGATTTGAAAGAAGGATGGAAGGTTCACGTTGATCAATTGGAACAGTTAAGATCTGATTAATTATCTCTTTAGTTGATTGCCTTAGCGCGCGGGGCAACCTTCCAATCTCTCGCTACAACATGATGGAGAAAAAAAAATATATATAAATAAAAATGTATGAAAAACAAGTCAGTGATATAGTCCTATCGAAAACCTACCAGAAAACCTGAATAACTTTGGCACACGGTGAGTACGATTATTTTTAGGAGCTTCTGCCAACCAGTCACCACCAACGAAGAACCATTTACTTTTCCAATTTTTAAAAATTGAAGGTTTCCCTACTACTTGATTTTTTCAAAAGTTTAAGTAGTAGATAAACTTATCCTTAAGAAGATTCTTCAATCGATAAAGAGCATACACAGTCTTATAAGTTAATCTTTCTCCACTGCTATGAAGATACCAAAAAACCCAGAATCCAAGTACAACAATCCATCCGTTTTGCCCAAGCTGGGTAGGTGCTAGCCCAACCAAAGCCAAAACTCTCTAGGGGAAGTGATGGAGAGAAAGTCTGACCCCACAATCGAAAATTGTCAAATAAAAACCTACTTCTCCATCAGGAGGGCTATGGATCAATTCTCCCCCACCAGGGCATCTAAGACTAACAGATAAGAGAATGCCGTAAATCGCTCTAATACGCTCTAACTGCCCTACAATAATGGTAGAAGGATAAGAATCCATCTCAATATCTTGGGAAGAAGAAGAATCTTCATCACTAGCACTTTGGTTGGAAACATCATAAGTACTTGAATCAGTCTCTGAACTTGACCCCCCAGAATCCTCCTCGCTCACCGACTGATAACTAGACTCTTCGTTCAACATCCTAAAAGGAAAATGATTCTACTTAGCTACTGTTGAAACAACTACCTAGCTACAATACTTGAGTATACATAATAAAAAAAGAGGTATGCTAAGAGGAAGAGCGTGATGTACTTGAAAAAAGAGGTGGTCTATGATCCTTTAATGAAGCTACACAATATGCAATCCCTCAAGCACACCTACCAAAGAGCATGGAAAATATATGTTAAAGCGGCAGGGGATTTAAAAAAAAAAAATCAAGCCAAAAGTCAACGGTCAACGGGTCAAAAAGTTAAAGGTCAAATGTCACGGGTCAACCGATAAAACGGATCATGCAATTTTTTACAAGTCTAAGACAAATTACAAATGACAAGGCGTTGATGATAAAGCCCTATTGACATAGCCCTGATGACAAAGCCCTATTGACAAAGCCCTGATGACATAGCCCTATTGACAAAGCCCTGATGACAACGCCCTATTGAAAAAGCCCCGATGACAACGCCCTATTGACATAGGCTTGATGACATAGCCCCGATGACAAAGCCCTATTGACAACGCCCGAAACAACAAAGGAAGACCACGTCCGAGTCAAAAAAAAAAAGTCAACTGGTCAACGTTGACCGTTGACCAGTCAACAACCGGGTTGGCATTTGACCCACACATCGCTCTGCAGGTTTGCATTTGACCCGCGGATCTGCATTTGACTCGCGGATCGATCCGCGGGTTTGCATTTGACCGGCGGGTCTATCCGCGGGTTTGCATTTGACCCGCGGGTTGAACAAGTTTGACCTTTGAAAAAAAAATTGAAAATCAAGCGTGTGGTCGACGGAGAAAAGAAAAAGAAATTTTTTTTTTCAAAACCTGCTGCATGTTAGGTGAAATCTACTTTTTGTTTTTTTTTAATTTCTTTTTATTTTACTTTTCAAAAATTCTTCATCATTCTCATACTTTTTTTTTACTTTTACCAATTCATCAAACTAATGTATAAAACCCTATTTCAATTTGATTTTAAGAAATTTCTATTCTTAAATTCCAAGGGGGAATATGTACCTGATGGTTGATTCGACGTTTAACCACGTGTTCTACCACATTGAGCTTGTAAGATTAAAGAATTTGAGAAAATAATTTTAAAAGTGGAAGGGGAATTAGTGAGAAGGAAAATAAAAACAGATTTAGAAACTCACCAAGTCTCCAATTTATGAGCTATGGGAATGAAAGACTCTTATTTATAGAGATTTTTGATAATATCTCAAAGATTTGATAATATCAGTAAGATTTGATATTATCTTTAAGAGTTATTATATCTTAACCATTGGATCAAAGCGACGGCTGAGATTACGTCACTTATGAAATTTTCAGATTATAGCCCAGCCAAGATAAGAAGCCCAAGAAAAGATCAATCATGATGATGGTTTTACAAAAAAAATTATTATTTTTTGCGAGATAGAAAATTTCAAACTACCAAGCCCTCACACTTGTAAAATTTTAATAAACTGATAGAAGAATAAATTCCACCCTGAATTAATACTCCCAAGCAATAGTGAACTCACATCTCAACTCAGCTCGGGAGTAGGGGGCCACTCTTGTGGGTGAAATTATATCAGTACACGTGGAATTTCTAAACTTGTTAAAAGAATGCACAATCGGCATGTCTACATTGAAAGATAAGCTATGTACAAAAGCTACATCACCTGTGAGGCTACGTCACATGTAACGCTCACCGCGGGAGGCACACACTCGTCTAATAAGGCTACGCCGCCTGGAGAGGCTACGTCTACGTCGCCTAGGAAGGTACGTTTACATAGTCCCGAGAGTCTACGTCTACGTCATCTAATAAGACTACGTATCAAAGACCAAGAAACTACATTATATTGATATCCAATCAAACGATGACACGTGGCATGACCAACAAGCGACACGTCGTTGGGAAGCAACACGTGGCCCAATCCCGATGTGACACGTGGCGCGATGATGTCATCAAACTCCTCTCATATAAATAGGAGAAGAAATTCATTCATTAGGTAATGAATTTCTACCACAATTCTCTCTGGCACACTAGCTCTACTTGCATTGACTTAAGCATCGGAGGGTGTTAGGCCGGCACCATACCGGTGCTCTCTTTAATTCCTATGCAGGTACATGCAGTGCTCGTCAACTACTCAGCATATCACCTACGCAGCACCTCCAGTGCAGCGCACTACATCCGACTCGTCCCATACTTTCAGTTCGTTGCTTACGTGGAAGCTATCCATTTTTACGCAACAACATCAACAAAATTTAATTATATACAATTAATTAAAAAATGGTTATTAATTGTTAAAGGCATGTTTAGTTAATTTAAGATATGATGATGGGTATTAGGGTCCAAAAATAAACATATTTTCAATCAAGGTTTTAAATTTTGATTAATATTTAAATTTCGTAAAAGTAAAGTTTTTGAATCAATAAAATAAAATTTGATTAGTAATATTTTTTTTTTGGCTAATCAACAAAATTTAACTATATACAATTAATTAAAAAGTTGTTATTAATTGTTAATGACATGTTTAGTTAATTTAAGATATGATGAAGGGTATTAGGGTCCAAAAATGTTTCTCCAAGATAGCCACTTTTAATATAGTAGAGATAAATATCTCAACTTAATTTTACTCTATCATCCAAATATATAATATTAAATTATACATCTATTACTCTTAAAACAACAATAAAACAAACTTTTAAAATTTTTTCTAAAACAAACTCTTAAGCTTCGTCTACCTACAAGGAATCAGAAAGTTAATGAATAGAATGAAAATCAATCGGAATGAAATCAATCATAATTAAGCCTCATCAATGGACCGGGCCAGGCTTGCAAGGTCTGGTCAATAAATGGGTCGGGCCTGGCCTAGGCTTGACTTAAAATGGTAAGCCCAAACTCAGTCCACGGGCTTGCCCGGCCCATTTTTGTGGGCTTGGCCCAGTCCGTTTAAAGTTTTATTTATTTAATTAAATTTTTATTAAATTTTTAATTGTAGTTTTAAAAAATTATTTCAACTTTTTAAACTTAAACTTAACTCTAAAGTGATGAAAAAAAAGTTAATTTAAATTTTTACTATCTTATTCATTATTTATTTATATTTGTTCTTATATGTTTATTAAACTTATACCTTAATTCTAAAGTGATGAATTTAATTTATTATTTTACTACGATATATTTTTTTTTTATACTTTATTTTATATGGTTTATTAAACTTTTAAATTAAATTTATTTATCATTCTTTTAGCGTAATTTGACTATATTAAATTTTTTTTAAAATTTAACTTAAAAAGAGACAAACTAAAATGGATAAAAAATAATAATGAAGTAAAGTAAAGATTATTCCATTTCTTTTTTAAAATATAATATAATATATTTTATAATTATATATAAGATTATATTTAAATATAAAAAATAAAATAAAATATTAACATTATATTTTATAATTATATATATTAAATATATATATATTTTTTAATAATTTTTTAACGGGCCTCAAACCAGGCTTCGGGCCGGGCCTAGGACCGGGCCTAATGAGGGCCCTATGGATAAAGCCCCCGGGCCGGACTTGGGCTCAAATGCATGATCCATATCCAGCCCGAAGATTTATAGGCCGGGTCAGGCCTGGCCCGTCAACCGTTGACTTACGGGCCGGGCTTGGGCCGGCCCACGGGCTTTATCCATATGATGAGGCTTAATCATAATCGGATAGACATTTCTTTGATGTTGTGTACTTAAATTTTGTTTGGAATCAGAATCAGTTTCCTTTCATATTGTTTACTTGCATAAGAATCAGACGTATTATAAAAACTAGATTACCCATTTCTTACTCTTAAGCATTTGAAAATATATTAACTAAAAAATATATTAGTATATAAAATTTAATTAATTTATATATTTCATTTAATAGTAATTATATGAAAATAAGAAATTATGAATAATTAAAATTAAATAATTGACCAGTAAACTAATTATTAATAAAAATTAAAATTATTTTTTATTAAATAAATAGTTTTAGAGAAGAGAAAGAATGAGGGGAACAATGTAAAGTCTAGTAAAGATAATTAATGTGAAGATAATTAACATATAGATGTGAGTTCCATGGAATAAGGAAAGCGAATTTGATTGATTAACTTGGTAATGAGATTACCCTATATTCTGGAGAGTGATTCATGATTTTGAGGTGAGTTTCATATATTTATTCTCATTCTATTACTTAATAAACAACGTCAAAGGGAATGAAAATTTTCCGTGAAGTGTGATTTTTCTAAGGTATATTTTGAATTATGTTATATTAATTATTTATTTAATTAAAATTAATTAAAAATATTTCATCTTCTTTCCACCATCATCATACAACTTATTCTCACGTATAAACCAAACATGGGATTAAGTTATCCAAGTCCATTCTCACCTTCCATTTTCATGAACCAAATGGGCGATCGGCAAAAGGTGATTTTGCAAATAATTAAAAAATTTAAGGATAAAATAAACTTCAAAGATGACAGTTCAACGTTTAAAAAGTATAAGGGTATGAATCGATCAAATAGGTTCGAAAGGATTTTACATTTTACGCCCTATTATTTTTAAGGGATATTCCAACAAATGACATTTTTTTAGTAATTTATTGGGGCATAAATGTAATTGTTCATAATAATTAGTTTGATTAGTTGAATTAGATACATCATTCAGTTTGTTTATAAATACACTTAAGATCTGTAAGAATTATTCATTCAATATATTTTCCTTTCTTTCAATATGGTATCAGAGCAATATGATTCATTAAGCCCCATGAGAAAACTCTAAATATATTCCCCTTGATAAAAACTATCAAATTTCTTCAATTCGCCACAAGAACAAGCACATTTTGGACGATATTCCATCAATTCTTGCCAAACTCCTTTCAATTTTATAAAATAACAACTAATAGTCATATCTCCTTGAGTGATATTCATCAAATCTCTGCGTAATTGAAAGATACGAGGTGCGTTACCTTCCTCAAACCGATCCTTCAAATCTTGCCATATCTCTGAAGCAAGATCAGTGTATAATAAACTTGCAGAAATGTCTTTCACAACTGAGTTGAGTACCCAAGAAACCACAACACAATTGTTGATAATCCATGCTTGAACAGTTGGACCAGTCATCGGACAAGGTAAGGTGCCATCAACAAAACCTAATTTGTTTTTGACAGAAAGTGTGATGATGTAAAAGGTTGCTGTGACTGGTATTGGAAATATTAGTCTTAATGATCATCTTCATTTACAAGAAGTGTTTTATATACCAGAGTTTAATTTCAATCTCATCTCTGTAAGTAAATTGACTAGACATTCTACTATGGAGCTTCAGTTTTCAGATAGTTATTGTTTTATTCAGGACAATTAGTGAAATTTGAAGATGATTGGCAGGGGTGAACACTTTCATGGTCTGTATGTTTTGAATTCCCAGTGTTGCTGATTTGGTTTCAGATGTTGCTGCTTCAGTTCCTTTTGTTTGTTCTACTTCTAATAAATGTTCTATGCAATTATGGCATAGTAAGTTAGGACATATTTCTTACAAGCGTTTATCTTTGTTACATGACAAGTGGGATATTTCCAGTCCTCTGAATAAAGCTGACTCTGTTGATTTTTGTGATATTTGTCCTTTGGCTAAGCAACGTCGCCTATCTTTTCCTTCCAATAATCACATGAGTACTACACCCTTTGATCTTATTCATTGTGACACTTGGGGACCTTATCACACTTCCACACATCAAGGTTATTCATATTTTCTCACCCTAGTTGATGATTGCACTAGATTCACATGGGTGTACCTTATGAGACAGAAATCAGATTCTCTAGCTATAATCCCTAGATTTTTTGCTCTTGTCTATAATCAGTTTAGGGCTTTAATTAAAAGATTTAGATCTGACAATGCACTAGAGTTGAGGTTTGAGGTTGTATTAGTACTCTTGTGTGGAAACACCTCAGCAGAATTCAGTGGCTGAGAGAAAGCATCAACAACTTTTGAATGTGGCTCGATCTTTGTACTTTCAATCTAGGGTACCTATTTTTTTTTGGGGAGACTGTATTCTCACAGCAACTCTCCTCATCAATAGAAGCGCTACACCCCTTTTGTCAAATCAAACTCCATTTGAGCTCTTATTCCAAACTCCTGTTGATTATAGTTGTTTTAAAGTGTTTGGTTGTCTTTGTTATGCTTCCACATTGACTGCTCATCGCAAAAAGTTTGAACCACGAGCCAGAAAATGTGTTTTTCTTGGGTATTGATCGGGAGTTAAAGGTTTTAAGCTTTATGATGTTGTTACTAAACACATCTTTTTGTCTAGAGATGTCATTTTTTGTGAGGATCAATTTCCTTTTCATACCTCTACTTCATCCATTCAACATGATATTTTCTTAGACATTGTTTTACCTCTTCCATTATCAGATAGATCATCTACTCTTCCAAATATTTCTCATTCCTCTACACCATCTTTATCTACCCCTGTTTCAATTCCAATTCCACAACCCTCAGAACCTCTATCTGCAGCCTCACCTCTTCCAGACTTGCCATTGTCTTTGCCTACTAGACAATCTTCTAGACACCCTAAACCTCCTGCCTATTTAGCAGACTATCATTGTCAATTACTAACCAAATCACCTTTACCTACATCATCTCAAAAATACCCTTTGCACAATTATGTTTCCTATTCTTCCTTTTCACCCAGTCATTAACATTTTTTGTTTAATATCTCCAAGAGCTATAAACCCCAATATTATCACCAGGATGTAGAACTTGCTGCCATGGAAAGAACATCTACTTGGACCATTGTTCCTTTACTAAAAGGGAGTCATGCCATTGGAAGCAAATGGGTATATAAATTCAAACACAATCCTGACGGAACTGTTGATAAACATAAGGCATGACTTGTGGCTAAAGGATATACACAAAAGAAGGGTCTTGATTACTTTGAAACCTTTTCCCTTGTTGCAAAACTAGTCACTGTCAAGGTTTTACTTTCTTTAGCAGCTCATTATTCATGGCCACTAACTCAATTGGATGTAAATAATGCCTTTTTAAATGGAGATTTGTTTGAATAAGTTTTCATGAATCTGCCATTGGGTTATAAGCCCTGTATTACTACTACATCTCAGGGGGAGCAACTATTTTGTCGCTTGAACAAGTCTATATATGGCCTTAAGCAAGCATCTAGGCAATGGTTTGCAAAGTTCTCAAATTCTTTGCTATCTTTTGGATTTGTTCAGTCCAAAGCAGACTCTTCACTGTTTATTAAAGATAAAGGCATTACTTTTTTTAGCACTTTTAGTGTATGTTGATGATATAATCATCACTGGGCCATCTCAAACTGAAATTGATACCATCAAATGTTATTTACACACTCAATTTCTTTTAAAAGACCTTGGATGCCTTAACACTACAAAAAAACTGTCAAAATGCGACCAGAAATTTGCGACAAAAAAAAAGTGGTAGTTTTATGGTGACCACCTGGTCACTTTCTTTGAAAGTTGAATCTAAGTGACCATCTGGTCACTTTTTTTGCGACCAGATTGCGACCAAAAGCAGAAGTAGTCATAAAAAATGGCGCGAAAAAAGCGACCAATTGGTCACCTAAAAAAACGACCCTCTGGTCGCATTTTTGTGACTAAAATATGCCTTGGTAGAAAAAAATGGCACGTAATTTTGGAGGGAAGAAAGCTACCAAGTGGTCACAATTAAAAGTGACTAACTGGTCGCAATTTTGGTGAGTAAATGTGAGCAATGGTAGCTTATAATTGGAGGGAAGAAAGCTACCAAGTGGTCACAATTAAAAGTGACTAAATGGTCGCAATTTTGGTGACTAAAAGTGAGAAGTGGTAGCTTATAATTGGAGGGAAGAAAGCTACCAAGTGGTCACAATTAAAAGTGACTAAATGGTCGCAATTTTGGTGACCTAAAAGTGAGGAGTGGTAGCTTATAATTGGAGGGAAGAAAGCTACCAAGTGGTCACAATTAAAAGTGACTAAATGGTCGCAATTTTGGTGACCTAAAAGTGAGGAGTGGTAGCTTATAATTGGAGGGAAGAAAGCTACCAAGTGGTCACAATTAAAAGTGACTAAATGGTCGCAATTTTGGTGACCTAAAAGTGAGGAGTGGTAGCTTATAATTGGAGGGAAGAAAGCTATCAAGTGGTCACAATTAAAAGTGACTAAATGGTCGCAATTTTGGTGACCTAAAAGTGAGGAGTGGTAGCTTATAATTGGAGGGAAGAAAGCTACCAAGTGGTCACAATTAAAAGTGACCAGATGGTCGCAAATTATGTGATTTTATGTGACCAATAATTGATAAAGAATTTGATGGGATAAAAGCTACCAAGTGGTCAAAAAAAAAAGTGACCATGTGGTCGTAAATTCTGACTTGATGTGACCCGGGGAAGTGAGGAAAATGGCGGGAAAATATGGCGGGAAACTGCGACCAGGTGGTAGCAAAAATACTACCATCTGGTCGCAAATGAGCAGAGGAGTCCATTATAAAAACCCCTCCACCCATTGTTTGTTAGCATTAAGAAAAAAGAAAATGAAAGAGTAGATGTATGTTCGTTTGATAGACGGGTATTTGAACGATGAGTTCGTGGCCGGGGTTGAACAGTTTGTTGAGTTTTGCATGACAACTGTCTATTATGAAAAGTATGGTGGAAAGCTACGTTGCCCGTGCAGGAAATGTGACAATAAGAGAATCATACCGGTTATAGAGTTGAAGGTGCATCTTTATAGTCGGGGGTTTGTGCAGAATTATTATCATTGGGTGTTTTAGGGGGAAACACAGGAAATGTTCGACGCTGCATTACAGGAATCGAGACGATACGAAGGTAGCAGCTCGAATGTAGAGGTTGTTGACAAAGAACGGAATGATGAACAACAGTATAGTCAGATGCAGCAAATGATAATTGATGGTACGGGGTATGGGGGTAATGAAAATTTCCGTGAAAGTTTAAACGTATACGAAGATGAACGGGTTGTAGAAGAGGAAATGAATCCGGAAGCACGTAAGATGCACGAGATGCTAAAGACAGCCAGCCGACCATTGTACGATGGGTGTGAGGTAAGTCAACTTGCTGCTGCTACAGAACTTTTAAATATAAAGGCGCAATACAACATACCCAGTAGAGGATTTGATGCGATTGCATCGTGGTTTCGTCGATGCGCTCTAGAAGAAAATAATATGCCCCACAGTTTGTACGACACGAAAAAGCTAGTGGAGGGACTTGGATTACCCGTGGAGAAAATAGATTCGTGTCAAAACGGATGCATGATTTACTGGGATGTGGATGACGACCTGCATCATTGCAAATTCTGTTTTCTTCCAAGATACAAATAAGGGAAACGCAGCCTGATTCCAAACGCCCGCATGTTCTATTTACCACTGACCCCACGTCTGCAACGGTTGTATGCATCGGATGTGACAGCCTCGCACATGAGATGGCATCACGAGCATTCACATGATGAAGGTGTTATGAGACATCCTTTAGATGCTGCGGCATGGAAGCATTTAAATAATTGTCATCCGGATTTTGCACAAAATCCGAGAAACGTCAGATTGGGCTTATGCACAGATGGCTTCAACCCGTTCGGGGCATCCGGGGCACAATATTTAGTTTGGCCAGTCATGGTAACCCCGTATAACTTGCCTCCCTCGATGTGCATGCGAGACCTGGTGACTTTTCTAACAGTGATCGTACCTGGGCCAAAAAGTCCAAAACAGAAACTGGATGTGTATTTGCAACCACTTATTGCAGAGTTGAAAAGGTTGTGGACTGACGGTGTTATGATGTACGACATTTCGAAGAAACAAAATTTCTTGATGCGCGCCGCGTTAATTTGGACAATCAGTGACTTCACTGCGTATTCAATGCTGTCAGGTATGTTGATCTTTAATTGCTTTCATATACATTTTTGAGTCTGTGTTTAGCTTTTGTTATTGCTTTCCTTAGTCAGTGTAGTTAATTGTGTGAACCTCAATCTCCTCCTCTTAAAGGATGGAGTACGGCGGGGACATACGCATGTCCACATTGCATGCTAGACACAGATGCATTTTATCTCATAAACGGTAGGAAAACTTGTTGGTTTGACTGTCACCGTCAATTTTTGTCGTTGAATCACACTTTCCGTTCAAACGGCAGTGACTGGAAGAAGGGTCGACGAGTAAGAAAACAAACCCCCCCGACCATATATAGTGGAAGACAGATTCTGCTTGGTATAGATGCTATAGGGATGCAGAAGATTACCGTGGAAGGTGCAGAGAGTGCAAACAATGCGGCTGGAAAAAACACGGGTTGGAAGAAACGGAGTATTTTTTGGGATCTACCGTATTGGGAAGATCTACTGATTAGACACAATCTTGATGTAATGCATATCGAGAAGAATTTCTTCGACAACATTTTCAATACGATTTTGAACGTTCCCGGGAAAAACGAAGGACAATCTGTGAAGGCACGTTATGATATACGGGAGATATGTGACCGTTCTGAGTTGGAGCCTGACGACAATGATAATTACGCAAAAGCAAAGTACATGTTGACGACGGATGAAAAGAAAACATTATTTGAGTGGATCAAATCCATCAAATTCCCGGACGGATACGTTTCGAATTTGAGTCGGTGTATAGACAGTAAAAAACATATCATGTTCGGGATGAAAAGCCACGACTGTCATATATTCATCGCGTTCAGACTGTTTCTAGAGAATAGACATTGGGAGTCGCTTGCCCAGTTGAGTGTTTTTTTCAGGGACTTGACATGTACAGAGCTGACGGAAGCTACTGTCGCGTCAATGAGTTCAGAGATCACCGTTATTATTTGTAAGTTGGAGCGAATGTTCCCACCTGGCTTTTTTGACTCCATGGAGCATCTTCCAGTGCATCTTCCATACGAGGCATTCTTAGGGGGTCCCGTACATTACCGCTGGATGTACCCATTTGAAAGGTAAGCACAGTTATTTTGTAATGTACGCGTATAAATCAGTACAGTGATCATCGAATGTAAATTATGTTTTGTACCCATAGGTACTTACGTCGGTTGAAAAAGATGGTTGGAAATAGATCACGAGTAGAAGGATCTATCTATAGTGCCTACATGACGCAAGAGACTACCACATTTTGTTCATACTACTTTGATCAACACATTGCATAGCAGTTTCGACCGACGAAACGAAACATTGTCGAAAATTTACTTGAAGGTGTTGACATGAACGACTTGCCGATTTTTACGGAACCTGGCATGACAGTTGGAAGATCAGTGCGTAGGCCGTTGACCGATTCTGAGTATCACGTAATGCAGACATACGTGTTATGCAACTGCGCAGAGATCGAGCCTTACATAGAGTGAGTTTGTAACTTAACATTATTTCATCGCATAAACAAACTATTTACTAATTATTTTTGTAACATACATATTATTTCTAAACGTATACGTTCGAATGACACGAGTTGGTCTTACAGACGCCGAGGAGGGGTCAATAATCGACAAAAAGTTTCGTTCTTGGTTCAGTGCATACGTGAGTTATTTTAAATTGTCAAAAAAACCGTGGCATTTTGTTGAAAAAATTACTATCATCCTAACATTATTGTATGTGAACAATGACACAGGTTGACTCCCCTACATTACAGGTGGATGATCCTCGCATCATTTCTGTGGCAAAGGGACCTGGACGGATAGCAAGGTCGTATGGTGGATACGTCGGTAACGGTTACAGATTTTAAACGAAGGCGCATTCAGTGAATAGGGCAATAAACAACAGTGGTGTTCGCATAAAAGGTCACGTGTTCGGCACAAATGAAGACGATTACTTCGGAGTAATCGATGAGATTCAATACGCAAGTCTGACGCTAAAACGCATTGTTGTGTTCAACTGCACTTGGTTCGAGACAACCAGACGAGGCGGAGTCCGTAAGATTGATCATTTACAAATCGTTGAGGTAAACAAGTCTAAGCATATGCTCACCGCTGATAGGTTTGTCCTGGCTTCACAGGCGATTCAAGTTTATTACCCGAACTATCCGATTAATAGACGAGATCCGACGATTGGTTAGTTGTTTGTAAAGTTAAACCACGCCAGGTAGAAGAAAACTTGTCCGAGAAAGACGACCATGCAGAGGAAGCTGTTGCTTTTCAAGAAGATGAGATAAGATGTCGTGCAATCGACGATGGTCAGAATGCAAGTACTGTTCTTCCTTTGAACGATGGGACGATAACATTGCATGATGATGATGATACAAATGCTTCCACTTCTCAAGCACGTGACATTGATGCTGAATTTATTCGAGACGATGAATCCGATGAAGAAACAGAAGAAGAAGAAGAAGACTTTATGTGACGGACTTCTTGGAGACGATGATGAATGAGATATTTCGTTAACTTGATTATTCAATGTGTGTATGTGTTTATTAATTAAAACTATTTATTTTAATGAATGATTAAAAAAAAATATATTAATATTTGCGACCATATGGTCAAATATTTGGACAGAATCATCATCATCTTCAATCTGCTCACTTTTAAACATCACTTTCTTTTCCTTGATTGGATATTGGATTTCAGAAGCACTATGATCAAATATAACAACATGGAAACAAGAGTTCCCTTCATATCTAAATATCAGAAAGTAACCAAATTTAAAATAGTAAAACTCCACAAAGTATCCCAATATTTTAAAAAAAATATATATTAATATTTGCGACCAAATGGTAGTAATTTAGAAGGGAAAGGCAACCAAATGGTCACATTTTTTGGAAAAGTACAATTATATTTAAAAAAAATATAAGTCAGATTACGACCATATGGTCGCAAATCTGAGCGGTAAATTTAAATTCTCATGAAATTTATGGCGGTGAATTTAAAAATTACGACCATCTGTTCACAATATTAGGCGGTGAATTTCATTATTACGACCAGATGGTCGCAATTCTTGATGGGACTCGTGATATGACAGCTGTTCTTGATAATGGTAACTGGGCGACTAAATGGTCGCTTTTTAAAGAAATGCTACCAGATGGTCGCAAATATCTCTAAAAATACGACCATCTGGTCATATTTTCCCCAGCACGCGCGACCTTTCGTTTCTGTTCATTATTACATATTGCGACCATTTGGTCGCAAATTCTGATTTAAAATCAGAACAGTTTCCTTCCCCCCGTTTCCTTTTCCTTTCCTTTCTCTTTTTCTTTCTCTTTTTTCTTTCTTTTCTCTCTTTCCCCCGTTCTGTTCCCTGTTGTTTTTTACCCGTTCCCGTTCCCCGTTCCTACTCTAAACCTAAACACCCTAAACCTCCAATCCCGATTTCTATTACGAGGTTAGTTTCGTTTACGTTTTTAGTTATTTTTAGTTTAAGTTTATGTTTAAATTTAATTAGTTTAGTTTAATGTTGTTAATTTCATTAATTTTAGTTTAATTAATGTAATTTAGTTTAATTAAGTACTTAGTTTACTTAAGGTTTATTAATCTAATTTCGTTTACTTTAATTAATTGATACATTTTAGTTCAATTAATCTAATTTTAATTTAGTTTAATTTAATTAATTAGTTTAGTTAAGTTTAGGTTTTATTAATTAATGTTAGTTAAATTTAATGTTAGTTAAATTGAAAGCTTCATTACTTAGTTTACTTTAATTAATTACGTAGTTTAGTTTATTAATTACTTAGTTTATTTTATTTTAGTTTTAATTAATTAATGTTAGTTTAATTTAATTAATTTTAGTTCAATTAATCTAATTTAGTTTAATTCTTCATTACTTAATTAACTTTAATTTAATTAATTTTAGTTTAATTCTTCACTACTTAGTTTACTTTAATTTTAATTTACTTTTATTTAAATTAATTAATTAGTTTACTTTAATTAGTTCAATTAATCTAATTTTAATTTACTTTAATTCAAATTAATTAATTAGTTTACTTTAATTAGATCAATTAATCTAATTTTAATTTACTTTAATTCAAATTAATTAATTAGTTTACTTTAATTAGTTCAATTAATCTAATTTTAATTTACTTTAATTCAAATTAATTAATTAGTTTATTTTAAATTATTTACTTAATTTATGTTAGTTTAATTTACATTATTTAATCAATTTAATTTAGATTATTTCATTAATTAATTAATTTAATTTATTTCAATATTTTAATTACGTAATTAGTATTAAATTAGTTTAGTTTGGTTGTAGGAGTATGACGGGCAGACGACGTCCTCTCCCGGTGACGAGCGTGACGACGGGTGACGAGGCTTCCACACACGCCCGCCATCGCCGCCGCCCATGATGCGGACGACTACAGAGGGAGTTGGAGATCCTCTTGATTACGATGCGGGACTTCTGCCACGCTCGATGATGCAGCGATCCTCGAGACCCGGTCTGCGACACCCGCGGATCGACGCAGACTCCCTGGCCACGACTCGGCTTAGCATCAGGGTCTGCATCAGGGTATGCGTCCGAGTCTGCGTCCGGGTCTGCATCAGGGTAGCATCCAGCTGGCCCCTCCACTTCATGCACGCAGCCGTCTCTGGCCGCAGACTCTACCCTTCGGATTGAAGGGGATACGTAAGTAATTTTGTTTATTGTTTTAATTACTTAATTTTTAAACCTTTAAACTTTTTTCAAAGTGTTTTTTTTTTTCCGTTAACTAATAGTTTCTAATAGCACAATAATTTTTATGTTTTTGCATAGTATACCGCATACAACCGCTTTCAAAACGGTTTCGTGAGGTCCTCTCAGTATGCCTCTACCCAGCGACCTTGCCGGCGTAAGATTCCGACGACGGAGAAACGCTTGGATGTACGACAACTGGAAGGTAAAAAACATAATTTATTTTTATAATTAATTAATTTTGAAATTTATAGAAATAAATTTATTACTTTAACAATTTTTTTATTTCAATTTTTTCAGGGCAAGTTTCCTATTATCGATCCCGATATCGCGGACGGTAGATTGTTCCCCCTATGGGACAGTCACGTCTGGGATCGATTCAAGGACCTCATGTACCGGGCGCGCAGAAAGCAAGCAGCAAACCGCCCCGTTTGGATGAGCCCAAAGGACCACGCGCGGCTTATCGCGAGCTAGAGCACTACTGAGGGCAAGGCAGTGTCAAGCAAGAATAAGGCCAACCGCGCGAAGAATCCCACCAAACACACAGCGGGGGCCCGGACACACGACGAGCACCATCGTCGATTGGTAAGTTTTTTTTTGTCATTTTCTTACTTACGTACTTTTTTCTCGTTTTCTTTTTTCAATTAGTTATTAATTTATTATGTTTTATTCTTCAATCTTTAATATTTTTAGGAAGCGAAGCACGGCGCCCCGTCGCTGGATGAATCGCACCGCGTTCTTCACACGAAGAAGGACGGGACGTTACATCGACGGCGATAAAGAAAGCGCTCAGGTATTTAATAATTTTTTCAATTATTATTTTTTCTTTAAAATTTTCCTAACTTATATATTAACTATTTTATTTTCTGAATTTTAAATGTTTAGGAACGTTTCACGGAGTCCTTGAGTCAGCGGTTGCCCACACCAGACTCGCAACCGACTCAGGACGACCGTAGAGAGGCGTTCTTGGAGGCTGCTGGAGGGGTTCGGTCTGATGGATCAGTTCCTGGGCTCGGCTAGTACGGGCGACGCCTTTACGCAGATGTGCCCCGGCCTCAGCGGAGTGGAGCGAGCACTAGCTCCGGCCCCTCTCCGGTTGAGCAGCAGCTGCGCGCCGATATGGATGCTATGCGCGAGGACTTCGTTTCTCGAGTCGCTGCGATTGAGGCGGACATGCAGGCACGGGTCGAGGCCCAGGTGACAGCAGCTTTGGCCGCGTACTTAAGATCCCTAGACGGCGGCCAGTCATCATCGACGCCTCCTCCGCCACCCCCCGCCCCTCTGCAGTAGTTCTAGGATGCTTTCGTCTGTATAAAACTTTTTTTGAATATTTGATATATATATTTTTTATTGAATATTTGATATATATATATTTTATTTTAATTCCAATTTTTTGTTATTAAATTTTAATCTTAATTAAATAAATAATTAATAATTAATTAACTAATTATTGAAATTTAAATTTAAAAAAAAAACAAATTCTTACATGCGACCATATGGTTGCATTTTATTTCAAGAAAACGACCATATGGTCGCATTTTCACTGAGTCCAAAAGTGACCATTTGGCACATAAAATACGACCATTTGGTCACTTTTTTATGTGACCAATTGGTCACTTATCTTCAACATAAATTACGACCATATGGTCACTTTTTAGGGGACCATCTGGCCGTATTTTGACTGAGTCCAAAAGTGACCATTTGGTCACATGAAATACGACCATTTGGTCACTTTTTTATGTGACCAAATGGTCACTTATCTTCAACATAAATTACGACCAGATGGTCACTTTTTAAGCGACCATCTGGTCGTTTTTTTAGAAGGTTGACTTTTTTGCGACCAAACGTTTCTGGTCGTAAATTTGTGACTATCCAATCGCCCAAATTCCGGACCGACCATCTTTTTGGCCACCACCATTTTTGTCGCTTTTTTGTTCGCATTATACCCTAAAAACGACCATTTGGTCGCAATTTTATGGTCGCAAATTGACAGTTTTTTGTAGTGTAAGTACTTTCTGGGATTTGAGATCACTCGCACTAAAACAGGTTTATCATTATGCAAAGAAAATATTGTCTTCATTTATTAGAAGACACTGGTTTTCTGGATAGCAAACCCAATGCTTTGCCAATGGATCCTCATTTAAAATTAATCTCTGTTGATGGTAACTCTTTATCTCTGGATAACGCACAGAAATATCGAAGACTAGTGGGCAGATTGCTTTATCTAACGATTTCACGCCTCGACATCACATATGCGGTTCACAAACTTAGTCAGTTTGTATCTCAACCTCGATCTCCTCATATGATGGCTATTCATCATCTATTACGATATTTGAATCATGCTCCAGCTCAAGGTTTGAATTTTCCTAACACCTCTTCAGTCCCTTTACAATTAACGGCTTTTGCGGATGCCGATTGGGGGGCTTGTTTAGATACTCGACGATCTATCTCCAGTTTTTGCATTTTTTTGGGAAATTTACTAATTTCCTGGAAGTCCAAATAGCAAACTATAGTTTCTCGTTCGTCTGCCGAGGCTGGATATCGAGCTCTTTCCACTGTCACAAGTGAGCTGACTTGGTTGTCATTTTTATTAACTGATGTGGTTCAATGTCTTTCCCCTGCTCTCATTTCTTGTGACAACTTGGCTGCCATACACATTGCATCAAATCCGTCATTTCATGTGCGTACTAAGCATATCAAGCTTGATTGCCACTTTGTACGAGACAAAATTACAACTGGCCTCATCAAACTACTCCCAATTCGTTCTACATACCAATTGGCAGATTTGTTTACCAAGGCGGCTCTTCCAAGTTCCTTACCTTTTCCATTATTATCCAAGATGAGAGTTATAAATCTTCATCTCCCACCTTGAGGGGGGAGTATTGGGGCATAAATGTAATTGTTCATAATAGTTAGTTTGATTAGTTGAATTAGTTACATCATTCAGTTTGTTTATAAATACACTTAACATCTGTAATAATTATTCATTCAATATATTTTCCTTTCTTTCAATATAATTTAAAAAATAACAAATGTTAGAAATATTACAAAAATGATATTTCTCATATACTAAGGTTATATCAATCTCATTCATAGATTGGTGAATCCCGAGTCTCAAAAATGTAATTTTTTTAAAGTTTTCAAAACTTGTACTATTTTTTAAAATAACAATTCTTAAAATGTTATTGTTTCAAAAACCACTCGTTTTATTCTACATGACTCATTTTAAAAAATGTTTGATTCCCCTTGAATGTTTTTACATATAACATTTTTTTAAATAAATATCTCCTCTTACTTTTACTCTAATAACACTCCAAATAAATTAATATTAAATTATCAACATATTATTTTCAAGAAAACATTTAAACAAACTTTTAAATTTTGTTCTAAAACAAACTCTTAATATTAAACTAAATTAAAATCCCTTTTGATTCAATCAAGACAACTGATATCCATTTTTTTAAATTGTATATATTTTCAAAAAAATTAGGTGTTTGAAAATATTTATAAAAGTATTGTTGTAGTATTTTAAAACGGTAAGAGCTAGTGGCGCCCCACCTTCTTCTCTCTCGTTTCACAAGCCCTCGAGAAAAAAAAATCATCACCACCCTGAAAACTTGTAAATAGTAGGAAAAGAGCAGAGAATGAAATGTGAAGTGACTCAACAATGATTCTGTAACGTTACGTTATTCGGTGAATAATTAATTTTTGGAATTTAATATTTTTTTAATAAATAATATTAAATTCGAAAACAAATAAATAAACAATCTTATTTTCATCTTATTCTAAAATACGAAATTTTTTTTATCAATCCTCAAATAAAAATTATTACAATACGAATAAACCATGTCCATAGCCACTTTCTTCGGAATTTCAGACTGACATCGCGGCATCGTGCCAGGATGTTGTGGCCTGCAATAATTTGGCCTCAAACCAAATTTCCAGAGGAGGCGGTACCACGGCATCATGCCCTTGATGTTGCTGCACCCAAAGCGTTGGGTGTGCCTTCTTTGGCTCCGTGCTGCGGCGAGCTATTGTGGTCAATGTTGCACTGATTGCGTGACTGTTTTATATCAATTAGTTTATTCTTTCACTGTATATATTTGGGTTAATTTCATTAATATTTAAAAACCCAACCATAATTACATAAACGTAGGGACGTACTATTTATTTACATTTTTAGACAACCAGATAAAGGAATTGACAATTTTATCCTTTTAATTAAAAAGGAAGTTACAAAGAAATAGGCGACGTGAAAAGTGGGATTCAAAAACGAAAAATATCGAGGGAAACGGGGGATTCAAATAATAAAATTCACAAAAATAAAAAATTTCTAGGAAACCAAAAAAGAAAACTTAGATTTTTGAAAACCCACCTCAGCAACCCTAGAGAGAAGTTTTTGAAGAAAACAAACGAGAAGAAGAAACAATTTTTACGATAAAACATATTTTAATGGAGAGGCAGAAGTTGGTCTTGTAAATCAACAGATGAAGAAAAGGTTCCATCGAATGATGTACATGAAAGGGTTGAAGAAGAAATTGAAAGAGAGAAAATCGAAGAGGTAATTACTTTTCACCATTACTGATATCTGAAAAACCTTCATCCTTTTGGTTGGTAAATTGTTATTTCAAGATTCTGTTCATAAAAATAATTGCATAATTATACCAAAATTGCATAAAACGAGCAATACAAATATGAAGAATTTAGAAAGCGAATCATAGAGTATGGAAGAACAAGAAAAGGCAACTTTTGGAGAAGAAACATTTGAAGAAGAAATCATTGAGGATTTCGACGAGGATGATGAAATTTATGAAGAAAAAGAGATATACAAAGAAGAAGAAAATGATGCAATGGAGGTAAACAAAATAATTATACATAAATATTTAAATTATATAAATGTTTATATACATTAAACAGTGTCAAAATTCTTATTACAGTTTACTGTCCTATTTAATTTGTTAAATATTTAATGTAATATAACATTGAAAATAATGGAATGTAATTATCTTTGTTAATCTGTTTAATAAATGTCTTATTGAAAGATCATTCAACAAGAGAAGTTTAAGATAAAAAAGAGCAATCTCATTTCAATTTAAAAAGGTTGAATCATCTGTTCTTAAATACATATGCACATAAGGAGGAATAATATCATACAAGGGAAATATCAATTGAATTGTCCAACGACTATATGATTTTGAGAGACATTGCTGATTATGAGAAGTAATTGACAGCAAGCTAGATATGTAGAAGTCATGATCTGGAAGACGCAAGAAATTAATGTAGGACAATTAGAGGGAGGGAAATCAGTAAATTCTGGTTTGCATATTACTGTGGGTACAAGTGTCATTGATATCATGGGCTATTGTGGAGAGTTGTTTTACACCCTTCCTCAAACTAGAGAGAGTGACTAAATGAACGCCGAGTTTGATATGTAATTCTTTAAAAGTAGATTTGGGCAGTGGTTTAGTAAATATGTCTGCCAACTGCTGAGAAGAGGGAACAAAGCGAGTGATCAAGTGGCCAAGAGCAACCTTCTCTCTAACAAAATGATAGTCCATTTCAATATGCTTGGTACGAGCATGGAACACTGGATTAATAGTCATGTGAAGAGCACTAATATTATCACACAACAACTGAGCTGGTTGCATTAGCGGAATTCCAATGTCGTGAAGGATGAAAGTTATCCATGTAAGTTCCGCGTTAGCAAAAGCCATGGCTCGGTATTCAGCTTCTGAGCTGGATCGTGCCACCGTCGGTTGTTTTTTAGAGGACCAGGAAATGCAATTAGATCCAAGATATACACAAAGCCTGGATGTACTACGTCGTGTGCCTGGGAAACCACCCCAATCTGCATCACAAAAAGCATATAAGTTTAGGGAGCTGTTCTTGTAAAAAGAAATTCCAAAGTCAGAGGTGCAAGTTAAGTAACGTAGGATGCGTTTTACATCCCTAAGATGTTGTTTCATGGGTTGTTGGAGATGTTGACAGACAGTTTACAGCTTGCACAATGTTTGGTCTAGTTAATGTAAGGTATTGTAGAGATCCAACGATACTCCTCTACTCTTTTGAATTCACGAGATCTTGTCCATCAGTTGAGGTTGGCACAGAAGTGGCCATTGGAGTGCCAATATTGGATGCATGTAGAATGTTTGTTTTTGTGAGAATATCACGAGCATATTTACTTTGAGATAGGGAAAGACCATGGTCATAGTAATGTACTTCTATCCTGAGGAAGTAATGTAGAGGACCCAAGTCTTTGAGTGCAAATTCTGTGCCTAGCTTATGGATAAGATTCTGCACTTGATCAGGATTTGTTCCTGTGAGAATAATGTCGTCTACATAAATTAGCATTAACATAAGGGTATTCTCATTCCTGAAAATAAATAGAGAGGGGTCAGCATTACTACAATGAAAGCCAATATGAAGAAGAAAGTGAGATAATCTATCAAACCATGCCATTGGGGCTTGTTTTAATCCATATATGGATCTGTTAAGTTTGCACACGAGATGAGGAAGTTGAGGATGCTTGAAACCGAGAGGTTGAGCCATGTAATCTTTTTTTTTTCAAAAAACCATGAAGAAGGGCATTTTTCATGTCTAATTGTCGCAAGGGCCATCCTTTAGAGACAGCAATTGCAAGAATAAGACGAATTGTGGTTGGCTTAATAACAGGGCTGTAAGTTTCAGCATAGTCTAATCCTTCTATTTGGGTATATCCTTGTGCCACGAGCCTGGCCTTGTATCGTTCAACAGATCCATCCTCATTTAACTTTGTTTTAAAAACCCATCGAGATCCTATAATATTGATGTGTGGTGGTCTTTCAACCAAGTCCCAAGTGTGATTAAGTTCAAGTGCTTCCATTTCTTCCTTGGCCATTTTCCAGTGAGGAATTTGAAGGGCTAATTTGAAAGATTTTGGTTCAGCAGTTTGATTAATGGTAAAGAGAGATATATGCTTCCTAGTGTGTTTGGTGGCCTGTAAGTCTTGATGAAGTTGTGGGTTTAAAGAGGGATCAATTTGGAGTTAGCGTCTTGTCACCATGGGATGGACAAAGGTACTAGAAGACTGGACCGATGTTGAGGGAGAGCTCTCTTAGGTTGAAGAAACATCATTGGCATAGTGTTATCTGTAGGAGAAAGTGAAATATCAACATATAATTGATCATTAATATCAGGAAATGAAGTGTAATCAAAAGAGTTAAGAGAATGAGAGATCTCATTGTTTGTTGAGTCTATTGTCTCAGGTTGCAATCGATGGTTCTTGAACTTCAGTGGATGGTGTATTTCCTTCAAGATCATCATTTCAAGAGGTAAGTTGATCTTCTACAATCTCATCAAATGATCTGGATGGAGATTTTTCTTGAGGTGGAATAGATGGAGGTTGCTTCTGGCTAGCTGTGGGTGTTGATCTAAAAGGCCATTCCTCAAGACTTGAGAATTCTGTTACTTCAAGTGAGGATGTGGATTCTTGTGTAGCCTCAATGCTTCCTTTTTGAAGGGAAACCTTTCCTCATCAAATACAACATGTTGAGATACATAAATTTTATTAGTGCTAGGGTCTAAGCATCTATACCCTTTATGCATTGGGCTATAACCGAGCAATACACAAGGATAAGTTCTTTTAGCAAACTTGTTTTTGTTGTAGCTTCTTAAGTATGGAAAGCATCTACATCCAAACATCTTAATACCACTGTAATTGGGCTCTTTATTAAACAGTTTAAAGAAAGGAGTTTGCAAATTGATTTTGTAGGCATTCTATTAATAAGAAAAATAGCAGTTATTAAAAAGGCATCAACCCAATACTTTGATGGTAGATTTTCTTGAAATAATAAAGTTAAAGCAATCTCTACCATATGTCTGTGCTTTCTTTCTACTAACCCATTTTGCTGAGGAATATGAAAACAAGAGATTTAATGTTTGATTCCACTTTGTTCTAATGCATGTAAGAAGGCAAGAGATTGAAACTCTCCTCCCCCATCACTTTGAAAGCATTTTATTTTTCTGTCAAACTGATTTTCAACAAATTTTTGAACTTTAACAAAGCAAGAAAAAAAATCTGATTTTCTTTTAAGAGGATAAAGCCAAGCAAACCGTGAGAAATCATCTATAAAGCAAACATAGTATTTAAAGCCTTGAAAAAAAAGGGTAGGTGCAGGCCCCCATAGATCACAATGCATTTTTTCCAAAGGAAAATTACTTTTATTTGTACTCAAAGTAAAAGGAAGTCTGCAACTCTTACCCATTTGACCACAAATACAAACTTTATCAATTTTGGTCCAACTAGAATCAGTAACTAAATCGGCATTACACAAATGTTTTAAAGCAAAATCATTTAGATGGCCCATACGCCTATGCCATATAGAGTAAGGGGCTTTATTTGAATCATTAGCAGCAAAAAAAGGCCTTTAAAACTTCATGTTCTTGTTCTTCAAGAGCGTACAAACCTCCCTTCTTGTATCCCTTGGCCAATATTTGTCCCTGTTTGTTCTTAACAAAGAAGTCATTAGCGGAAAAGATTATATCACAATTATTATAAGATGCCAATTTACTAACTGATAACAAATTTTTTTAATATGAGGAACAACCAGAACATTCTTTAGAGATAAGTTTCCAGTTATAGTACTAAGCTCCTTATCCCCAATGTGGGAAATGTTTAATCTTTCTCCATTTCCAACAATTAGTTTGTCATCTCCTTTGTATGTTTCTAAATGAGTAATCTTACCAGGATCATTGACTATATGTGATGTAGCTCCAGAGTCAGCATAAAGAGTGGGATTAGGCTCATCATTCAGATTCATGGCTACAAGCGCTTGAGGTATATCTTCAGATTGATAAGAATGATCAAACCTTCTCTAGCAGTCAAGAGCAGAATGGTTCATTTTTCCACAAATTTGACATGTTACACTTCCATCCTTCTTCCTGTTGCTTTGCCCTTGATTATTATTTTGTGAGTGAGTATTCTAACTAGAGACTTGTCGCCTTGAGATGAGGATCCTTGTCTTCTAATTTTGTAAAACCTCTTCCTTGTGAAGAGAAGTTTCTTCCTCTTCCTTTATTTCGGTCTCTTTGACCAAAGAAAGCTTGATGTTGGTCAACAAAAGACACTTTTTCTTCTTTAGCTTCGAATAAAAGTTGTTGCTCATGAGTTTTGAAAGCCAGTACAAACTGATTGTATGAGGGATATGGTGGTTTTGAGAGTATAGCAGTCCGAAAGTTATGATATTTTGATCCCAACCCTCTTTCTAGATGGAAGATTTTGGTTATGTCGTCTAGAGGTTTTTTCATTGCTGCCAATTTATCACTTAACACCTTAAATTTTTTTAGGAGTTCTTCTAGGGACATATTTCCCTTCCTTAAGCTGAGCAAAGATTCATTTATATGAATTTCATGTTCCTTGGTCATGGTGAGAAGAAGTTCTTCAATAGAGTTCCATAACATATAGGCTATCTCTGTGCTTTCTATCATTGCAGGCACATCTTCTGCTATTTTCCCAAGCAGCCAAGAACCTAATAATCCATCATTATTTGTCCATATAAGGAATTGTGGATTAAAATATGAATCCCCATCCTTGTCTTTGATTTCTATTTCCATCGGACAATCTGCATATATGTGATCTTCCAATTCCAAATTTCTGATCAATGGAAGAACTTGAGATTTATAAATGAGGTAGTTTGTAGTATTGAGTTTGATGGCGACAAGGCTTGAGCATTGATGGAATGTTTGTATGGATAGAGAGATCTCTGTTTTGGCCATGAGTTTGTATTATAAAATTGAAGGGAAGAAGGAGGAAAAAAAAATTGAATCGAACTCCTATTTTGATGCACAGAGCTCTGATACCATGAAAGAGGATTCAACAAGAGAAGTTTAAGATAAAAAAGAGTAATCTCATTTCAATTTAAAAAGGTTGAATCATCTGTTCATAAATACATATGCACATAAGGAGGAATAATATCATACAAAGGAAATATCAGTTGAATTGTCCAACGGCTATATGATTTTGAGAGACATTGCTGATTATGAGGAGTAATTGACAGGAAGCCAGATATGTAGAAGTCATGAGCTGGAAGACGCGGGAAATTAATGTAGGACAATTAGAGGGAGGGAAATCAGTAAATTCTAGTTTGCATATTACTGTGGGTACAAGCGTTATCGATATCGTGGGCTATTGTGGAGAGTTGTTTTACACTTATAACAAAATTATGATGAACTAGAGTGCAATGGTAGGAAAAAAACAAACAGGGGAAAACAAGAAAAACGGAAAGGAAAAATATAAGAAGACTATGAGAAAAGAGATCAAACATAAGATAAGGTGAATTGTAAATATTGTAATCTATTGTAATATTAATAAATGATTGAATTAGAAAATATGATTATGTAGATTAATTTATTTAACCTTTTCATGGACCAACATATATTGTGCAATTAGATAACTGGCATCGTGACAAGAAAACTCAGTCTTACTTAAAACCTGGTGTATTGAAACCATGAAGGTTTCCAGAATGATATAATAGACCACCAGCATCACGAAGGAATAAAATATTGTAATATTTTGTTTACATATAATTACGTGCTTTGTTTGTACTTTTGTTGATTTTAATATTAAGACTATATTTTGCTTTGCTATGGATGAAAATACATTTAAAATTGACTTATTCTGGAAGAAATTTCAGATGGTTATTTTCATGTCTAGTTACGTAGTTCAATAATATTTATCATTATTCAATATTTAAAAAGATTAAACGATATAAAAATGTTTATTTTAATAAATGTTTAAGAACGTTTATTTTCATAAATGTTTAAATTAGTGTTCCAAAAACAAATAAAAAATTGAAAAATCATTTAAATTACCTGTTCTATCTTTAACATAGTTTATTTAATTAAATGTTTATATATCTTTGTAACGCCCCGCTACAAGGTAATTTAAAATTTTGGTTAAAATTAATTTTTCATTTAATAATACCAAGTTTTGAATTTTCTATTTAAAAATTTCGTATTTGCATTCATAGGCTTGTTGGAAGACAAATTGCAAGGGAAGAACTCTTTAGTAATTTGTTTGGAAGAAAGGATGAAGGGTCAATTTTTGGAAAGAATGAATGAAGGGAGTTAGGGTTTGTTTCATTTTATCAAAAAAATAAGAAAAATAGAAAAATCTTTTCTCTCCTCTCCTATCCTCACGCCACCGCCCCTCCCCCTTTGAACTTTCGGGTTATTCAATCGTTTAGTTCCTGGTTGATCGTCGTTTTGCTTTTCGTTTTGTGATTTAGAGAGTTTGGGAAACGTCTTTCCGATCAAAAAGGTATAAAAATTCTCTTCCTTTTTAATTCCCAATGCTACCGCCCCTCTTAGGGTTTGTTGTTGATGATTTTCCGTCAAATCTTGTTGTTAGGTGCTCTTCTTGATCGTGGTTGGTTGATAGGTGAAGGTTGTGAATCGTTTCCATGCTTTCCTATCATTGGGTGAGTGTTTTATATCGATTTTCTTACTTTATTAAATCTGGAAATTTGGGTTAGTTTCGAATTGTGAGTTTCTTGAACCATGCCTAAAAACCCATTCCATAATACTTCTTGTTTCATAATCCTTGGCCTAAACCTTAATCGGTAATGATCTCCTTTGCCTAAAACTAAAAATCATCAAAACTGATCACCTGAAACATGAAACCGTGACCAAACCATGACCTGAAGGCCACGGTTCTGCCACGGCAAGGGGACAGCATTGCCGTGACTGTCCTCTTCCCAACGACGATCCATTCGTCGATTGCTTTTCCCGTTCTTCGAGCTGTTGAACCCCAAACTTTTTGTACCTTTTTGGGACTGTTTTAGCATGTAATATAATTGTTTAGGACCTCGGTTTCAGGTCTGGACCATAGTGGAAAGTAGCATGAAAAATCGGATTTAGCAAATTACAAGGTGAGTTAACGGTTTAATCAACGGTGAGGTTTTAGAGAAATCTAAGGCTCTTACCGTAGCTAATTCTATTCTATATATTTAATTATGATATTCTGGAAATTTAGGATGAGAAATGATATTGGAAACACCAAAAAATAATCGGGAGAAAAGATTTTTCTATTAGAACTAGTTTAGGCACTTTTAACCGAAATTTGATGTTTTTAGTTTAGAAATGCTTCTGATTGGTAATGGATTGAAATCTGGAAATTTTTGGAGATATTTAGGTTCAATTGCCTTGAGTTTTGAGTTAGGAAGCATAAAAATGCATTTTTCGATATTTCCACGAGCTTTTTCCGTTTTTCGGCAATTTTGAGAAATTTATGTTATAAGTTGGGGCTGCTATATTTTTATATTTATAATTGAATTTTATTTATCATTATTATGTGTATAATGATGTTTGTGATGATATTGATGGACGGTTTGATTTTGTTTACTAGTGTTGAGACTACGAGCTCAACACTAAGTCATTTTAGTTATGGAAAAGTCCATAACCGAGTACTAATGTTCATTGCTCATATGAATGAATCATTAGGGGATTATCAGTTATAGTTGAGCCTATAACCAAGTACTAGGAAGTGTTAGTAGTCCTGAGGGACCGCCTTCTTAGTGGTTTGTTTGATGTATTGTTTTGCAATTTTAGAACGTTCTAATAATCGGGAATGGTAATATGGATGTTGGATGTCTTGGGTAAGAAACTAGTGAGAGTTGTCTATCCATGTAAAGTGAGGAATGTTAATAAACCTTGAATATGAAATTTATGTTAATTGCCTATTCATGTAGAGACGTAAAATTGAGATTAAGTGACGCTTTGAGCGTAAGAGACTTTGGAGAGTGTTGAGTGTTTGTGTAAACGCTGATGCTCTAAAAAAAATGCATGGTATTTTTTTGACACATGGCTAGTGGGTTTAAAAAAAATTAAAAGCAAAACTGAAAATTTGTTTCAGCTGTGGGTAAGGAAGACGAAAGACAGAACAGCAGGAAAAGAAAAAGTAAAAAAAAAAAAGAAAAGAAAAAAAAAGGGAGGAAAATTTGGGAAATTGGCTTGGAATTGTGGAGCTTTGAGTTCAATTGGTGGTGTAATTGCTTGTTGGTAAGTGATTTCTTCAATCCAATTTTTCATTTGGAGGATTTTGGAGGATTTTTGCTAAGTTTTAAGGTTGATGTTATTCGGTTTGAGAAGTATATTGGAAGTGTGGTATTGAAGGAAAAGTGAAACCCTAGCCATTGAGATATTAACCGATATGTTATGTGTTTTCAATATGTTTTTCGAATATATATAAAAGTTTTTTAAAAAAAATTATTAATAGGTATTTTTATTCAATATATATTTCAGGTGATACGGAGATTGGAATTGCTTACAACCCGGGATCGTAAACGGGATAATTTTTTTGAGTGGTTAAAACGTTATTTTTGAATTATCCCTAAACTATTTGCTTATTAAATCTCAAGTTAGCTTATATATTATGAATAGCCTATTATATACATGTTTTTATGATTTACTAATTACGTTATGTGTTTTACGATTATCTACGAAATATTCTTATAGAACTCGACCATATGTATTTATGTATAGAGTATTGATTTTCATGGTTTTATGATAGTTTGAAAGTTATATGATGATATTCGTAAACTATTTTCAAACGGCTAAATTGTTATACCCACTAGCTCAGCTTTTAGCAGGTCTTTGGGACCCACTTTAGCATACACATAGGCTTTGGGTCGTATGTTAGGGTGCTTAGCCCTTTGGGGGCAGCTCTACGCGCGTATGACCAGTTTTAGTATATTTAGTTGCTCTGCTGCATATCTTGATTTATCTTGTGTGTAGTATGACCAGTTGAGGGTATACGTTTAGTGTCGGTTTTGCTATTATATTATTATGAGAACCTGTTAGCAATGAGTTTTTATTATGTATGAAAATTGTTTTGCTCAGAAATGTATTTGTTTGTCAAAATTCGTGTTTTCTACGATATTTAACTCAAAAGTATATGTTAGTTATAAAAGATCCCACTCACTGAGTTTTTGCTCATAGTTTTCCATGTTTTGTTTTCCCCCCTCCAGGTAGCTCCTGAGTTTCGAGGACAAACCTTACTAGAGACGTGTGCACCACTAGTTCTGGTTTTATCATCAGCTAGCTTATGTATGACATTTTGCGTGTGTTTTTACATGTTTGTCTATAAGTGTCAGTGTTAATTCAAGTATGAGGTTTTATGATTTTGAGGCTAGTTGAGTAAGTCGAAATGTTTGTCTTAATGTTAATAAAATAGGGACTAGCAAGAGTGACTGTTTTGTTTAGTTATTTGGTGAGGGCAGAGCTCGTTATAATATATCCAGGTTTATGTTAAATGTATTCACAAGTTCGTTTACTCGAAAAATAAACGAAACTCTGCCAAAATTTCTCTAAATAAATAGAATTTAGATTTATGAATAATTAGTTATTTAAGTTCAGTCTGATGGTATGCGTTGGCATTAGCTTTCGCTTGCCATCGGCACGTGTCGTCTCGAGTGTTTAGGGGGTTATCAGGACGGGTCGTGTCAGTTTGGTATCAGAGCAATACGATTCTTTTTGTGATTTATTTAGGCATTACATTTAAGGTTCATTACATTTGAGTGTTATTGCATTACATGCTTCATGTTGTAGGTACGCATGTCTCGTGGTGGGAGAACTCGTAGGCTTGAGGATATTCCTATTGAAACTCAACAAGCTACTGGAGGGAAAAATCCAATTAATGAAAACACATTTCAAGAGGAAATGAATCAGGGAACTAATAGACCAGTTGGACAGCAACCCAAACGAGCTAATGTTATGAATGAGCAAATGTTTGAGAGTATGGCTCAAGCAGGAGCTTCTGGGTTGAGAATGCATAGTTAAAGTAAAGAAGGCGAGAAAGATTATAAAATAGAGTGGGCAATGACTCTTGGTGCAAAGAGTTTTTAGGGATAATTGATCCAGTTGAGGCGAAGCATGGATAGGGAAAATAGAGAAGTGTTTTGAAGTGATGCGTTGTCCTGATGATAGAAAATTGAGGCTGGCTACTTTCTTGTTAGAGGGAGTAGCTGAGGATTGGTGGAAATTAGTTGTGAGTCGACGTCAAAACCTTGCACCTATCACTTGGGTTGACTTCAGGAATGCATTCTACTAAGAGTATTATCCTCGATTGTATATAGATGCTAAACGAAATGAATTCTTGAAGTTGGTACAAGGTTCTATGAGTGTTGCTTAGTATTACAAGAAATTTATTGAATTATCAAAGTATGCTACCAGTGTGATTACAGATGAGATTGATAGATGTAAGAGGTTTGAGGAGGGTCTTAGAGGAGACATTAAAATAGTTGTTACACTTCTAGCATGGAACGGTCTTGGCAAAATGGTGGAAGCAACAATTCGTGTTGAGAAGGGTTTTAAGAAAGGAAAAGTTAGGGGGGAACAATCAAGGGTTGGTCGTGGTGCACAATCTTTTAGCACTGATACGTCTGGTGTACGACCACACATGAGGGGTAATCGGGGGTCTTGACCTAGCGTGGCAAGTCGTGGAAATTTCAAACTAGATTTTAGGAAGTCATCGAATTTCAAACCGACTCAAGGTAGCTCCCAACAATCATTTGGTAGTTTTCCACAGTTCACGACAACTAGATACCCATACCCTCATTGTTCAACATGCGGCAGATTCCATCTTGGTCCGTGTTTGAGGGGTGCGAATGTTTGTTTTAACTGTGGTCAGGAAGGTCATATGAAAAGAGATTGTTTAATGTTTTCTCAACGTGGTAGTGTACATGGAACTACTGTGCAACCATCTCAGAGTGGTCAGAGAAGTAACCAAGGACAACAAGGATCTAATGTACAAAATACAACGGGTAGTGGTGTGGGGCAAAGTAGTGATGCAAGTACAAGCAATACGAAGCAGAAGGGTCAAGTCGGACGTCCTCATGCACAAGGTAGAGTTTTTGCCATGAATCAACAGGAGGCTCAAGAAACACCAGAGGTTGTGATGGGTAAGTTATCCTTTTTTGAAAAAAATGCACATGTTTTGATTGACCCTGGTTCCACAGATTTGTTTGTTTCTTTTACTTTTTCTGCTTATGCTGATAAAATGCTGGAAAAGTTATGTAACGAACTGGTAGTTTCCACTCCGATTGGGAAGTCATTATTAGCAGATAGTGTCTACATGAATTGTGTGATAGTTGTGGATGGGAGCGATTTACTCATGGATTTAGTACCCTTAGATATATGTGATTTTGACATCATTCTGGGTATGGATTTGTTGTCTGCAAATCATGCATCGGTTGATTGTTTCCCGAAGATAGTTGTGTTTAAACAACTAGGCGAATCGGAGATTATGTTTCTTGGTGAAAGGAAGATCTTCTCGACGTGTGATTTTGGCGCTTAAAGCTAGTAAGTTGCTCAGGAAGGGTTGTCCCGCATATTTAGCTCACATGATCGATACTTAGATTAGTAAGTTGAAACTTGAAGACATTCAGGTTGTAGCGGAATTTCCAGGATGTGTTTCTAGAAGATTTAACCGAGTTGCCGCGGAGAGAAGTTGAGTTTGAGATTGAGCTAATTCCTGGTACATCTCCTATTTCTCAAGCACCATATCGAATGGCTCCGACTAAGTTGAAAGAACTGAAGACACAGTTACAGGAATTACTTGATAAAGGTTTTATTAGACCTAGTGTATCCCCATGGGGTGCACCGGTGTTATTTGTGAAAAAGAAAGATGGTACAATGAGGATGTGCATTTATTATAGGCAACTCAATAAGGTGACTGTGCGTAATAAATATCCATTGCCTCGTATTAATGATTTGTTTGATCAGCTTAAAGGTTCCTCAGTATTTTCTAAAATTGATCTGAGATCCGGGTATCATCAACTTAAAATCAGAGAAACAGATGTGCCGAAATCTGCTTTTAGAACTCGGTACGAGCATTACGAGTTTTTAGTCATGCCATTTGGGTTAACTAACGCTCCTGTGGTGTTCATGGATTTGATGAACCGAGTATTTCATCCTTATTTAGACCGGTTTGTTATTGTGTTTATTGATGACATACTTGTGTATTCTCGAAGCAAAGAGGAGCATAGAGAACATCTTAGGGATATACTACAGGTGTTACGAGAAAAGCAATTGTATGTGAAATTCAGTAAATGTGAATTCTGGCTTGATAAAGTTATGTTTTTGGGACATGTGATTTCAGAAGAGGGAATATATGTTGATTCTCATAAAATTGAAGATGTTGTTAAGTGGGAACGACTAGTGTTTGTTATAGAAATACGTAGTTTTCTGGGTGGGTTTGTCTGGCTTTTATCGACATTTTGTTTCTGGATTATCTAGAATATCCCTTCCATTGACCAGTTTGACGAAGAAAAATACAGAGTTTGTATGGACAGATGATTGTGAAGTGAGTTTTCAGGAATTGAAGAAGAGATTGATCTCTGCTCCTATTCTTACACTTCCCACACCTAGAGAGGATTATGATATTTACAGCGATGCTTCACATCAGGGATTAGGGTGTGTTTTGATGCAAAATGGCAAGGTCATAGCTTATGCCTCGAGAAAATTGAGGAGTCATGAGCATAAATATCCAACACATGATCTGGAATTAGAGGCGGTGGTACTGGCACTAAGGATTTGGGGTCATTACTTGTACGGGGAAAAATGTCATATTTATACGGATCACAAGAGTTTGAAGTATATCTTTGATCAAAAAGAGTTGAATATGCGTCACAGAAGGTGGATTGAATTGATTGCAGACTATGATTGTACAATTGATTATCATCCAGGAAAAGTTAACGTTGTTGCAGATGCCCTTAGCAGGAAATTTAATAGATTAGATCCAACGTATAATGCAACAAGTTCTTCCTTGAAAATTGAGTTCACTGCAATGAATGCTGAGTTGTCAGTGGAGTTATCAGGGGCTTTGATTGTAAATTTCCGTGTACGGCCAGTATTGATTGATCGAATTATAGAAGCTCAAACAGAAGATTCAGTGTTGAGTAATATTAAAGAGGAAGTGCAAATCAATCAACGAACAGATTACAAGGTTAGAGAGGATGGAGGTTTAATAATGGAGAATCAGTTATGTGTTCCGAATAATGTAGCTTTTAAGAAAGAGATTCTTGATGAGGCTCACAGCTCAGCTTATGTTATGCATCTAGGTAGCACAAAAATGTATCACATACTGAGAGAGCATTATTGGTGGTATGGAATGAAAAGAGATATTGCTGAATGTGTATCGAGATGTCTTATTTGTCAGCAGGTTAAACCAGAACGTCAGAAATCAGTTGGGCTTTTGGTTTCACTTCCTATTCCATAATGGAAGTGGGAGCGTATTACGATGGATTTCTTATTTGGTCTTCCTCGTACTCAGAACGGTCATGATGGCATTTGGGTGATAATTGATAGACTAACAAAAATAGCCAGATTTATACCGATTAAAATTACATACTCGCTGGACAGATTAGCGAAATTATATGTTGATGAGATAGTTAGTCGATATGGAACTCCAGTATCAATTGTTTCTGATAGAGATTTGAGATTTACTTCAAAGTTCTGGCCTAGTTTACAGCGAGCTTTAGGGACGAAGTTGCATTTTGGTACAGCTTTTCATCCGCAAACAGATGGTCAATCAGAAAGAACGATCCAGACTTTGGAGGATATGTTATGAGCCTGTGTTTTACAATTTAAAGGAAGCTGGGATACACATTTTTCGCTTATGGAGTTTGCATATAATAATAGATATCATCCCAGTATCTTGATGGCTCCATACGAGGGGTTATATGGGAGGAAATGTAGAACACCAATCTGTTGGGATGAGGTCGGTGAGAGGAAGTTAATGGGCCTTGAATTAGTGCAGATTACTGTTGATAAAGTAAAAGTGATAAGAGAAAATTTGAAGATAGCACGGGAGAGGCAAAAACGTTATGCAAACAGACGTAGAAGAGATTTAGAGTTTCAGGTGGGTGATAGAGTTTTTCTTCGTTTGTCACCGTGGAAAGGAGTTTTGAGGTTCGACTGGAAAGGAAAGTTAAGTCCAAGATATATTGGCCCTTCTGAGATTATTGAGCGTATTGGTTCAGTTGCTTATCGATTGGCTTTACCAGTAGAACTATCCAGAATTCATGATGTATTTCATGTTTCTATGTTACGTAAGTACATACCGGATCCATCTCATAAATTGGAGTCGCAGCCAGTGCAACTGAAGGAGAATTTATCTTATGAAGAAGAGCCAGTAAGAATTCTTGATAGAAAAGAACATGTTTTGCGGAAAAAAGTTATTTCTCTTGTTAAAGTGTTATGGAAGAATCACACAGTTGATGAGGCGACTTGGGAAAGTGAGGATCTTATGCGTTCTCAGTATCCTCAACTTTTTCTTTCAGCTTGAATCTCGAGAACAAAATTCTTAAAAGGAGGTAATAGTTTGTAAACGGTGATGGTTTAAAAAAAATGCACATAATTTTTTTGACACGTGGCTAGTGGGTTTAAAAAAAAAATTAAAGCAAAACTGAAAATTTGTTTCAGCTGTGGGTAAGGTAGACGAAAGACAGAACAACAAGAAAAGAAAAAGGAAGAAAAAAAGAAAAAAAAAGGAAGTAAAATTTGGGAAATTGGCTTGGAATTGTGGAGTTTTGAGTTCAATTGGTGGTGTAATTGCTTGTTGGTAAGTGATTTCTTCATTCCAATTTTTCATTTGGAGGATTTTGGTGGATTTTTGCTAAGTTTTAAGGTTGATGTTATTCGCTTTGAGAAGTATATTGGAAGTGTGGTATTGAAGGAAAAGTGAAACCCTATCCATTGGGATATTAACCGATATGTTATGTGTTTTCAATATGTTTTTCGAATATATATAAAAGTTTTTTAAAAAAAAATATTAATAGGTATTTTTATTCAATATATATTTCAGGTAATACGGAGATTGGAACTCCTTACAACCCGGGATCGTAAACGGGATAATTTTTGTGAGTGGTTAAAACGTTATTTTTTAATTATCCCTAAACTATTTGCTTATTAAATCTCAAGTTAGCTTATATATTATGAATAGCCTATTATATACATGTTCTTACGATTTACCAATTACGTTATGTGTTTTATGATTATCTACGAAATATTATTATAGAACTCGACCATATGTATTTATGTATAGAGTATTGATTTTCATGGTTTTATGATAGTTTGAAAGTTATATGATGATATTCGTAAACTATTTTCAAACGGCTAAATTGTTGTACCCACTAGCTCAACTTTTAGCAGGTCTTTGGGACCCTCTTTAGCATACACATAGGCTTTGGGCCGTATGTTAGGGTGCTTAGCCCTTTGGGGGCAGCTCTGCGCGCGTATGACCAGTTTTAGTATATTTAGTTGCTCTGCTGCATATCTAGATTTATCTTGTGTGTAGTATGACCAGTTGTGGGTATACGTTTAGTGTCGGTTTTGCTATTATATTATTATGAGAACCTGTTAGCAATGAGTTTTTATTATGTATGAAAAGTGTTTTGCTCATAAATGTATTTGTTTGTCAAAATTCGTGTTTTCTACGATATTTAACTGAAAAATATATGTTAGTTATAAAAGATCCCACTCACTGAGTTTTTGCTCATAGTTTTCCATGTTTTGTTTCCCCCCCTCCAGGTAGCTCATGAGTTTCGAGGACAAGCCTTACGAGAGACGTTTGCACCACTAGTTCTGGTTTTATCATCAGCTAACCTATGTATGACATTTTGCGTGTATTTGTACATATTTGTCTATAAGTATCAGTGTTAATTCAAGTAAGAGGTTTTATGATTTTGAGGCTAGTTGAATAAGTGGAAATGTTTGTCTTAATGTTAATAAACTAGGGACTAGCAAGAGTGACTTTTTTTTTTAGTTATTTGCTGAGGCAGAGCTCGTTATAATATATCCAGGTTTATGTTAAATGTATTCACAAGTTGGTTTACTCGAAAAATAAACGATACTCTGCCAAAATTTCTCTAAATAAATAGAATTTAGATTTATGAATAATTAGTTATTTAAGTTCAGTCTGATGGTATGCGTTGGCATTAGCTTTCGCTTGCCATCGGCACGTGTCATCTCGAGTTTTTAGGGGGTTATCGGGAAGGGTCGTGTCAGTTTTGGACTCGGTTTGAATTGTTAGAGACTATTTAAGATTTTATCTTTGATTTAGTCGTTTTCTCACTTGCTTTAGCCTCATAGTGCTATCTATTTTTTTTTCTGGTAACAAATGGACCGAGAGGTGGCGGTTGATGAAGTGGAAGAGATGAGAGTTCATGTCGAGTTCGTGCAGGTTTATTTATTCATTATTATTTATGAATAAAATACAAATTTTATTTGGGTTTCATTTGGTTATCGAGACTTTATTTTATATGTTTTTGAGTTGTGGGATTTGAGAATATGTTTTGATTTAAGTATTTCTCGATTTAGTAAATTTGCATGTTTTTAATAAAGGATATTTATTGAGTCTTCCGCTGTTTTAAATAAAAGGTCGGGTCTTTACAATCTTGATTAAAATATTTATTAGAAGAACATTAATCATTTAAACACATGTATAAAAAACACATTGAACTTGCATTGTACTACCATATTAGGCCTATAAAATAGTGAAACGTCTTGTTAAAGACTATTTAAAGAAGTGAGTCCTTTAAAACTATACACGTTTAACAACATCGTTTAGCACAAACCATTAGGGGTGTCATAGAAGATATCATCATCGACAGTTTCATGAATCACGTAGTCAAATGAATAAGGATTGTTTGAACAGAGTTTATTTAATTAAATATTTATATATCTTTATTAAAATATTTATTATAAGAGCATTAATAATTTAAACACTTCTTGAAAAATGTTCATTTTTTTTTTCAATGTTTATTTTTGTTAAACAATTAATTTCTCGATTATACAAAATATCAAGATAAAAACACAAAAAATAACGCCTTGATGAGAGAAAAATCATCTAGAGGATTCCGTGTTAGCACGAATAAGATTTCTGCAAGCTTTTCGACGTATGCATATAGTTACCTTATTCCCTGGACAATTTTTCTGCAAATTTTTTAGATTGATATTTTTAGCACAACGAAATGATGAAGACTGATACTAAATGTAGTTAAAATTATCGTCAGTATGCAATAACTTGCATTCAATAACACGACCCATAAAAAAAATTAAAAATGAAAAAACTGACAGGAAATGAAGAAACAAAAGAAAAAAAATGAAGAGGATTCACAAAAAAATTGAACACACAAATGAAAATGGAAATAAGAATGAAATAAATCATGATGATTTAGATAATTAGAAATTAAAAGAAAAATCCATTACAAAAAGGTAACTGCAGAAATGTGGGATATGGGGCTGATTTGGTGGCATGTAAAATGGAAAACTGAATTTTTATTAATTTAATTACAATTAATAAAAACCTTTATATCTAAAAAGGAAACTAACATAATTAATTGACTAAAGGGTAAAACGGTATCAAAAAATTAATAGAACCACCACGTACAACCATAAAAGTCTAAATTTGTTATAAAATTGAACTTGCTATTATTCTTATAAATAATTAGACCGATTTGAATATTCATGTAAATCTCTCGTATATATTTTGTATGTAAAACTTTTCTTTAAAACTTATTAAAATAAGAAAAAAATCCAAACAATTATGCCAATACAGTAGTCGTACAATGAGTAGTGCTTGTCAATATAGTCGGTAGTACAGCTGGGACTATAATATGGAATGTTTTTTATTTTCTCCTTGTAACCACCATAATTCTTGGTGATTAATTTTACCATATCTAATTAGGATATTTCCTTATTTATTATTTTTAAATTAGGGATAGTATAGTGTATGGCCTATTATTGGGTACTCAATCACTTTATGGCTTATTCAAAATTGTAAAACACTTTTTATTCCTATTTTCAAATCTGCCGTATTTTTTTTTCTTCAGCTTTGCCCTCCTTTGGTATTTATTGATTTGATTTATCATTATATTTTAATTCTGATTTGGTTTATTTGATTCAAGCCTTTTTTTTTCACCAATTCTCTTTTATTCCTTTTTCTTTATAGCGTGAGGCGATTCAGAATAAAAAAATGATAACCACCATATCTCTCTCTCCACTATAAAAAACTGTCAAAATGCGACCAGAAATTTGCGACAAAAAAAAAGTGGTAGTTTTCTGGTGACCACCTGATCACTATCTTTGAAGGTTGACTCTAAGTGACCATCTGGTCACTTTTTTTGCGACCAATTGTAATAAAAAAATGGCGTGAAAAAAGCGACCAATTGGTCACCCAAAAAAACGACCCTCTGGTCGCATTTTTGTGACTAAAATATGCCTTGGTAGCAAAAAATGGCGCGTAATTTTGGAGGGAAGAAAGCTGCCAAGTGGTCACAATTCAAAGTGACTAACTGGTCGCAATTTTGGTGACTAAAAGTGAGCAATGGTAGCTTATAATTGGAGGGAAGAAAGCTACCAAGTGGTCACAATTAAAAGTGACTAACTGGTCGCAATTTTGGTGACCTAAAAATGAGCAGTGGTAGCTTATAATTGGAGGGAAGAAAGCTACCAAGTGGTCACAATTAAAAGTGACTAAATGGTCGTAATTTTGGTGACCTAAAAGTGAGCAGTGGTAGCTTAAAATTGGAGGGAAGAAAGCTACCAAGTGGTCACAATTATAACTGACCAGATGGTCGCAAATTATGTGATTTTATGTGACCAATAACTGATAAAGAATTTGGTGGGATAAAAGCTACCAAGTGGTCATCAAAAAAAGT
This sequence comes from Gynostemma pentaphyllum, assembly GCA_028015215.1. Classification (NCBI taxonomy): domain Eukaryota; kingdom Viridiplantae; phylum Streptophyta; class Magnoliopsida; order Cucurbitales; family Cucurbitaceae; genus Gynostemma; species Gynostemma pentaphyllum. Next base: position 24,088,389 of record CM051348.1, read on the forward strand.
GACCATATGGTCGTAAATTCTGACTTGATGTGACCCGGGGCAGTGAGGAAAATGGCCGGAAACTGCGACCAGGTGGTAGCAAAAATACTACCATCTGGTCGCAAATGAGCAGAGGAGTCCATTATAAAAACCCCTCCACCCATTGTTTGTTAGCATTAAGAAAAAAGAAAATGAGAGAGTGGATGTATCTTCGTTTGATAGACGGGTATTTGAACGATGAGTTAGTGGCCTGGGGTTGAACAGGTTTGTTGAGTTTTGCATGACAACTGTCTATTATGAAAAGTATGGTGGAAAGCTACGTTGCCCGTGCAGGAAATACGACAATAGGAGAATCATACCGGTTACAGAGTTGAAGGTGCATCTTTATAGTCGGGGGTTTGTGCAGAATTATTATCACCTGGGTGTTTTCGTGGGGAAACACAGGAAATGTTCGACGCTGCATTACAGGAATCGAGACCATACGAAGGTAGCAGCTCGAATGTAGAGGTTGTTGACGAAGAACGGAATGATGAACAACAATATAGTCAGATGCAGCAAATGATAATTGATGGTGCGGGGTATTGGGGCAATGAAAATTTTCGTGAAAGTTTAAACGTGAAGCGAAGATGAACGGGTTGTAGAAGAGGAAATGAATCCGGAAGCACGTAAGATGCACGAGATGCTAAAGATGACCAACCGACCATTGTACGATGGGTGTGAGGTAAGTCAACTTGCCGCTTCTGGAACTTTTAAATATAAAGTCGCAGTACAACATACCTGGTAAAGGATTTGATGCGATTGCATCGTGGTTTCGTTGATGCGCTCCAGAAGAAAATAATATGCCCCACAATTTCTACGACACGAAAAAGCTAGTGGAGGGACTTAGATTACTCGTGGAGAAAATAGATTCGTGTCAAAACGGATCCATGATTTACGGGGATGTGGATGAGGACCTGCATCATTGCAAATTCTGTTTTCTTCCAAGATACAAACAAGGGAAACGCAGCCTGATTCCGAACGCCCGCATGTTCTATTTACCGCTGACCCCACGTCTGCAACGGTTGTATGCATCGGATGTGATAGCCTCGCACATGAGATGGCATCACGAGCATTCATAGGATGAAGGTGTTATGAGACATCCCTCAGATGCTGCGGCATGGAAGCATTTAAATAATTGTCATCCAGATTTTGCACAAGATCCGAGAAACGTCAGATTGGGCTTATGCACAGATGGCTTCAACCCGTTCGGGGCATCCGGGGCACAATATTCACTTTGGCCAGTCATGGTAACCCCGTATAACTTGCCTCCCTGAATGTGCATGCGAGACCCGGTGATTTTTCTAACAGTGATTGTACCTGGGCCGAAAAGTCCAAAACAGAAACTGGATGTGTATTTGCAACCACTTATTGCTGAGTTGAAAAGGTTGTGGACTGACGGTGTTATGACGTACGACATTTCGAAGAAACAAAATTTCTTGATGCGCGCCGCGTTAATCTGGACGATCAGTGACTTCCCTGCGTATTCAATGTTGTCAGGTATGTTGATCTTTAATTGCTTTCATATACATTTTTGAGTCTGTGTTTAGCTTTTGTTATTGCTTTCCTTAGTCAGTGTAGTTAATTGTGTGAACCTCAATCTCCTCCTCTTAAAGGATGGAGTACGGCGGGGACATACGCATGTCCACATTGCATGCTAGACACAGATGCATTTTATCTCAGAAACGGTAGGAAAACTTGTTGGTTTGACTGTCACCGTCGATTTTTGCCGTGGAATCACACTTTCCGTTCAACCGGCAGTGATTGGAAGAAGGGTCGACGAGTAAGAAAACAAACCCCCCCGACCATGTATAGTGGAAGACAGATTCTGCACGGTATAGATGCTATAGGGATGTAGAAGATTACCGTGGAAGGTGCGAGAGTGCAAACATTGCTTTGGAAAAAACACGGGTTGGAAGAAACGGAGTATTTTTTGGGATCTACCGTATTGGGAAGATCTACTGATTAGACACAATCTTGATGTAATGCATATCGAGAAGAATTTCTTCGACAACATTTTGAATATGATTTTGAACGTTCCGGGAAAAACGAAGGACAATCTGAAGGCACGTTATGATATACGGGAGATATGTGACCGTCCTGAGTTGGAGCCTGACGACAATGATAATTACGCAAAAGCAAAGTACATGTTGACGACGGATGAAAAGAAAACATTATTTGAGTGGATCAAATCCATCAAATTCCCGGGATGTATACGTTTGAATTTGAGTCGGTGTATAGACAGTAAAAAACATATCATGTTCGGGATGAAAAGCCACGAGTGTCATATATTCATGCAACGATTGATGCCCGTCGCGTTCAGACCGTTCCTAGAGAATAAACATTGGGAGCCGCTTGCCCAGTTGAGTGTTTTTTTCAGGGACTTGACATGTACAGAGCTGACGGAAGCTACTGTCGCTTCAATGAGTTCAGAGATCGCCGTTATTATTTGTAAGTTGGAGCGAATGTTCCCACCTGGCTTTTTTGACTCCATGGAACATCTTCCAGTACATCTTCCATACGAGGCATTCTTAGGGGGTCCCGTACATTACCGCTGGATGTACCCATTTGAAAGGTAAGCACAATTATTTTGTAATGTACGCGTATAAATCAGTACAGTGATCATCGAATGTAAATTATGTTTTGTACCCACAGGTACTTACGTCGGTTGAAAAAGATGGTTGGAAATAGATCACGAGTAGAAGGATCTATCTGTAGTGCGTACATGACGCAAGAGACTACCACATTTTGTTCATACTACTTTGATCAACACATTGCAGAGCAGTTTCGACCGGCTAAACGAAACATTGTCGAAAATTTACTTGAAGGTGTTGACATGAACGACTTACCGATTTTTACGGAACCTGGCATGACAGTTGGAAGATCAGTGCGTAGGCCGTTGACCGATTCTGAGTATCACGTAATGCAGACATACGTGTTATGCAACTGCGCAGAGATCGAGCCTTACATAGAGTGAGTTTGTAACTTAACATTATTTCATCGCATAAACAAACTATTTGCTAACTATTTTTGTAACATACAGATTATTTCTAAACGTATACGTTCGAATGACACGAGTTGGTCTTACAGACGCCGAGGAGGGGTCAATAATAGACAAAGAGTTTCGTTCTTGGTTCAGTGCATACGTGAGTTATTTTAAATTGTCAAAAAAACCGTGACATTTTGGTTGAAAAAATTACTATCATCCTAACATTACTGTATGTGAACAATGACAACGATTGACTCCCCTACATTACCGGTGGATGATCCTCGCATCATTTCTTTGGCAAAGGGACCTGGACGGATAGCAAGGTCGTATGGTGGATACGTCGATAACGGATACAGATTTCAAACGAAGGCGCATTCAGTGAACAGGGCAACAAACAACAGTGGTGTTTGCATAAAAGGTCACGTGTTCGGCACAAACGAAGACGATTACTTCGGAGTAATCGATGAGATTCTTGAGATTCAATACGCAAGTCCGACGCTAAAACACATTGTTGTATTCGACTGTACTTGGTTCAAGACAACCAGACGAGGCGTAGTCCGTAAGATTGATCATTTACAAATCGTTGAGGTAAACAAGTCTAAGCATATGCGCACCGCTGATAGGTTTGTCCTGGCTTCACAGGCGATTCAAGTTTATTACCTAAACTATCCGATTAATAGACGAGATTTGACAGATTGGTTAGTTGTTTGTAAAGTTAAACCACGCCAGGTAGAAGAAAACTTGTCCGAGAAAGACGACCATGCAGAGGAAGCTGTTGCTTTTCAAGAAGATGAGATAAGATGTCGTGCAATCGACGATGGTCGAATGCAGAATCTTGTTCGTCCTTTGAACGATGGGACGATAACATTGCATGATGATGATGATACAAATGCTTCCACTTCTCACGCACGTGACATTGATGCTGAATTTATTCGAGACGATGAATCCGATGAAGAAACAGAAGAAGAAGAAGAAGAAGAAGAAGAAGAAGAAGAAGAAGATTTTATGTGACGGACTTGTTGGAGACGATGATGAATGAGATATTTCGTTAACTTGATTATTCAATGTGTGTATGTGTTTATTAATTAAAACTATTTCTTTTAATGAATGATTAAAAAAAAATATATATATTAATATTTGTGACCACATGGTCAAATATTTCGACAGAATCATCATCATCTTCAATCTGCTCACTTTTAAACATCACTTTCTTTTCCTTGATTGGATATTGGATTTCAGAAGCACTATGATCAAATATAACAACATGGAAACAAGAGTTCCCTTCATATCTAAATATCATAAAGTAACCAAATTTAACAGAGTAAAACTCCACAAAGTAACCCAATTTAAAAAAAAAAAATATATTAATATTTGCGACCACATGGTAGTAATTTAGAAGGGAAAGGCGACCAAAGGGTCGCATTTTTGGAAAAGTATAATTATATTTTAAAAAAAATATAAGTCAGATTACGACCATATGGTCGCAAATATGAGCGGTAAATTTAAATTCTCATGAAATTTATGGCGGTGAATTTAAACATTACGACCATCTGGTCGCAATATTTGGCGGTGAATTTCATTATTGCGACCAGATGGTCGCAATTCTTGATGGGACTCGTGATATGACAGTTGTTCTTGATAATGGTAACTGGGCGACCAAATGGTCGCTTTTTAAAGAAATGCTACCAGATGGTCGTAAATATCTCTAAAAATGCGACCATCTGGTCGTATTTTCCCCAGCACGCGCGACCTTTCGTTTCTGTTCATTATTACATATTTGCGACCATTTGGTCGTAAATTCTGATTTAAAATCAGAACAGTTTCCTTCCCCCCGTTTCCTTTTCCTTTCCTTTCTCTTTTTCTTTCTCTTTTTTCTTTCTTTTCTCTCTTTCCTCCGTTCCGTTCCCCATTGTTTTTTCCCCGTTCCCGTTCCCCGTTCCTACTCTAAACCTAAACACCCTAAACCTCCAATCCCGGTTTCTATTACGAGGTTAGTTTCGTTTACGTTTTTAGTTATTTTTAGTTTAAGTTTATGTTTAAATTTAATTAGTTTAGTTTAATGTTGTTAATTTCATTAATTTTAGTTTAATTAATGTAATTTAGTTTAATTAAGTACTTAGTTTACTTAAGGTTTATTAATCTAATTTCGTTTACTTTAATTAATTGATACATTTTAGTTCAATTAATCTAATTTTAATTTAGTTTAATTTAATTAATTAGTTTAGTTAAGTTTAGGTTTTATTAATTAATGTTAGTTAAATTTAATGTTAGTTAAATTGAAAGCTTCATTACTTAGTTTACTTTAATTAATTACTTAGTTTAGTTTATTAATTACTTAGTTTAGTTTATTTTAGTTTTAATTAATTAATGTTAGTTTAATTTAATTAATTTTAGTTCAATTAATCTAATTTAGTTTAATTTTCATTACTTAATTTACTTTAATTTAATTAATTTTAGTTTAATTCTTCACTACTTAGTTTACTTTAATTTTAATTTACTTTAATTCAAATTAATTAATTAGTTTACTTTAATTAGTTCAATTAATCTAATTTTAATTTACTTTAATTCAAATTAATTAATTAGTTTATTTTAAATTATTTACTTAATTTATGTTAGTTTAATTTACATTATTTAATCAATTTAATTTAGATTATTTCATTAATTAATTAATTTAATTTATTTCAATATTTTAATTTCGTAATTAGTATTAAATTAGTTTAGTTTGGTTGTAGGAGTATGACGGGCAGACGACGTCCTCCCCAGTTAGACGAGCGTGAAGACGCGGGTGACGAGGCGTCTACACAGTCGCCTACTGCCGCTGCCCATGATGCGGACCTGACTACAGAGGAGTTGGAGATCCTCTTCGGTTACGAGGCGGGACTTGCTGCCACGCTCGATGATGCAATCCCTGAGACCCAGTCTGCGACACCACGACTGACGCAGGACTCCCTGGCCACGACTCCTGGCTCAGCATCAGGGTATCCTTCTGGGTCTGCGTCCAGATCTGCATCAGGGTCGGATCCAGCTGGCCCCTCCACTTCATGCATGCAGCCATGTCGGGCGGCAGACTCTACCCTTCGAATTGAAAGGGATACGTAAGTAATTTTGTTTATTGTTTTAATTACCTAATTTTTAAACCTTTAAACTTTTTTCAAAGTGTTTTTTTTTTTCCGTTAACTAATAGTTTCTAATAGCACAATAATTTTTATGTTTTTGCGGAGTACAACTGCATACAACCGTTTCAAAACGGTTTCACGAGGTCCTCCTGAGTATACCTCTACCCAGCGACCTTCGCTGGCAGAAGATTCCGACGACGGAGAAACGTAGGATGTACGACAACTGGAAGGTAAAAAACATCATTTATTTTTATAATTAATTAATTTTGAAATTTATAGAAATAAATTTATTACTTTAACAATTTTTTTATTTCAATTTTTTCAGGGCATGTTTCCTGTTATCGATCCCGATATCACAGACGGTAGATTGTACCCCCTATGGGACAGTCACGTCCGGGATCGATTCAAGGACCTCATGTACCGGGCGCGCATAAAGCAAGCAGCAAACCGCCCCGTGTGGATGAGCCTGGAGAACCACGCACGGCTTATCGCGAGCTTGAGCACTCCTGAGGGCAAGACAGTGTCAAGCAGGAATAAGGCCAACCACGCGAAGAATCCCACCAAACACACAGCGAGGGCCCGGACACACGACCAGCACCATCGTCGATTGGAAAGTTTTTTTTGGTCGTTTTCTTACTTACGTACTTTTTTCTCGTTTTCTTTTTTCAATTAGTTATTAATTTATTATGTTTTATTCTTCAATCTTTAATATTTTTAGGAAGCGAAGCACGGGCGCCCCGTCCCGCCCTATGAGCTGCACCGCGTTCTTCACACAAAGAAGGACGGGACGTTCGTCGACGATAAGGCGAAAGCAGTTCAGGTATTTAATAATTTTTTCAATTATTATTTTTTCTTTAAATTTTTCCTAACTTATATATTAACAATTTTATTCTCTGAATTTTAAATGTTTAGGAACGTTTCACGGAGTCCTTGAGTCAGTGGTTGCCCACACCAGACTCGCAACCGACTCAGGGACGACCGTAGAGAGGCGTTCTTGGAGGCTGCTGGAGGGGTTCGGCCTGATGGATCAGTTCCTGGGCTCGGCTCGTATGGGAGACGCCTTTAGGCAGATGTGCCCCGGCCTCAGCGGAGCGGAGCGAACACTAGCTCCGGCCCCTCTCCGGTTGAGCAGCAGTTGCGCGCCGACATGGACGCTATGCGTGAGGACTTCGTTTCTCGAGTCGCTGCGATTAAGGCGGACATGCAGTCACAGGTCGAGGCCCAGGTGATAGCAGCTTTGGCCGCGTACTTCAGATCCCTAGACGGCGGCCAACCATCATCGACGCCTCCTCCGCCACCCCTCGCCCCTCCGCAGTAGTTCTAGGATGCTTTCGTCTGTATAAAACTTTTTTTGAATATTTGATATATATATATTTTATTTTAATTCCAATTTTTTGTTATTAAATTTTAATCTTAATTAAATAAATAATTAATAATTAATTAACTAATTATTAAAATTTAAATTTAAAAAAAAAACAAATTCTTACATGCAACCATATGGTCGCATTTTATTTCAAGAAAATGACCATATGGTCGCATTTTGACTGAGTCCAAAAGTGACCATTTGGTCACATAAAATACGACCATTTGGTCACTTTTTTATGTGACCAATTGGTCACTTATCTTCAACATAAATTACGATCATATGGTCATTTTTTGGCGACCATCCGGGTCGTATTTTGATCGAAGTCCAAAAGTGACCATTCGGTCACATGAAATACGACCATTTGGTCACTTTTTTATGTGACCAAATGGTCACTTATCTTCAACATAAATTACGACCAGATGGTCACTTTTTAAGCGACCATCTGGTCGTTTTTTCAAAAGGTTGACTTTTTTGCGACCAAACGTTTCTGGTCATAAATTTGTGACTATCCAGTAGCCCAAATTCAGGACCGACCAGCTTTTTGGCCACCACCATTTTTGTCGCTTTTTTGGTCGCATCATACCCTAAAAACGACCATTTGGTCGCAATATTATGGTCGCAAATTGACAGTTTTTTTGTAGTGTATTTGCATTTTATTTTATTTAAAATGTATATATGGAATATCTTAATTTAAATTAATATGAATAATTTAAATAAGTAAGATATGGAATAATTATTTTAAATTAATAACGATTAATTTAAATAAAGATATGGGATTATCTTATTATGGAATAAGATATTATATCTTAATTATTCAAAATATACTTTATAATATCTTTATTAATTATTTGATAATTAAAAAGATATTCAAAGATTTTCTGAGGCCTTAGTTTTCCTATAAATAGGAACCTTGGGGTGACCTCAAAACACACAACTAAGAGAGTAAAAGAAAAGGCTCGGGAAAATTCCTCTCCTCCCTCTTTCTCTGCCGCCGCAGCCCATAGGGTAAGGGAAGAAAAAGTTTTTCTTACCTCTTCCCTTTTCAAAAGAGGATATTGCCCAAGCACCAATTCTCTTTTGTGCTTAGTGAGGAAGAATTTTTTGGTAGTCCCAGGATCGTAACCAAGAAGACGAGGAAGAGCCAGACACTTCTCTATAAGGGTTGGTATTATTTTATGCATTTAGTTTTTGAATTTATTATTCTGCAAGGAAAGATCCTTGGGAATTTCGCACGAGAGCTCTTTTATAGAGGCCCCAATCCCAACAACTGGTATCAGAGCAGTCTTGTATATATAATATTTATCAAAAATTTATGATGGGAATTAAAATCAATTTTAAACGGAGTTTTAAAATTGTGTATTTTGCGTTTTGGTTGAATTAGGATTTATTGGCCTAGGTTTTCTTTCCTCGAAATTTTGTAAACCCATGATTTGGGTATAGGAAAAATTTGTATTCTTTTTAATCATATGTAGATATCGATTGAAACGACGAAGGAAAGAAAGCGAATTGGATCCCGGCCGGTACCGAAGGAGTCGGTAGCGCGAGCTGCAGGTGGACCCCACCACCACGGCCGCGGAGCTACAGCTGCCGCCAAGGCTGCTGTCGTGCGGCCGCTACATGAAAAAAAAATAGTTTTATGAGGCGGCGAAGCTTAGGGTTAAAACCCTAGGTGCTTCCCCTCGGTTATTTTGGTTTTTGTTTTTTGGAGATCCTGGAGAAGTTCAAGATAAAAATTTAATTTATATTTAGATATAGATTTTTATTTTCATGGATTTGGCCAATATTATCCCAACCAAAATTGCTTATTTATTTATTATATATTAGATATAATTAAATAGTAATTATTAATGCATAAAGTATGTCATAAATAATTATTCACATCATAAATGCATAAATGCCATGATCATGCATCATTAATAGAGATTATTGATATTATGCTCATGCCTTGTAATGATATAAATGTTATATTTATTGTGCTAGAATTTTAATTAAGGGGTTAATTAGTAATTACTAGCAGCATGTTTTAGGTTTTAATTAAAATGGTCTAAAAGAGTTTAGTAACCAATATTTTAATTAATTGTGTAGTTTTAAATAGGATTTGAAACTAAAAACCTAAAAGATGAGGTGTCATTATTTTTAATTAAAGAGTTAATTAAAAATTAATGAAGTTGAAGTTATTAATTTAAATATAACTCTAGCGAGAAAGCTCTGCCCTAGATAAGAGGTTATTTAATCGTTCCATTAACACGGTAACTGGGAGTGATCTAGGAGTCATATTTTATTAATAATTCTCTTCATTGAGACAGTGCATTCTCTTCAGGGAACCTTGATCTGCCTACGTAGGCATCGTTCATGTCATACTAATATACCATGGCATTGAAATTTTGTTTTAAGGTTTTAGAATTTCATTAAATGTGCATTCAGGCATCACGTTTAATAGATGCCAAAAGTATGAATGAATGGATATGTAAAATTGTATTACTAAAGCATGTGTTTATTTGTTTATAGCAAATTAATTCGAATTCTCTTATTGTTATTCTTCCTACTGAAAAATTGAATTGTGAAAATTTCGCCACTTGGAAAAACAACATCAATACCATTCTGGTCATTGAAGATCTCAAATTCACCCTTCTGGAGAAATGTCCTCCAGAACCACATGCTAATGTCGCTCAAACGGTTCGAGAGGCATATGATCGCTGGATCAAGGCTAAAGAGAAAGTTCGTGTCTATATCTTGGTTGGACTTTCAGAAGTCGTATCCAAAAAGCTTGAACCTCTGCCTACAGCATATGAGATGCAGTAATCGGCACACGAGATGTTTGGCAAGCAATATGAGCAAGTCAAACATGAGGCTCTCAAGTACATCATGAATGCTCGCATGAAGGAAGGAACTTCAGTTAGGAAACATGTCCTTAACATGATGGTCCATCTTAATGTGGCCGAGATGAATGGTGGAACTATAGACGAGGCTAGCCAGATCAACATGATTCTTGAAACCCTTCCAGATAGCTTCTTATCGTTCAAGAATAATTATATTCTGAACAAGGTGGGCTTGAACATGTCCCAAATTCTTAATGAGCTACAGACTTTCGAGTCTATATTCCTGAAAGGTAAGAAAAAGAAAGCTGTGGAAGCAAATGTTGCCTCTGCTCATGGTGCCTCTGGCTCGGGCACTAAGAATAAGAAGCCAAGGTTCTTGAAAAATAAGGGTAAGGGAGCAAACAAGAAATCCAAGAGAGGAAAAGTTCCCAAAGGAAAGTGCTATCACTGTAATAGTGAAGGGCACTAGAAGAGGAACTGTCGCAAGTTCCAAGAGGAGAAGAAAAAGGATAAAGAAGGTACATATGATTTATTCTTCTTGGAAACCTTTAATGTGGAGGATTGTAAATCGACCTGGATACTTGATTCAGGAGCCACTAATCACTTCTGCATTTCTTATCAGGGAAGTAACTCTTGGAGGAATATCAAGCCTGGAGAAGTGTCTTTGAGGATTAGTGTGGGACAGATGGTGGATGCAGAAGCTGTTGCTGATATAAAGTGATCTTTTAATAATAAAATGTTTATTTTTCCGAACACTGTTTATTATGTTCCTGGTTTAAACCGGAACATAGTTTCTTTAGGTTGTATTCGTAAACAACATTATACCGTGGATTTCGGTATGAATAAAGTTGATATTTTCAAATATGGAAACTTTATTTGTTCAAGAATAGAAGCTAACAATTTATATACATTAACACCTTTAGTATGTGCAACAGTTTATAATACTGAGTTGTTCTAGACTGCAGAGACTAGAAATAATAAAGGTAGAATTTCTAAAGATATGTAAAGTCCAGTTACTTTTGGAGGTAAATTTTTTTATTTATTTATTTTAATCTAATTAAAGTATTTAAGGTTAGTTTAAATTTAGTAATTTCGAATTTAGTAGTTATTTTCGTTCGAAAACCTTTTTAACCCTTTATTCACTTTAAATTAGTTTCGGTTGTATTAATAATTATTAATGGGCCAATTAATAATTATTAATCACCTTTTGATTAATTTAAGATCTTCGGGTTTCGTTTTATAAACTAAATCATTTAAAAGGGACGTAATCGTCATTTTCTAATTTCTTAAAATATCTCAAATTACTATTCACCTCCATCATCCTTAAATAAGTCAAAGTTGGTCAAATTTCTCATTTTCTTTCTTTCCTTCTCCTCTTGCTTGGCCGAGTACTCCCTCTCTCTCTCTCTCTCTCTCTCTCTTGGTTTTTCTTAAATACTCGGTCGATCGACGTAATTTCAGTTGCGTTGAAAAGCCCTCGGCCCGAGGATCGTTTCAAACCTAGCAATCGAGGTCTTCGTCCATTTTCTAAAAGCCTCAAGGTATGACAAAGTTTCTAAAATTAGCTATGAATAGTGTTTTAATGGAGTCCAAGATTGAAATCATCGATTTCTTGCTGAGGAACTCAAAGATTTCAATCGCGGAAGTCGTTTTATGCAATTTTAGAAACTTCCCTAAACTCTAAAACCGAGTTTGAGTCGAAAACCCGTTTCGTGTGATTTTCTCTCACTTGACCATGGCTAGGGTGTTTAGTTTGTTATGATTTTGCATTTTACCTAATTTTTAGGAAATCGATTATTGTGTAAAACCCTAAAATACGGTTACCCATTGATATGGCGAACTTCCAAAGTATCCGAAAACAACCCGAAACACCTAAATTGCATAAAAGCCGGAAAACCAAAACCCGAGCCCTTTTATCCTTGTAGGGCCGAGAGCATGCCTAGGTCATTCTCCGTGTTTTTCGTCGTTTTATGCGTTTAGATGTCGTTTGCTCGATTTTTCAGTTAATTAATGATTGTTAGGTGTAATTGATTTGTAGGATTGTGATTGCTCGTGTGGTTTTCGACCTCGGCACTTTTGGAGCTTGACTTCAAAACCTAAGGTGAGTTTAAAATGGAAGTTAGTAATTTTATGAATTAAGTTTCGTTATATTGTTTATCGAGGTTAATAGGGAAACTAACTTCTGGAAGTTAATACTTGTTTGGTGACTTAGACTCGGAAGTGAGTGGAGTGACTTTGGAGTTCTAGTGAGTTTGGGTGATAAAGGTAAGATTTGAGTGGTTTGGAAGTCTTGTAAGATGAATTGAAGAGTTTAGATGCAATTGGAGATTTTAGATGAAATTGGAAGTTTAAGGTACTTTGAGGGGTTTGGGAGACAAAGTGGCTTAGAAGTTACACTTGAGTGTGCACTCGTGTAATTCAAGTAGTTTATGTTCTTTAGTACCTTAGTAGAATTTCTTTTTAAGTAATCTAATTTACTAGGGAACTTGATGACTTGTGTTATGGTAAGACAGTACGGGGTAGTATGTTGATGTTAATCCATAAGGTGACCCGTTACGATGACTTGTGATATGGTAAGACCGTACGGGGTAGTATGTTGATGTTGATCCATACGGTGACCCGTTACGATGACTTGTGATATGGTAAGACCGTACGGGGTAGTATGTTGATGTTGATCCATACGGTGACCCGTTACGATGACTTGTTATATGGTAAGACCGTACGGGGAAGTATGTTGATGTTGATCTATACTGTGACCCGTTACGATGACTTGTGATATGGTAAGACTGTATGGGGTTGTTAGGAATGGTGTCCTAGAACTTGTAATTATTTAATAATAATAATTTATTTAGAATAAATTAAATAAATAAACATAAGTTCTTTATATTATCTAGATTATTCAATTTACGATATTAGGAATATATGGAAATATATTAATATCAAACATTCAAATAGTAAACCCTAAGTCACTCTTATGAAATCATGACTTAGTATGTGAGTCATACAAGAGGATTAAAGTCGAGATGAATAACTTAAAAGTGTCTACAGTAAACGGATAACGTTTGGGAACCTTATCCTGGTAACACTGTTGATAGCTTCGTATTTTGTTTATATACAAATGATCTAATCCTGATCATTCATGTGGGAGACATGAAATGAAAGTATCATATGCAATGTTGATTGTATAAGACAGGACCACGATGTTCGATCAAATTTCTCATTAGTACCGTTTACTAGAAATGATCGAATATCAAACTAAGTTTATCAACCTTGATAGATCTCAATCCTGAGTGAAATGCGGACTCCTATTTATGGAGTTATGTTCTTTGATTCACATGGTTGAGAGCGATCTGTAAGAACGCTTAATACACTCCTGTTTTGGGAACATGGCTAGAAAAGTAGCTGGGAACTCATTTTCACAAGATGGAATTCATAACTTTCCTATAAATTAACGGTATCAGTGCGATACCTAAACATTTTAGGAACTTTAGGAAACTCCCTTGATGTACTGATTCGAGACATGAACAAGTGGCGCCATGACTTCTATTGATCACAGAAGTACATTATCTCTAGTTCGACTAAAGATAAAGTTCATTGGAGAATCAGCGAGAACACAAGGATAAAGCTATAATTACAGGGGCAAAACGGTAAATTTATCCGCCTGTAATTATGAGGGTTCCACGTGAAGGATAATGTCACAAATATAAATAATGAAAACTAAACGGACATAACTCATCTATAGTGAGGGGAGTTCAGCTATGAATCTATAATGGAATTATTCATAGTTAAATAATAAGTAATTAACTGATTATGAGTTAATCACTTAATTGACTAATTATTAAGCCCATGATCTATAGGTCCATCGGGTCCCTATGCTAGCCCAAATATCGCTGTAACAAAACTAAGTTATTAATTTAACTTAGGAAGAATAAATAATTTAAGTAATTGAATTTACTTAAAATTAGGCAATATTAATTATTTAAATAATGAGATTATTTAAATGATAATTAATATAAATATTGATACAATATTAATTGTTTAAATAAAGAGCTTATTTAAATGGAAATTAATATAACATTATCAATTATAATATTTTACGGCAAAATTAATTGTTTAAATAAATAAATTATTTAAACGGGATTTAATATTAATTTTATTAATTATTTAAATAATGAGTTTATTTAAATGGAAATTAATAATTAGTATTATTAATTAAATAATGAGTTTATTTAATTTAATAATAAATATTAGAGAGAATTAAATACAATTTGGTTTAAGAAACAAATTGGTTTTGGCCCAAAATAATTAATTAATTGAATATGATTCAATGATAATTAAGATATTATTTTTTGGCTAAATATATTTAAATTAAAAATTATTATTTGAATTGTTCTAATTTTAAATATAAATATATATATAATTATTATATAATGAAAAGTAAATAAAAAGAATATATATATATATATAAACATATATTAGTCTTCATGCGGCGTCAGCGTGTGATTTCTTTCCAAGGTTTATATAAATGTATATATATATACGTGGGCCATAAAGACTAAATAAGTTTATATATTATTTTTATTTATATTTTCTATTATATTTAATAATTAGAAGATAAACATATCTATAGAGATTAGATATCATATTTTCCTATAAATATGACCATTGGGATTCATATTTTGTGCACTTCTCACTTTAATTAGAAAAGTTAAAATTCTCTCTCTAGTTTTTGCCCAATTGTCGATTTTCCTTAGGGAAAAATTTAGAAGAAATTTCTTTTTCTTTTGTTTTTCCGGTTCGATTCCCACAAGTCGGTTTTTACTTTCGATCGGGATATAGCATAGAAGATCCGGTGTTGCTAAGGATTTGATGCCGTAAAGAAACCCCCAACCTATTATCCATTAATTACTCAATGTAAGTAAAAGGGTTTTAATTTTCGAAATTAAGCATGAATCTACATGTTTTATCACAAATTGCATGATGTTAATAGATCCGTTATTAAATGTTAATAAATTCACTAAATAAATTTCCGCTATTTTAGTAAATCATCCCTTCAGGGGTAGTAATGTAACAACCCGATCATTAACTCGGGGTATTTTAAATATTTTTAGTATTCTATTAACTCATTTAATAGTATTTTTCAAGTGATTATAATTGTTTTATTATGATTTTCATTGTAAAATAAAAATTTATATATTAAGTACGTTTTACTAAATATTATGTATATACACATTAATATTTAAAGTTTGGTTTAAATTGAATATGAGATATTTTAATTAGGTTTAAAATATCTCTTAAGCTTTAATTAAGATAAATTGATTTTTCCCTTTTCAAAATTTTGTTTTATTATTATATGTGTATTATTATATTTATAAATGACTAATAATGATTTATTATATTTTATTAAAAAAGAAAATAAGAATAAGAATCAAATTTTGTTAAATCCCCCTTTATATGATATTAGTTGTTTTAAATATATATATATATATAAAAAGAAGACATTTGATTTTTCAAACCTAGACCTTAGCAGCCGAAATGCAAGTTTTAAAACCTTTGTTTTTGCCGTCTTCATTTAAATTTCTCTCTATGAACCTTTAATTTCAATGCCACTTCACTCTTTTTTCTTATAATTTTTTCCGTTCCCTTTATCTATTCTTTGGAAACGCCATGAGTTGACACCGATTGCTAATTCAAACACGTTTTGAGAGGTTCCGTTCTAGACGAGTCCTCGAATTTAATTGGTTGCGTCAATTGAGGTAGGTTAATTCCTACTTAGAAGTAAATTAAATTCTTTTTTCTTGCTTGTTCATTGTGTGATCATTATGATATTTTCGGGAGATGATTTATTGATTTTAATTTTATTATTATTATAATTATTATTCTTATGTGCTTGTTTGATTTGCAAATATTGTATTTATTTAATTTATGTTTGTTAGTTGGTTATGTGCTATAATTAGAGCCTAATAGCGGTTTGAGGCTACACTAACATAATAGTTATATATTAAATTCGTAGAGCCGAATGCTTAGCATGGCACGTTATTATGAGTGGCCCTATACCCCACTATGATACATATATGCAAATTTAATAGCAACAAAGAGATAAAATTTGATTGGTGGTTATAACTCGAGTCGAACATAATTAACACATATTAAATTTGTAGAGCATATACTATGGCACGTATCATTAGTGGCCTCATACCCCACTATGATCATATTTTCAAGCGTATAGTATGGCACGTATCATTAATGATACATATATGCAAATTTAATAGTAATTTAATAATGGATGCTATGGCACGTATCATGGTGGGTTATAAGGCACCATGATCATATTTTCAAGCGCATAGCATGCCATGCAAGTTTAATAATGACATGGAGATGACGTAGGCTAAGTACCTATTAATTAATGACAAAGAGATGAAGTAGGCTAAGTACCTATTAATTATTTATAAAGCGTGAAAATGGACAAGTATCCATAAAATATAATGATGATAATGCTTTGGATTTAATTTGCTTATTGAGTTTGGTTTTAACCTGCTGATCTAAAAACTCACGGTATTCGAATGCCCTCCAAACTTTTATTTTGTAGGTAACACTGATAAGAATAGAAACCATGGCGATTGACGAGGATGGCGCTACACTGAGAGCCCTTAGGATTTGTTATTTATTTATTTCGTTTATTGACTATTTTGTTAGTCTTTATTTTTATGGGATTTCATTTTTATTTATTTTATCTGTTTTAATTATTTAAAATGGCGCCAAAATAAAGGTTTTATTTTGAATATCTTTTGGTTATTAAATAAACGCTTCCGCAATCATTTAGTTTTACTCTGATTTAATTATTTTATTTCAAGCGAGTCATGTATTTACTTATCTATCTGGTTACTTTGGGTCGGGTCGTCACAAGTATGTTGATGTTTATCCATACGGTGACCCGTTACAATGACTTGTGATATGGTAAGACCGTACGGGGTAGTATGTTGATGTTGATCCATACGGTAACCCGTTACAATGACTTGTGATATGGTAAGACCGTACGTGGTAGTATGTTGATGTTGATCCATACGGTGACCCATTACGATGACTTGTGATATGGTAAGACCATACGGGGTAGTATGTTTATGTTTATCCATACGATAACCCGTTACGATGACTTGTGATATGGTAAGACCGTACGTGTTAGTATGTTGATGTTGATCCATACGGTAACACGTTACGATGAAACTTGTTTGGTAACAAAGAAAGTTAGTGTTATACTTAAATAAATCCATTAGAATTGTGTAGTAAGACTTAGTATTAGTTATTACTTTTACTTCAAGTCTCTATTTCATTTCCATACGGGATTGAAAGTCTATTACGAGAAGTATATTACGATTGTATGATTGTGTAGAAATTGGAAGTGTGAAATGGGTAGTAAAGTACAATTTAGGCCTTTGGACACAATTTCCGGTATGGAATTTGGTTCATAGGATTACTTGCTTTCATTTTACTCTCACTAGCATTTTTATGCTATTGTTGCTACACTTACAATTTTTCAGGTAAGACTCGTCGCAAGGGACGTGGTAGAGTAGGTGGCGCTGTATGACTTGCCGAGTTGATGGATGGATAGGAACATGAATACTTTTGGTTTAGCATTCTTGGAAATGCTTGAAATATTTTATCATCTTCCATACTTTACATTTTTGAGCTCGAAAGGGCATTTGTTTAAAAATTTTATATGTCTTCTGGTTTTAAGTTCTTTTGGAAGTTTATATCATAATCTGGAATGCGCATTCCATGTAAACAGGTTATGGATAATCCGATTTTTAAACGAACCCATGCCGTTTTCTCTGAAATTGGGTATATGTAAACAGGTTTTGGATAATCCGATTTTTAAACGAACCCATGCCGTTTTTCTTTAAAAATTGAGTCTTCCGCTGTGCATTTGAATTTAAAGAATTTAACGGAAATCGGGTCGTTACAGTTGGTATTAGAGCTACTTTGGTTTTACAGACCACATGCATCGCATGTTTTTCATGTTTTGATTTTGTTCTTGTCCAATCATCGCTCGAGGTCAACGACGCAAGGTATCCTTAGAACGCTATCTTTTGATAAGTTTAATTGTAGTTTTGCTATTCCTTTCCTAGTATCTCACGTGAGGTTTTTCTAATTGTGATTTTAGTATGCCTCCGAGGACAGTGGCACCTAGGAGAGGTAGGAGCAGAGTACCGGCTGCGGTACGAGGCAGTGATCAGACTAGAGCGGTTACACCACCACCACCACCTCCACCTGTGTATAGGGAGGATGAGCCTCCAGTGGATCAGCCTGCTAGGCGTGGTCGTAGTGTTACTATCTTAGAGGAGGACTATTTAGATTTGTTACGAGGTGGTGGAGGACTTGCTTATCAGGTTATACCTTCTGTTACAGCACCTACTCCAGTGGTTGATTAGTCAGGTGTTACTGATGCTGCGAAAACTTTGAAGGAGTATATCAAGTATAACACTCCTGAGTTTGATGGGACATCTACTGACTCGACAATCGCCGATAGATGGATTACCAGAGTAGAGGGGGTACTTGGTTTTATTCGGTGTCCGGATTATTTGAAGGTTCACTGTGAGACCTATTCTTTAGTAGATGATGCATTATATTGGTGGAATGGTTTAGCCCATACTCTCAGTCCTGAGTTGCAGGTTAGTTGGGAGATGTTCAGGGAAAAGTTCTTTGAAAAATACTATCCAGAGGATACACGAGATCAGTTAGAGATACAGTTTCTCACACTCAGATAGGGTGATAGGTCTGTTGTGGAGTATGAGAAAGCTTTGACAGGTTGTCAAAATTTGCTACCAGACATGTTACTGATCCTGAAAGCAAGAGAAAGAGATTTATTGTGGGTTTGAGGGCAGAGTTACGAGGGCAGGTACGAGCTTTGAAGCCTACGACATATGTTAATTCTTTGACTACCGCTTTGGCTCTGGATATCGGGGATTCTGAGAAAAAGGCTAATGAGATTGTTGCACAGACCTCTTCTCAGAAGAGGAAGGCTGTGGACGACCTTCCAGGTTGAGGGACATAGTCGCATAGAAAGGCTCCTGGTAGGGGCAGAGGACAGATAGGACCTCAGTTTCATACAGGTCAGTCTAGTGCTCGGGCTCCTCCTTTGCCCTACTGTCATGATTGTACTGAGTATCACTTAGGTCAGTGTAAGGTGAAGAGGTGCTATCGGTGTGGACAGACCAGACATATTAGACCTTTCTGCCCTAGTTTACAGACACCACAGCAGAGTGAGGGTCAGGGTCAGAGTTCAGGTCAGGGTCAGGGCCGAGGACAGAGTCAGGGGCTAGGCCAGACAGGTGGTAGAGGCCAGGTTAGGCCTAATCAGCAGTAGAGAGCACCACCGGCAGTTCAGGCACAGCCTCAGACATGACAGCAGGCCCGTGTCTTTGCCACCACTCGGGAGGATGCTGAGACATCCGGTACTATTGTTACATGTACTTTGTCAGTTTTAGGGCACTCTGCTATTGTATTATTTGATTATGGGGCTAGTCACTCATTTATTTCTGCTGAGTTTGTCGAGTCTGCTACCTTTGATTCTGAGCCGTTAAGACATGAGTTGCATGTTACTACTCCGCTCGGAAAATCTGTGATTGTGGATAGAGTTGTTTATACTGATGATTTGTGTATTACAGGTTTCTTTCTGCATGCTACATTGATTGTGATGCCGATGTCTGACTTTGATATTATTTTGGGTATGGATTGGCTGTCAGCCAACCACGCCAACATCGATTGTAGTGAGAAAGTGGTAGACTTTGTTGGTCCATGTAGGACTAATTTCTGATTTCATGGGACCCGAGGTAGGATGATACCTGCAGTTATCTCGGTGATCTAGGCTAGGGCACTTTTGAGTGACGGTGCTTGGGGTTACTTAGCTAGCGTAGTGGACACGTCTGTTAGTGTGACTACCCTAGTTTCTGTACCTGTTGTGAGGGATTTCATTGATGTTTTCCCTGATGAGTTACCTGGTTTGCCACCAGTGAGGGAGTTAGACTTCCAGATAGAGGTGATTCCTGGGACCGCTCCATTGTCCAAGTCACCTTATCGTATGGCACCAGCTGAGCTTAAAGAGTTGAAAAGGCAGTTGCAAGAACTTTTAGACTTGGGGTTTATACGCCCAAGTGTATCACCTTGGGGAGCTCCGGTATTGTTTGTAAAGAAGAAAGATGGCTATATGAGATTATGCATTGATTATAGAGAGCTGAACCGGGTCCTAGTGAAAAACAAGTATCCTTTGCCCAAGATAGAGGACTTGTTTGATCAGCTGAGGGGAGCTACTGTCTTTTCGAAGATTGATCTTCGATCAAGGTATCATCAGTTGAGAATTAGAGATGAGGATATTTCCAAGATTGCCTTCAGGACACGATATGGTCATTATGAGTTTGTTGTCATGTCTTTTGGCTTGTCTAACGCTCCTGCGGCCTTTATGGACCTGATGCATACAGTGTTCAAGAGGTTCATTGACTCCTTTCTGATAGTGTTTATTGATGATATCCTTATTTATTCGAGGACTGGGGAGTTACATGCTATACATTTAGAGAAGGTGTTATCGACTTTGAGAGCTCAAAAGTTGTATGCGAAGTTCTCTAAATGTGAATTCTGGTTGAAGGAAGTGGCTTTTCTTGGGCATGTAGTATCTAGTAGAGGGATTTTTGTTGATCCTTCTAAGGTGGAGGCCATTAGTGGTTGGCCTCGACCGACTAATGTGGCTGAGATACAGAGTTTCTTTAGACTTGCAGGTTATTATAGACGATTTGTGCAAGATTTTTCCAAGATTGCATCATTTTTTACTCATTTGACGAAAAAGGGGGTTGATTCAGTGTGGACTGATGAGTGTGAAAATAGCTTTGAGGAGCTTAGTATCACCTGATGAGTCGGGTGGTTTGACAGTGTATACTGATGCATCCAAGAAGGGTTTGGGATGTGTATTGATACAACATGAGAAAGTAATAGCTTATGCTTCTAGGCAGTTAAAGGAGCATGAGAAAAAGTACCCGACTCATGATTTAGAGCTAGCAGCGGTAGTACATGCTTTGAAAATATAGAGACATTACTTGTATGGTGAGAAGATTCTGATTTTCACCGATCACAAGTGTCTCAAATACTTTTTCACCAAGAAAGAGCTGAATATGAGACAGAGGAGGTGGCTAGAACTTGTGAAAGATTATGACTGTGATATACAGTATCATCCGGGGAAGGTCAACGTCGTTGCTGATGCACTTAGTCGAAAGTCATTACACTTGTCTACTTTGAGTACTATTCCGCTGAGGCTTAGATGGGAGATGGAAATAGCTGAGATAGCCGTTCTTACAGCTGAGGTTACTGTGAGTTTGGCAAGTTTGACTGTTGGCCCTACTCTGAGACAGAGGATGATAGAGGCACGAGGGGTGAAAAACATTTGGCTGAGGGTTTTCGTGAGGCAGAGTCCGATTTACCTAGCCATTTTACTTTTTCCACCGACAATGCATTGATGTATTGTAGGAGGCTGTGAGTGCCTCTAGAATCGACTTACTGAAAAGAGCTGTTGGAGGAGGCTCACAGTTTTATCTTTTCTGTGCATCCAGGTAGTACTAAGATGTACAGGGACCTGCGACAGCATTATTGGTGGCCTGGGATGAGACGTGAAGTTGCTGACTTTGTTAGTAAGTGCTTGATTTGTCAGCAGATAAAGGCTTTGAGGAAGAGTCCGCCTGGCTACCTTAACCCTTTGAGCGTGCCTGAGTGGAAGTCGGAGGAAATATCGATGGACTTTATTAGTGGCTTGCCGAGGACCGCGAAGGGTTATGACACCATTTGGGTGATAGTTGACAGGTTGACTAAGAGTGCACATTTCATACCGGGGAAGATAACCTACCCTGTTGAGACATGGGCACAATTGTACATGAAAGAGATTGTCAGACTTCATGGAGTGCCAGTCCAGGATTGTTTCAGATCGAGACACCCGCTTTGTTTCAAAATTCTGGCAGAGTCTGCATACTGCCATGGGCACTGGCTTGGATTTCAGTACTGCTTTTCATCCTCAGACAGATGGTCAGACCGAGAGGGTCAATTAGATTCTGGAGGATATGTTGAGAGCTTGCGCTCTAGACTTTGGTGGTAGTTGAGATACTCAGTTGTCTTTTATTGAGTTTGCTTATAACAACAATTATCAGGCTACCATTGACATGGCACCTTTTGAGGCACTTTACGGTAGAAAGTACAGATCACCGGCTCATTGGGATGAGGTTGGTGAGAGGAAACTTCTGGGACCGGAGTTAGTGCAAATGACTAGTGATTCCATTGCTCTTATCAGAGAGAGGATGAGGTTGGCTCAGAGTAGACAGAAAATTTACGTTGATGAGAGGCGTAGTGCACTTGAGTTTGAAGTTTGTGACCACGTATTCCTGAAAGTGGTACCCATGAAAGGGGTGATGAGGTTTGGGAAGAAGAGCAAGTTGAGCCCTCGATTTATAGGCCCCTTCGAGATCCTGGATCGAATTGGGTCTATAGCTTATCGATTGGCCTCGTCAGCAAGTCATAATGTGTTCCATGTGTCCATGCTTAGGAAATATATGGCTGACCCTTCACATATTATTGATTATGAGCCAGTTACTTTAGATACTAGTCTATCTTATGAGGAAGTACCAGTTGAAATCCTGGCCACAGAGCAAAAGGTGTTAAGGAATAAAACGATAAACTTGGTTAAAGTGTTGTGGAAGAACCAAGTATCAGAGGAGGCTACGTGGAACGTGAGGACGAGATACGAGCAAAGTATCCTCACCTTTTCACTTAGGAGCCCCTTTTAAGAGGGTAGATTGTAACGTCCCGTTACTTTTGGAGGTAAAATTTTTTTATTTTTTTATTTTTTTATTTTAATCTAATTAAAGTATTTAAGGTTAGTTTAAATTTAGTAATTTCGAATTTAGTAGTTATTTTCGTTCGAAAACCTTTTTAACCCTTTATTCACTTTAAATTAGTTTCAGTTTTATTAATAATTATTAACGGGCCAATTAATAATTATTAATCACCTTTTGATTAATTTAAAATCTTCGGCTTTCATTTTATAAACTAAATCATTTAAAAGGGACGTAATCGTCATTTTCTAATTTCTTAAAATATCTCAAATTACTATTCATCTCCATCATCCTTAAATAAGTCAAAGTTGGCCAAATTTCTCATTTTTGTGAATGAACTCTCGAACCCATTATCGAAAGTTAGTAGACCATCCTTAGTTCATGATTAGGTTACTAATCACACCTAATTTAGAAAACCAATGATTAGTGGCGACTCCCTTTTATTTTTCCGCGTCGCGGATACGTAGCGACAGCATGTCGACTCCACTGGGGAGACTTTGAGAGTCTTGTTGTTTTTTTGTTTATTTTGGTGTACTTTTGTTTAAGCCTTGACTTGTTTTTTTATATAATTGATGTTATTGCATGGTTGCACACACTTTCACAGCCCTCTACCCGGGCTTCACCCTATAGAAATAATTTGGGATGGTAGCGTTGCCTTTGTGGAGTTTACTCCCGTGCAGGCCCACAAAACTTCCCGCCCAAGTCAACCTGACCAGAATACTGGAAGGGCTACTTTGTTATGATTGGTTTAATTTTATCAGAATACTGATAAATAAATAAAAAACCTATCATGAAAAGAAATCTTGGGGGCCTTTCAAACTTTTTAGATAGACTTTAATGCCACACATCATCCTCATATGTTATATGTTATTTTACTTTGATGTTTGTTTATTTCTTATAATATCTTTAAAAAGAAGTGTGTTCATTTTTCGAGTTCGTTTTCTAAAAACAAAAGCATCAGCCATTTGATTAATAAAATAAAAAGGAAAAATCATCTTGTTCCTAACATTCATCCTTCAAAAATATGCAAAGAAAGCTAAAAAAATTTTTTCATTCTTCCATGCATTTCGAACATGAAATACACATCATTGTTTTCATTTATGCATCTTTCATTGGAGTATTTCCTTCTCATAATTTTTTTTTCCAGAAAAAAAACAATGACTCTGAAGTAGGATTTATTTCTCAGCATTTATGTTGTAAATATTCATTATGCATTCATAAAAAAAATACATATGATTTTAATCATTTCATGCATGCATATTAGATCTAAACACGTCACACATGTGCATTGTATTTAAGAAAAAAAATAAAATAAAGGATTTAATTTCTCATGCATTTTTTTTAATAAAAAAGAAAATCAATAAAAAAAAAAGGTTTTTGCATTTCATCCAAATCATGCATTGTATTTCTTAGATAATGATCAATATTTGAAAAAGAATTGTCAAAATAGTCCAGTTGATTTAGCTTCATCTTCGTTAATGAGCTATCATGAAATTTGAAATCATAATGAAAGAAAGAGGACTTATTTATGTGGGAAGAAGTTAAAAAAAAAAGTGAAGGAAAAAGTGAAAAGAAAAAAAAATGAAATAAAAAAAAAGTGAATGTCACCGTGGACCCTCAAATAATTTTGGGCTTATTATTTTCAACTCTTGCTCATCATCAAGCCTTTGTATGCTTTGACAATAACTATCATTTCTCTTTAGCCTTCGTTGCAGTATTAATGTGTTTTTATCCTACTGATTCATGACCCAACCATTTTTCAAGCCAACACCATTTTGCTAGCCATACATGCCCGAGTTATAACATGAGCAATCTCTCATCAATTCATTCTCGTCATTTAACTGGGACAGTTGATTATTTCTCTCCTTACCTTATTTCTCTCCTTACCCATATAGCCCAGCTTCTTGCTACTAGCCATCCAAACTTGGGCTACAGTCGAACCAAACTCTTAGTTGACCCACCCCGCAATACTACACTGAGGCAATTGGTCATGTTTGTGTTATCCATCTTGACCAATTTCATAAAGACTCGAGTTATTAATCGAACCAATTTTATATCGACCCACCACGGTTAGCCCAACACTGGGGCAATTGACCATTTTTCTCTTCTTCTCCATACCCATATATGTCATGCAATGTGTTCAACCCTTTAGAGCCTAAAATCATATGTGAAGAGGAGTTTTTAGAAGTAATGAAATAGTGTTAAGACATTGAGTCAAATATTTTTACATCTCGAATTTGTGATAGCATGCATGTCTCTTGCATTTCATTGTTACTTCTTCAAAATTTCTATATGGCCATGGTCATTGAAACCGTTTCTTTAATTCAGCCTTTTCTCTGACCTAAACTATAGTGGATCAATTCTCAAGACAATGAATGAAAGGATTAAATATACTGACAATCCATGAGTAAACTTTTTCTGCATTGCTAGAAGCAGCTACAAGAAAATGTGAGAGGATGATGAAGCATGTTTGTTTTTTTATGGAAATCAATACAAGGAGATTTATGAAGAGAAATATTAGCAAGTTTTATTAAAGGTCTAAGTTGGTTGTTTTGAAGGACTAGAGGATTTGACTTCTTAGTACTCATTTTATCTGGCTGTATCACATGTTTTGTAAAATGATTGATAAGTTTTGATAGGTCTTGGGAAGAAGAACATATCTACCTTGGGTTTTGTTACATATTTGTTGGATTCCTTAAGAAAGTTAGTATTGTTCATATTGTGACTTTGACTTTGAGGTGTTAAATGTAGTCATTTGCAAGAAAAAAAAAGAGTAAAAAAAGAAGAAGAATGTGAAAATAGAAGAAAAAAAAAGAGGTGAAAAAAAAAGAAAGAAATCAGAATGTCATAGAAAAAAAAACAGAGATTGAGAAAGCAAGGTTCAAGTCATATAACTTATGTTCTTTCGATAATGTTAGATATGACCAACACTCAGGCATTTTCAGAGTTTCAATTTGAAATAACTTAGAAAATATGCTCAAAGGCTAAGAGAGATCGGAACGATAAGCAACAACCTATATGAGAATGAGTATATATCATACCAGTCATTGATTGTTAGACCCGTGGAGTCGAGTGCAATATCGGAAAAGAATAATCATAGGAAGTCATGTGTCTTCGATCCTTACAAGAGTTGTCTGAAGAATTGTCCACTTTGACCCTTTTTCATTAACACTTTTTGTATTACTTCCTTCATACATACCTTGAGATCTTTGAGATCCATTTCCCATGTTAAACATGTTTCTATTTGATTGAACATGAAATTTCAAAGTATCATCCAAATCTCATACTCATATGACTTATCATCCCTCCTGAATCCTTCCATTTCAAAGTCATATTCCCATACCTTTAATGCATTGAGTCATCTACTCATTTGCTTTCAACATCATCATTATGCTTGTTTGTTGCAAATTTGAGATAAAAATTTTTTTGACAAAATGAAATAACACTTTGAGTTACTTTTACAAGATGTTTCTAAACATATGAGTTATTTTTAAATGACCCATCAGATTACATTCATGACTTGTTTTAGTTTCGATTAATTTTTGAGGCATTAAAATAAATTGTTGAATAAGAGAGTTATCCGTCATTATGGTGACATTCACTAAAAAAAAGATAGAGAAAAAAAAAAAAGAGAAAAAAAATTGAAAAAATGAATTTTTTCCCTCGGACAATGAAGAATCTTTGTTTGTTATGCTTTCATCTCACCTAACAGTTCGTTGGTGAATTTAAGGTTGAATCGAATTGGTTATTTTGATAAAAAATGATGAAAAAAATCATGCATATTTTTTCTTAGTTAATGCATCGACATTACAATTGATAAAAATCTTATGTTTGAGCACATGCTTTCCATAACAAAAAAGAATCGCACTTCATATTTAATATATGCAACATTTCACATGTTTGCATCATAAGCATAGAACCTCATTTCTAGGAAAGGTTCATGGCATCTGCATTTCATTTATGAATATAGATGCTCACATTTCATATTTGATATAAGCAACATTTCACATGTTTGATCATAGGACTTTTCTCTAAACAGTATCCATGCATCTACATTTCATTTATGAACATAGTTTAATCGCGTAAATTTTGCTTGAATAGTTTAAAAAAAAAGACAGAAAATTGGTTTTTTTTAGATAATAACTGCATCGTCAATATGCATTTTACACATAAGTCATGATTTTTGTCCATTTATCGCATTCTCACATGCAAAGTTGTGCATTAGCATTCATCACATTTCTTCCATGCATAAAAATCTCCACACATGGTACATGCATCATATTAGATTTCATTTCCATTTAGCATATTATGAAATTAAAACATTTTTACATGGCTAACACATGTTCATGAGACTAGTAAATCAATAGCATGCATTTTTGTATACATCTAGCATCAACTTGAAGTTGGCTATAATGTTTCAAAGCATCAAATCACTTGTCACCATCACACTGATTTTCTTAAATCATACATACTTGGGAAAAATCGAATTTTGTTTTCACCTTGGGCTATTTTTTGTCCACTAATTTTCAAAATTTACAATACTGGGGTAAATTTTGAAAGATTTTGATCTTGAAAGACAAAAAATTTTATTCATTGATGGAAAAAAAATCAAGTTTTTGATTAAAAGATAAAAACATTTTCATTAGAAAATAATTTTCTTTCCAAGTTTTAATTTGCACTTTGATAAAATTGGTTGAATATTTGGATTCTAAATTTGACGACGCTTGTTTACCTCTAGTCTCCATTCATTACATTATTTTTGGACGGTGCTTGTTTATCCTTGGCCTCCAACCTGAACGACGCTAGTTTACCATGGGTCTCTAGACTTTACATACATCTTAAACAGTTCTTGTTTACCCCTGACTGTTTCAAATTTCAAAATCACAATTATTTACTCAAGTCAAGAATCTGTTTTTTTTTTATCATATCGAAGGTGAAGTGCCGATATGCATCATTTTTATTTCCTGTTCCTGAACGTATCAAGGGTGAAGTGCCGATGTTGCATCAATTTTATTTATGTTCTTGATCATATTGAGGGTGAAGTGCCGATATGTATCATTTTATTTTCCGTTCATGATCATATCGAGGGTGAAGTGCCGATATGTATCATTTTATTTTCTGCTCCTGATTGTATCGAGGGTGAAGTGCCGATATATATCATTTTTAATTTCTTTCTCTGATCGTATCAAGGGTGAAGTGCCGATATGTATCATTTTTATTTATTGTCTCTGATCGTATCGAGGGTGAAGTGCCGATATGTATCATTTTTTTTATTATTTTTTGTCTTGATCATATCGAGGGTGAAGTGCCGATATGGATCAAAGTTCTCTCTTTAACTTTTGTCTAATTTTAAATAATATCGAACGAAATAAGCTCTACGCGTTTGTCCACCTTCTAATTATACAAGATGAACAAATGGGGGCAAACTGTAGACACCTATTTTCGTCCGATGTTATTTTAATTGTGGAAAACGGAAAAAAAAAATTGATTTATGTTTAATTAAAATTAGTAAATAGATTTTTAGGGTAAATATAATTGCATTTTTTTTGTTGTTCTAGTGTTTTATTAGTGAGAATAAAAAAATAAAAAAATAACATTGTGTCAAATTTGGTTAAAATTGATTTGAATTGAAATTTAATTTAAAAAGATTTGGAAAATAATTTTTAAATGAGAATCAATTTAAACATGGAAAAGATGAGTAGGAAAATTATTTTTATGAGTTGTCAAATAAAATAAGATATTTTTTATAATCATGGGAAAGATTTTATTTTATTTTGATTTTTATTAATTAAATTTTCCTTATTTATTTTTCCCTCTTGGCTATAAATAGAGCCCTTCTACAACCCTAAAAGACACACAATATTCACAAGAGCAAAAACCTTGAAGTTTTCTCTACATCTCTCCTTTTCACGGCCATAACCTTTCTCCTCTTGCTTTCTAAAAACACAAAATCATTCACAAGAGCCTCCCTCCCTTCATCATTTTTACTCTCCTCATCATCTTCTTGATTCACTCGTTGGAACTCTGGGCTACACATTTGTAAGGTTCTATCGAACCAAGGTAAAATCCTTTTCCATTAAAAATGTAGTCATTCATATATTGCTGTTTGGTTTTATTTGATTTCGTGATTTTTATAAACTGATTTAGATTTTTTCAAAATTTTTATTTGAAAATATACTTAAATACGAACCCATAGGAAAAAGAATCAATGGATTTGGATTTGTAGTTTAAAAGTTATGATTTTTTGAAGTTTGATGTTCATATAAATTCACTGTTACGAAAATTTCTGAGCACTTACTATTACTTGATTTTTCGACACTGATTCTTTGAAACTAATGATTTATGGTTATTTTTTTTTATAAAAACTTGACTTGTAAATAAAGATTTAAGAATAAGAATCACCCCATTTCGATAAGTATTAAAAAAAGATATGATTTTTTAAAGTTGGTGTAAATTCTGCAAAAATTTATGTAGCAAAACCGTGGCTGAAACTTTTTGACATGAAAATCTGATTTTTTCTTACAAATGTGTGCGCTTTTCGATTTTAGTAATCAATAATGGATAAATCTAGAATACTTAGAAGAAAGAATCAAGTTAAAATACATTTTGATTATAAGGTTATGAATTAACAAAGTTGAGGTGTTTTATTTCGGATAAATATGCTAACTTTATTGGTTTGCTTTATTTATGAATTTGATTGCCATATTTTGTATTTTCTATTTATTGTCTTCATATTAAGGTAAATTTTAAATTGATTTGTTAATATTATATTGATCAATATTGGATCTTCAAAAAAAGAAAGAAGTTTGAATTTATTAGGATACTAATTTTCCAACTTCCTAAAAAAACATAATATGATTAATAAATCAAATCTTAAATATAAAATTTGGAATTAATTAGAATACTGATTTTCCAAAGTATAAAAATTAACAATTAAATTTAAATATAAAATTAGAATTAATTAGAATACTGATTTTCCAAATCATAAAAATTAACAATGAAATTTTAAATATAGAAATTAGAATTTATTAGGGTATAAATCTACCAACTTTCCAAAAACACAAAAATTTATTAGGATATTAATTGTCCATTTATACCATAAATAAAAGATTTTTTTAAATAAAATTTTCCCATTTAAAACCTAGGGGCCAAAAGTGAAACCTACCCTAAACCTAATTTTGAGCTAAAAAATTATTTTAATAACAAAGATAAAAATTTATAATATCCTACAAACAAATCATTTTCGAAAACTCCGACGACGGAATATGGGTGCGTTGGAATACCATGCTCCTAAACATTTTTGAGGTAAGAAATTTTTTTCTCGGAATACTGAGTTAAAATTTCCCACAATATTTTTCTAATGGCTTTACGCCACTCATACTTATTTAATCATGCCTTATTACTAAAGTATTGATTCATAAAACATGAGACATTTAAAAATAACCAAAAAATAATTTTTGTTTTATAGATAAAGGCTTTCATTAATAATACACCAAATAAAAAAAAAAAGAAACAATCGTTTTAAACGAACATAATAGGGTGCTAATACCTTCCCTATGTGTGAATGAACTCCTGAACCCATTATCGAAAGTTAGTAGACCATCCTTAGTTCATGACTAGGTGACTAATCACACCTAATTTAGAAAACCAATGATTAGTGGCGACTCCCTTTTATTTTTCCGCGTCGCGGATACGTAGCGACATCGAGGTTAAGAGGGAAACTAACTTCTGGAAGTTAATACTTGGTTGGTGACTTAGACTCGGAAGTGAGTGGAGTGACTTTGGAGTTCTAGTGAGTTTGGGTGATGTAACGTCCCGTTATTTTGAAGTGAATTTTTTATTTATTTATTTTATTTTATTATTTATTTAATGTTATTTATTTATTTATTTATTTCAATTTAAGTATTTAGATTAATTATTATTTTTGTAATATCGATTTTAGTAGTTAATTTCGCCCAAAATCCTTTTTAATCATTTTAATACTTTAAATTCGTTTTTGTGACATTAATAATTATTAATAGGCCAATTAATAATTATTAATCACCTTTAGATTTATTTAAGAGCTTCGGGTTTCGATTTATAAGTCAAAAGTCATAAAAGGACGCAACCGTCATTTCCAATTTCTTAAAATATCTAAAATTACTATTCACTTATTCTTTAAATATCACCAAATGGACCAAGACAACCTATCTTCTTCATTTCTTCTTCTCCTTGCCGTGGAGACCAACCTCCATTGGAGGGTTTGGATTTTCCTTTGGGCTTTCGTCAATTCTCGACCGTTTTCAATGATTTCGGTTGCGTTGGATTGGTAGGGACGAGGGCTACCTATCCAAACTAACTTTTCGGAGTTTCCCGTCCTCTAAGGGAAGTCCCAAAAAGTAAGTTTTCAAAACTTTTTATATGGGTTTGTTCGTTTTTGATTATAAATGAGTTTTGAAGTTGAAATCATGAATTTCTATCATGGAATTTGACGGTTTTGAGCCCGGATTTTCGAAAAACACTATTCACCCGAAAACACTATTCATCCGAAATCACTATTCACCCAAAAATGCACACTTGTTCTCATCTTAGTTATGAGTTGTAATATGTTGTGCAATTGGTGAATTGTAGGTGCGATTGCTCGGTTGTTGTTTTGTGGGAATTGGAGACTTGGAGCAAATATTATTTGGCTAAGGTGAGAATAGTTAGGATTTAAAGTAATTTTAGAAAGCGAATAAGTATAATGATTTGTAGAAATTGAAACTAAGACTAAGATTCGAATCTAAGAATAGAGAGAAGTGAGCTAGTGAGCTAGTGCCCTAGGATTAGGAGCTAGTTCTTTGAGTGAGAACTTAGGAGTTGTCGAGGAAAACATTGAACCTTAGAAAGTTCTAAGTTAGATTCATTTCGAAGCTTAGGATGGATCATTGGAAGTTAAAAGATTCAAACTTTTATATAGAACGATTAATAGAACCTTGGATTATGTTGGAAGTTTAGAATCCTTGAAGATATAGGTTAATCGTTTAAGATAGGATTTACTTTTATTAATGTAGCGGAGTTTGATTTACATATCGTTCTGCCGGGATTCCTATCTATTTTACTTTATGTCTCTTACTTTATGCCCCTTTTACTTCATGCTTGTTTCGACTACTTTAATATTCGTACATTACGTTTATTTAATTTTGCGAGCATACCATAACATATTGCACCATAACATCTCGCATCATTGAAAAGAAGAAGAGAATGTTGGACCCTTTGGGGAATGTCCGCCTCGCCTTCAGAGAGAGAAAGAAAAGAAGGAGAGAATGTTGGACCCTTCGGGGAATGTCCGCCTCGCCTTCAGAGAGAGAAAGAAAAGAAGGAGAGAATGTTGGACCCTTCGGGGAATGTCCGCATCGCCTTCAGAGAAAAAGAAAATAAAGAGAGAAAGAAAAGGAGGGAAGACTGTTGGACCCTTCGGGGAATGTCCACATCACCTTATTCATTCATTCATGCATAAAGGGCAAATGCGAATCCTACGGGATGTCCTCATTACCTTCATGCGTATGATCGATGGAATAGAGAATCGAGATGTTATATTTTATGCCAAGTTTATTTACTTTTCTTATTTATGTTGTAACAAGTTAATGGATGAGGATTTGACTACGAGTGTTAGTAATATCATCCTTTGGAGAGTATAGAATGAAATTACCTAGAGTTGGAGAACTTTAGGATTGATTGTGTCAGGTAAATTGGACACAAATCGGAATACGGGTTTGAGGTCTAACTTTACTTTTTATGCTTATTATTCTCACTGGGCTTAAGTTGTTAGCTTAGGATATTACAAAAATTTCAGGAAAATGCCCTGGCTAGAGGTCGAGGGAGAGGAGATGGTGCTGCATGATCGAGGGATGACGACCTTGAGATGGACTAGGTTGATTTAAAGTCCATGGACTATGTTTTGTGAAGATTTCACATATTTTGGAGATGTATATTTGTAAATGGCTCTTAAGAGCTTTTGTCTTTATGTTTATGATTATAATCATTTTGAACTCCTGGATAGGAACTAAATGTTCCTTGTGTATTTTAGATTTTGAAATTAAGATGTAAACAGGTTTTGACTAGCCAATTTTCAAACATAATCACGCCAATTTTCTTAAAATATAAAGACTTCCGCTGTGTTTTCTAATTTAAATTATTTAAAAATGACGGGTCGTCACAGGTGATAAAGGTAAGATTTGTGTGGTTTGGAAGTCTTGTAAGATGCAATTGGAGATTTTAGATGAAATTGGAAGTTTAAGATACTTTAAGGGGTTTGGGAGACAAAGTGACTTAGAAGTTACACTTGAGTGTGCACTCATGTAATTCAAGTAGTTTATGTTCTTTAGTACTTTAGTAGAATTTCTTTTTAATTAATCTAACTTACTAGGGAACTTGATGACTTGTGCTATGGTAAGATCGTACGAGGTAGTATGTTGATTTTAATCCATATGATGACCCATTACGATGACTTGTGATATGGTAAGACCGTACAGGATAGTATGTTGATGTTGATCCATACGGTAACCCGTTACGATGACTTGTGATATGGTAAGACCGTACGGGGTAGTATGTTGATGTTGATCCATACGGTGACCCGTTACGATGACTTGTGATATGGTACGACCGTACGGGGTAGTATGTTGATGTTTATCCATACGGTAACCCGTTACGATGACTTGTGATATGGTAAGACCGTACGTGTTAGTATGTTGATGTTGATCCATACGGTAACACGTTACGATGAAACTTGTTTGGTAACAAAGAAAGTTAGTGTTATACTTACATATATCCATTAGAATTGTGTAGTAACACTTAGTATTAGTTATTACTTTTATTTCAAGTCTCTATTTCATTTTCATACGGGATTGAAAGTCTATTACGAGAAGTATATTACGATTGTATGATTGTGTTGAAATTGGAAGTGTGGAATGGGTAGTAAAGTACAATTTAGGCCTTTGGATACAATTTCTGGTATGGAATTTGGTTCATAGGATTACTTGCTTTCATTTTACTCTCACTAGTATTTTTATGCTAATGTTGCTACAGTTACAATTTTTTAGGTAAGACTCGTCGCAAGGGACGTGGTAGAGGAGGTGGCGCTGTATGACTTGCCGAGTTGATGGATGGACAGGAACATGAATACTTTTGGTTTAGCATTCTTGGAAATGCTTGAAATATTTTATCATCTTCCATACTTTACATTTTTGAGCTCGAAAGGGCATTTGTTTAAAAATTGTATATGTCTTCTGGTTTTAAGTTCTTTTGGAAGTTTATATCATAATCTGGAATGCGCAATCTGGAATGCGCATTCCATGTTTATTGTTTTCTCTGAAATTGGGTATATGTAAACAGGTTTTGGATAATCCGATTGTTAAACGAACCCATGCCATTTTTCTTTAAAAATTGAGTCTTCCGCTGTGCATTTGAATTTAAAGAATTTAACGGAAATCGGGTCGTTACAAGATAAGACCCTTTTATGGAATCTAAGGCTTGGCCATATTAACCTCAACAAAATTCAAAGACTGGTTAAAAGTTGACCTCTAAGTGATTTAGAGCTTGGTACACTCCCAGTATGTGAATCCTGTATAGATGGTAAAATAACCAAGCGTCCTTTTTCAGCTAAAGGAAATAGAGCCACAGAAACACTAGAGCTTATCCATTCAAACCTTTGTGGTATGATGAATGTAAAAGTTAGAGGTGGATATGAGTACTATGTGTCTTTTATAGACGACTACTCAAGATATGAGTACATTTACCTATTGCAATTCAAGTCTGAAACTCTTGAGTAATTCAAGGAGTTTAAAACTGAAGTTGAAAAACAACTTGGTAAATCTATCAAGATACTTCGATCAGATCATGTTGGGGAGTATATGGACTATGAGTTCAAAGACTACTTGGTAGAAAATGGGATTACATCCCAACTTTCAGCACCTGGTACACCTCAGCAGAATGGTGTAGCTGAAAGAAGAAATAAAACCTTACTCGAAATGACGAGATCAATGATGAGCTATTGTAACGTCCCGTTATTTTGTGATAAATTTTTTTTATTTATTCTATTTTAATTTAAGCATTTAAATTCTATTTTAGAATCGGTAATTTAGAATTTAGTAGTTTATTTCGGTTAAAGTCCTTTTAATTACCTTTTTAGTTTAATTTCGTTTTAATGGTATTAATAATTATTAACGGGCCAATTAATAATTATTAATCACCATTGGGATAGTTTAAGAACTTCAGGTTTCGATTTATAAGTCAAAAGTCATAAAAGGACGTAACCGTCATTTCCAATTTCTTAAAAAACTATCCAAACACTATTCACTTCTTATTTAATTTACCATTTGTAACGTCCCGTCATTTTGAAGTGATTTTTTTTATTTAATGTTATTTATTTATTTATTTATTTCCATTTAAGTATTTAGTGTAATTATTATTTTTGTAATTTAGAATTTAGTAGTTAATTTCGCCCGAAATTCTTTTTAATCGTTTTAATGCTCTAAATTCGTTTCGGTGACATTAATAATTATTAATAGGCCAATTAATAATTATTAATCACCTTTAGATTTATTTAAGAGCTTCGGGTTTCGATTCATAAGTCAAAAGTCATAAAAGGACGCAACCGTCATTTCCAATTTATTAAAAAAATATCCAAACACTATTCAATTGTCTTTAAAATCACAAGTTTGACCAAAGTTGACTATTTCTTCTCCATTTTCTTCTCTTGGCCGAGAATGCAAGGGATCTTGGGGGGAGATTTGGGTTTTGCTCGATTCTCGACGGATCGACTCGATTTCGGTTGCATCGAAAAGCCCTCGAGTCTAGGATCATTTTCCACCTAACCATCGTGCTTGCCACCCGTGATATACGGAGTTCTCGGTAAGTAAAGCTTCAAACCCTAAACTCCAAATAGTATTTTAATGGAGTTTTCTTTGATTTCCTTCAATTTCTTGTCATGAAACTCGGTGTTTGTTAATACGGGAGTTGTTTTTACCGATTTTGGAAAGTTTCCCTTAACCCTAAAACCGAGTTTCAGTCGAAACCCTTCCCGTTTGAAATTTACCTTTTGGGTTTGATTATTGGTTATATATTAGTGAAATATTGTTTATTGAAATTCAATTCGGGAAAGGGCATAATGTTCAAAAACCCTAATTATCGATACCCATTGAAATCGGGAATATCGAAATTGCTTAAAACCAACTCGAAACACTTTTAAATTTCCTAAAAGCCGGAAAACCAAACCTGAAGCCCATTTTTCATGAGAGGGCCGAGAGCCTCTTGTGGGGGGGGTTTGTTGAGTTTTTCGTCGTTTTGTACGTTTAGTTGTTGTTTGATCGCTAGTAGGTAATTTATTGATTTTGAGATATAATTCTAATTGTAGGTGTTTTCGAACCGTTCGATTGATCGCTCTTGCGGATTTAGGAGCGAAGTCATCTCTTTCTAAGGTGAGAATAGTTGGGATTTAAAGTAACTATAGAAAGCAAATAAGTATAATGGTTTGTAGAATTGGAAGCTAAGACTAGGATTCGAATCTAAGATTAGAGGGAAGTGAGTTAGTGCCCTTAGGATTAGAAGTTAATCCTTTAAGTGAGAACTTAGGAGTTCTCGAGGAAAGCATTGAATCTTAGAGAATTCTAACTTAGATTCGTTTCGAAGCTTAGGATGGATCATTGTAGGTTAAAAGATCCAAACTTGTATTTAGAACGATTAATAGAACCTTGGATTATGTTGGAAGTTTAGAATCCTTGAAGGTATAGGTTAATCGTTTAAGTTATGATTTTACTTTTATTATTGTTAGCGAAGTTCAATTGACATATCGATCGTCCGGAGTTTCCTATTTATTTACTTTATGTCTTTTACTTTATGCCCCTTTACTTTATGTTTGTTTCGGTTACTTTATTATTTGCACTTTACTTTATTTACTTTTTTGCAAGCATGTGCAAGCATAACCATAACATCTTGCACCATAACATCTCGCAATCATTGAAAAGAGAAAAAGAAAAGAAAGTGAGAAAGAAAGGAAGGGAAGAATGTTGGAGCCTACGGGTAGTGTCCGCATCACCTTCAGAAAAAGAAAAGAAAGTAAAACTAAGAAAGAAGATGAATGGGTAACCTACGGGATG
This sequence comes from Gynostemma pentaphyllum, assembly GCA_028015215.1. NCBI lineage: Eukaryota > Viridiplantae > Streptophyta > Magnoliopsida > Cucurbitales > Cucurbitaceae > Gynostemma > Gynostemma pentaphyllum. Next base: position 24,125,671 of record CM051348.1, read on the forward strand.
TACTCGTTACTTCTTCATTCATAAGATTGAATGGGTAGCCTACGGGATGTACTCATTATCTTCATTCATGAATAAAGGGCGAATGCGAATCCTACGGGATGTACTCATTACCTTCATACATATGATCGATGGAAATAGAGAATCAAGATGTTATATTTTATGCAAAGTTATTTACTTTTCTGATTTTATGTCGTAACAAGTTAATGGATGAGGATTGACTACGAGTGTTAGTAATATCATCCTTTGGAAAGTTTAGAATGAAATTACCTAGAGTTTGGAGAACTTTAGGAGTGAATTGTGTCAGATTAATTGGACACAAATCGAAATGTGAGTTTGAGGTCTATCTTTACTTTTTATTCTTATTATCCTCACTGGGCTTAAGTTGTTAGCTCATGATATTACAAAAACTTCAGGGAATGCCCTGACTAGAGGTCGTGGGAAAGGAGATGGTAACTGCATGATCGAGGGATGATGATTTCGAGATGGACTAGGTGTTATGTAAAAGTCCATGTACATGGTTTTGTGAATTTTACATAATTTTGAGATTTGTACAATTGTATATAGCTCTTAAGAGCTTTTGTCTTTATTTTTATGATTATTAATCATTTTGAACTCCTGGATAGGAACTTAATGTTCCTTGTGTATTTTAGATCTTTGAAATTAAGATGTAAACAGGTTTTGGCTAGCCAATTTTTAAACATAACCACGCCATTTTTCTTAAAATATAAAGACTTCTGCTGTGTTTTCTAATTTAAATTATTTAAAAGTGACGGGTCGTCACACCATTTGACTTCCATTGACCAAAAATCACTTCATCTTCTTCACCATTTCTCTCTCGAAGCCGAGAGCTCCAAAGGGGAAAAGGGAGATTTTCGTGTTTCGTTCGTTTCTTGCCAGATCGCTTCGATTCTCGTTCCATTGGAAAGGTATCAGTATTACGATTCATTTCCACCTAACCATCATGCTTGTCGCCCGTGATATACGGAGTTCTCGGTAAGTAAAGCTTCAAACCTAAGCTCCAAATAGTATTTTAATGGGGTTTTCTCTTGATTCCTTCGATTTCTTGTCATGAAACTCGGTGTTTGTCAATACGGGAGTTGTTTTTAAGAGTTTTTGAAAACTTTCTCTTAGCCCTAAAACCGAGTTTCAGTCGAAACCCTTCCCGTTTGAAATTTACCTTTTTGGGTTTGATTATGGGTTATAAATTAGTGAAATAATGTTTATTTAAATTCAATTCGGGAAATGGCATAACGTTCAAAAACCCTAATTATCGATACCCATTGAAATCGAGAATGACGAATTTGCTTGAAACCAACTCGAAACACATCTAAATTGCCTAAAAGCTGGAAAACCAAACCCGAGACCCACTTTCATGGGGGGGGCCGAGAGCCTCATGTGTTGGTTTGATGAGTTAATGCCCTTAGGATTAGGAGTTAATCCTTTAAGTGAGAACTTAGCAGTTCTCGAGGAAAAACATTAAATCTTTGGATTTTCTAAGTTAGATTCGTTTCGAAGCTTATGATAGATCATTGGAAGTTAAAAGATCCAAACTTTTAGATAGAACGGTTAATAGAACCTCGGATTATATTTGGAAGTTAGAATCCTTGAAGGTATAGGTTAATCGTTTAAGATAGGATTTATTTTTACTAATGTAGCGGAGTTCGATTTATATATCGTTCTTCCGGGATTCCTATCTATATTACTTTATGTCTTAACTTTATGCCCTTTACTTTATGTTTGTTTTGGTTACTTTAATATTCATACTTTACTTTCGTTTACTTTTACAAGCATACGCAAGCATAACCATAACATCTCGCACCATAATATATTGAACCATAACATCTCGCATCATTGAAAGAAAGTGAAAAAGAAAGGAAAGTGAAAGAGAAAAGAAAGTGAAAGAGAAATGAAAGTGAAAGAGAAAAGAAAGTGAAAAAGAAAAGAAAGTGAAAAAGAAAGGAAAGTGAGAAAGAAAATGAAAGGTTAATGGTGGATGCTACGGGAAATGTCCACGTTAACTTCATGCATAAGGTTGAATGGTGGATGCTACGGGAAATGTCCACGTTACCTTCATGCATAAGGTTCAATGGTTGATGCTACAGGAAATGTCCACGTTACCTTCATTTCATGCATAAAGGGCGAATGTGTATCCTATGGGATGTTCTCATTACCTTCATGCATGTGATCGATGGAATAGAGAATCGAGATGTTATATTTATGCAAAGTTTATTTACTTTTTCTTATTTATGTCGTAACAAGTTAATGGATGAGGATTTGACTACGAGTGTTAGTAATATCATCCTTTGGAGAGTTTAGAATGAAATTACCTAAAGTTTAGAGAACTTTAGGATTGATTGTGTAAGATTGATTGGACACGAATCGGAATATGAGTTTGAGGTCTATCTTTACTTTTTATTCTTATTATTCTCACTGGGCTTAAGTTGTTAGCTCATGATATTACAACAAATTTCAGGTAATGCCCTGACTAGAGGTCGTGGGAGTGGAGATGGTGTTGCGTGATCGAGGGATGATAACCTCGAGATGGACTCAGTTGTTGTAAAGTCTATGTATTTAATTTTGTGAACTTTAAAAACTTTGAAGATTTGTACATTTGTATTTAGCTCATAAGAGCTTATCGTCGTTATTTTATGATATTAAATCTTTGAACTCCTGATTTGGGACTTAAAGTTCCTTGTGATTTTACTAGATTTGGAAATTAGGATGTAAACAGGTTTTGGCTAGCCAACTTTCAAACATAACCACGCCAATTTTTCTTAAAATATAAAGACTTCCGCTGTATTTATTTTTAAATGATTTTAAAATAGTCGGGTCGTCACAGCTATTCATCATTACCATAATCTTTTTAAGCATTGGAGACTGCATTACACATCCTAAATAGGGTACCTTCTAAAAGTGTTTTAGAAAGACCTATTGAGTTATGGTCAGGACGTAAAGTAAGCTTGCGTCACTTCCGAGTATGGGGATGTCCAGCACACGTGCTGAAATTGAACCCTAAGAAATTAGAATCATGGTCTATGGCATGCTTCTTTGTAGGCAAACAGACTCGTGGTGGATTTTTTTATAGTGTTGAAGAGAATACAGTGTTTGTGTTAACAAATTCTATGTTCTTAGAAGAAAACTATATAGAAAATCACAAATCTCTTAGTAAACTAGTATTAGAGGAGATGGTTCCAAGTGAAACCACTAATGAGCCCACAATTGTTGTTGACTTGCCTAGCTCTTCAAATAGGAAGATAAATTCTAGTCAAATCCAGTTAAGTCCCCGTCGTAATGGGAAGGCATCCAAGTTGCCTGAATGATATTTGGGCTTAACTCAGGTCAATGATAGCGGTATTGGTCTGGAGGATCCATTGTCATATAAGAATGCAATGGAGGATGTTGACAAAGAAAAATAGCTAAACGCTACGGATCTTGAGATGGAGTCCATGTACTCCAACTCAGTCTGGGAACTTGTAGATCAACCAGTTAGGGTAAAATCCATTGGGTGCAAGTGAATGTATAAGAGGAAACGAGGAGCCGATGGGAAAGAAGAGACTTTCAAGGCTAGACTTGTAGCAATTGGGTATTCCCAAAAGGTTGACTATGAAGAAACATTCTCCCCTGTTACTATGTTAAAGTCTATTAGAACTCTCCTATCCATTGCTGCACATTTCGATTATGAAATTTGGCAGATGGATGTCAAGACCACATTTCTTAATGGGTATCTTGATGAGAGTATCTAATATGCTCCAACCAGAAGGATTCATTGTTCAAGGTGAAGAACAAAAAGTTTGTAAGTTGCTAAAATCTACTTATGGATTAAAGCAAGCTTCACAGTCTTAGAACAAGATATTTGACACTACGGTCAAATCATATGGCTTTGAACAGAATGTTAATGAGTCTTGTGTCTACAAGAAGATACTCAACAAAGATGTGGTTTTTCTCATTCTATACATTGACGATATCTTACTTATTGGGAATAATGTAAGGGAATTATTGGACGTTAAGAAATGGCTAGCTAACAAATTCCAAATAAAGGATTTGGGAGAGGCTCAATATGTTCTTTGTATCCAAATTATAAGGAATCGTAAGAACAAGACGTTAGCGTTGTCTCAGATATCCTAAATTGACAAAATAATTGCCAAGTATTGGATGGATAAATCCAAGAAAGGAGCGTTACTTTTTAGGCATGAGATTTATTTAACTAAGAACCAATGTCCTAAAACTCATCAAGAATTTGAAAGTATGAGACAGTATCCTTATGAATCAGCAGTTGAAAGTCTAATGTATGTGATGTTGTGTACTAGACCGGACATCTGTTATACAGTAGGGATAGTAAGCCGTTACTAATCAAACCCTGGTTATGTACATTGAGTTGCAGTCAAGAATATTCTCAAGTATCTTCGGAGAACGAGAGAACATGTGCTAGTGTACGGTAAAGAAGATTTGATTCTCAAGGGGTACACAGATTCTGATTTCCAGGTAGATAAGGATTCTAGGAAGTCCACGTCTGGATCAGTTTTCACACTTTGTGGTGGAGCCATTGTTTGGATGAGTATAAAGCAGAGTTGTATTGTCGACTCCACAATGGAGGCCGAGTATGTAGCCGCTTGCGAAGCTACTAAAGAGGGTGTCTAGCTTAGGAAGTTCTTAACCGATCTGGTGGTAGTACCAGACATGGACAAACCCATAACACTGTTCGGTCATAACAGTGGTGCTGTAGCCTACTCTAAAGAGCCTAGAAGCCACAAACGGGGAAAACACATAAAGAGAAAGTATCACCTGATAAGGGAGGTAGTCCAAAGAGGAGATGTTGTAGCGACAAAGATAGCCTTTGAGGATAATATTACGGATCCATTATAAAGACGCTTCCGGCTAAGGTGTTCGAGCGTCATATGGGTAGTTTAGGATTACTAGAAAAATCCCTATAAAGCTTTAGTGCAAGTGGGAGATTGATGGGGTTTTTGCCCTAAATCTTATATAATCCAATTAAACTATAAATAAATAAAAGAATTATTAATTAGTAATATTGACATTTTCATTTAATATTAGTTTAATAAATGTAATCCATCATAAGATCTAGAGTTACGTATGATAACATAAAGTGAGCATATGATGCGGGAAGATTCACTTAACTGTAACTTAAATAGTGTGTGGTATATGAATAAAGGTTGGGTGCCTTATAATTTATCTTTTATTTCATAACTCTTTAGTCTTCTTTGCCTTTTTGATGATAAATTGAGCTTAAATGTGTTAATATATGCCTTGATAGGTCTAATATGTATTTTGGAGCTGATTGAGGATGTTTTGGAGCAAGATATTTATGATAAACCAAATGAAACAAAGCTATTTTTGGTACAGATCTGAAGCAGCTCAGCATGCCAGTGCATGAATAAATCTTGCCCCAGGTCTGAAGCAGTGTACAGTGCATCTGCCAGCTCATTTAATGAACCCGTTTTTGTCTTTTCTGCCCGAGTTCCAGCCCCTGTTTTCTGCGATTTCCAGCCCTAAAAACAAATTCTTCTCATGCTATATAAAGACCATTGATGTCTTAGAAGACAAGCTTTTGGAAGAGGCTGATTCTTGACCTAGAGAGGCGGCGATCTTGAAGACAACTTCCACCGTTCTCGTAATGTAGAAGTAGGAGTAGGATAATCTTCTTTGCTTTGTTTATGCTATTTTTCAAATTGTTAGTTAAGGTACTTTTGATTTATTGATTTTGCTTTAGTTGTTGCATATTTACTTTATGTTCTTTACATTTCCATAAATTTAGTTATGATTTTCAATTTAATTTTATCTTATGCTTTGTTTTTCTTTTACATTTTTATCATTGATAGTTAGTTTCCCAAAGTGGGAGTTTATATTTTTAATGTGGCTTATGTAAATTAGCTATGGTAGGAAGAGTTCTTGTCTACATTCCCTTGTAAGTCTTGATGAAAGTCAAGCTTAGGAGCATCTAAGTACCCTGAGAGGTGGGAAAAGAGATGAATCTAACTCAAGAACAACTACCCATTAGCTGGTTTTAAGGGAAACTAATTGTTAGTTGCTAAAGAATTCTAGAGATAGTACCCTTTACCTTTAACCACATTGATTTATCTTTACAAAACATGTCTCAATTATCCTTTGATGCTCAAAGATGAGATTTAATGGATGTTTGAGGTGAGGGCAAACTGTTTTGAGAAAAATAGCACACCAAGTGTTTGATAAATGTTTTGTGTGAAAAGCTATGGAAGCGTGATCTACATTTGCTACATCTTAATATTCTAGAAATACATATATGTCTTTTTTAGCCCGTTGCTCTCATGAACCCTCACCCTCATCACACCAACACTCCATTTTCTTGTACTAAAACATATTCTCAACTTGAACTTAGCATGTCTTGCACCAAAGCAACCCAAATATCAATCCTCGTGGGATAATCACTCACTCACCACTTTATTATTTGTTGACCATGTGCACTTGCATGCCACCCTTCACCATCTAATTCTATCCATCACCATTTCCACCAATAGTGACTCGATATAGTTCGCTCAATATGCCTCCCACTTTGGGGATTGCATCTTGCTTATAGCTGGGAACAAAATTACACAAGAATGGAATTTACTCTTTTCCATATAGGAAAATAGATAAGTAGCTCCCTTATGGACTGATTCGGTCTTGAACAGTGGGGCCCCATATTCCTCTGATCAAGGAAAAGGTAATGACGTATAATAGAGATTATGAAAGGTTGTTCATCGAAAAATCAGGTGGGCTTAAGGAAGAAGATGTATCATGGAGGTTAATACAGTAAAATTACCTAGCTATGGATACGAACTAACTTGTGGAGGATCAAAGTGTATTTAATGATATTAGCCAACGAACATAACTATGTCTATAGTACTAAGGGTGCAACTCTAGATATTTAGTGGAGTTATCTAGGAGTTAATGAATAAGAATTAATTGATTGAAAAAGTTCAATCAATGTAATTCTAGATCATTGGAGCTTAGTCCTATAGGTCCATTACGTCCTCCGAGCTAACGCATGTAATTGAGAACATAAATTAATGATGAAAATGATTTCAAGTATTTGATTTGAAGTTGTCAAATCAATTAAGGAAAATACAAATAGAGGAGTCTATTTGATTAATTAAATGAAATTAAATAGAGGAGTCTATTTGATTATTTAATTAATGGTGAAATTAAATAGAAAAGTCTATTTAATTATAAAATATAGAGATTAAATAGAAGAGTCTATTTAATTAAATTGATTTTGCAGTTGTCCAAAATTAATGGGGATTTAAATAGTGGAGTCTAATTAAATATTTAATTTGAGGAAGTCAAATTAATAGAGGAAGTAAATAAAAGGAGTTTTATTTATTTATTTAATGGACTTGTTCAATTAAATAAAAAGAAAAAATAAAATGCCCAATATTGTCATGGAAATGACAAGGTGGGCGTGTGACCCATTGGTAGGGTCACACGCCCCAATGGTTAATAGTTAACCAATTATTTGCATTTTATTTTATTTAAAATATATATATGGAATATCTTAATTTAAATTAATATGATTAATTTAAATAAGTAAGATATGGAATAATTATTTTAAATTAATAATGATTAATTTAAATAAAGATATGGGATTATCTTATTATGGAATAAGATATTACATCTTAATTATTCAAAATATATTTTATAATATCTTTTTTAATGATTTGATAATTAATAAAATATTCAAAGATTTTCTGAGGCCTTAGTTTTCCTATAAATAGGAACCTTGGGGTGACCCCAAAACACACAACTAAGAGAGCAAAAGAAAAGGCTCAGGAAAATTCCTCTCCTCCCTCTTTCTCTGCCGTCGTCTCCTATAGGGTAAGGGAAGAAAAACTTTTTCATCCTGCTTTCTTTTTCTAAAGAGGATAGTGCCCACGCATCAATTCTTTTTTGTGCTTAGTGAGGAAGAACTTTTTGGTGGTCTCAGGATCGTAACCAAGAAGAACGAGGAAGAGCCAGATACTTCTCTACAAGGGTTAGTATTATTTAATGCATTTAGTTTTTGAATATATTATACTGCAAGGAAACATCCTTAGGAATTCTGCACGAGAACTCTTTTATAGATGCCTCAATCCCAACACGCACACTGTTTTCTGGTGGTTCATCTATTTGTTCGTGACTGTGTTTATTAATGATATTCTGATCTATTGCAAGACCAAGGAGTTGTATGTTATGCATTTGGAGAATGTCTTGTCAGTTCTTTGGGATAAAAAGTTGTATGCCAAGTTATCAAAATGTGAGTTTTGGCTGAGGGAGGTAGTTTTAATAGGTCACGTGATATCGAGTAGAGGGGACGTATCTGATGATCCCTCTCAGGTGGAGGCAGTTAGTGGTTGACCTAGATCGACTAGTGGGGCTGAGATTCTAAGTTTTCGATGTCTTGCAGGTTATTATAGGCAGTTTGTGCAAGATTTCTCCATGGAAGTGAGCCAAGAACTTGCTCTATCTCTTAATGAATATGGAAACAGAGTCAATCGTAGTGCTTTATTTGTTACCCCTGGCAGCTTAAATGAATTACAAACATGCAAGTATAACTTGATGTGATTGTGGGGGTTTGCATTAGCTCCTCCACTAAATTGTCTTATAGATTGCATCATTGAGAACATGACAAGTTTAAATTTAAACTGATTTGCTTGCATTGTCGGACGAGAAATTATGGGTCCCATCCCTTCCTGATTTGGGTGTGAAAATTCTATCATTACCCAGTGCCTTTCCTCCACAACTAGCATAGTTTACAACTGCCCTTCACCTGTTATATTCAGATTTACTTCTGCATTTTGAACACCTTCTTGAAAATTTTGTCTACCATTATTGTCCATGACTTCAGTAACATTTTTCTGGCTCACAATCTTCTGTCTTCTGAATGCCTTTTCTATCTCCGGATCGTATGTGTATAATTCTTTATCAGTCTAGTTCTCTCCTTCACAACTCATAAACTAAAAAAATATGCAAATTTCAACAATCAAACAAATTAAAGTAATTCTGAAAATGTTAACAAAAACAAATAGTATCAAGTTATGCTAGTTCACTAAACTAATCAACCTCTGTAAAGTATTTCAACTAAAATTGTACTGAGTTAACTAAAATTGCTCAAAGTTAAACCTACACCAATCCCCTGCAATGGCTCAAAAACTTGTTATGAGTGAATTTGATGTTAGTGCTAAACTAAAAAAGATGGCATGCAAGTATACACGGTTAACAAGTAATATCTTGTGGTGAGGAAGAGTCGATCCCACGAGGATTGTGAAGCTAAATACAATGAGCAAATACTAACTAGTAATTAATGTTCCAACTTCAAATAGAATTGGTTAGAAACAAATGTGGACTTACAACTATTGATTAAACAATTGTTTCTAATGAGCGTGATGATTTCTCTATCTCTTATAACTACTTGTATATACTAAACAATAAGATAATACACAACCATTCAGTCAATCACCAAACCTTTCTTTCTCTCAAAAGCAGATTTGCTAACCTTCTGTACAAATCCGTACTTATCTCTAAGATAAGACTAGAAAAGAGAAGTTATGCTTGTTATTTGATTTGAGTATTAATCCATTTCTCATTTCAAAGAACAACGATTAATACAATGCTAATTTTCTTAAGACTCACTTAATGGTTCCTCTCGGAGATTAAGTATTTCTCATTCTCATTTTCATCAAGGTTTATAGACACATTTAAAAGACAAGATTAACCATTCATTACTTCATTATCAAGTAAGCTTCAAGAATCAAGTTCTAAACCACCATTTCCTACATGAACCCTTTTTGAGTTTAGCAACTCATGATAAAAACAAGTAAACAAAAGAGTAAAATATGCGTTAGTACAAAACAAAGACATAATGCAACTTACTTCTATTTCAAATATTGAAAATAATTAAAGTAGAGTTTAAGAGATTTAGAGCAAGCAGTCTATTTAGAATCTCTGCACAATTCCTCTGCTTCTAGCAGCTGCCAACAATCTGTTAAGCCTCTCAGCTAATGAACTGTATCCTTTACTTTCCACGATGAAGACGAGCCGTTTCTTGAATCAACTTCCTTCTCAATTATGTGATATATTTTTCTTCGGCATATTGTCTTTTTATAGGGAATAAGGTGCTTTATTCGAGGGCTGAGGTGGCAGGCAGACAAAAGAACTTTCCAGCTATACTTCATCCACTTCGTTTAAAATCATGCTGAATATGTATTTGGATGATGCTCAACAACGGAACTGTCCTAGACATGGAAGCTTTGAGCTTCAACAGAGATTCTTTCCTTCTTCTAACCTTCAAGAAATGAATAACAACATTGATTAGCATTCACAAGACAAGTACTTAGACAACATATAAATAGTGGTTGATAATGAGTAATAGAGTCATAGATTTATAACAGCCGAAGAGCAAAAACGAGAAATGAAATGAGAAAGAACCAATAGCACTAAAACTACTAATCTATCCTAAACAGTCCTAGTTTCTTAACATTATTCGATTTTTCATGAAATAAATGCTAAGTATTTGATGGTTTAGGTTTTATTTCACAGAGTCATAAAAAGTGTCGAGAAGGATGTGGAAAATTCAAAAAAACTGAATTGGGAAAGTATTGATTTGCTCTAAAGAGCGGAACCAAATTCCATCAAGTTACCGATTCAAAATAATACCCCAATTGCTAAACCATGATAGGAATCAGCTCCGCCCCAAATGTCAAAAGTTAAAGATATCAAACTCCAATGTTCTATTCATGTAAACATAAAGAATCCAAAGCTCAACGTGTGAATATTGACTCTTTAGGGCATCTACAAGGATATTTGGCTTCATGCTTCAATAATAAAGAAAAGGAGTTTAAAATTCTATTAAATTTATGGATGGTCTGTTTTAAAGAGCTCCAAAAAAAGTCACGCTTGAAACAATTCAAACGATTGAAAACGACATAAAAAACGACGATGGAGATTGTCGTTTATGTATATTTTTATCCAATTTTGAGTTTTAGTATTTTATTTGAGTTTTATTATTTATTATTATTAATAATGTAACAGAGAAGAGTTTACTTTGTTTCCTTAGTTTAGAAGATTATGAAAACTTTCCTAATTTGGTTTAGGAAAATCTAGTTTTTATCCTTTTTATTATTAGGTATTTATTCTCGTCATAATTTTGACCAAGACTATGGTTTATTGGCTATTTAAAGCCTCATCTATAAGGTCTTACAATTAGAATACAATTCATGAAAACCCTTTGGGTTGGTTTAAGCTTTTTCTTCGAAAAACTCCTTTGTAATTCATGTTTTTGAATTGCATGTTTAGAGACATTCAAGTATAATAATTGATCATTGTTCTTATGGAGTTCCTCAATATTGATCTCAGGGGTCCCTCTTCTTGAATCAAGGTGTTGATAGTTTAGGTCATCATCTATCCAACCTCACCTAAGGGTTGTGCCACTGAAAGATTGTATATGGAGTTAGAATTCAAGGTTTCTTTTGGATGAGGATCTCGAAGCATAACGCTTTTAGGGTTCATATCAGACCACCTCCACCATTCCATCAAAGGCTTCAAAAGCAAGAAAACCAAATAATTTGACAAGTTTCAGGATGTTTTGAAGTAGCTTCATATCAATATATCACTTGTTGAAGTACTAGAGAAAATGCCCAATTATGCCAAGTTCATGAAAGACGTTCTTACAAAGAAAAGGAGATTAGGGGTGTAACGTCCTGTTATTTTGAAGTAAAATTTTTTATTTATTTATTTTATTCTATTATTTATTTAATGTTATTTATTTATTTCAATTTAAGCATTTAGATTAATTATTATTTTTGTAATTTCGATTTTAGTAGTTAATTTGCCTGAAATTCCTTTTAATCGTTTTAATACTTTAAATTCGTTTCGATGACATTAATAATTATTAAAATAATTATTAATCACCGTTAGATTTATTTAAGAGCATCGGGTTTCGTTTTCTAAGTCAAAAGTCATAAAAGGATGCAACCGTCATTTCTGATTTCTTAAAAAATATCAAAACACTATTCTCCTTTCTTCTTTAAATGACCATTGACCAAAATTGACTCTCATTCTTCATTTTTCTCTCCTCCAAACCGTGGGTGTGCATTTGGGAAGGGAAATTTTTGGCTTTTGTTCGTTTCTCGGCGGATCGACTCGATTTCGGTTGCATCGGAAAGCCCTCGGGTCTAGGATTCATTTCCACCTAACCATCGTGCTTTTTTCTCGAGATCCACGGAGTTCTCGGTAAGTAAAGTTTCAAACCCTAAGCTCCAAATAGTGTTTTAATGGAGTTTTCTTTGTTTTCTTTTGATTTCTTGTCGTGAAACTCGGTGTTTGTAAGTACGGGAGTTGTTTTAAGAGTTTTTGGAAACTTTCCCATAACCCTAAAACCGAGTTTCAGTCGAAACCCTTCCCGTTTGAAATTTACCTTTTTGGGTTTGATTATGGGTTATAAATTAATGAATTATTGTTTATTTAAATTCAATTCGGGAAAGGGCATAATGTTCAAAAACCCTAATTATCGATACCCATTGAAATCGGGAATATCGAAATTGCTTGAAACCAACTCGAAACACATCTAAATTGCCTAAAAGCCGGAAAACCAAAACCAAAACCCTTTTGTGAGGGGGGGCCGAGAGCCTCAAAGTTGGGGTTGTTGGGTTTTTCGTCGTTTTAAACGCTTAGATGTTGTTTGATCGTTAGTTGAATTATTTATTGATTGTTAGATGTAATTCTAATTGTAGGTGGTTTGAACTTTGCATTGACCGCGTTATCGAAGGTTTGGATTGAAATCTTCTTTTACAAAGGTGAGAATAGTTAGGATTTAAAGTAATTATAGAAAGCGAATAAGTTGATGGTTTGTAGAATTTGAAACTAAGACTAGAATCCGAATCTAAGATTAGAGGGATGTGAGTTAATGCCTTAGGATTAGAAGTTAATCCTTTAAGTGAGAACTTAGGAGTTCTCGAGGAAAGCATTGAATCTTAGAAGATTCTAAGTTTGATTCGTTTCGAAACTTAGGTTGGATCATTGGAAGTTAAAAGATCCAAACTTGTATATAGAACGATTAATAGAACCTCGGATTATATTGGAAGTTTAGAATCCTTGAAGGTATAGGTTAATCATTTAAGTTATGATTTTACTTTTATTATTGTTTGCGGAGTTCGATTGACATATCTTTCGTCCGAAGTTTCCTATTTATTTACTTTATGTCTTTTACTTTATGGCCCTTTACTTTATGTTTGTTTCAATTACTTTATTATTCGCACTTTACTTTATTTTCTTTTTGCAAGCATGTGCAAGCATAACCATAACATCTTGCACCATTATATATTGTACCATAACATGTCGCATCATTGTAAGAAAGTGAAAAAGAAACGAAAGTGAGAAAGAAAGGAAGGGGAGAATGTTGGAGCCTACGGGTAGTGTCCGCATCACCTTCAGAAAAAGAAAAGAAAGTGAGAAAGAGAATGAAAGGTTAATGGTGGATGCTACTGGAAATGTCCACATTACCTTCATCATGCATAAGGTTGAATGGTGGATGCTACGGGGAATGTCCACATTACCTTCATCATGCATAAGGTTGAATGGTGGATGCTACGGGAAATGTCCACATTACCTTCATGCATAAGGTTGAATGGTGGATGCTACGGGAAATGTCCACATTACCTTCATTTCATGCATAAAGGGCGGATGCGTATCCTACGGGATGTACTCATTACCTTCATGCATATGATCGATGGAATAGAGAATCGAGATGTTATATTTTATGCAAAGTTATTTACTTTTCTTATTTTATGTCGTAACAAGTTAATGGATGAGGATTGACTACGAGTGTTAGTAATATCATCCTTTGGAAAGTTTAGAATGAAATTACCTAAAGTTTGGAGAACTTTGGGATTGATTGTGTCAGGTAAATTGGACACAAATCGGAATACAAATTTGAGGTCTATCCTTACTTTTTATTCTTATTATTCTCACTGGGCTTAAGTTGTTAGCTCATGATATTACAAAAATTTCAGGTAATGCCCTGGCTAGAGGTCGAGGGAGAGGAGTTGGTGCTGTATGATCGGATGAAGACTTTGAGATGGACTAGGTGGTTGTAAAAATCCATGTACATGGTTTCGTGAATTTTATATAATTTTGGAGTTGTATATTTGTAAATGGCTCTTAAGAGCTTTTGTCTTTACTTATATGTTTATAAATCATTTTGAACTCCTGATAGGAACTTAATGTTCCTTGTGTTTTTAGATGTCTGAATTTAAGATGTAAACAGGTTTTGGCTAGCCTATTTTCAAACATAATCACGCCAATTTTTCTTAAAATAAAAGACTTCCGCTGTGTTTTTCTAATTTAAATTATTTTAAAGTGACGGGTCGTCACAGTTGGTATCAAAGCCTTAGGGTTCTGTAGACTACATGCGATGCATGTTTGTTTTCATGTTTTGTTTACAAAAGTCGATCCAGAAGGCACACAAAGCCTCTTACAATTTATCAATGCACTATCCGTAGAAAAGATAGATTGACTAGGCATGTCTTATTCTTCCTCTCGAAAACCAGCCTGTAAACCTCAGAAAACTTAGAATCTCGGCCACACTAGTCGGTCTAGGCCAGTTACTAACTGCCTCAATCTTAGAGGGATCAACAAATACCCCTCTACTTGATACCACATGGCCTAAAATGCCATTTCTTTTAGCCAAAAACTCACACTTTGAGAACTTGGCATAATATCCTGATTTCGTAACATCGTCAAGACCTTCTTCAAATGCATATCATGCATCTCCTCGAACTTAGAATAAACCAAGATATCATCAATAAACACAACCATAATGGAATCGATGAACCTCTTGAACACATTATGAATAAGGTCCATAAAAGCTACAGGCGCGTTGGTCAAGCCAAAAGACATAACTACAAACTCATAATGTCCTTAACGCGTCTTAAAACAGTCTTGGGAATATCCTCAATCTAAAAATCTACCTCTCTCACCGGTGGAATACCAGGTAACATAACAGGGAAAACATCAACAAAATCCCTCACCATTGGCACATAACTCAAGCTAGTCCCCGGAACAGAAGTATCGACATCACTAGCTATATATCCTCAAGCTCCATCACTTAAAAGCATTCTAGCCTCTATCATAGATATCAAAGTGGATGCTACTCGGCTACTAGACCCACGAAAACGTAAATTGGTCCCACATGGAATCATAAAATCAAAAACTTTCTTAGTACAAGTGATGATGGTATGATTGGATGATTGCCAATCCATAACCAATATCGCATCAAAATCAGCATAAGCATAACAGTCAAAGTAGAATGTGAACAACTACTTATAATACACATATCATCAGGACTAATCACACTACCAACAATAATAAACTTCCCCATCGGGGTAGAAACACACATCTCGAAACCCAACAGTCTCGACTCAAAAGCTGTCAACTCAACATAACGAGATAAAATAAAAGAGTAGCTAGCTCCATAATCAAATAGAACAAAAGCCAATTGGCCTCAATATGACAAAGTACCCGTCACTACCATACCTGCAGCCTTAGCATCCTTTCTAGTAGAAAATACTTAAGTATGATGCCGAGCAGGTGGAGAAGGTAACAAGCGTAAATCTGTACTACTGAGCTTGTCTACCATGATCTCTACCTAAGTCCTGACCTCTGCCCTTACCTTATGGAGCATACTGAGCTGGCGGTGCCTGCTACAGCTTTTCTGATAATCTTGACCCTGTGCTCTTGACTGTCCATGTTGAGCTCCACCTCAAGCCTGCTGCTGCTGCTGCTGCTGTTGTTGCCTTCACTGTGGCGGTATCCCTCAAATAGCATCATCATCCTCTACCTTCTTCTCCTAAGAGAAAGTTTGTCCCGTAATAGCTAGTTTTCCCTTCTTTTCAGAAGATGTAAAACCCAAGATTAGGGCAACTCTAAATCTTCCTCATTTAAATCTTGAATTATCTTAACTTCATAGATTATTTCCTTTCTTGCAAAGCAAAACTGGTGTCTCTGAAGCATCTTAGTCCAATAACGTTCTAACCTTCCAACATAGGATTCGCCTTAGAGTCTATCTTGAAAAGACTCATTAGGTCCAAACAACAACCTACAAGTTTCTCAAAGTTCACCGTCCCAATTAGATGATCAAACACAATGTGATTTGAAGTTCACCAAGCCATCACATTGCCTTATAAAAGTAACCGATATCACGGTCCGAGAACATTCCTTCTAGATCTCAATCAAATACTAACACTCAACCTTAGTGTTAGTCAATCTTGACAATTTACCAAATATGGGTCTCGATAACTCGACCTCGAGTATATTCAAATTCATATTGATACATCATAGTATAATAATGACAAAACTAGGCCATTAATCAATTAACACAGTCGTTAATGGTCCTCATTGAGACTTATCACGAAATGTTCTAACCTCCTCTTTTGAGTGGTAACACACTTTCCTTTTAACACAATACTATCACAATGATTTACCACTTACCATAGTTCAACTTTCTCAACTCAAACCAAGAACTTGTCCAGTGAGTTAAATTTAGGTTACTGGACCCAAGCCAGACCGATTACTTATCAACAATTACTCACCTCAACCGGGTGTTTCATCTCTTAATACTGGCTCCAGACAATCGTGTCCTCTTTTACACATACAAAGTCAACACACATTCACTAGACCACTACTTAGCAATTGTGTGACAATTAAACTTTAATCAAACGTTGGGGATCGAATGATCAATCTCTCGGAGTATCTCGTCTCCTTTACTTTGACATTATGTCAATACGCTTAACGAGGTATACAACCTCCAAAACTGCACGGGGTTATTCACATTCTCAACACCCTTATCAAGATATCAGTCTTGGCTCAAATAAACATCACCACACAGTAGTTTTACGAGGAGGTGAAATATCACAAATACAATTGACTTTTAACAACCTTCTCATAAAATTTTTCCACTATTAAAGAATTAAAGCTTGAAAATAAAAGTTCTAGGCATACCTGGTGCTATTGATCTTAGACGATGACTAGAGAGTGGACATAAAACAAAATATGCATCGCATGTAGTCTACAGAACCAAAAGGCTCTGATACCAACTGTGATGACCCGACATCTTTTAAATCATTTAAAAACTAAAACACAGTGGAAGTCTTAGTATATATAAAAAAAAATCGGCGTGGATATGTTTGAAACTTAGACTATCCAAAACATGTATACATTTTTCACATTAGGAAATTTAAAAGCAAAGAAATGCAATTCCTTTTCTAGAGTTTAAAGAAGTTTATAATCATAAAAGTTAAGACGAAAAGCTCCTATGAGCTTATATATAAATTTCCATCTCAAAAGACACAAAATATAACAAAATGAGTCCATGGGCTTTTAAAAATATATCCAATCCATCTCTATATCATCATCCACTTGATCAAGCTGCACCAGCTCCTCTCCCATAACCCCGACCACGAGCATTACCTGAAAATGTTTATAATATCATGAGCTAACAACAAGCCCAGTGAAAATAAACAGAAAATAAAGTAACATTAGACTCCAAACCCGCATCCGGATTTGTGTCCAAGAACTTACTTACTCTTGTTATCCATCCATTCAAAAAGATTTACATCAAGTATTCCACTTTTACTTATCAAGTCTCCCAAATGATTGAGGATCTAACTTCCAAGCATTTAAGAGGATGTGTTTCATAACACACATAATATTGTATTTCATTCTCTTTAATACCTTATACTATACATAAGGTTTACATTCAAGTATTAATCTCCAATTTCAATATCTTCCAATTAATTGAAAATCTAGCTCTCTCTATATATATATATATATATATATATATATATCAATAACAATTATACAAGGTTCAATACACCCTTGTATGCTCTCATTATGCAACTCAATTCCATTCCTCTTTCTTATAGCATTCAGCTATCATCATATTTTCATTCTTTTTCTCTATAGAAATGTATAATATACATAATGTTTCATTTCTTTTCTCTATAACAACTCAAGCTATAAAGTTTACATATTCTTTACCAAAGCTCCCAAAACTCAAGAAACTAACTCTAAAAAATTTGGAAGAATGTTTTCATATCACATAATCTCTTCCTGGTTCATCCTTTTGATATCTAATACTATATATAAGGTTCACCTTTCCTTTATGTTAAATAAAATAATGTTAATCTCACTCGGACTTAAACATATTCCGAAATCACAATTTCGATAAATGATGATATTGTTAGCATACGCAGTCTAATCATTACTCATCAACTCGCTAAACAAGTAAAAAGGGCACACAATCCTTATATCAATATACCCATCACATGCGAATAATGTCAGGTAATGAAAGTCTCGTAGGACTAGCATTCACCTCATTATCTCACTTTCCAAAATAAAATATACAAATTCCTTTCAATAATATATTCCATCTCTAATGAATAATGACAGGTAATGAAAGCTTTCGTAGGACTAGCATTCACCTCATTATCTCGCTTTCCAAAATAAAATATACAAATTCCTTTCAATAATATATTCCATCTCTAACGAATAATGACAAGTAATGAAAGCTCCCGTAGGACTAGCATTCATCGCATTATCTCGCTTTCCTTTCAATTTCGATGATGTAATATGATATGATATGAATATGCTTTCAAGTGTAAGTAAAATAAATATAACATTCAAAGTAATCGAAGGGCATAAAGATAAATGGATCTCGTAACACTCTTATACATAAAATAAGAAATTAGTAACTTCTAATAAGAAAACAATAAATAAATCAAGCCAAACGACCTTCATTTAAACTTGAATTACTAACTTAATCATAAAGTCTCCAATTCAAATGATGCTATTGCTTTCAATAAACGTTCGAAGTTCCTTATCCAATTTCCTTATTCACCCTATTATACTTGGAACTTTCAACTTCCGATAATCATTAGTAAACGCTGAAGCGAATCTAAACTTAGAACTTCCAAGAGTTAAATGTTTCCCATGAGAAATCCATGAGTTCTCTCACTCAATTATAACTAACTCCAAGCCTAAGCATGTTAGCTCACTTACTTTAATCCTTTCGATTCGAATCTTAATCTAAACTTTCGATTCTACAAATCATTCAACTCATTCAGTTTCTAGAGCTACTTTAACTTCAATTTATTCTCACCTTAGCAAGTCAATGTATAATCCAACGTTTCAACGAGACATGAACGTACAGCCGACACCTACAATTCATCAATCAATCAACGAATTACAATTCAAATCTAATAAGAGAAAAAGTATGATTTTCGAGTGAATAGTGTTTTTCGAAAATCCGAGCTCAAAATCGTCAAATTTCTTGATGGAAATTCATGATTTAAACTTCAAAACTCATTTATATACAAAAACAAAGAAATTCATATCAAAAGTTTTGAAAACTTACTTTTTAGGACTTCCCTTAGGGAACGAGAAACATCGAAAAGGTAGGTTGGATAGGTAGCCCTCATCCTGAGCAATTCAACGCAACTGAAAACACGACGATCCACCGAGAAACGAAGAAAACCCATGGATTTCTCCATGGATTGAAGCCCACGGCCATGAGAGAAGAAGAGAAGGAAGTTTTGTGATTTTTTGGTCAAACTTGGTCTTTTAAAGAGATGAAGTGAATAGTGTTAGATATTTTAAGAATTTCAAAAATTACGGTTACATCCCTTTAATGACTTTTAACTTATAAAATGAAACCCGAAGTTCTTAAACTAGCCAAATGGTGATTAATAATTATTAATTGGCCCGTTAATAATTGTTAATACGGCCAAAACTAATTTAAGCTAATAAAACGATTAATAGAATTTACGAATGAAATAAACTTGTAAATTCTAAGTTATAAATTCTAAATTAAATTTAAAATTTAAATTAATAAATTCTAAAATTAAATTAAGTGCTCTACATCAAATAATAATAATTAAATTAAATTAAATAAAAAAAATTTCGTGCAAAATAACGGGACGTTACAGCTACTAATATCATACTTTACACACAAAAAACCTCAAAATAAGTAAATTCTAAATTAGCTTACTTTAAATCCATCAATTTAACAAATCAAAGTGTCCATCAACATCTTAGTCAACCTATAGTCCACCAATTTACAATAAACCAAAGTTCTCCATAGATTTTGCTTAGTCCAAAATCCACCAATCACTTACAAATTCTAAATCCACCAACACTTTCTAAAAGTAAAATTCATCTAAAAGCATAGTTATAAATGTAACATCCCGTTATTTTTACAAGGCAAATTTTTTTTATTTATTATTATTTTTATTTAGAGCATTTAATTTCACTTTTAGGGTTAAATAATTTAATTAGAATTTATAACATAGAATTTATGAGTTAATTTCGTTCGTAAATTCTTTTAATCGTTTTATTAGCTTAAATTAGTTTTGGTCGTATTAATAATTATTAACGGGACAATTAATAATTATTAATCACCATTTGGCTAGTTTAAGAACTTCAGGTTTCGATTTATGAGTTAAAAGTCATTAAAGGGACGTAAACGTAATTTCCGATTTCATAAAAATATCAAAACACTATTCATCTCTCTTTAAAATCACCAAAGTTGACCATTTGACCAAGAAAACCATTCATCTTCTCTCTTCTTCTCTCCTTGCCGTGGAGCTCCTCATCCATGGAGGATTCTTGGGCTTTCGTCATTTCCCGACCGTTTTTGATGATGTCAGTTGCATTGGATTGCTCGGGACGAGGGCTATCTAACCCACCTAACCTTGTGGCGTTTCTCGTTCCCTAAGGGAAGTCCTAAAAAGTGAGTTTTCAATACTTTTTACATGGATTTCTTTGTTTTTGTTTATAAATGAGTTTTGAAGTTTAAATCATGTATTTCCATCAAGGAATTTGACGATTTCGAGCTCGGATTTTCGAAAAGCACTATTCACCCGAAAATACTATTCATCCGAAATCACTATTCACCTAAAAATCACACTTTTTCTCTTATTAGATATTTAGGGTTTAGGGTTTAGGGTTGTAAAATTGTTGTTCGATTGATGAATTGTAGGTACGATTGCTCGTTTGTGATTCGTGGGATTTTGGTTGTACGATTTGTAGCTTTAGAAATTTGTAGAATCCGAATAAGTTGAACGATTTGTAGAATCGGAAGTTGAGATTAAGGTTTAAATCGAAAGGATTAAAGTAAGTGAGCTAACATGCTTAGGCTTGGAGTTAGTTATATTTGAGTGAGAGAACTCATGGATTTTTCGAAGGAAACGAATAACTCTTGGAAGTTCAAAGTTTAGATTCGTTCCGGAGTTTAAGAATGATTATCGGAAGTTAAAGGTTTTAAGTATAATGGGGTGAATAAGGAATTTGACTATGGAACTTTGGATATTTATTGAAAGCAATAGAATCATTTGAATTGGAGACTTTATGATAAAGTTAGTAATTAAAGTTTAACTTAAGGCCGTTTGGCTTGATTTATTTATTGTTTTCTTATTAGAAGTTCCTAATTTCTTATTTTATGTATAAGAGTATTACGTGATCCATTTATCTTTATGCCTTTCGATCAGTTTGAATGTTTATATTTATTTTTACTTGCACACTTTGAATGTTTATATTTATGTTTACTTGCATTTGAGAGCATATTCATATCATATCATATTGCATAATCGAAATTGGGAGGAATAGTGAGGCAATGCATAGACTGAGTGTGCTTGCATTGTCTAGTATTATTCGCTTTATGTTTCCGTATATGTACATGAGGAATGCTAAAGGACTGCGAGACTTTGCATGATCGGAGGAGATGGATAATGAGATAATGATGGAACTATGTGAGTTCACATTATCTGGTATTATCCATAATTACTATGATACATATACGAGGATACAGAGTATGACTTAGCCTACAGGAGATCATTACCTGTATTCGGTGGGTGAGTTAATGAGGTGAATGAACTTAGCCTACAGGAGCTTCATTACCTGTCATTATTCACAAGAGGTGGGAAGATATTATTGAAAAGACTTTGTATATTTTATTTTGGAAAGTGAGTTTAATGAGGTGAATGAACTTAGCCTACGGGAGCTTCATTACATGTCATTATTCACTAGAGCTGGAAAGATATTATTGAAAGGACTTTGTATATTTTATTTTGGAAAGCGAGATAATGAGGTGAATGAACTTAGCCTACGGGAGTTTCATTACCTGATATTATTCACATGTGATGGTTATATTAATGTAAAGGTTGTGTGCCCTTTACACTTGTTTAGTGAGTTAATGAATGTTTAAATATGTTAAGACCGAGTGAGCTTAGCATTATTTATTAAGAAAAGAATTGAAACATTATGCATATCATGCATTTCCATAGAGAAAAAGAATGAAATATGATGTATAGCTGAGTGCTATAAGAAAGAGGAATGAAATTTAATTGTATAATGAGAGAATACAAGGGTGTGTTGAACCTTGTATAATTATTATGTTATATATATAAGAGAATTAGATTCTCAATTAAATTGGAAGATCTTGAAATTGGAAATTAATATTTGAATGTAAACCTTATATATAGTATAAGGTATTAAAGAGAATGAAATACAAATATTATGTGTGTTATGAAACACATCCTCTTAAATGCTTGGAAGTTAGATCCTCAATCATTTGGGAGACTTGGTAAGTAAAAGTGGAATACTTGATGTAAATCTCTTTGAATGGATGGATAACAAAGAGTAAGTAAGTTCTTGGACACAAATCCGGATGCGGGTTTGGAGTCTATTGTTACTTTATTTTCTGTTTATTTTCACTAGGCTTGTTGTTAGCTCATGATATTACAAACATTTTCAGCTAATGTTCGGGGTTGTGGGAGAGGAGCTGGTGCAGTATGATCTGGATGATGATGATGCTGAGAGGGACTAGAGATATTTTTAAAGTCCATGGACACATTTATTTAATGTTTTATCTTTTGAGTTGTATATTTGTATATAAGCTCATAAGAGCTTTTGTTTTAACTTTTATCACCTTGAACTCCTTTAATCTTTACATAGGAATTGCATTTCCCGTCGTTTAAATTCTCTGATTGTGAAAAATGTAAACAGGTTGTGGATAGTCCAAGTTTTAAACATATCCACGCCAAATTTTTATTAAATATTAAGTCTTCCGCTGCAATTCGATTTTAAATCATTGAAAAAGAGTCGGGTCGTCACACAATAACAAAATCCACCGATTTACTCATACTCCTAAACATTCATTCTCATATACTTTTCTTTAATTAACAAATCATCCATGAAAATCCAATTAATAAAATTACCAACAATTCAAGAGCATAAGCCAAAAACCACCTATTCTTTATTTCACCAAAACTTGACAATCCAATAACCATAAAAATTATTTAATCCAAAATCCACTAAACTCAAAATACTAAGATTCACCATGAGCATAGATAAACTAGAATCCACCAATAGCTTATAACTTAAATCCAACAAAAACTTAATCAAGTCAAAATCCACCATCAAAGATAAATTAACTAGAATTCACCAAACTGCAAACAATTCATTCTAACACACTTTTCATAGATCTACAAATCATTCAAGGCAATTCAAATCATAAGATTGCCAAGATCCAAATTTTTCTTACAAAGCTTCCAAAAATCAAATATCATGCTCAATTACATTAAAATAAACAAATTTTCACTCCGAACATCTAATTTATCAACTATCATTCTAAAATTTTCAAATTATCCTAACAGTTTCTAACATCAACCTTAACTCCAAAATAACATAAACTCCATGCTTTTCATATTTCCACAATATACATGATTTTCATATTTTTCCAAATGTCAAAACTAATTAATATCGTCCAAGTACTAAAATCCCAACCTATTCTAAGTTCTAACACAAACTTTTATTACATCTAACTCACCCAAAATAACTAAAGCCAAAATTACCAACACTATCAATGATTCACCCAAGACGTAACATAAATCAATCCTCCAACAACTCAAATCGAGAATCATAATCCTATAACTTATCAAGCAACTTAATGCCCAAAACTCAAGCCAAACCTGCTTTAGTTTTCTCTAAAGTTTGATTAGATTCCCAAATTAACCACTTACTTACCAACAATATTGCATAAACTCATAAATCCCAATAAAGGCTAAAACTGATCAAATCATTCTCATCCAACTAGAATTTTCTCCAAGACATTATTTAACATCCCAAATTCTATAACATCTACCTAACTCATCATAATCACTAAAATCTTACATCACCACTAAACCACCCAAAAACTTGCTTCAAACAAACATGCTAAACAATCTTTTCTCCAAGACATTAATTAACATCTCAAATTATATAACATTCACTTAACTCATCATAATCACTAAAATCTTACATCAACACTAAACCACCCAAAAACATGCTCCAAACAAACATGTTAAGCAAGCTTCTTATACTAACAAACTTAAACATACCCAACTAAAATATAACGTACTAAATCCATCCAAGAACACACTACAACTCCAAGATCCAACTAGATTGACACTTGCCATTATATAATCATCCCAAACAACATTTCATTTAAAACAAATAATCAAATCTCAATTCCCAATCTTTTCTCCAAAATCTCAAATCAAATAGTTCTTTGAAAACAATCCAAATAATTATTGAAATTACAAGAATTCCTCACCTTCGCATCTTTTAAGAATAATTTGAAACGAAAAATACGAATCCACCACTTCACGATTAATTACTAAAATATTAAAGAACGTTCGCAGGCCCTAGAATGTTGATTGTATCTACAAAATACGTCCAACTAAGAATTTAAGCATACTTTGAGAACCAAAAATTTACTACATAAAGAAATTGTTCAAGATTCAACTTATGGGTGATAACCCATGCTAAAACTTACCTAAAACAACTCGGAAAAATTGTAGATCTTTGTTTTAAACTTGTCCCAATGAAAAAAGTCTTGAACGGAAGTCGGAAATAGAAAACAAGTTATCGATTCGAGCTTAGGGGTCAAGATGAGTTAACCCAACAAAAAAGAAGAAGAAGAATGGCCATCTTGGTCAGCCCTAGCTCACCAGAGCACTGAAAAGAAGAGGGAAAAAAGAGCAGCCACGTGGCTCCTCCATTTGGCGATGACAATAGCGGGCTAAAAGAGGTGGCGGTGGCGGGCTGGGGTGGGAGAGAATGAAGAGAGAAGTTGAGTGAAGATGGAGAAATGAAGTTGGAAGATTTGGGAGGTAGAAGATGAATAGTTGTCTTTTCTTTTCTTTTTCTTTTTGTAAGTCTTATTTTGGGGTGGGTAGAGTAGGTTAAAAAATTACTTTTACCACGAAGAAAGAGTATTTTTTACCGTAACTTTTTATTATGAAGTCAGAATGACGTGTAGTTTGAAGCGTTGACCCTTTATGACACGACAGTCCTAATGACACTAATTCCATACAAAAATTATTAATTTAAATTTTATGCAAAATTACTAAAATATCTTTAATTACAAAATTAAGAAAATCAAGATTTAACCTTCTCCAAAGCTAACATTAGACTAGACATTTAACTACTAACTATTGAAAGTTAATCTAATAGCTAATTTTTTTTAACTTATTTATTTGAAAAATAAGGACGTTACAATCTCACATAACCTCAAGAAATGGATTCAAATATTACATTAGTTTTATTGATGTGTACTCTAGATAGACATGGATATATTTTCTTCAAGCCAAGTTAGAAGCTGCTCAAGCTTTTATTCAATTCAAAGCATTTACTGAAAATCTAGTAAAAATAAATATTAAAATGTTACAAACATATTGGAGGGGTGAGTTTAGATCTTTAACTCCTTTCCAGAAAAGTCATGGCATACTTCATAAACTTACTTGTCCAGATACCTCTGAATAAAATGAGATTATCGAGAGGAAACATATCCACATAACTGGAACAGGTCTAGTCTTACTTTCTCAAGCCTCATTGCTTATGAAATTTTGGGATGATGCATTCACAACACGTGTTTTTCTAATAAACAGACTACCAAAGAAAATTCTTCATGATGTATCACCAATAGAAAAGTTGTTTGGCATTAAACCTTATTATACTTTCTTAAGAATTTTTTGTTGCAGCTATTATCTTCTTCTTAGACCCTATAATCAACATAAATAGCAATATATATATATATATATATATATGATGTATTTTCCTTGGCTATAGTTTTCAACACAAAGGTTACAAGTGTTTTTCCTCTTATGGTAAATTTTATATATCTAGACATGTCAAATTTGATGAAAATAACATTAATTTTAAATTACATCCTAAGGACATGTCAGATACTTCAACACAAAAATTATACATTGGTCAAATACCAATAGTCTGTTCTAAATCACCTATTTTGTCTAGTAGAGTTCCTACTTCTACTATCAATCAGTCTCAATGCTCTACTATCAATCAGTCTCGATGCTCTGCTATCAATTAGTCTCACTCCAATCCTAACATAAATCCATCCCGCACTTCTAATACTCATACTAAAGAGTCAATACCTATGATTCCCATGGATCAAATTGTAATGTCCCGTAATTTTACAGGTAGATTTTTTAATTTTTTATTTTAGGTATTTAATTAATTTAATTTCTAGAGTTTAATTAGTTTGATTTAGTTAATTTAGAACTTGAAGTTATAGTTTTTCACTTGGTAGTTTATTATTTTGAAATAGTCACTTAGTAGCTACGTGCATTAATTATTATTACTAGACCAATTAATAATAATTAATCATATTTTAGGTAGATTACTTCCGTTTGGTTAATTAATGTGGAAAGCTTATGGTTAATGATACACGGGGTTTATTTTAAAAGAAAAAGGAAAGTGAGGGGACAGTTTAGCAAGAATTACTCCACTCATAAAAATTAGGGCTTCTTATCATTCCCCTCATTTTGAACAAAGAAAGAAAAAGTCACCAAAAGTTCTCTCTCAAACCTCGTTGTCGCACCTCCCTCTCCTTCCCATCACCAGATTTTCTTCCATTCTCCTCCGTTTTCATCGACTCTTTTTTTCTTGGAAATCTCTCGATACATGGATTCTTCCCATCTAAGAGTTGGAATTTTTCCCCAACTTCAAGGGAAGCCCTAAAAGGTGAGATTTACTAAATTATTTTATAACGTCCCGTTAATTTTGGAGGTAAATTTTTTTTTTTTAAATAAAGTATTTAAGTTTAGTTTAAACTTAGTAATTTCGATTTTAGTAGTTATTTTCGTTCAAAAACCTTTTTAACCCTTTTACTACTTTAAATTAGTTTCAGTGACATTAATAATTATTAACGGGCCAATTAATAATTATTAATCACCTTTGGATTATTTTAAGATCTTCGGGTTTCGTTTTAAAAGCAAAAAGTAAAAAAAGGACGTAGGCGTAATTTCCAATTTCTTAAAAATATCAAAATACTATTCATCATTTCCTTAAAAACCCATCCTTAGGAAAAATTAGAAATTTGCTCATATTTTTCTCTACCAAAACCCCCCAAACCCGAGTAAGAAGAGGAGAAAGAAAGTGTCGGATCTCCCTCGTTTCTTGGCCGATTTCTTCGTGTCTTAGCTCATTGGAAAGCTCTCGCAACAAGCTTTCTACCCATCCTACATTTGAAGCCTTTCCATCCACTTCCAAGGAACGAAAAGTTGAGGGAAATTCTTTAAAATATGGGTATTGTTGATTTTGAAATTCCATCTTTGATTCATGCTTGAATCCCTCCTTTATCCTTTGATTAATTGAAGTTTCTAGCTAAAATAAAAGTGTCTAGGGTTGATGTATGTCCATTGTTGGCCCTAACATCGAATCAAAACGGAAACCCGTTCCGTGTGTTTTTCCCTCACTTTGCTATGTTTAGGATGTTTAGGTTGTTATGTTTTTTCATTTTACTTAATTTTTCGGAAATTGATTATTGTACAAAACCCTAATTTACGGATACCCATTGTTGTTGCGAACTCCCAAAGTATCCGAAACCAACCCGAAACACCTCTAAAGTGTATAAAAGTCGGAAAAAAAAACCCGATCCCTAATTTCCCTTGTATGGCCGAGAGCACCATAGGGAGGAAATCCGGGTTCTTTGTCGTTTTGTGCGCTTAAATGTTGTTTGTACGATTTCCGGTTAATTAATGTTATTTGGGTGCAATTCATTTGTAGGATTGTGATTTGTTCGTTTGTTTGGGACCTCGGAACGATTGGAGCTTGTCTACAATCAAAGGTGAGTTTAAAATGGAAGTTAGTGATTTTATGAATTATATTTCATTACGATATTGTTTATCGAGGATAAGAGGGAAACTAACTTCTAAAAGTTAATACTTGGTTGGTGACTTTAACTCGGAAGTGAGTGGAGTGACATTGGAAATCTTACGAATTTGGAAGTGAAAGGTAAGGAACTTGAGTGGTTTGGAAGTCAAAGAGGCTTGAAGTTGCACTTGAGAGTTATTTAGTGTAACTTTAGGTAGTTTATGTTCTTTAGTAGTTTAGTAGAATTCTATCTAACTTACTAGGGAACTTGATGATTGTGATATGGTAACACCGTACGGGCTAGTATGTGATATTGATCCATATGGTAAACCCGATACGATGATTGTGATATGGTAATACCGTACGGGCTAGTATGTGATATTGATCCATATGGTAAACCCGATACGATGATTGTGATATGGTAATACCGTACGGGCTAGTATGTGATATTGATCCATATGGTAAACCCCGATACGATGATTGTGATATGGTAATACCGTACGGGCGAGTATGTGATATTGATCCATATGGTAAACCCGATACGATGATTGTGATATGGTAATGCCGTACGGGCTAGTATGTGATATTGATCCATATGGTAAGCCCGATACGATGATTGTGATATGGTAATGCCGTACAGGCTAGTATGTGATATTGATCCATATGGTAAACCCGATACGACGATTGTGATATGGTAATACTGTATGGGCTAGTATGTTGATATTGATCCATATGGTAAACCCGATACGATGATTGTGATATGGTAATACCATACGAGCTAGTATGTTGATATTGATCCATATGGTAAACCCGATACGATGATTGTGATATGGTAATACCATACGAGCTAGTATGTTGATATTGATCCATATGGTAAACCCGATACGTTGAATTGTGATATGGTAAGACCGTACGGACTAGTATGTGATATTGATCCATATGGTAAACCCGATACGATGAATTGTGATATGCAATATCGTACGAGCTAGTATGTGATATTGATCCATATGGTAAACCCGATACGATGATTGTGATATGGTAAGACCGTACGGGCTAGTATGTTGATATTGATCCATACGGTAAATCCGTTACGATGAAAATGATTTGGTAACAATGAATGTTAATGTTACAATTACATATACTCTTTAGAATGGATAGAAAGACTTTGTAATAACCGGTACTTTTACTTTAAGTCTTAATATCGTTACTTTACAAGAAGTATATTATGTATGTTGATTTTGTGTGGAATTTGGAATGTGGAATGGGTAGTAAAAGTGAAATATAGGCCTTTGGACACAATTTCCGGTATGGAATTTTGTTAATAGGATTACTTGCTTTCATTTTACTCTCACTAGCATTTTTATGCTAATGTTGCTACAATTACAATTTTCAGGTAAGAATCACGGTAGAGGACGAGGTAGAGGAGGTGGCGCCGCGTGTCTTATCGAGATGATGAATGGATAGGAACACGACTGGTTTTGGGTGTAGCATTTTTGAATGCTTACAAACATTTCATCACATTTTCTTATGTTTAATTTTGAGCTCGATGGAGAATTTGTATAATTGGTATATGTTTTTGAACTTTAAAACTTTCTCTTGAAGTTTCATTATAGTATGGAATGCGCATTCCAGGTTTATTGTTTTTTCTGAAATTGGGTTGTAAATAGGTTTTGGATAATCCGATTTTTAAACGAACCCATGCCGTTTTTCTGTAAAAATCAAGTCTTTCGTTGTGCATTTGAATCAAAAGGATTTTTACGAGTTTTGGGTCGTTACATATTTATAGGTTTTCTTCCTCTTTGTTCCAAAATATAAATTTAAGTTGAAATATTCAATTCCATATCATGGAACTTGAAGATTTCGAATTAAAAGATACATTTAAGGTGGTTCTTACCCCTTGGAAACCCCCCTAAAACTGTGAGCCATAGGGTGCATTTCTCCTTGGATTTTTGTTGTTTTTTTTTCAAATTGGATAGTGAAATCGTGTTCAAAAGGCCTAAAAACTTTTACCCATTGATCAAACTACCTTAGAAACTACCCAAAACGCACCTGAATCATCACTTAATCGCCCAAAAGTCAGAAAACACCCCCATGTTCTAGCTGTTCAGTCGAGAGTGTTAAAGAGGGAGCCTGAGCTGTTTTTCATTGTTTGTATGGTTAAATTAATGTATCTTAGGCTTAATAAATTGTAGGTGGTGTCATATGGCTCGCTTGACTCTCACTTGGAACGTTATTTGTTTACTTTGCAAAAGGTAATGATAAATTGAATTGACTGTAAATTTAGTAACTAAATGCGTAAGATATTCGTATGATTCAGGAGACAAGTTTAACTTTAGAAATAAGAGATATTGAGCATTCTTATTAATAATGAATAGGTTTTGGAAATATAAAATAGTTCTTGCCTTAAGTGAAATTTGACTTAGATTTGGTTATTTTAAGTTTATTCTAAAAATTATATTTTTAGTCTTCTCTTGGTTTTTCTTAGATTTTGTACTTTATTATTGTTATTAAGATTGGTTGGATTTAATACATGAATAAGTATCATGAAATTGCAGGTTTATAGAATATATGGAAGTTGTGAGTTAAAATGATTATGGAACTCTATTTTAGTTCTTACCTTGAGAATCTGTTTAACTTATTCGAACTTGGGGACTCTGATTTATTTTCCTTGCTTGTTGATAATCTGTGAGTTATTCTGAACTTGGGAAGTTGTTATGATTATGGAGATCTTGGAACTTCTCTTCTGTTTTATGTAGGATGAAGGTAAATAAGATTATAAGGACCATTGGTGCATTATAATCTTTAGTTACCTATTCGTTGTTAAGATTATGGTAAGATATGTTAGATAATACTTAGACTGCGTGTGCTTGCATTATTGAATATTTCTTGTGTTGTATACATATATGTATCATGAAGAATCCTAAAGACTGCGTGTACTTTGCATGATTGAGGGGGATGAATAATGAGATAATGTCTAACTATGTGGGCTTGCATTATTTTGTATTATTCATGAATGTTATGATACATATATGGGAGAAATGTAAAGACTACGTGTACTTTGCATGTTCTGTTAAGATAATGAGATAATGTTTAGACTGCGTGTACTGTCATTATTCACATGTTATGTAAAGACTGTGTATACTTTGCATGTTTTAGGCGAGATAATTAAAGAATGTTGAGATTGTGTGTAGTTATATTATTTGTCATTATTCACATATTCAATGTATTTTAGGCATGTTGAGACTGAGTGTACTTAGCATGTGATTGTTTGAGGTTATGAATGTAACCGTTATGAGATAGCATAAGTTATGAGATCAGGAGTTGTTGAAACTTGACTACTTGTAGTATTGGAAGTTTATGTCTTATTGGGAGTTGTATGGAATGTTTAAGGTTATGTTTTGGGTAGTAAAGAGATAGTAGGGCCTTTGGACACAAATCTGGATTCGGATTTGGGATCTTAAGTTACTTTATCTTATGTTTATCTTTGTCGCTCATCATACTAATTTTCAGGTGCAGGATGTGGTCGAGGTCAAGGTAGTGGACCTGGTGCAGTTTGATCTCGAGGGATGGTTATTATGAGATGGACTAGAGAGATTTTATGAGTTCAGGGAATATGTATGTTTATTTTATATTTCGAACTAGGTCTGTTGAGGTCATGAGAGAGTTTGTTTATACTTGAACATTTCACTTTGAATTTTGGGTTCTGCTAAACTTTTGACCGTTTAGATTTTGTTTTATGATAAAAGGGATGCACGAAGTGACTATGAGGTTTTCCCACTTTTGAAATGATGAAGGGTTTATTCCCACTTATAATTTACAAGTGTTTAATGATTTAAAGTCTTCCGATTGCGTTATTTATGTTTTATTTTTCAATAATAAAGAGTCGGGTCTTTACAGTTAATATTAGAGCCTTTTGGTTATGTAGATTTCATGTGTCCCATATTTTGTTTTAAGTCCATTCTCTAGTCATCATCTGAGATTAGTGGCACAAGGTATCCCTAGACCCTTACTTTAGAATTTAGCTATTTGTTTATGCTTTAGTAGTAGAGTAGTGAAGCTCTCTTTACTAGAAGCTTATCAAAGTTCTATTGGTTATGTTGCAGTATGCCTCTTAAAGCTGCGGCTCGATGAGGTAGAGCTAGGGCGGTTGTCTCTATGAGAGGCAGAGGTCGAGCTCGAGACCCCACTCCACCACCATCGCCACTTGAGGATCAAGAGGCTGAGAGAGATTTGATACCGAGCGATGTTGAGCCTGATGATGAGACTCTGGTGGCTCCGCCACTTAGTCAGGGACTCACGATGTTAGAGGAGGATTATCTGGACTTATTGTGGGATGCTGGTAGGCCCGCTGAGCATGTAGTACCCTTTCCTTGGAGAGTGGATCCAATGGTTGGTCAGCCTAGTATCATTAATACAGCGAGAACACCGAGAGAGTACAGACGTTTTGCACCTGCTGAGTGTGATGGGACCTCTATTGATACTACTTTGGATGAGAGGTGGGTGACTAGGTTTGAGAGGGCATTTCTATTTATTTAGTGTCCAGACCGGCTGAAGGTCCATTGTGGGACCTATTCGCTTGTTAATGATGCTCTCTATTAGTGGTAGTCTATTTCTTGATCTTTATCTCCAACCTTGGAGGTGACCTGAGAGATGTTTAGAGAGAAGTTCTTTGACAAGTATTATCCTGAAAACTTGCGTGACCATCTAGAGGATTATTCTAGAAAAGGAAGGAGGAGGACGACCATGCTAGTTGAGGGACTCCGTCATAGTAGATACAACAACAATTGGCCCAGGGTGGAGCCTAGTATGTATAGTAGAGGGTCGAGGAGCAGGCTCCCTTACTGACGTAGTTTTTCCAACTATCATTCAGGAGGATGTACCCACCCACCAAGATAATATACTTACTGTTAGACTAGACACCATTCTATTTTTTGTAGAGCACAGCAGGCTTAGTCATTGCAGCTTGGTAGTCACGCTTAGGATGGTCAATAGAGACCTCAGGCACCGCCAGTTCAATATGTTGCTCAAGGTAGAGGTAGAGGTCAGCCAGTCTAGGCCAGTTCTGCAATAGAAACCTCTACCAGCTACTCAGGCACTACAATAGGTGCCTACATCAGCCGCTCAGCAGCAGGCGCTCAACAGCCTACCCGATTATTTACAACTACCAGAGAGGATACTAAGGCTGCAGTTACTGTGGTGACAGGTACTTTACCAGCTTTGGGTAATTCAACATTTGATTATTTAATTCTGGGGCTAGCCATTTGTTTATATCATCTGAGTTTGTTTAGTCTGCTGCTTTTGATTCTGGATCATTAGGGTTTGAGTTACGTGTTTCTACACCTGTTGGAAAGTCTGTTATTGTTAATAG
Source organism: Gynostemma pentaphyllum (assembly GCA_028015215.1). Lineage (NCBI taxonomy): Eukaryota > Viridiplantae > Streptophyta > Magnoliopsida > Cucurbitales > Cucurbitaceae > Gynostemma > Gynostemma pentaphyllum. The sequence continues at coordinate 24,159,254 of CM051348.1, forward strand.
GGTGATTAGTACTGATGAGTTATGTATCTTTGGCTATTATTTGCACCCTACTTTGATTGTTATGCCGATATCTGATTTTGATATGATTTTGGGCATGGATTGACTATAGCCAATCATGCCACTATTTGTTGTACTAAGAGGGTTGTAGATTTTGTGGGTGCATGTAGGACAAGTTTTTGTTTTCATTAGCCTAGTAGTGGTTTAGAACCTGTTGTGATATCTATGATCCAGGCTAGGGCATTTATCAGTGACGGTGCATGAGGTTTTCTAAGTAGTGTAGTAGATACTTTTATACATGAGACTAGCCTGAGTTCAGTACCTATTGTGAGAGATTTTGTTGATGTTTTTTCAGATGAGTTGCCTGGTTTACCGTATGTGAGAGAGTTAGATTTCCAAATTGAGGTTGTCTTGACATGGTCGCAACGCGGAGTGGTCAGCAGTCTATTTTGATTAGAAAGAGAGAAAAGATGGAGTTGATACCAACAAAATTTGACGGTGCGATTGGTCACCAAATTAAAGAAAAATAATTGGTCTTCAAATACCAAAATTGAGTTCAAGAGTCTATTGTGTGTAAGGCAGGTGTTAGCACCTTACAACACCCGTTAAATAACGATTACCAAATTTTATCTTAAATTATCCATTTTATTTAATTTATAAAGGTCCAAATATATTTATTTTAGGTTTAAATGTCTCATGTTTTACTTATGCACACTTCAAGAATAAAGCATGAATTAATAATTATGAGTGACACTATGACCATTAGAAAAATCTGAGCCCTTATACCAAAAAAGCAACCTTATCGATAAGCCAACATATCCGATGCATAGCTGCTCTGTGCGTATGTAAGCTTCGACCCCGCTTAGTATCATCTGACAATTTAGGCAACCCGATGTTCTGACAAGGCTCTGGTTAACGGTCTCTTCCATGGATCATTTCTTGTGCTTAAACCCATCCAAGTTTACCTTCCCGAAAATCGGGGAGAACCCACCTACGCTCGCCTACTGGTACTCTCGCGAAAGCCTAAGCCGGTCATTGGCTAAGATCTTGTTCCTACTTGCGAAATAGAATTAACTCTGGACCCCTAGAGTAACTCTTCACCTCAAGATTGTTAGAAATCAGACTCATGAATTTCTAACATTCGTCGTCGAAAGTTTACAGAAAAGTTTGATGTGTTTATATTAAAGGTCTGTTCATATTTTAATAATTATTTACAAAGTTATTTAATAATAATTCGTTATTTTATAAAAAATGGTATTAGAAAAGAATATATGATTCTTTCTATATTTTTTTTAGGAAAATTATTTAATGTTTAAAATCAAATATTACTTATTGTTTTCAAAGAATTAATTAATCAGTTTATAATAGTGGCAACATTCTAATTATGTGGCAGGTTTAAAAGCAAAATTGATTTTGTTAATTTTATATAAAAATAGGTTAATTAAAATTAAAATTTAAGACATTATTGATTGTTTGTAAATAAATATCAGTTCACAAAAAATAGTATTAGAAAAGATTAGTTGTTATGTTTACATTTATAAAAATGGTTTTTTAATTTAAAAGTAATTTGCTATTTCCAAATAATTAATTTATAGAGATAAAGATGGAATCGAACTCAGACCACTGAGAATATAACTCCCCATTGCTTGGAAAACAAACTCCTGCACTTCCAGCGTATTATAAAAATTAAAAATTTAATAGTGAACAACAATAATAATAAAATAAAAATAGTAGTTCATTTTTCAAATTAATAATAAAACTAAATGGTTAATGCCAACATGATTTGTATATTAAATTGATCTCGGTTTGCATGAATAATTCTCTACACCGATCAATATATCCAACAAAACTCAATCATGTACATGAGTATAAAGCATCAAAGCAATAATATTTACAAAACATAATTATTCAAATACAAATAGTTATACACCATAAAAAAATAAATTTTATATTATAAATGGTCATGGAACCAAATTGAACATATTTTACTAATAGTTTGCTTGTCATGTGGTAGGCCCATAGATAATAACTTTCAAAGTCTCTATAATTTAACATAATGTTATTGCTACCAACACATAGAGACGCGGAATCATAGACAATAAAACTAATAATTAACTTTATTAAAACAAAAAGGCATTAAAAATTCATCAACATAGAAGCTTTAAAATTAATGGAAAATCTTACCACAACATACAAGTGAACTATAAGATTAGACCTTAATCAATGAGGTTGTACATTGATTTACCTATAGTTGAACTGAGTTACGGTGAAGAACAAGTATCCATTGCCTAGGATTGAGGACTTGTTTGACTAATTGAGTAGAGCCAATATCTTTTCGAGGATAGACCTTCGATCCAGTTACTATCAATTGAGGATTCAAGATGAGGATTCAAGATGAGTATATCCCTAAGACCGCTTTCAAGACGCATTATAGACATTATGAGTAGTCATGTCTTTTGGCTTAACAAACGCGTTCGTAGCTTTTATGGATCTCATGCATACTGTTTTCAAGAGGTTCATCAATTTTTTCGTGATAGTATTTATTGATGATATTTTAATATTTTCCAAGATCGAGGAGTTACATGCTATGCATTTGTAGAAGGTCTTGTCAGTTCTACGAGATCATAAGTTGTATGCCAAGTTTTAAAAATGCGAGTTTTGGCTGATGGAGGTGGCTTTCTTCAATCAGGTAGTATTGAGTAGAGAAATATATGTTGATCCCTCTAAGGTGAAGGCAGTTAGCGGGTGGCCTCGACCGAATAACGTAGCTGAGATTCACAGCTTTCTGGGACTTGTAAGGTACTATAGGTGGTTTGTGCAGGATTTCTCCAAGATTGAAGAAGAAATAAGTCGAGTTTGTATGGTCTGATAATTGTGAGAGGAGCTTTGAGGAGCTCAAGAAGAGGCTTGAGACGGCGCCTGTTTTATTGTCACTTCATAGATCAGGAGTTTTGCTGTTGCTGACGCTTCGAAGAAAGGTTTGGTTGTGTATTGATGCACCACGGGAAAGTGATAGCCTATGCTTCCTGTTAGTTGAAGTAACATGAGAAAAAGTATCTGACTCATGATATGGAGTTGGAGGCGATTGTTCGTGCATTGAAGATAATGAGGATTTACTTGTACGGTGAGAAGGTTCGATTTACACCGATCGTAAGATCGTTCAGCAATTCTTCACTCAAAAGGAATTGAACATGAGACAGCGGCGATAGTTGGAGCTTGTTATGGACTATGATTGCGACATTCTATACCGTCTTGGAAAGGCTAGCGTAGTGGCAGATACATTTAGTAGGAAGCCATCACACTCGTCAGCTTTGACTACTATGCCATTGAGATTCAGGTGCGATATGAAACTAGCTGGGATAGCCCTTCTTACAGGTAAGATTATTGTGAGTTTGGCCAGTTTGACAGTGGGACCCACTTTGAGACAAAAGATGATTGATGAGTAGAGGGGTGAGGATCACCTAGTGGCAGGTTTTTGAGACGGAGAGTCTAATATGCCTAGTCACTTCACTTTTTGTAACGACCCGACTCAATCAGAGGCTAAGCCGTGAGTACTCTCAGCGGAAGCGCGGAAAACAAGAAATTCAAACACTTAAAATAAATTGTAGCGGAAAACAACAGTTTTACAGAAAATTAGCGTGGATCCGTTTGAAAATTGAACAAACCAAAACTTGTTTTACAAGGTCCCAAGCAGTAAAAGTGATAAATAAGCATTTCTAAAGAAAAGAAAACTCAAAAGGACTCCATGAACAGTTTACAAAATGACAACAATCTAATAGATTACTTAAGTCATTTCTTATGCAACAAACACAACTCAAGTCCGGCATCCATGTTCCAACGCATACCAGCTTCGTAGTCACGATCCCGAATGCAACAAAACCTGAAAGGTGATATAGAGCACCTTTAAGCATGACACTCAGTGAAAACAAAAGAATATGAGCAATGATGCAGATGTCCATAGTGAAATGCGCAAACAAAAGTTTAAAGAATGCAATTATCGTCATCTCAATACAAATAGGTATACTTGACCAAACTATGAGCATTTCAAACTGTATCCCTGATGAGCAAACATCATTCTTCCTATTACCACAATCCACATTTCGTTATACTCTCCCCATCTCGTGCCTTCCTAACCTCGATACTTACTATGCTTTGCCTTAACATTCTCTTGAACCTCACCGAAAGAAAACTAAACCAATTACCTCTCCTTTTCTTGCATTTCCCTTAACCCGCATCTCCTAACTACTAACCCTCAGGCACAAACCAACCTATAATACTCATTAACACGGTTCCCATACTTAACTCTTTCACACATCCCAGAGTATATAAATATCAGAAATTAACAAAAATCCGGAATCAATTCGATGCAATTGAGATGGAAAGTAGACAAAGCATGTATGTTTTTCTACCAATAAACACAAGTATTGCTACTTGATCCTATATTCAAACCAGTGCCACAATTCGCTTATACTTTCATGTGTCTTTCTACGCATATCTCAAAACCATCTCAAAAGTGAAATCCGAACTCAAGACTATCTCAAATTGAGCTACTGGCATAATGCAATGATGTAGGTTTAATGGCTAAAGTGCATAAAAATGTTCAAATGCTAAAGCATGTATGTTGAGCAAACCGTGAGTGTTTCAATCTCATAACCGTATTACATAAGAAAAACCGTTCCGTGATCCTTTCCACACAAACTTGCAAGTATCATAATCTTTCATTTACCATTTATGCGTCTCATTACGCACTTACACATACAATCACAATCACCACTCGAGCCGTAGCTCCTCATAATCTTCCAGGTTATCATAATAACTACTCTAGCATCCAGGCCATCCACCACACAACGCCTCGGAGCTACACTACATCTCCCACAGTAACCACGTGTAACGTCCAACAACCAACACACCGTTACACAGGTTACGACCCCATGGCCTCAAATCGATAGCATGATATGCATGAATGATGTGTTATGAGATGAAATGAAATTAACATGTTTGTTTTCGATAAACATCATATAACAAAATCTCAAATCATCGGGCACAGATAAGACAATTCCTCCAAGCAGTATATGACTTAATCATTATACGCATTATGCTCAAAATTTCGCATAAATACATGATTCACATTTCACAAATTCCTCTATTATCTCATCCGCAAGCTAACCATCGAGCATAAGCCGAAAACATGTCAATTATACATAGGACTCGATCTCTAACTCGACACATGTGAATATGCAAGTAACATGTGTGAGAAAAACACAAGTCACAAGTATATGCAAGATAATAGTCGTTTTGTTCTGTAATCTCGACAACTTCTCAAGTGTAGCTCGTCTCCATCGGAATATACATTTCCTCTACGTATTCAATCATCGACGACCATACTTCAGCCATAACAATTCTAAAACCACCTCGCACAATTTACAGACATCCACAACCACGTCACCCATAATCACACCAATCCCCATCACACTGTCCCAATTCTTGTGTTCTCACTTTTCTTAGTCAAACATGACTACTAATCTTAAGCTTAACATATTGTAAATACATCAGTAAGAAACAATGATCTTAACCCCGAAACCCGAATTGCTCCAAAAAGCCTCTAAAATGGCTAAAGGGAAAAGTGGTGATTTTGGTCATTTGAGGAATTCTTGAAAACTCTTTGATTAGGGTTCCTAACTTGTTTTTCTTATGTACAATATGTATATAAACACCCAAATATACCAGAATTAAAAGACATTAAGAGAAGGCTAAGAAAAATCCCAAATTAAGAAAACTAGGAAATCTTCAAATGGCCAACAATGGAGGCTTTAGTTTTGAGTTCTATCCTTGGCTTCCCACATTGAGTGGTATCTAAACTATCTAGACTTCACTCATTTCCAAGATAACACGCTTACCCTTCGATAATGTCTTATTTTCAACCTACACTCCCATAACTCCACCAAGCTACAACTCATAATCGTTTTTAGCCTAGAGCACTTCCCACCCATAACCGAGCAAGTTTACCCAAGACAAACTTATCTCCACTAATTCTCTTTCTTGTCTTACTCATACTTCCAAAGTTTAAACACCCAAAAATAAAACATAAAATACTTGAAATCCTTTTCATTCCCATATATTACATGTAAATCACATTTCAAGTATTAAGTCTTAACCAATCGTTCATGTAATTCTTTAAGCATAAAACCGATAGCATATCAAGAATTCATGATAATAGTCCCAATTCAGCATATGACTCGATCAAGGACTACAAATGTAAATATTAACAAGTAGACATGTTCAAGTAAACAAACAACTAAATAAACACAAATTGGTTCGAGCCATCTAGCTCGTTGTGGTCCTCTTAATATCGGCCGAGCTCACTTTCCACTTTCTGTCAACTCCTTGTACTTTGATCCCTTACTATTCACAATCCATAGCTAACAAACCAACCATAATCATAGTTAAAATCACTCCACAATCACACTTCAAAATCTTGCACAACATCGCTAACACCCCTCTGATTCCTTGTGTTCTCACCTTCACAATTGCTCTTAACCGTGCCCACTTGTCCTCTTCCTACAACAAGCCAATCCACATACATTTAATCTTAATATAATATTATATCTCAGCCCATAATACATACACAAGATTCCGAACCCGGTAAGTGGAAAAAGTTCCAAAACTAGTCAAATTAAAGTGCAATTTTCGGCCAAAATGGGAATTTACCAAAAAAAAAAATCATTAAGTTGTTCCTCCAATGTGTTTTCCATATATCTTATATACATATGATGACCCATAAATTCCAGATTTGAAAACCCTTTAACAATAGTCAAGAAAACTCAAATTTTGTAAAAGCTAGAAGCTTGGAAAACCATCATTAATGGAGTTTTTTGAAAGTTTAAATGCATCCATGGCTTTCCTCCCCTAAAGACCTCATGAACAATGAAACCTAAGACTTGTAATCACTACTTTAAAAAAATATATTTCCAGAAATTTAAAATGAAAGAAAACAATACCCAAAGTGATTTAGAACACCAACTAAAACATCCCACATCTTTCATGGAAGAAAACTTAGAAAAAGCTTAAATCAAAATTTGAAATCTTACTTGAATCTTGTTGGATCTTAAGAATGTTTTCTTAAACCTTCCTAGGATGATGAATCTATCAAGAATCAACAAAAACCCTCTTGAATCAACACTCAAACACCAATATTGGATGAAGGCAATTTGAACAAAATGAAGGGGAAGGGAAAAGGGGAGGGTCACGGTTTGGGGAGGGAAAAAGAAGAGTGAAAAATGAATTTTTCTCTTTTTTTTTTCTTTTCCTTTTTAATTCCTTATATACTTTTAATTTCTAAAATCAAAATAATCAAATTGCAAGTAAGTCCCTACCCCTTCATTTTAACTCCAACTCCTTCCACCTCCTAATATTATTACTAAACCCTTTTTAATCTTTCCTTTGCTAATCAACCCTTTATCCAAAACTAACCATGGTTAGTTTCTTACCCAACCTTAGTTAACTCATTTAAACTTAATTAATTAACTCAAAATAAATAACCAACTTCAAATAAGCCATAGAATATTATTTTAATTTCAATTTTCCAAATATTAAATTAAAATATCAGTTTATGATTATTTGTTTTTCCACAAAAAAAGACCCGGGCTACCTCACAAACCATGGTTATTAATTTACCAAACCTCCATTATAATTTATCCATGGTTAACTCACATCAAAATAATTATTTAATTTCATTTAAATAACAATTTCTTACTAAACAAATAGAGTTTCAACTTCCATAACTTAAAACAAATGATTTTAACTATTTTAATTATTTTCCCAAAACTCAGGCCGTCACACTTTTTCCACAAATAGTGCTTCACTGTATCATAGGAGGCTTTGTGTGCCTTTATGATCGACTTTAAAAAAAAGCTATTGGAGGAGGCTCACAGTTCTATCTTTTCTATACATCCAGGTAGTATGAAGATGTATAGGGACCTGAGACAACACTATTGGTAGCCTGGGATGAAGCATGAGATTATTGAGTATGTGAGTATGTGTTTTATTTGTCAGCAAGTCAAGGCTTTGAGGAAAAATCCTTCGGGTTATCTTAACCCGTTTAGTGTGCCTGAATTGTAACGTCCCGTTTCTTTGAGGTGAAATTTTATTTTATTTTTATTTATTTATTTTATGTTAATTTAATTTAGTTTATTTAAATTTTTCTTTTAGTAATTGTTGACATTCAAAGTCAATTAATCTTATTTATTATTTTGATGATAACAAACGTATTTTTATTACTAAGCAATTTTCTTTGTTTTTATAGTCCATGTTATAGAGAAAATTATAACGAGTCCAACGCAATTTGAATCGACTCAATCGGACTTCAAACGAGCAAGATATTGAATTTAGAAGATTGGAATTAATTTAATTAATTCGTTCGGATCGTATACGGCGTGTTTATTTTATTCTTCATGCGCTCCTAATCTAAGCCGTCAGATCATATTGCTTTTCAAATCAGTGGCCTAGATTAAATTGGATTTATGAATTAAAAAAAAGGAAGGACATCAGTATTTATTTCTAGTTGTTCGATCGTCAAAGTTCTTCATCCAACGGTGCACATTTATTGATACAAAAAATAATTCAAAAATAAAAAGAAATGGATTTCTATCCGTTGCACGCGCCTACATTACGTCATTGCTAATCTCATTCGTTAATTGCTTCAATCGGACGCTCCTCTTCAAGCCACATCTTTGTATTTTTTCATCCGTTAGATCTACCACATCCGATGATTGAAAAGAAGAGTATATGGATTCTACAGTCGCGCAAGTTGTTCTCTCTCAAGTGTATTAAAGTCAATTTTGCTTTTTCTGACGCGTGGGTTCCAACACCTTTTTCCCATCCAATCTTCGCGCGCCACGTGGACTGCTTGTCTCCTAAAGCAATAATTTCTTTATGGGTAGTTACGAACTTGCCCCTACTTTATTTAGACTTACATGAAAGTTTTGAGGATGTCTTGGTCTTTTAGCATTTAATTTATTTCAGAATTATTTATTTAATTCGAAATTCCATTATCTCTCCTCCATGAAAATACAAGCCATTTATTCTTTCAATTATCTCTCCTCCATGCACCATTGTTGAAGAATTTTGAAGAAGAAGATGACGATGAAGACAAGCTTGGAAAATACTCATGATGAACAGTAACGGTAATATTTTTATTACCTATATATTGAGCTCGAAAATGGCAAATTAAAGACCAAGAAACAGAGGCAAAAATATCAATTTTTTAAGCTCTCAAATCCTTCATTTTTCCATCATCATTTGAGCTTTTTGTAAGTTAAACTTGTGTAATTCTAGCCAATCTTAAGGGCTATTTTCTTTGAGAGTTAATCTCTATTGTGAGCTAAATTTTGTAATATTTATCTTTAGAGAGGATTTACAAATTGTAAAGGTTTACTCTTGAACCTTAGCTAAAAAGAGTAATTGTAAAGGGTTGTCCTTGCTCCGTGGAAAAGGTCGTTGTGACGGTTAGATCCTCAATTGTGGAAAGGATCATTTGAATTAGTGGATTCAAGAATTCCTGAAGCTCTCGGGGAGTGGACGTAAAGCCCGAGTTTTGGCCGAACCACTATAAAATACGGGAGTCATTTCTATCCTTAAACTTCTTTATTTAATTTGCATTTTAATTTGTTAAATTGATTGTGTTAATTTTTGAATTGGTTAAAAAGTTTTATAAAAATTATTTTAAATCCCTATTCACCCCCCCCCTCTAGGGTTGCCTTAGATCTTAACAGTAATTAATTTAGTTTAGTATTTATTTCCGTTTATTTTAATTTAAAAGTTTGGGTCATTAATGATTATTAACGAGCCACTTAATAATCAATCATCCTTAGCTATTTTAATTACCTTAGAAGTTGATTAGTAATATTTACGGTCCAAGGAAAAGCTTTAGATAAAAGGAAAGGAGAAAGGAGGGGCATGTTTATCAAAAGGGAAAAAGGGCACTAAAATCTAAAAAACTATTCATTCATCTTTCAAAATCACAATGAAAAGAAAATCCTCCTTTCTCTTTTCCTTTCATGGCCGACTACACAAGGGAGTTCTTATGAAGCTTGGGGTTCGTTCGTTTCTTCTTCGTTTTGCTTGATTTCGATTGCGTTGGAAAGGTCTCGGCAAGGGCGTTCTTTCTAACCTACTCATGGAGATCATCTCCCTCTCCAAAAGAAACCCTAAAAAGTAAGTTTTTAAAACTTTTCCTATGGTTTTCTTCCTCTTTGTTTCTAATTTCCTTCAAGAAATTTGACGATTTCGAGCTCGGAATGCCATAAAACACTGTTCATCCGAAATTACTTTTCATCTAAAAACACTGTTCATCCGAGACACTGTTCACCCGAGAATACTTTTTGTATTTTCATTGTTTTGTGTTTTTATTTAAGTTTGGGGAAGAAATCTTGTTGCAAAGTCCTAAATAGATCTACCCATTGATAAATACCACCTAAAAAGTGCCTAAAACCCGGAAGTCACATATTCTTCAAAATTCCTCTCTTGGCCGTCGGCCCTAAAGTCCCAATTGCCGGGCTGTTTTGTCGCTTTATTAATTTTGTGTCGATAGTTATTCGATTTGTGAAATTAATGTATTTAAGGTGTAATTAATTTGTAGGTTCCAGTAACCGTGCGCAAATTTGATCCTCCGGCATTTAAGGGTCAACTTCTATTTTCAAAGGTGAGTTTAAGGTGGTGGTGTGTTGTCTTATGTATGTTTTGCATGACGATTTTTTTGATTGAGTTTAAAAGGGAATGTTTGAGTTGGGATCCTAAGAGGATTTGGTTGTTTAGATGTTTTCGGAAGTGAGCGGTTGAGCGTACATTTTTAGATTAGTTTCGGAGTTATAGATGGATTTTCGGTTTAATAAATCAAGTTTTGATTGTGATTGGTATCTATTGTGAAGAATTGGAAGTTCCGGATTGGTTCTTAGAAGATAAGAGTTCCAAAGAAAAATTGAGGAAAGTAAGGTATAAGGTTAGGTGTAACGTCCCGTTAATTTTGAAGTGATTTTTTTTTATTTAATGTTATTATTTGTTTATTTATTTCAATTTAAGTATTTAGTTTAATCATTATTTTTGTAATTTAGAATTCAGTAGTTAATTTTGCCCGAAATTCTTTTTAATCGTTTTAATACTTTAAATTCGCTTCGGTGATATTAATAATTATTAATAGGCCAATTAATAATTATTAATCACTTTTAGATTAATTTAAGAGCTTCGGGTTTCGATTTATAAGTCAAAAGTCATTAAAGGACGCAACCGTCATTTTCCAATTTCTTAAAATATCTAAAATCACTATTCACTCATCTTTAAAAATCACAAATTTGACCAAAAATCACATTTTCTTCTTCCTTCTCCTTTCTCCTTGCCGTGGGCATCAAAGCCATGGAAGGGTTTTGAGTTTTCTTGGCTTTTCTTCGTTTCTCGACGGATCGTCGTGTTTTCGGTTGCATTGGATTGGTAGGGACGAGGGCTACCTATCCAACCTAGCTTTTCGGAGTTTCCCGTTCTCTAAGGGAAGTCCCAAAAAGTAAGTTTTCAAAACTTTTTATATGGTTTTGTTCCTTTTTTATTATAAATGAGTTTTGAAGTTGAAATCATGAATTTCTATCATGGAATTTGATGATTTTGAGCCCGGATTTTCGAAAAACACTATTCACCCGAAAACACTATTCCTCCGAAATTACTATTCATCCGAAATCACTATTCATCCGAAAATTCAAACTTGTTCTCATCTTAGTTATGAGTTGTAATTTGTTGTGCAATTGATGAATTATAGGTTCGTTTGCTCGGTTGTTGATTCGTGGGAAATTGGAGACTTGGAGCAAATCTTATTTGGCTAAGGTGAGAATAAATAGGATTTTAAGTAACTTTAGAAACCGACTAAGTAGAACGGTTTGTAAAATAGAAGGTTAAGAATAGGATTCGAATCTAAGAGTAAAAGAAAGTGAGCTAGTGCCCTTACGATTAGGAACTAGTTCTTTGAGTGAAAACTTTGGAGTTTCTCAAGGGAAACATTGAACTTTAGGAAGTTCTAAGTTAGAATCGTTTCGGAGATTAAAAATGGATCATTGGAAGTTAAAGGATCCAAACTTTTATAAAGAATGGTTAAAGGAATTCGATAATAGAATTTTGGATTTTATTTGGAAGTTTAGAATCCTTGGAAGTGTAGATTACTTATTTAAGATAAGATCTACTTTATTTAAAGCATCGTTGGTTCAGTTTACTTATTGTAAATCCGAAATTCCTATCTTTTTACTTTATGCATTAAGGACATCTATGATCCTTTTACTTATGTCCTTTACTTTATACCCTTTACTTTATGCTCCATTTATATTTACGTTTATTTACTTTTGCGAGCAAACCATAACATCTCGCACCATAACATCTCGCATCATTGAAAGGAAGGGAGAATGTTGGACCCTACGGGGAATGTCCATGTAACGTCCCGTTATTTTGAAGTGAATTTTTATTTATTTATTTTATTTATTTATTTATTTAATGTTATTTATTTATTTATTTATTTCAATTTAAGTATTTAGTTTAATTATTATTTTGTAATTTCGATTTTAGTAGTTAATTTAACTGAAATTCGTTTTAATCGTTTTAATGCTCTAAATTCGTTTCGGTGACATTAATAATTATTAATAGGCCAATTAATAATTATTAATCACCTTTAGATTTATTTAAGAGCATCGGGTTTCGATTTAGAAGTCAAAAGTCATTAAAGGACGCAACCGTCATTTCCAATTTCTTAAAATATCTAAAATTACTATTCATTTATTTCTTTAAATATCAAAAATTCATCAACTTGGCTTCATCTTTCTTCTCATTTCCTTCTCCTTGCCGTAGCTTTCCTTCCTCCATTGATGAAGTTTTTATTTTCTTCATTTCTCATTCGTTTCTCGATGGATCGGCTTGATTTCGGTTGCGTTGGATTGGTAGGGACGAGGGCTACCTATCCAACCTACCTTTTCGAAGTTTTCCGTTCTCTAAGGGAAGTCCCAAAAAGTAAGTTTTCAAAACTTTTTAGGTGGTTTTGTTCGTTTTTGATTATAAATGAGATTTGAAGTTGAAATCATGAATTTCTATCATGAAAAATGACGATTTTGAGCCCGGATTTTCGAAAAACACTATTCACCCGAAAACACTATTCACCCGAAATCACTATTCACCCGAAATTGCACATTTGTTCGCATATTAGTTATAATTTGTAATATGTTGTACAATCGGTGAATTGTAGGTGCAATTGCTCGGTGGTTGTTTCGTGGAAATTGGAGATTTGAAATTATTTGGCTAAGGTGAGAATAGTTAGTATTTAAAGTAATTATAGAAATCGAATAATTGTATGGGTTTGTAGAACCGGAAATTAAGATTAGAATCCAAATTAAGATTAGAGGGAGTGAGTTAGTGCCCTTAGGATTAAGAGTAATCCTTTAAGGAGAACTTAGGAGTTCTCAAGGAAAGTATCGAATCTTAGAAGATTCTAAGTTAGATTCGTTTCGAACTAAGTATGGATCATTGGAAGTTAAAGGATCTAAGACTTGGATGAGAACGACTTATAGAACCTCGGATTATTGGAAGTTAAAATCCTTGAAGGTTTAGAATAATCGTGAAGTTAAGATTCTTTACTTTATTAGCGGAGTTCGATCGATATATCGTTCGTCCGGAAATCCTATCTATTTTACTTATGTCATTTACTTTATGTCTTTATTACTTTTGTTCATTTACTTTATGCATATTTCGGTTGCCTTATCATTTACATTTACTTTATTACTTTTGCAAGCATATGCACAACATCTCATATTATTGAAAAAAGAAAAATGAGAAAGAAAAGTGGATGACATGAGACCCCCACACTATTTTCCATGCATAAGTATTGGTGGATGACATGAGACCCCCACAGTACTTCACGCATAAGTATTGGTGGATGACATGAGACCCCCACAATACTTCACGCATAAGTTTTGGTGGATGACATGAGACCCCCACACTACTTCATACATAAGGATAATGGTGGATAGTATGTAAAAATCCACATTACCTTCATTTCATGCATAAATGGCGAATGCGTATTCTACGGAATGTACTCATTACTTTTATGCATATGATAGATGAGAAAGAGAATTGAGATGTTATAATATTACAAAGTTTATTTATTTTTCTCTTTTATGTCATAACAAGTTATTTGATGAACAATTAGACTAAGTGTGCTAATTAGTATCATCATTTGGAAATTATGAAATAAAATGACCTAGACTTTGGAGAATTCTAGGAAAGTTTGTATCGGATTAGTGGACACAAATCGAAATGCGAGTTTGAGGTCTATATTTACTTTTTATGCTTATTATTCTCACTGGGCTTAAGTTGTTAGCTCATGATATTACAAACATTTCAGGTAATGTTTGGGATCGTGGAAGAGGAGCTGGTGCGTGCTTAATCGAGAGGATGATGATTTTCGAGATGGACTATGTGTTATGTAAAAATCCATGTACATGGTTGTTTTGTGAACTTTATATCATTTTGATGATTTGTACTTTGTAATTAGCTCATAAGAGCTTATTGTCGTTGATTTATGATTTTAATCATTTTGAACTCCTGGATAGGAACTTAATGTTCCTTGTGTATTTTAGATTTTGAAATTAAGATGTAAACAGGTTTTTGGCCAGCAAATTTTCAAACATAACCACGCCAAATTTTCTTAAAATAAAAGACTTCCGCTGTTTTCTCTGATTTAAATTATTTAAAAGTGACGGGTCGTCACAGTCCACATCGCCTTCAGAGAAAAAGAAAAGAAAGTGAGAAAGAAAAGAAGGGAGAATGTTGGACCCTACGGGGAATGTCCGCATCGCCTTCAGAGAAAAAGAAAAGAAAGTGAGAAAGAAAAGAAGGTTGAATGTTGGATCCTACGGGATGTCCTCATTACTTTCTTCATTCATAAGGTTGAATGGGGATCCTACGGGATGTCCTCATTACCTTCATTCATGCATAAAGGGGAAATGCGAATCCTAAGGGATGTCCTCATTACCTTCATGCATATTATCGTGGTTAAAGGATCGAGATGTTATATTTATGCAAAGTTTATTTATTTTTTTCTTATATGTGTTTAAACAAGTTAATGGATGAGATTTAGACTACGTGTGCTAGTATTATCATCCTAAAGAGATTATGCTTATGAAAGTTAGTTTTCTAGAGTTTAGAGAACTATAGAAAGGATTATGTAAGACGTACATTTGTAGAGAGAAATGAAATGAAATTGATGTATAGCCGAGTGCTATAGGAAAAAGGAGTGAGATTGAATTGGATAATGAGATAATACAAGGGCGTATTGAACCTTGCATAATTATTATGTGATACATATGTAAGAGAACTAGTTTCTCACTAAATTGGAAGATCTCTTATTTGGGAGAATAAGATTTGATGTAAACCTTGTATATAGTATAAGGTATATAAAGAAAATGAGATATAAATGTTATATGCATTTACGAAACCATAGCCAGAAATGCTTGGAATGTAGTTCCACAATTATATTGGAGAATTTGTAAGTAAAAGTGGAACACTTGATATAAACTCTTTGAATGGATTGATAGTAAAGAGCAAGTATGTTCTTGGACACGAATTCGGATACGGGTTTGGGGTCTAACTTTACTTTTTATTTTGTTTATTCTCACTGGGCTTAAGTTGTTAGATCATGATATTACAAACATTTCAAGTAATGTTTGGGGTCGTGGGAGAGGAGCTGGTGCGCGCTTGATCGAGAGGATGATGACACAGAGATGGACTAGATACTTGTAAAAGACCATGGTCTCATTTTGTTATGTTGTGTCTTCTGAGATGTAAATTGTATATAGCTCTTAAGAGCTTTTCGTCTTTACTTTTATGTTTATAACTCTTTTGAACTCCTGGTTAGGAACTTAATGTTCCTTGTGTTTTTAGATTTCAGAATTTAAGATGTAAACAGGTTATG
The DNA here is from genome assembly GCA_028015215.1 of Gynostemma pentaphyllum. Classification (NCBI taxonomy): domain Eukaryota; kingdom Viridiplantae; phylum Streptophyta; class Magnoliopsida; order Cucurbitales; family Cucurbitaceae; genus Gynostemma; species Gynostemma pentaphyllum. The sequence continues at coordinate 24,175,239 of CM051348.1, forward strand.
GATAGTTCGAGTTTTAAACATATCTATGCCAAATTTTTATTAAATTTAAAGTCTTCCGCTGTCAATCTGATTTTAAATTATTTAAAAGTGTCGGGTCATCACATTAGGGATTGGATTGGGTAACTTAGGAGTTTGGCCATGTTGTTAGTAGCCCAAGTAGATCCGGGCTTATTTATTTACTTTATGGCTACTTAGAAATTTCCTACTGCGGAATCGTTAATGGTAGTGAATTATTATTCTTGTGCGTACTTTACTTTTCGTAATGTTCATGATTGGGAAACTTTAGTGGAAACGATTGAAATTGTGGAATTGTAAACCATACTCGGATTCTTTAGATGGAGTATGTGTGATATATAAATGTGAAATTACGATGTATACTTGGATTCTTTAGATGGAGTATACGTATCAATTAAATGAGAAATTGTAAACATGCTCGGATTCTTTAGATGGAGTATGTGTATTGTATTAATGTGAAATATTGATATATACTCAGATTCTTTAGATGGAGTATACGTATCAATTAATTGTGAAATTGTAAACATGCTCAAATTCTTAAGATGGAGTATGCGTATCGATTGATTGTGAAATTGTAAACATGCTCGGATTCTTTAGATGGAGTATGTGTATTATATAAATGTGAAATATTGATTTATACTCGGATTCTTTAGATGGGGTATATGTATCAACTGATTTGGAAATATAATGTACTCGGACTCTTTAGATGGAGTGCATGAATGTTAAGAGTAAGGATTATTACCATTGTTAACGTGTTGTTACTATATGAATTTCGTCGATGAACGTACTTTCTCTGGTGATATTGGGTATGAAACATAATTTTACATGATTGTTGATTTATGGAATTTACTTTTCGTATCGTATGGAATGTACACTACAACAAAATGTAGTATTCTTGACACTTGATAGTTATATATTCTTGACCCTTTAAGTAAAAATGGTCAAGAAAATAGATTTTGAAGACAAAAAGGTCAAGACAAAATAGGAAAATCACAAGAGAAGGAGAGCATAATTTTAGTTTCTTCCGTCACATTTTCTTGACCATTTAAAAAGGTCAAAATAATTGTAGTTAGAAATCTCAATCATTGACACATTTTAAGAGTCAAGTATAATATTTTCTATCTTGAATATAATTTTATTTTATTTTCGTAACATTTTCTTGACCATTTTAAAGAGTAAAAATAAATATAATTATAAATATAAATCATTGACACTTTTCAAGAGCCAAATATAATATATTTATATTAAAAAAAAATCTCATCACACGCACTGCTTATTAAATTTCCCATTTCCACGATTTTTAGTCTAACCCTTATTATCTAAAAGCGATTTCCATTTTGACTCAGTGAAAACCTCACCGCCGCTTGTCGATACAACATTTCAAGAACGTCGCTCGTTTTTTCTTTCTTGATTCTCAATAACACTACGCTCTACTTCTTTTTTTGGATCTATAACTCCGCTCGTCAATTGGAGATTTTGAATGAATGATTGATCTCAAGAACGCCAACAGAGGTTTTGTCGCTCAAACGAACCAAGAACCCTGAATATTTTTTCGAGACTTAGATGATTTTTTCCAGAAGATATTTCAATTTAACAAGATGCAAGTCTATAAGTTTTTATCTGGAATGAATATATTATTTATGTGCCAAAGACGAACTACACTCTATAATTGTGAATGCATACCACAGCCTTCTTGCTCATAAGAAGACCGAGTTTGGACATTCTTTTGGATTTTTTATTGGTAAAAACACTAAACTTTTCCTATCTTCTATCACATTTTTTAATTGCTTACATGCCATAGAGCCGTCAAAGTATGAATCTGGAGCATTAATTCTTCAACTTCATTAGTCTAGAAATGTTCATTAACAAGTGCAAAAATTTGTGCCTTTTTTATCCATCCATATATTAATTTTGTTAATATGATGTGAGAATATTTTCCTGAATTATTTATATTGAAAAATTAAGCTTAGTTTTTGACCTTTTTATTTATTATAAGAAGCGGTGTTTGTGACTTTTTTTGACATTTTAAATTTTAATAGAAAGTGAGAAAACTACTTATGGTTAGGTAACTCATTGGTTTTGAATTTTTATTTTGAAGGACAATTCCCTTTGCTTGGTAATTGCTGATTATATTGGTTAATCAATATATATGGTATACACTTACTTTGTCATGAACATTCTTTTCCATATTTACAGAATAATCATATTGAAATTTTCTCAATCTAAAAGTTACATTCATTGAGAACTATATTTTGCATGTTGTTTTCAGTATACTTGAACTTCTTTTTGTATGTGTTTATGATTTTAACCAATTTGTGTGCTAGGTGTCTTTTTCCTTGCACATTTTAAAACCATCGATTCATTCTCATCTTATTGTCTCCTGACTGTCCATTTATCAGTTATGTCTTAATGTGTATTTGTCTTGCTTCTGTTTTCTCTCCTCTCATCCCAGTTATCTTATTTACATTTCTTCCTAGTTTTGTTCTTAGTCTTATGTCTATATCTGGTTTTCATGGAATTCTAGTTGGGTTCTTGGTTGGCATAAAGCAATCATACTTAATAAAGAGTTACCCTTAGAGACATATCCATTTTGCAAGAATTTAATTTGAATTTCTGTTTGGCTTTGCTTACAATTTCATGTTTTGGTTGTCATCTCTCGCTTTATTAGTATACCTTGTATTAAGCTTTTGGACAATAATGGCAGCAAGATATCTTCAAACTGACATATTTGGAATGTTTATTTGCTTTTGCTTGATGGACTTGAAAATTGGGTATATTTTAGATCATTGATTTATAATCATAGCATGTTGTTTATTATTTTCATTTTCAAAAGTGGTTTGTTTGTTTTTTTTCGTTTTTTTGTATATGTAGGATGTGACAATATCCAAAGCACATAATCTACCAAATACATCCTGAAAAAATATTATATGGAGGAATGTTAAGGTAAAATTTTTGTACATCTTAATTTTTGTATACGTATTACAACGTTTGTAATACTTTGTAATGTTCACGAATCAAGTTAGGTATTTTGATTCATGAACGTTTCTAGTGACATATGTGACTGGATTTCTCTCTTTCGGAATGTGAAAATGGATATCTTTGATGATTCTGTGAAGCGTTCATACTTGAGGTATTTAAACTATCTATTTTTTTATTTTTACAAAATTATTGATTGAGCATTTGAGTTAATATTTGTAGCCTTTTTCCAGCTTTATCTTATGATATCGCTTCAATGGCTATGGTTTTTCTCAATAAGGCTTTACGTATGCAATACTCCTACTCAGTGACCCTTCTCACTCAACGAAATTCGACTTCAGCTTTGTTGTTTCTTCACATGTTAATCATTTTCTATCTTGATTAGTTTTAGCAATTGATAACCACATTACTTATTCACTTTGGTAGAACAATGGGGGGTGCACAAAAGGATGGGGTTTTGATATGCAAATATCTTATACTTTTATAGTTAATTGTGAATAATGCTAGTTTTAATTAGCAGGAGCATATTTTGTTCTTATCTTGTTTGAAAGTTTAATTTTATGTTCTTGCTTCTTCTTTGAAATCAAAATTTCTATCAATGTAATAGTTGATGTGTTATAAAATTTCAGTAATTCATTTATATTCAAGTGGATTAATAAGAAATGGAGGGAGGCATTTTATATTACTACCATGGCCAGCAGTAGATTATCAATTGTCATGTCTCATCTCGTTGTGTAGAACTTTGTGATCAAGTGTATAAGATTTCCTAAACTTGCTTAGTTCAATGCTATTACATAACAATAAAAGTTTTTTTTACATATTTTATTTGTGGTTAATTTACAGGCAATAGAATTAGATTTATTGTATCCGAATGAAAGTATTCATCGAAGGTGGGACAAGTGTTACAGCATCACATCAACTGCAATAACTCCGGACCAGGTTTCTCTTATTCTAAATGTGACGAGAAGAAAGCCTAGTTGATGAAACTCATGAATATTCTGAACATGTGCTTTCCCTAGTACAAATGTTAGGTCAATAATGTAAATGTATCTTTACATATTTTCTTTGAAATATGCTTTTAATATCATCATGTTTCTAAAATTTTAGTTTTTGGTTTTAAGTAGGAAAGATGGGCAAAGAACTTTTATATTGCATATATCTGCAAAGGTCGAACTTTTTCATGAACTACCTTTAAATGAATGTCATTGTCAATAATTTTTTTTATTGGTGCAAATATGTGTATTTTTAATCTAGTGCTTAGCTTGTTTGTATTTTTCTTTCTTCTTAACTTATGCAAAGTAAGATATAAGCTCTATTTTTTTAATGTTCGACATGTTTGTGCACTTGTGAGATATTTTGGAAGTAGTAATGTAATGCAATAAGTAATATTGTTAACAATTTCTAATTTTAAAGAAATTTTGCTTTATTGAAGGAAATTTCTTATTTGAAATTTAAAAAAAAAATTGGTAGAGCTATGCATCGAATGGTGCATATATTTTTTTTTTATGAAAATAAAAATATTCCTTGACTTGTAAAAATGGTCAACTAACCATCTTAAAAAGGGTTAAGACATGATCATTAATCTTGACACATAAAATATGTCATTATAATTGATAACTTGACACGTAATGTGAGTCAAGATTTATGAATCTTGACTCTTTTTCCAAGTCAAGTGAAAGTGTTATTCTTGTCCCTTAAACTTTTCTTGACGGTCACATATTTGACACTTGAAAAAGGGTCAAGTTTGTGATTCTTGACTCTTTTTAATGGGCAAGTATCAACTATTTTGTTGTAGTGGTAATTGAGAAATGGATTGATTTGGGATATAAATATTTCGAGAGTATAGAATGTGTAGTAAAGAGCATGCTAGGACTTTGGACACAATTTTCGATGTGGAATTCGTCCATAGGATTACATGCCTCCATTTTACTCTCACTAGCATTTTTATGCTAATGTTGCTACACTTCAATCTTTTCAGGCACGCCCCGAGGTAGAGGCCGTGGTAGGGGTGGTCGTGTCACGTGATCGCGGGATAACGAATTGGACACGGACTTGACTTTTGAGCATTCTAGGAATGCATGAATTCTAATTAATTTTACATACTTTGTTGGTTTCATTTGGGATTGTGTTATTTGAACTATATTTTGTTTATTTAGACTAAAACTTTGTCGAAAATGCGCATTTCCAAGAATTTAGATGTTTTATCACTTTTTCTTCTAAGAACCTTGTATTCATGTAACGACCCAAAACTAGTAAAATCCTTTTGATTCAAATGCACAACGGAAGACTTGATTTTTACTGAAAAACGACATGGGTTCGTTTAAAAATCGGATTATCCAAAACCTATTTACATCCCAATTTTCGGAAAAAAAAAAGCAATAAACCTGGAATGCGCATTCCATACTATGATGAAACTCCTAAAGAAAGTTTTAAAGTTCAAAAACATATACAATTATACAAATGCTCCATCGAGCTCAAAAAGATACATAAGAAAATGTGATGAAATGTTTGTAAGCATTTCAAGAATGCTACACCCAAAACCAGTCGTGTTCTTGTCCATCCATCATCTCAAAGAGTCACACGGCGCCACCTCCTTTACCTCGTCGTCTACCACGAGTCTTACCTGAAAATTTGTAAATGTAGCAACATTAGCATAAAAATGCTAGTGAGAGTAAAATGAAAGCAAGTAATCCTATGAACCAAATTCCATACTTGAAATTGTGTCCAAAGGCCTATAATTCACTTTTACTACCCATTCCACATTCCAAATTCCACACAATCAACAATGAATAATATGCTTCTTGTAAAGTAACGATATTAAGACTTAAAATAAAAGTACCGATTATTACTAAGTCTTTCTATCCATTCTAATGAGTATATGTAACTGTAATACTAGCATTCCTTATTACCAAACCAGTTTCATCGTAACGGATTTACCGTATGGATCAACATCAACATACTAGCACGTACGGTCTTACAATATCACAAATCATCGTATCGGGTTTACCATATGGATCAATATCAACATACTAGCCCGTACGGTCTTACAATATCACAAATCATCGTATCAGTTTTACCATATGGATCAATATCAACATACTAGCCCGTACGGTTTTACCATATCACAAATCATCGTATCGGGTTTACCATATGGATCAATATCAACATACTAGCCCGTACGATCTTACCATATCACAATCATCGTATCGGGTTTACCTATGGATCAATATCAACATACTAGCCTGTACGGTCTTACCATATCACAAATCATCGATCGGGTTTACCATATGGATCAATATCAACATACTAGTTGCCGGTCTTACCATATCACAATCATCGTATCGGGTTTACCATATGGATCAATATCAACATACTAGTCCGTACGGTCTTACCATATCACAATCATCGTATCGGGTTTACCATATGGATCAATATCAACATACTAGTCCGTACGGTCTTACCATATCACAATCATCGTATCGGGTTTACCATATGGATCAATATCAACATACTAGTCCATACGGTCTTACCATATCACAATCATCGTATCGGGTTTACCATATGGATCAATATCAACATACTAGTCCGTACGGTCTTACCATATCACAATCATCGTATCGGGTTTACCATATGGATCAATATCAACATACTAGTCCGTACGGTCTTACCATATCACAAATCATCGTATCGGGTTTACCATATGGATCAATATCAACAATCATTGTATCGAGTTTACCATATGGATCAATATCAACATACTAGCCCGTACGGGCTTACCATATCACAAATCATCGTATCCCCTAGTAAGTTAGATAGAATTCTACTAAATTACTAAAGAACATAAACTACCTAAAGTTACACTAATTAACTCTCAAGTGCAACTTCTTAGCCACTTTGACTTCCAAACCACTCAAGTTCCTTAAACTTCCACTTTCATCTAAAATCTCCAATTCATTTTACAAGACTTCCCAACCACTCAAATCTTACCTTTCACTTCCAAATTCGTAAGATTTCCAAAGTCACTCCACTCATTTCCGGGTTAAAGTCACCAACCAAGTATTAACTTCCAGAAGTTAGTTTCCCTCTTATCCTCGATAAACAATATCGTAATGAAACATAATTCATAAAATCACTAACTTCCATTTTAAACTCACCTTAGATTGTGAAATCCAAGCTTCCAAAGTGCCGAGAACAAAACCACCCGCTCGATCAGAATCCTACATATCGAATACACATAATAATCATTAATTAACCGAAAATCGAACAAATGGCAATTAAATGCTTAAAATGATGAAGAACCCAGAATTAAGCCATAAGGGTGTCCACGGCCAAACAAGGAAGAGAGGGCTCGGGTTCGGTTTTTCTGCTTTTATGCACTTTAGAGGTGTTTCAGTTTGATTTCGGATACTTTGAAAACTGAGATATCAATGGGTATCCGTATTTTAGGGTTTTACATAATAATCGATTTCTGAAAAATTAAGTAAAACGCAAAATCATAGAAAACTAAACACCCTAGCCATGGCCAAGTGAGAGAAAATAACACGGGACGGCTTTTTGACTCAAACTCGGCTTTAGGGTTTTGGAAAGTTTCTAAAATCACCTGAAACGACTTCCTCGATTGAAATCTTCAAGCTTCGGTGTGTGAATTTGAAGATTTCAATCTCAACCTCCATTAAAACACTATTCAAAGCTTGAATTTAGAAACTTTGTCATACCTTGAGGCTTGTAGAAAATTGATGAAAACTTCGATTGCTAGGTTAGAATCGATCCTCGGGATGAGAGCTTTTCAACTGAACCGGAATTACGGCGATCTACCGAGTAACGGAGAAAAGCCAAGAGAGAGAAGGAGATGGGAGAGGGGTTCTGCCCTATGGAGGAAGAAGGAAGAAAGAAAAATGAGAATTTTGACCAAGTTTGACTATTTAAGATGAAAAAAGATGAATAGTGAAAAATGATATTTTTAAGAATTTAGAAAATGACAATTACGTCCCTTTTTAATGATTTGTTTAAAAATACGAAACCCGAAGATCTTAAATTAATCTAAATGTGATTAATAATTATTAATTGGCCCGTTAATAATTATTAATGTCACCGAAACTAATTTGAAGTAGTAAAAGGTTTAAAAAGGTTTTCGAATGAAAATAACTACTAAATTCGAAAATACTAATTTTAAACTAATCTTAAATATTTTTAATAAATAAATAAATAATAAAAAAAAATTTACCTCCAAAAGTAACGGGGCGTTACAATTCAGGACTTTGGTTTGTTTGAAATACAAATGGCACCATGCCGAATTTTCTTAAAATCTAATCTTCCGCTGTTTTAATTGCGATTCAAAGTGTAGTTGAAAATTCGGGTCTTTACATGAATGAAGTGGGAAGAGATTTCAATAGACTTTATCAGTTGTTTACTGAAGATGGCAAAGGGTTACCACACCATTTGGGTGATCGTGGATAGATTGATGAAGACCGCACACTTTATACCTAGGAGGTTGACTTACACACTTGAGACTTGGGCACAAATGTATTTGAGGGAGATCATTAGATTGCATGGCATGTCAGTCATGATTGTATCGAAGTATTTGAGGGAGATCATTAGATTGCATGGCATGTCAGTCATGATTGTATCGAAGTATTTGAGGGAGATCATTAGATTGCATGGCATGTCTCTCTGTCTAGAAGTTTTGGCAGAGCTTGCATGCTTCCAGGGTACCGTTTGGATTTTAGCACAACTTTCATCATCAAACCAATGGGGAAACAAAGAGAGTTAACTATATTCTAGAGGATATGTTGAGAGCATGTGTTTTAGAATTTGGTGGCAATTGGGACTCACAGTTGTATTTGGTAGAGTTGGCTTACAATAATTGCTTTCAGGAGACTATTGAGATGGCACCGTTTGAATCCTTTTATGGTTGGAAGTGTCGATCTTTCACTAATTGGGATGAGGTCGGTAAGAGGAGAATTTTAGGCCCTGAATTGTTATAGATGACTAGCAAGCCTATCTCTTCGATCAGAGAGAGGTGAAGGTTGGTCAGAGTAGACAGAAGAGTTATGCCGATGAGCGGCGTAGTGTGTTTGAGTTCGTAGTGGGAGACCACGTGTTGTTTAAAGTGGCACCCTTGAAAGGTGTTACGATGTAACGACCCGAACCCGTTAAATTCTTTAAATTCAAATGCACAGCGGAAGACTCAATTTTTAAAGAAAAACGGCATGGGTTCGTTTAAAAATCGAATAACCAAAACCTGTTTACAACCCAAATTTTCAGAGAAAGCTATAAATCGGGAATGCGCATTCCAAAAGAGAGTTTAATCATAAAACATTAAAATACTTTATACAAACACCCTTCGCGGGCTCAAAAAGACACAAATATGTAAAAAGTATATGATTTGCAAGCATTTTTACGAATGCTTAACCAAAAGAGTTTTAACATTGTCCTTGCACCATCTCGTCAAATCACGCGGCTCCACCTCCTCTACCACGCTTCTTGCCACGAGGTTACCTGAAAATATTGTGGTGTAGCACCATTAACAAACAATGCTAGTGAGAGTAAAATGAAAGCAAGTAATCCTATGAACAAAATCTCATAACCAAAATCGTGTCCAAAGGCCTAAAATGCTCATTACTACCCATATCCACACTTCCAATTCCATACAATCAATCGATAGTCATATATCCGTATTCATCATTCATTACCATAAGATAGATATAAGGACTTAAAGTAAAGTAACATTCACTACTAAGTCTTACTACACAATTCTAAAGAATATGTAAAGTAACATTAACTATCTTTATTACCAAACACGTTTCATCGTATCGTGCTATTGTATGGATCGAAATCAACATACCACGTACGGTCGTACCATATCTCAAATCATCGGATATCAGGACTTTCACCATTTCGGATATCAGGACTTTCACCATTTCGGATATCAGGACTTTCATCATTTCGGATATCAAGGACTTTCACCATATCGGATATCAAGGACTTTCACCATTTCGGATATCAGGACTTTCACCATTTCGGATATCAGGACTTTCACCATATCGGATATCATTGCCTATGATACGGATTAATCACCATATCGGATATCATTGCACATATCATACGTATGGATCAAAATCAATGATAACAATAATAACGCATCCATACACGCTCAAATCTTTGAATGCCAACCTCACCACAAATCTTTAATAATGATAACAATAATAACGCATCCATACACGCTCAAATCTTTGAATGCCAACCTCACCACAACGTGTATAGTGCTATAAGGTATAATGCATCTATAACGCTCAAATCTTCGAATACCAACCTCACCACAGCGTGTATAGTGCTATAAGGTATAATGCATCTATAACGCTCATTTCGTAGAATGCCCACCTTACCACAGCGTGTATAGTGCTATATCACAAATCATAGTACCATGGTTACATATGGATCAAAATCACATACTACCATGTACTATCCCACTAATCATCTCACCATGATTACATATGGATCAAAATCACATACTATCACGTGCAGAATCAAAGTGCTCAAGGTTCCCACAAATCATTACACCATGATTACATATGGATCAAAATCACATACTACCATGTGTAAATCAATGTGCCCTAGGTCTCCAATAAGTTAGCTAAACTCCAAAGAATTCTACTAAGTTAATTAGAAACCTAACTAACTAGATTACACGAGTTATCACTCAAGTGCATCTTCTAATTACTTTACTTCCAAAACCATCAAAGTAACTTTCCAATCAATCAAAGTAACTTCCAAAACCATCAAAGTAACTTTCCAAAACCATCAAAGTAACTTCCAAAACCATCAAAGTAACTTCCATTCCACTTTCATCTAACATCTCCAAATCACCTTACCATACTTCCAAACCACTCCGATGTTCTCTAATCATCGAACTAACCATAAATCCAAACTTTCCACACACACTTCCGAATCAAAGTCTCCAACCAAAACTTAATCCTAAGAAGTTATCTCCCTCTTAACATCGATAAACAATTACATAATGAAACTAAATTCATAAAACCACTAACTTTCACATTAAACTCACCTTAGCTTGAAGACAAGCTCCGAATAAACCGAGGTTGTAAAATCACGAACAAATCACAATCCTACAAACGAAATAATCCTAAAGAACATTAATTAACCGGAAAACAATCAAACAACATCTAAACACATAAAACCACGAAAATCCCGGATTCTACCCTTATGGAGCTCTCGGCCAAGCTAGGGAAAAAGGGGTTCGGGTTTGATTTTCCGGCTTTTATGCAATTTAGAGGTGTTTTGGGTTGGTTTCGAATACTTTGGAGGTTTGCAAAATCAATGGGTAGCCGAAAATTAGGGTTTTGCATATTAATCCATTTTCGAAAAATTAATTAAAAAGCAAAAACACAAAGAACCTAACATCCTAAACATAGCCCAAAGAGGGAAAATCACAAGGGACGGGTTTCCGGCTCAAACTCGGTTTTAGGGTTTAGAAAAAGTTTCTAAAATTGACCAAAAAGACTTCCCCGAATGAAATATTCAAGCTTTGGTGAACGAATTCGAATATTACAACTCAAAACCTCCATTAAAACACTATTCACATCAAAATTAAGAAACTTTAACATACCTTTAAGCCTCGAGAAAACGAGAGAAAACCTCGATTGTTAGGATGGGTAGAAAGGTCTCGGCGAGAGCTTTCCAACGCATCCGAAATCACGCAAAACGGTCAAGAAACGAAGCCGGGGCGACGATTTCTTTCTCTCCTCTTTTTTTCTCTCTAAGCTACGGGTTTGGGATGAAAAATGAGAAGAAAATTTCATATTTTGTCTAATTTTGGCTTATTTAAAGAGAAGGAGGAATATTGTTTAGATATTTAACAATTTGGAAAATGACGCCTACGTCCCTCTTTTACTTTTGCTTTAAAAACGAAACCCGAAGCTCGTAAATAAACCTAAAGGTGATTAATAATTATTAATTGGTCCATTAATAATTATTAATGTCACCAAAAACAAATTTTAATTATTAAAACGATTAAAAAAAATTTCGGACATAAATAACTATTAAAATTGAAATTTCTAAAATTAAACTAATCTTAAAAGCTTTATTTTTAAAATAAATAAAATAAAGTAAAAATAAATAAAATAAATTTTTTTTTTTTTTTTTACCCCTAAAAGTCACGGGACGTTACATACGAGATTTAGGAAGAAGGGCAAGTTTAGCCCGAGATTCGTTGGCCCTTTTGATATTCTTGATCAAGTTAGGGCAGTAGTTTACTGTTTAGCCTTGCCACTATCTTTGTCTGTCATTCATAACGTTTTCCATTTTTCGATGCTTGGAAAGTACATTGAAGATCCTTCGCATTTGATTGATTTTGAGCAAGTGGCGCTAGTTGCTACCTTGTCTTATGAGGAGACATTTGTTGAGATTTTAGCGAATGAGTAGAAAGTGTTGAGAAATAGAACCATTAACTTGGTTAAGGTTTTGTGGAGGAACCAAGTGTCAGAAGAGGTCACGTGGGAGCGTGAGGAACTGGTGAGGGCTAAGTGCCCTCATTTGTTCACCTAGAGATCGCACTTTTCACAAACGAAAAGTCTTGTATGGAGGGTAGAATGTAACGTCCCATAATTTTAAAGGTAGATTTTTTTAAAGTATTTACTTAATTTATTTTCTAGAGTTTAATAAATTTTATTTAGTTAATTTAGAATTTGAAGTTGTAGTCTTTCACTTGGTAGTCTATTATTTTGAAAGAGTCACTTAGAAACTAGGTGCATTAATTATTATAAATAGGCCAATTAATAATAATTAATCACATTTTAGCTAGATTACTTGTGTTTGGTTAATTAAGGTGGAGAGTTTATGGTTTATGATGCATGGGCTTTATTTGAAAAGAAAAGGGAAAGTGAGGAGACCCTTTAGCAAGAATTATTCAACTCATCTAAAAATTAGGGCTCCTTATCCTTCCCCTCATTTTGAACAAAGAAAAAAAAGTCATCAAAAGTTCTCTCCCAAACCTCTTTGCCACCGCCCCTCCCTCTCCTTCCCAACATCGGGTTTTCTTAGATTTTGTTCTGTTTTCGTCGATTCTTTTTCATTGGAAAGCTCTTGATACAAGGATTATTTCCATCTAAGAGTTGGAGTGTTTCACCAAATTAAAGGGAAGCCCTAAAAGGGGAGGTTTACTAAATTCTTTATGGGTTTTCTACCCAAAACTCACCTGGATAGTCCCTAAATAGCCCAAAAGCCGGAAAACACCCCTTTGTTCTAGCTGTTCGGTTGAAAGTGTTAAATAGGGAACCCAGGCTGTTTTTCATCAATTGCTTATATACGTATCTTTCATTTTTTGTATGGTAAAATAAATGTATTTTAGGCTTAATAAATTGTAAGTGGTGTCAATTTTCTTGCTTGATGCCTGCTTAGAATGTTATTTGCTTACTTTCTAAAAGGTGAGGATAAATAGAATTTACGGTAAATTTAAGAACTAAATGTGTGAACGATTCGTGTGATTCTGGAGACAAGTTTAATTTTGGAAATAAGAGATATTGAGCATGCTTATTAATAATGAATAGGTTTTGGGAGTATAGAATGGTTATTGCCTTAAGTGAAATTTGACTAAGAATTTATTACTTTTAGTTTATTCTAGAAATTATGTTTTTAGTCTTCTCTTGAGTTTTATGAGCTTTTATACTTTATTATTGTTATTAAGGTTGGTTGGATTTGATACTTTAAGAAGTATCATGAAATTACAGTTAATGGAATATATGGAAGATGTGAGTTAAAATAATTATGGGACTTTGTTTTAGTTCTTACATTGAGAATCTGTTAAAGTTATTCAAACTTTGGGACTCTGATTTATTTTCTTTGCATGTTTGTAATCTATGAGTTAATCTGAACTTGGGAATCTTTTATGATTATGGATATCTTGAAACTTCTATTGTGCTTTGTGCAGGATGAAAGTAACTAAGATTATAAGGACCATCGATGCCTTATAATCTTAAGTTGCCTATTGGTTGTTAAGATTATCGTAAAGTATGTTAGATAATGCATCGACTGTGTGTGCTTGTATTATTGAATTGTTCTTGTGTTGTATACATATATGTATCATGCAGAATGCTAAAGACTGCGTGTGCTTTGCATGATAAGGGGGAGTGAATAATGAGATAATGTCTAACTGCGTGAGCGTACATTATTTGGTATTATTTATGAATATTGTAATACATATATGAGAGAAATATAAAGATTGCGTGTGCTTTACATATTTAGGTTAGATTATGAGATAATGTTTAGACGGCGTGTATTTTCATTGCCTATCATTATTCAAATGTTGTTTGAAAGTAAGAAATGTAAATATTGTGTGTACTTTACATGTTTTAGGCGAGATAATAAAATAATGCTAAGACTATATGTACTTACATTATTTGTCATTATTCACATGTTGACTGTATTTGAGGTATTTTGACACTGAGTGTACTTCGCATGTGATTGTTTGCAGTAGGAAATATAATCGTTATGAGATAGCATGAGTTATGAGATCATGAGTTGTTGAAACTAGACTACTTGTATTATTGAAAGTTTATGTCTTATTGGGAGTTGTATTGAATGTTTGAGGTTATGTTTTGGGTAGTCAAGATATAGTAGGGACTTTAGACACAAATTCGAATTCGAATTTAGGATCTAGAGTTACTTTATCTTCCATTTATCTTTACTGGGTTTTCGCTCATCATACTACTTTTAAAGTGCGGGAGGTGGTCGCAGTCGAGGCCGTGGAGCAGGTGTAGCTTGATCTCAAGGGATGGTGATGATAAGATGGACTAGAGAGATTTTATGAGTCCATGGACTATTTATGTTTATTTGCTCTTTTGAACTTGGTCTATTGAGTTCATGAGAGCGTTTATTTATACTTGAACATTTGAAATGATTAAGGGTTTATTCCCACTTATTTACAGGTGTTTATTGATTTAAAGTCTTCCGCTTGAGTCATTTATGTTTTATTTTTTGGAAATAAAGAGTCGTGTCTTTTCACAAACACAGTCTGAGCACATTATTAAACCAGTCCAACCAATTTCTAGTTTATCAACTCTGTCAATGCTCACTCCATGGTTACAAGGGTACATTATGGCATTCAAAAACCAAAGATACTTATGTCTCTGGATTTACAAAATAATGAGGCTCATAATGTTAAATAAGTTCTCTCTAGTCCATAGTGGCTAAAGGCAATGCAAGATGAATACAATGCATTGATGAAAAACAGTACTTGGAATTTGATTTCAGAATAATTGATAGAAAGATTCTAGGTTGTAAATGGGTGTTCAAAATGAAAAGACACTATAATGGATCTATTTCCAGATATAAAGCAAGATTAGTAGCCAAGAGATTTCATCAACAAGCTGGCATTAATTATAGTAAAACCTTCACTCAGGTTGTGAAACCTACAAGTATTCGAGTGCTCCTTACTTTTGCTTTACCAAAAGATTGGGAAATTAGACAGCTAGACATCAATAATGTATTCCTTCATGGATTATTACATGAGGATACTTTGATGGAACAACCAGCTGGCTTTGAATCGCAGCAACCAAATATGGTTTGTAAACATGAAAAGGCAATTTATGGCCTAAAATAGGAACCATAGTCTGGTTTGAGTTGTTTAGCTGTTTGTTGCTGAATAATGGTTTTACAAGCTCAAAAGATTATCTCTCGTTGTTTACAAGATTCACTCCTCATCATTTCAATATATATATATATTAGTATATGTAGATGATATTATAATCAATGGAAGCTTCATATAAGAAATTAATTTATTGATATCTTCTCTTCACATAACTTTTGCATTAAAAGATTTTTGTAAACTTAAGTTTCTTCTTATGAGTGAAAAATATCTTATACAAATGATGGAAGTATGCTATTGCTCAACATAAATACTTCACTGATCTACTTAAGAAAGCTAAAATGTCCGAGGCAAATCCAATTTCAACTTCAATGTTGAGCAATGTTGTGTTATCTAGCAAAGGAAGTGAAGTATTTCGTGATGTAACACTATATAGAAATATTGTTGGCTCCTTGCAATCACAAGACCTGATATTTCCTATTCTATTAATAAATTGTGCCAGTTCACGATCCGAAGTTAAGTGTTTGGCTAGCTGCTAAAAGAGTTCTTAGATATCTCAAAGGAACTCTAGATCAAGGGCACGTTGTCCTCTCAACCAAAAGATCTTAATCTCCAAACTTATGCAGATGCTGATTGGGCTTCAAATCCTGATTGCAGAAAATTCACTTCAAAGTTCTATATTCTTCTTGGAGGTGATCTTGTTTCATGGTCATCAAGGAAACAACATACAATTTCATCGCAAGATACAGGAATGTGGCAAATGCTTCTACTAAACTTCTTTGGCTTCAAGACTTACTAAGAGAATTCAAGATTAATTGTTCTAGAAATCAAGTCTTATGGTTTCATAATCTAGATACTATCCATCTTAGTGTCAATCCTAAACTTGATGCTATAACCACCATGTGGAGCTGCACATTTATTTTGTTCTTGACTTGGTCTTACAAAAGAAACTATCAGTCCAACACTTCCAGCAACAGAACAACTTGCTGACATTACAACAAAGCATTTCTCTACTACATCTTTTATAATCACTAGAAGCTCTAGATCAGAAACTAATTTACCCATATCTTCTCTTCACAGAACTTTGGGATTAAAAGATTTTGGTAAACTTAAGATTCTTCTTATGTAACGTCCCGTTATTTTGTGATAAAAAAAATTTTATTTTATTTTAATTCAAGTAATTAAAGTTTATTTTAGAATAGGTAATTTAGAATTTAGTAGTTTAATTCAAATTAAGTCCTTTTAATTGCTTTATTAGTTTAAATAAGAGTACAGACAACATTTATAGTCCTTTTACATCCCATTTAATCATAAGCATAGTAAAAGCAGCATTTACAAGCCCTTTATATCTCATTTAAGTACAAGTAGAGTACACACAACCTTTACTGTCCTTTATATATATGTATTATAACAAAATATGAATAATACCAATTAATGCAAGCACACGCATTCTATACATTAACTCATTATTCTTTCATGCAATCAAGTGTAATAACAATAAACAGAGCCACAAGTATATTAACATAACAGAGTCCCAATTATAGTAAACATAAACAGATTCTCAAGGTGTAATTTACTTAAACAGAGTCCCAAGTAAGCGTTAAAGTAAATAGAATCTCAAGAACAATAAATAGAGCAAAGTCTCATATCCATCAAACTTCCATAACCTGCAATTCCATAACTCCTCATATTTCCATGCTCAAACATAATCTTATATATATCCCGATCATCAATATATAATACGAAACCTCAAAAAATCTAAGAGAAGATTAAAAGTAGAAATTCTATTATAACCAAGTATCCAACTTTTAACCCAAAATTCACCCAAGGCAAGAACCCAACCATACCCCCAAAGCCTATTGCCATTATATTAAGCATGCTCATATTCTCTTATTTCCAAGTTAAACTCATCTCTCAAATCATACGAATTGTTCATGCATTTGGTTCCTAAATTTACATTAAATTCTATTTATCCTTACCTTTAGCAAAAGTAAACAATAACGTCCCAAAGTGAGCATCAAGTGAATGATTCAACACCACCTACATTTAGTTACATCTAAAATACATTAATTTATCCAAACAAACAGTAAACGATGGGTAAAAAGAGAAAGTTTGAAACATTGCCCATTGAATCCCCACATGTAGCCTCGGTCAAATAGGGTATGAGCGGGGTAGTGTTTTATGACTTTTGAGCGATTTTGTGACGTTCTAGGTTCGTTTTGGGTATTTTATAAGGTAGTTCAATCAATTGGTAATCTTAACTTATCATTTAGACGTGAATTCTCTCACCCAAATTAAAAGAAAAATCAAAATAAATAAGGGAAACCCCTAGGCCCACGATTTTGGAATAATTTCAAGGGTCTTGGTGTTTTGCAAATTCTTGAGTTTAGGGCCAAGCTTTTGATGGAAAAACAACTCATCCACTACTTTGGTTTGAAATCTTACAACTAGAAACAAAAGAGAAGAAAACACATGAGAAAATTATTGAATCTTACCTTTTAGGGCTTCCCTCAAAGTTGAGGGAAAGCTTCAAGGAGTATATGGAAAGAAAATCCACGTCAAGAGCATTCCAACGCAAAAAGAATCACGTGAAACGGAGAAGGATAGGGAAAACTAGTCCCCTTGGAATGGTGTAAGGTCGGCGGCGCAAGGAGAGGGGAGGATAGGCAATTTGTGTTTTTCCTTTCTTTTGTTTTGAATGAAGGAGATGAATATGATACCTAATTTTAGATGAGGAAGAAATTATTTGTAAAAAGACTCTTACATTTTCCTTCTAGTTTAAAAATAAACCCCATGCTATCAAACCTTAATCTCTTAAAATTAATAAAAACACATTTAGATTAAGCTAGAACGTGATTAATTATTATTAATTGGCCTATTAATAATATTTAATACACCTAGTTTCTAAACAACTCCTTTAAAATATAAATTACCAAGTAAAATGACTATAGTATCTACAATCTAAATTAAATTATTTAAACTCTAGAAATTAAAGTAATTAAAAACTTTTAATAAAATATAAAAAAAATCTACCTGTAATATAACGGGGCGTTATAGTCTACCCTCCTTAAAAGACTTTGCGTCCCCAAAAAGTGTGATGTCTAGGTGAATAGATGAGGGCACTTAGCCCTCACTTAATCCTCACGCTCCCACGTGGCTACTTCTGACACTTGGTTACTCCACAAAACCTTAACCAAATAAATCGTTTTATTCTCAACACTTTCTGCTCGGTCGCTAAGATTTCAACTGGCGTTTCCTTATATGATAAATTCCCATCCTTGACCACTGGCTCATAATCAATCACGTGAGACGGACCCACCATGTATTTTTGAAGCATCAAAACATGGAATGCATTATGCACGGTCGACAAGGCAGGAGAAAAAGCTAAACAGTATGCTACCGCTCCAACTCGATCAAGTATCTCAAAAGAGCCAAAGAATCTCGGGCTCAACTTAATCTTTTCCCACAATTCATAAAACCCTTCATGGGTGCAACTTTCAGAAACATGTGGTCTCCCACTGCAAACTCTAGCGGACTATGCTGCTTTTCAACGTAACTTTTATGTCTACTCTGAGCAACCCTCATCCTCTCTCTGATCAAAGCGATATACTCACTAGTCATTTGTAACAACTCGAGGCCCAAAAGTCTCCTCTCACTGAACTCATCCTAATGAGCGAAAGATCAACACTTTCTACCATAAAGTTCCTCAAATGGTGCCATCTCAATAGTAGCCTGGAAACTATTATTATAAACAAACTCCACCGAATACAACTGTGAGAGTCCTAACTGCCACCAAAGTCTAAGACACAAGCTCTCAACATATCTTCTAAGATCTGGTTAATTCTCTCTGATTGACCATCGGTCTAAGGGTGAAAAGTTATGCTAAAGTTCAAAATGGTACCCATGGCAGTATGCAAGCTCTGTTAAATCTTCTAGATAAAGTAAGTGTTCTGATCTGATACAATTCTGACTTGCACACCATGGAATCTAACTATCTCCCTCAAATACAATTGTGCCCAAGTCTCAACTAAGTCAACCTTCTAGGTATAAAGTGTGCTATCTTCATCAATCTATCCACGATCATCCAAACTGTGTTTTTTACCGTCTTCGGTAACCCGCTGATAAAATCCATCGAAATCTCTTTTCACTTTCATTCAAGCTCACTCAACGGGTTAAGATAACCTGGTGGACTCTTCCTCAAAGCCTTGTCTTGCTGACAAACCAAGTATCTAATCACATACTCAACAACCTCATGCTTCATCTGAGGCCACCAATAGTCTTGTCTCAGGTCCCTATACATCTTCATGCTACCTGGATGTACAGAAAAGATAGAACTGTGAGCCTCCTCCAATAGTTCTTTTCTGAAAGTCAATCCTAAAGGCACACAAAGCCTCCTACAATACATTTAGGCACAATCTATGGAAAAGGTGAAGTGATTGGGCATATCAGACTCTACCTCACGAAAACCTGCCACTAGATAATCCTCACCCCTCTATGCATCAATCATCCCCTGTCTCAAAGTAGGTCTCACTGTCAAACTAGCTAGACTCACTGTAACCTCAGATATAAGAAGAGTTATCCTAGCTAGCTCTATATCCCATCTCAGTCTCAAAGGAATAATAGTCTAAGGAGTGCGATGACTTCCTACTAAGTGCATCTGCCACTACGTTAGCCTTGTCAGGATGGTACTAATGTCGGATTCATAATCTTTCACTAGCTCCAATCATCGCCACTATTTCATGTTCAATTCCATCTGAGTGAAGAAATACTTAAGGCTCTTGTAATCAGTGTAAATAAGAATCTTCTCATAGTTCAAGTAATGCCTCCAAATCTGTAATGTATGAACAACCACTGCCAATTACATATCATGAGCCGGATACTTCTTCTCATGCTCTTTCAAATGACGGGAAGCATAGGCTATTACTTTCCTTAGTTGCATCAACACACAACACCCAAACCTTTCTTCGAAGCGTCAGTATAAATAGTCAATCAACTTGATCTATCAGGTAACGCTAAAACAGATGTTGTCACAAGTCTCTTCTTGATCTTCTCAAAGCCCTTCTCACACTCTTTATACCATACAAACTCAACTCCCTTCATGGTCAAATGTGTCAAAGCTAACGTAATCTTAGAGAAATCCTTCACAAATCACTTGTAACAACCCGCTAGCCCTAAAAAACAGTGAATCTTTTATACACTAGCCAGTCTATGCCAACCACTAACTGTCTCAACCTTAGAAGGATCAACTGATACCCCTCTACTGGACACCACATGGCCTAAGAATGCCACCTCCTTCAGCCAAAACTCACACTTTGAAAACGTGGCAAACAGCTTCTGATCACGTAGAACAGACAATACCTTCTACAAATACATAGCATGTAACTGCTCGGCCTTGGAATAGATCAGAATATCATAAAGAAACAAAATTACAAAAAAATATATGAATCTTCTTATAACAGTATGCACGAGATCCATAAAAGCTGCAGGCGTATTAGTCAGACCAAAGGATATGACTACAAACTCATAATGCCCATAATGAATCCTGAAAGCGGTCTTAGGGATATCCTCATCCCGAATCCTAAACTGATAATAACCGGATCTCATATCTATCTTTGAAAATATAGTGGATCTTCTCAACTGGTCAAACAAGTCTTCAATCCTACGCAATGGATACTTGTTCTTCACAGTAACTCAGGTTCAATTCTTGGTAATCAATGCACAATCTCACCGAACCATCTTGCTTCTTAACAAATAATACTGGTGATCCCCATGGGGACACACTAGGGTATATAAACCCTAAGTCTATAAGCTCTTATAACTCGTTCTTGAGCTATTTCAAGTAGGTAGGTGCCATTTTGTATGGTACCAACAGCGGAGTCATTCCAGAAATAACCTCAATTTGAAAATCCAACTCTCTCACAAGCAATAACCCAAGGAACGCATTCAGGAAAAAACATCAGTAAAATATCTCACAACATGTACTAAGCTTAGGTTAGTCTCAGGTACAGAAGTGTCTGCTAAACTAGCTAGATAACCCCACGAGACGTCACTCAAAAGCGTTCTAGCATATATCATATGAATGGATGATTTACTAAACTAGCGGAATTTGATTTAGTAAACAAATTAACATTTAATTATAGATCTATTAATATCATGCAATTTGTGGAAAAACATGTAGATTCATGCTTTAAATTTCGAAAATTAAAATCAAAACTTACATTGAGTAATAAATGGAGAATCGGTTGGAGGTTTCTTTACAGCATCAAATCCTCAACAACACCGGATCTTCTATGCTATATCCCGATCGATCAAACGAAACCCGATTGTGGGATCGAACTTTAGAAGAAATTGGGAAGAAGAAAAATATTTTCTTCCCAATTTTGAATAGGGAAAATCGGCACTCAAGGGGGGAGAGGAGGAAGAGAGAAATTTCTAAGGAATTTAATTGTGTGATTTATGAATGACCCAACCCTCCTATTTATAGAAAAATAGGAATCCTAATCACATTAGGATTAATCTATAGAGATAAATACAAAAAGAATAAAGATTATCTCTTTCCTTTATCTTGCAATTTCGAAAATGCCATAGATAAATAGGAGATTATTTTATTTTCTTTATTTTTATTTATCTTGGGTAAATAAATCTATGTAATTATTTTAGGATATAATTCAAACAATTATCTCTCCAAAATAATCATGTATAGCCGATTTTAGCATTAATAATTAATAAATAATTCTAATTTAT
The DNA here is from genome assembly GCA_028015215.1 of Gynostemma pentaphyllum. Taxonomy (NCBI): domain Eukaryota; kingdom Viridiplantae; phylum Streptophyta; class Magnoliopsida; order Cucurbitales; family Cucurbitaceae; genus Gynostemma; species Gynostemma pentaphyllum. The sequence continues at coordinate 24,197,572 of CM051348.1, forward strand.
TTAATTAATTATTTTGGGCTAATTTCAATTGGGTTCATTAATCCAATTGGGCTAGAAATTCTCTCTTAAATTAATAAGTCCAACTTAATTTATTTATTAATTACCATTTAAATAAAATATTTTATTTAAACAATTAATATTTTCTCCCGACTAAATATTATCAAATTTATATTTAATTATTAATTTCCATTTAAATAATTTTCATTATTTAAATAATTAATAATAAATATTATAATTATTAATTTCCATTAAATAAACTCATTATTTAATTAATAATTTTATTGACAATATTTTATTATTAATTAATTAATTTTAATTATTAATTTCCGTTCAAATAAAATTAATTATTTAAACAATTAATAATTGTTAATTAATTTCAAATTATTAATTACCATTTAAATATACTCAATATTTAAATAATTAATAGTATCTAATTAATAATATTTCATTATTAATTTCCTGTTTAAATAAACTCATTATTTAAACAATTAATAATGTTTATATTAATTACCGTTTAAATATACTCAATATTTAAACAATTAATATTGCCTATTTTAAGTAATTCACTTTACTTAAAATTTCCATTTCTTCTACTTGATTTCGCGACTACGATATTTGGGCTAGCACAGGGACCCGATGGACCTATAGATCATGGGCTTAATAATTAGTCAATTAATTGATTAACTCATAATCAGTTAATTACTTATTATTTAACTATGAATGATTCCACTATAGATTCATAGCTGAACTCCCCTCACTATAGATGAGTTATGTCCATTTAGTTTATCTTTATTTATATCTGTGATATAATCCTTCACGTGGAACCCTCATAATTACAGGCGGATAAATTTACCGTTTTGCCCCTGTAATTACCGCTTTATCCTTGTGTTCCCGCTGATTCTCCAATGAACATTATCTTTAGTCGAACTAGAGATAATATACTTCTGTGATCAATAGAAGTCGTGGCGCCACTTGTTCATGTCTCGAATCAGTACATCAAGGGAGTTTTCTAAAGTTCCTAAAATATTTAGGTATCGCACTGATACCGTTAATTTATAGGAAAGTTATGAATTCCATCTTGTGAAAATGAGTTCCCAGCTACTTATCTAGTCATGTTCCCAAAACAGAGTGTATTGAGCGTTCTTACAAGATCGCTCTCAACCATGTGAATCAAAGAACATAACTCCATAAATAGGAGTTCGCATTTCACTCAGGATTGAGATCTATCACGGTTGATAAACTTAGTTTGATATTCGATCATTTCTTGTAAACGGTACTAATGAGAAATTTGATCGAACATCGTGGTCCTGTCTTATACAATCAACATTGCATATGATACTTCCATTTCATGTCTCCCACATGAATGATCAGGATTAGATCATTTGTCTATAAACAAAATGCGAAGCTATCAATAGTGTTACCAGGATAAGGTTCCCAAACGTTATCCATTTACTGTAGACACTTTTAAGTTACTCATCTGGACTTTAATCCTCTCGTATGACTCACATACTAAGTCATGATTTCATAAGAGTAACTTAGGGTTTACTATTTGAATGTTTGATATTTATATATTTCCATATATTCCTAATATCATTAATTGAATCAATCTAGATAATATAAAGAACTTATGTTTATTTATTTAATTTATTCTTAATAAATTATTATTATTAGATAATTACAAGTTCTAGGACACCATTCCTAACATCATAGAGATCACAACAGGTGCTACTCGACTACTAAGCCCTCAAAAATGAAAACTAGTCCCACATGGACCCATAAAATCAACTACTCTCTCGGTACAACCAATAGTGGCGTGATTGGCTGATAGCCAATCCATGCCATGAATCACATCATACTCAGTATCCTCTCTAGTAGTGGCAAATACACGGGCCTACTACTGTGCGGTTGAGGGAGGTGCCTGTTGTGGTCGCTGAGCAACTCGTCGAGGCCTATACAGTTGGACTGGTCTAGTCTGCCCTTTCCTCGGTCTTAACCCTTGCCTCTTACCTGAGCGGCGTAGTGAACCAACGATGTCTAAGGTCTCTACTAACTGCCCATAGCCCAAATACCATGCTTTGGTTGCTGAGCATGATGTGTTGTACAGAGTGTGACACGGTGTCCAACCTGACCGCAAGTATAACATCTCACGATGCAAGCTCCTGAATGATAGTTGGTTCAACTGCGGTAAAAAGGGTGAGCCTATTCCTGAGCCCGCTACAATTTATACAAGGCTTGTGCTTGGGCCTACTGCTATGATGGAGTCCCTTGGACTCTTTATTTTCAAAATAAGCTATAAATGACGCAAGCAAAAAACTTTAAATAGTAAAACTTGAAAATCAAAGTAACACCCTCCATCATTTCAAAAGATGGGAATAAATCCATAATCATTTCTAACAGGTTAGATGCACATCCCTTTTCATCAAGTATAAATTCAAATATCCAAAAGTTCAACAAATCATAAATCGAAGTAGAAAGATTCAAGCATAAATGAAATGCTCCCATGAGCTCAACAAACAAATTTTTTGTAAACAAAGAAAAAAAAGTCCATGGACTTAAAAAAAAGCTCTAGTTCATCTCCATCATCATCATCCTTTAAGATCAAGTACACCAGCTCCACGACCATGACCGCAACCCCATCTCATACCTGAAAAGTAGTATCATGAGCAAAAACACCCAGTGAAGATAAATAAAAAAAAATAAAGTAACTTTAGATCCCAAATCTAAATCCGGATTTGTGTCCAATGAACCCACTAACTCTTGACTACCCAAATCATACTTCAAAATAGAATAACATAGCAACTCTCAAGTTACATGATATCTAAAGAAAAGGTAGTCAAGTCTCCCAAGTTCATAATTTCCATAATCAAATTCAATATTTGGAAATCATTACAACTCCCAAGTTTAAAAAACAAGTACATGCTAAGTTCACACCGTCTCAACATTACTTAGTTGAGCTGAATAGGTGAATAATGACAAGTAAAGTACACACAGCCTTTACAGTCCTCTTATATCTCATTCAATGACAAGCAAAGTACACGCAGCCTTTATAGTCCTTTTATATCCCATTCAAAGACAAAAAAGTACATGCAGCCTTTCCAGTCCTTTAATATCTCATTCAATGAAAAGTAAAATACACGCAGCCTTTACAGTTCGTTTATATCTCATTCAATTACAAGCAAAGTACACACGGCCTTTATATTCGTTTTATATATATATATATATATATATATATATATATATATATATATATATATGTATGTATTATAGCAAAATATGAATAATACCAATTAATGCAAGCACACGTTGTCTATGCATTAACACATTATTCTTTCATGCAATCAAGTGTAATAACAATAAACAGAGCCACAAGTATATTAACGTAACAGAGTCCCATTTACAGTAAACATAAACATATTCTCAAGGTATAATAAACTTAAACAGAGTACCAAGCGTTGAAGAAAATAAATTCTCATGAATAAGAAATAGAGCAAGGTCATCTCATGACTTTCATTATTTCTATCAAACTTCCATAACCTGCAATTCCATAACTCTTCATATTTCCATGCTCAAACATAATCTTATATATATATATATATATATATCCCAATAATCAATATCTAATACAAAATCTCCAAAAACCCAAGAGAAAATTGAAAGTAGAAATTCTATTAGAAGCAAGTATCTAACTTTTAACTCAAAATTTAACCAAGGCAAGAACCCAACCCCTAAAGCCTATTGCCATTATATTAACCATGTTCATATTCTCTTATTTCCAAGTTAAACTCATCTCCCAAATCATATGAATCGTTCATGCATTTGGTTCCTAAATCTACCGTAAATTCTATTTATCCTCACCTTTAGCAAAAGTAAACAAATAACGTCCCAAAGTAAGCGTTAAGCAAGAGATTCAACACCACCTACATTTAATTATGTCTAATATATTAATTTAACCAAAACAATAACAAACTATGGGCAAAAAGAGGAAGTACGAAAAATAGCCCGGTGAATCCCGACATGTACCCTTAACCGAACAGGGTATGATCAGGGGGTGTTTCCGGCTTTTGAGCGATTTTGTGACTCTTCGAGTGCGTTTTGAGTAGTTTCTAAGGTAGTTTAATCAATGTGTATTTTTAATTTAGCATTTAGACATTAATTATCTCACCCAAATTCAAAGAAAAATTAAAATAAATAAGCAAAAATTCACCCCTAGGCCCACGGTTTTGGAAGGATTTCAAGGGTCTTGGTGTTTTGCAGTTTCTTGAGTTTATGGCAAAGCTTTTGGGGGGGGGGGACATCCATCCACTACTTTGGTTTGAAATCTTACAACTAGAAACAAAAAGGGAAGAAAACCCATGAGAAAATTGTTGAATCTTACCCTTTAGGACTTAATTCAATGTTGGGGGAAAGCTTCAAGGAGTAGATGGAAAGAAAACCCATGTCGAGAGCATTCCAACGCAAAAAGAATCACGTGAAACAGATAAGGAATGAGGAAAACTCATCCCTTGAAATGGGGTAGGGGCGGCGGCGCAAGGAGAGGGGAGTAGAGGAGGTTTGTATTTTTCCTTTCTTTTGTTTGGAATTAAGGAGATAAATATGATAACTAATTTTAGATGAGGAAGAAATTGTTTGTAAAAAGTTCGTCTCTTTTCCCTTCTCCTTTTAAAATAAACCCATGCTATTAAAACTTATGCTCTCATCTTAAAATAAACCAAACACATTTAGATTAAACTAGAAGGTGATTCATTATTATTAATTGGCGTATTAATAATATTTAATACACCTAGCTAGTTTCAAAATAACACCTTTAAAATATAAATTACCAAGTAAAAGGACTATGGTATCTACATTCTAAATTAACTAAATTAAATTATTGAAACTCTAGAAATTAAATTAATTAGATACTTTAAATAAATAAATAAATAATTTACTAGTAAAATAACGGGGTGTTATAGGCTAGCTGGTAAAGGAGTTCTTACATATATCAAAGGAACTCTAGGCCAATGGTTGTTGTTCTCTAAACCAAAAGATCTTAATCTCCAAGCTTATGCGGTCGCTGATTCAGCTTTGGATCTTGATGACAGAATATTCACTTTAGGTTTCTAATTCTTCTTGGAGGTAATCTTGTTTTCTGGTCCTCAAGGAAACAACATACAATTTCAAGTCTAGCACTGACATGGTAAATGCTTTTGTTGAACTTCTCTGGCTTCAGTGCTTACTAAGAGAATTCAAGATTAATTATTCAAGAAATCAAGTATTGATCTTGAAAAGCTGAGAAGTTGGTGTTTTAGTGTGAATAAATCCATCTTTGGTTAAGGAAGGGGATGATCATGGGTGTATAAGAGGAAGGACACATCTCCATTCATATGAAGCCTTTTGGATTAAACCAAAAGAAAAACCATGTGAGCCTAGGCCTAAAGTGGACAATATCATACCAATTGAAGTTGTGGAGGCCCCTTGTCCCTTAACAAGTAGTATCAGAGTCATGCCCCGATCCTAACCATGTAGGTGGAATCCTCGGGTGCCGAACAAAGTGAGGAGCAACCAAAAGCAAAGTCATGCGGGCCTAGGACCAAAGTGGACAATATCATGATACCAATGTGAAGTTGTGGAGGCCCGTTGTTCTTCAACAGTTGACATGAAATAAAAAGAGAAGTCAAGGGTGGATTGCCAAGAGGCGATAACTTGCTATCGGTGATGTTAAATGAGAACTAAAAGCTAAGGTTATCATAGGCACTTTCAATAAAATTGAGAGAACACAATGTTTCTCCCCTCCAAGCCACTTTAAGAGTAGTGGTAGGTGGTAGATGGTAGATAGATATAGATAGCAGACAGATAGATAGATAGATTTGTAAATGCCCCTAAATATAAACTATAAGAGAAACTACTAAACCCATGAAAATACTTTTTCACCCTCAATAAAAAGATGAAAGGAAACGAGATAAAAAGGAAGTCCACACTTATTTAACCTTACCATTAATTTACATAATGTAAACACATACATACGAACACAACATGTGTGTGGAAGTAAAAGCAAGTTCTGAATACACGTACAGCTACCTCTTGTCCTCAATGTTTAGGGCACTGGATTATTATCAAGCTCTTCCACTTCCATCACTTTGAACTACCCATTTCCAAGCCATTTCTTGTTTGTATGGCTGCAACCATGACCGGATAGAACCGTCGTCGTTGCTGCTGTGGCACGTACCATCACTAACAGCAGCAGTTCTAGAGTATAAAAGCAGTGAAATATCTTGTGTTATGACTGGAGAATTAACATTGGTTACATTAAAATGTTTACCATCATAGATTATAATTTGAACGGGAGTTAAAAAATTTCGTTGATTGGTAAGTGCAAACTAAATTTGTTTTAAGAGGGCAGACCATTGGTTTTGTAAGCTAAGAAATTTAGGATCTGGATTGAAATAAGAATATCTCGCTGGGAAATCGTTTGCTCAATATATTTAAATCTTACAGCTTCTGAAACCATTTGAAAGATAATTAAAAACGCGGAAGGAAGGGGTTGTGATCTTGAGTTGAAAACCAAGTTTCCAATTGCAGTACTCAACGCAGGAAATCCAAGACCAAGATTCTCTCTTCTTACCATTGCGTATCTCTCAAGACTATCATAATTACTATTATAGAAAAGATATTTCTTGGAAGTTCCATTAAATAGTAGTTGCCAATGTTAGGGGAATGATAGGTTTCGAGGACTAAAATTCACACAAAAACGATAAAGCGGAATAATAAAAGTAAATAAAAGGGAACAAATACGACACCAAAATTTATACTGGTTCATCCCAATGTTGGGCTACGTCCAGTTGGTACCGCTGCAAATTTCATTATGATGAATCAAGAGTTACAATGAAAAATATTCAATACACTCAATCGTGTATTTTACGCTCAAAAGCCCTCAATAAAGTAAAACCTTTCTTTAAAATATTTCTCACACTCTTAAGCCCCTCACTGACCCTCAAATACCCTGACGAAACAAGAAGAATTGTCATCACTTTGACCTCTCAGCAAATTGATCTCTCTCACGAATTGAAGACCATCACTTCACATATATATTTTTTTGCCAAGACTTGAAGCCCACGGAAAACCCACCGCCTCCAAAATGTGATGCACAAGGGAATGACACCAAGTTATAACTCTCACTGCCACACCAAATGTACTCTGCCAAATAGAAATTGATTAACGTGGGTAATGGGCTTTGGACATGTTTGGGCTTCACAACACAACAATCTCCCACTTGAAGACCAAACAAACACCATGTCTTCACTGCAAGCGGTAGCGACTCCTCTCTACTAGTTCTTGAGAAGTCCAACTGAAGTTGCACTGTAACGTCCCATTACTTTTGAGGTAAAAAAAATTATTATTTATTTTATTTTAATTAAATTATTTAAAGTTAATTTTAGAATTAGTAATATAGAATTTAGTAGTTTATTTCGTTTTAAAACTTTTTAATCGTTTTATTAGCTTAAATTGGTTATGGTCGTATTAATAATTATTAACGGGCCAATTAATAATTATTAAGCACCATTTGGCTAGTTTAAGAACTTCGGGTTTCGATTTATAAGTTAAAAGTCATAAAAGGGACGTAACCGTAATTTTCGGAAATCTTAAAATATCTTTTTACTATTCACTCCTTCTTCTTCTTTAAAAAGTCAACAAAAGTCAAAAAACACAAATTTTTCTTCTCCTCCTCCTCTCATGGCCGTGGGCCTCCTTCCATGAAGAAAATCTTTGGGTTTTCTTCGTTCCTCGGCGGATCGTCGTGTTTTCGGTTGCGTTGGATTGCTCGGGACGAGGGCTATCTATCCAACCTAGCCTCGTAGTGTTTCTCGTTCTCTAAGGGAAGTCCTAAAAAGTAAGTTTTCAAAACTTTTGATATGGATTTGTTTGTTTTTGTCTATAAATGAGTTTTGAAGTTGAAATCATGAATTTCTATCAAGGAATTTGACGATTTTGAGCTCCGATTTTTGAAAAACACTATTCACCTGAAAACACTATTCACCCAAAAATCATACTTTTTCTCATATTAGATATGAGTCGTAATATGTTGATTGATTGATGAATTGTAGGTGCGATTGCTCGTTTGTTTGTTCGTGGGAACTTGGTTGTCACGCGAGCATTCGAGGTGAGAATATATAGATTTTAAAGTAAACTTAGAAATTGAATAAGTTGAACGATTTGTAGAATCGGAAGTTGAGATCAAGGTTTAAATCGAAAGGATTAAAGTAAGTCAGCTAACAGGCTTAGGCTTGAGAGTTAGTTCTAATTGAGTGAGAGAACTCATGGATTTCTCGAGGGAAACATTTAACTCTTGGAAGTTCTAAGTTTAGATTCATTCCAGAGGTTAAGAATGATTATCGGAAGTTGAAGGTTTCAAGTATAATGGGTGAATAAGGAAATTGATTATGGAACTTCGGATATTAACTGAAAGCAATAGAATCATTTTGAATTGAAGACTTTATGATAAAGTTAGTAATTCAAGTTTATCTAAAGGTCGTTTGGCTTGATCTATTTATTGTTTTCTTATTAGAAGTTCCTAATTCTTATTTTATGCATAAGAGTATTACGTGATCCATTTACCTTTATGTCCTTTCAATTACTTTGAATGTTTATATCTATTTACTTGCACTTGAAAGCATATTCATATCATATCATATCATATCATATTGCATAATCGAAATTAGGAGGAATAATGAGATATGCTAAAGGATTGCTGGACTTTGCATTGTCTGGTATTATTTATTTTATGTTTACGTATATGTACGTGAGGAATGCTAAAGGACTGCGAGATTTTGCATGATCGGAGGAGATGGATAATGAGATAATGATGGAACTATGCAAGTTCACATTATCTGGTATTATCCATAATTACTATGATACATATACGAGGATACAGTGTATTGTTAGCCTGCGGGAGCTTCATTACCTGTATTCGGTGAGTGAGTTAATGAGGTGGATGAAATAGCCTGCGGGAGCCTCATCACCTGTCATTAATCACTAGAGGTGGAAAGTTAATATTGAAAAGATTTCGTATATTCTATTTGAAAAGCGAGATAATGAAGTATAGTTAGCCTGCGGGAGCTTTCATACTGTCATTAGAAGCATGTGATGGTTATATTGATGAAAAGGTTGTGTGTCCTTTACACTTATTGAGCTAGATAATGAAGTATTGTAAGCCTGCGGGAGCTTCAATACTGTCATAATAAGCATTATTTTGGAAAGCGAGATAATGAAGTATAGTTAGCCTGCGGGAGCTTTCATACTGTCGTTATGAGCATTTTGATAGTTATGTTGATGTAAATGCTGTGTATACTTTCACATTTGTTGAGCGAGTTAATGAGTTATCTTGTTTGAATAGGTTAAGACCGAGTGAGCTTAGCATTATTTATTAAAGAAAAAGGAAAGTAAACTTTCGAGAGCCTAAGTTGCTATAGAGAAAAGAATTGAAACATTATGTATATCATACATTTTAATAGAGAAAAAGAATAAAATATGATGTATAGCCGAGTGCTATAGGAAAGAGAAATGAGATTGAATTGTATAATGAGAGAATACAAGGGTGTATTGAACCTTGTATAATTATCATGATATATATGTAAGAGAACTAGATTCTCAATAAATTGGAAGATCTTGAAATTGGAGATTAAAACTTGATGTAAACCTTATGTATAGTATAAGGTATTAAAGAGAATGAGATACAAATGTTGTGTGTTATGAAACACATCCTCCTAAATTCTTGGAAGTTAGTTCCTCAATTATATGGGAGAATTGGTAAGTAAAAGTGAAATACTTGATACAAACCCTTCTTGGTGGTTGAAAGGTAAGGGTATGTGAGTTTTACTTGGACACAAATCCGGATGCGGGTTTGGAGTCTAATGTTACTTTACTTTCTATTTATTTTCACTGGGCTTGCTTTTAGCTCATGATATTACAAACATTTTCAGGTAATGCTAGGGGTCGTGGGAGAGGAGCTGGTGCAGTCTGATCTAGTTGATGATGATGGGGGGATGGACTAGAGATACTTTTAAAGTCCATGGACACATTTATTTCATGTTTTATCTTTTGAGTTGTATATTTGTATATAAACTCATAAGAGCTTTTGTTTTAACTTTTATCACCTTGAACTCCTTTAATCTTTATACAGGAATTGCATTTCTTGTCGTTTAAATTTTCTGATTGTGAAAAGTGTAAATAGGTTGTGGATAGTCCAAGCTTTAAACATATCCACGCCAAATTTTTTATTAAATATTAAGTCTTTCGCTGCAATTTGATTTTAAATGATTTAAAAGGAGTCGGGTCATTACATGCACACAACTTCAGTTTGTCTGTTGGAACTGTCTTGGTAAACATATCTGCCGAATTCTGACTATCAGGAATCTTTTCTAGTACCAACACATCATCTGCCAACACCGATCTGATAAAGTGATATCTCACTTGTATGTGCTTTGTTCTGGCATGAAAGACAGGATTCTTTGCTAGATGAATAGCACTCTGATTGTCACAATGCAATGTCCTCTTTCCATGTTTCTGGCCAAGTTCCTCTAAGAATGACTGAAGCCATATCATCTCTTTACTGGCTTCTGCAACTGCAACATACTCACCCTTTGTTCATTGAAAGGGCCACTACCTTCTACAACTTAAAGACCCAACTAATAGCCGTACCACCCAAAGTATACACATATCCAGTAATACTTTTCCTGCCATCAATATCACCTACCATATTTGCATTCACATAACCATGCAATTTAAAATCTGACCTTTTAAAATACAAAGCATAATCAGTTGTTCCCCTCAGATATCTTAATATTCACTTGATAGCTTCCTAATGATGCTTCCCTGGATTACTCATATATCTGCTCACAACTCCCACTGCACGTGCAATGTCAGGTCTGGTGCAAACCATGGCATACATAAGACTACCTATAGCTTAAGCATAAGGCACTTTATCCATCTGATCTCTTTCCTGCTCAGAAGTGGGTGAGTACTCTTTAGATAATTTAAAATGAGAAGATAAAGGAATACTCACTGGTTTTGCATTCTCCATGTGAAACCTGCTTAAAACCTTTTTCACATATTCTTCCTGTGATAAAGTCAATATACCATCAGATATCTTTAATCCTCATCCCGAGGATCTGTTTAGCAGCACTTAAATCCTTCATAGTAAACTCTTTTGATAAATCACATTTGAGTTGATCAATCTCCTGTTTGCTAGCCCCTGCAATCAACATACAAAAGCAGTATAATATAAGAATTAACCTTATGTCTGATGTAGCAACAATGATCTTCCTGACAGCCCTAGAAACCGTTGCTACTCATAAACTGTCTAACTTCATGTACCACTGTCTAGGAGCTTGTTTGAGACCATACAAGCTCTTCTGAAGTTTGCATACCATTTTCTCCTCATCCTGTACTATAAATCCCTGTGGTTGAACCATGTAAACTTCTTCCTCTAAATCACCATAGAGCAAAGCCGTTTTCACATCTAACTGTTCCAAGAAAATATTCTCTTCTGCCACTATCAATAATACAGTCCTAATAATAGTCAATTAACAACAGGAGAAAGTATTTCATTAAAGTCAATACATTCTTTTTTTTAAAGCCTTTGACTACAAGGCTTGCTTTATATTGTTAGCTGCCATCGGGTTCTTGCTTTATTCTGTAAACCCATTTATTATGCAAAGCTTTCTTAACCCTGGGTAACTCAGCAAGCTGCCACATCTGATTCGTCATCAATGAATACATCTCATCCTTCATGGCAAGCTCCCACTTGATAGAGTCTTCCATGTGAATCGCCTCATCATAACACTCAGACTCACCTCTGTCAGTCAATAAAACATAGTGAAGTGAGGGAGAATACCACTGTGGTGGTTTAATAGTCCTGCTAGATCTCCTAACAGCTGTAAGGGGAGTTATTGAAACTTATTCTGTCTCAATAACTTCTGTTTCTGGAGCAATACTGTTTTGAACTTCAACCTCTGCAGTTTATGTCTCAATCTCAGGAAGATACTCTAACTGAATAACCTTAGTATACTTTCCATCTTTCTCTGATCCCCCTGCCTCAATGTCTGCCCTGTTCTTGTAAAGAACCTATTCATTGAAGATCACATCTTTACTTCTGATGATTTTCCTGTTCTGGTCATCCCAGAACCTATAACCAATCTCAGCACCGCCATATCTAATAAAATAACATTTAGTGGATTTTGCATCTAACTTGCTTCTATCAGCAACATTAACATTTACATAAGACACACAGTGAAAAACCTTTAGATGGGATAGGTTTACCTGCTTATCGCTCCAGACTTCCTCAGGCAATTTGAAGTTTAGTGGTGTAGAAGGACTCTTATTGATCAGATAGATCGTTGTACTGACTGCCTATACCCAAAACATCCAAGAGAACTCAGAGTGTAATCTCATACTGTGACGACCCGTCACTTTTAAATAAATTAAATTAAATTAAATTAAATCAAATCAGAGAAAAACAGCGGAAGTCTTTTATTTTAAGAAAAATTGGCGTGGTTATGTTTAAAAGTTGGCTAGCTAAAACCTGTTTACATCCTAATTTTTCAAATATAATAAATTCACATGGACTTTAAGTCCCAATTCAGGAGTTTAAAGAATAAACTTTTTATAAAATATAACATCTCGATTCTCTATATCATCAATCATAATCATGATTGCATAAGGACATCCCGTAGGATTCCACAATTTCTTTTATGCATGAGGAAGTAATGTGTACGTCCGCAACTTACGATTCAACTCCGCATAAGGAAGTAATGTGTGCGTCGCAACTTACAATTCAACTTCTATGCATGAGAAGTAATGTGTACGTCCGCAACTTACGATTCAACTCCGCATAAGGAAGTAATGTGTGCGTCGCAACTTACAATTCAACTTCTATGCATGAGAAGTAATGTGTACGTCCGCAACTTACGATTCAACTCCGCATAAGGAAGTAATGTGTGCTTCGCAACTTACGATTCAACTTCTTTTCAATGATGCGAGATGGTATGCATATGTTTACATATGCTTGCAAAAGTAAATAAAGTAAATGTAAATGATAAAGCAACCGAAACATACATAAAGTAAAGGAGCAAAAGTAAAGACATAAAGTAAAGGACATAAGTAAAATAGATAGCAATCTCGGATGAACGATATGTCGATCGAATTTCGGTATCAATAATAAAAGTAAAGATCATAACATAACGATTAACCTAAACCTTCAAGGATTCTAAACTTCCAATAATCCGAAGTTCTATCAATCGTTCTTTAAAATCTTAGATCCTTTAACTTCCAATGATCCGTCTTAAACTCCGAAACTAATCTAACTTAGAATCTTCTAAGATTCGAGGCTTTCATCGAGAAATCCTAAGTTTCTCGCTTAAAGGATTAACTTCAAATCCTAAGGCACTATCTCACTCCTTCTAATCTTAGATTGGATTCTAATCTTAGTTTCCGATTCTACAAATCATCGCACTTATTCGCTTTCTATAGTTACTTTGAATTCTAACTATTCTCACCTTTAATAAAAGATGACTTTGCTCCTAAGTCCGAAGGAGCTATTAAGCAAGCGGTTCAAAAACACCTACAATGAATTATATCATACAATCAATAAATTACCAACTAACGATTAAACAACCATTAAACAAACAAAAAGACGAAAGTCCATCAAACCTCCCCCTTGGAGGCTCTCGGCCCTCCCAATAAAAAGGGGTCTCGGGTTTGGTTTTTTGGCTTTTGGCAATTTAAATACGTTTTGAGTTGGTTTTAATCAAATTCGATAATCCCGATTTCAATGGGTATCGATAATTAGGGTTTTTGAACATTAATCCCTTTCCCGAAATGAATTTAAATATGCATTTATTCAAGAATCTATAAACCAAAATCAAACCCAAAAGGGTAAATTTCAAACGGGAAGGGTTTTGACTGAAACTCGGTTTTAGGGTTATGGGATAGTTTCCAAAAACACGTAAAACTACTCCCGAGTTTACAAACATCGAGTTCTACAACACGAAATCGAAGGAAATCAAAGAAAACTCCATTAAAACACTATTTGGAGCTTAGGGTTTCAAGAGAAACTTACCGAGAACTCCGTATAACACGAGTGGCAAGTACGAAGGCTAGGTGGAAAAGGATCGTAGGACCGATACCTTTCCAAAGGAACGAGAATCAAGTCGATCGGGCAAGAAACGAACGAAATCGAATTTTTCTTTCTTCCTCTTTGATGCTCACGGGTGGGGAGGGAAAATTGGATGAGTTTTGGTCAATTTTTGAAGTCAATGGTATTTTAAAGAAGATGACCAAATAGTGATTTTAGATATTTTGTAATTTTGGAAATTACGATTTTGCCCTTTAGAACTTTTGACTTAAAAACGAATCCCGAACATCTCAAACTATCCCAATGGTGATTAATAATTATTAATTGGCCCGTTAATAATTATTAATACCATTAAAACGTATTTAATTAAATAAAGCCATTAAAATGACTTAAAATGAAATAAACTACTAAATTCTAATTTACCAATAAATAAATAAACTTTAATTACTTAAATTAAAATAAAATAAATAAAAGTTTTTTTTATCACAAAAATAACGGGACGCTACACATACTTCTGGCACATTTACACAACGTTCTGTTCATCCTTTTTGCCACGTCATTCTGCTGTGGTGTCCCTGGAAGAGTCTTGACCATCACAATACCATTTTGTGCACAATCCTGTTTGAACTCCCTACTAGTGTATTCTCCACAAATATCTGACCTCAAGCTCTTCACTTTTAAACATATCTCATTCTCAACCATAACTCTCCAAGTTTTGAAAGTATCAAACACATTAGATTTATGTTTGAGAAAATAGACCCATACCTTTCTGCTTGAGTCGTCTATGAAAGTCACGTAGTAGTTAGAACATCTTAGAGAAGTGACTAGAGTGGGCCCCGATACATCAGTATGAATCAATTCTAGCTTGATTTTCTTTTTCTCTACTCTCATTCGTGAAAATCTAACCTTTTTCTGCTTCCCAAAAATACAACCCTCACAAAACTTATGCTCAATTGATTTGAGCCCTTCTAACTTCCCTGAAGAGTGAAGAATTTTCATATTCTTCTCACTCATATATCCCAACCTATTATGTCACAATTCAGTTATGTCTGTAGAATCTATCACTGCAATCAGATCTCTACTACTGGAGCTGTTATATAAACTCCCTTCCATTCTTCCTCGAGCAAATATCATGGCACCTTTAGTAACTTTCCAAGATTTATTACTGAAGGATATTGTATATCCTGCATTATCTAATTAGCCAACTGAAATCAAATTCTTTGTTAGTTTTGGTACGTGACTTACCTTTAAAATCTTCCAAACTGAGTCGTTCGCTGTCTTTAAACTGATACCACTGATACCAACAATATCTAAAGGTACTTCATTAGCGAGGTACACCTTGCCATGATTTCCTGCGACATAATTTTCCAGAATATCCTTTCATGCAGTAGTGTGGAAAGATGCACCTAGATCAAAAACCCAAGAATCATGATAATCAACAACTGAGAGTTGTAAAGCATAATGTACCTCCTCAGTCACTGCATTAGCTGCACCATCATCTTTGACCTCATTCTTCTTAGGAGCTCTGCAGTTCTTTTTAGATGTCGCACTTTACAACAGTTCCAACACTCAACTTTACTATTTCTGGATTTGCTTCTATGATTCTTTGAGTTTCTCCGAATCTTGTTACCTCTATCATTCTTGTTATTTCTTCTGCCTCTTTCTACATTCAGTGTTGAACCAGAACTGAAAGTAGTTCCTTTCTGTTTCCTGCGAACTTCTTTTGCTAGTGTCGTATTCTTAATTTTAGAAAGAGTCAACTCACGATCACCAAGTGAGTTAGAAATAGATGTCTTCATTGTCTCCCAGCTATCAGGCAAAGATTTAAGCAAAAGCACTGCATAAATCTCATCAGGAAATTTAATGTTGATGGAGGCTGACTGATGTATCAGAATACTCAACTCATTAATTTTTTAGCCAATAGTTTGATCTTCTGCCATTTGCAAATTGAATAATTTGGTAAGTAGATATACCTTATTATTCGTAGAAGGCTTTTCATATGTGTCAGATAGGGCTTTCATTATACCCATAGTAGTCGTCTTCTTTGATACCGAATGAGCTACTCTCTTCACCAAAGTCAAACGGATGACGCCAACTACCCGCCTATCCAACCTGTTCCATTCGTCATCTTTCATCTCAGCCAGTTTCGGTTTCAATGGTAGCTCCAAGGATTTGCTGTACAAATAATCCTCTATTTGCATCTTCTAGAAGACAAACTAACGTCAAATTTTGCAATTCCCAAATTCGAATTCTTTTCCCGATTAGACATCGTTCTTCAACAATAAACAGAGCTCTAATACCAGTTGTTAGGGGAATAATAGGTTCGCGAGGCCTAAAATTCAAACAAGAACGATAAAGCGAAATAATAAACGTAAATAAAAAAGAATAAATTCAACACCAAAATTTATACTAGTTTACCCCAATGGTGGGCTACGTCCAGTTGCTACCGCTGAAGATTTCATTATGATGAATCAAGAGTTACAGTGAAAAATATCCAATACACTCAATCGTGTATTTTATGCTCAAAAGCCCTCAAGAAAGTAAACCCTCTCTTTACAATATTTCTCACACTCTTAAGCCCCTCACTGCCGCTCAAATACCCTGCGAAACAAGAAGAATTGTCGTCACTTTGACCTCTCAGCAAATTGATCTCTCTCACGAATTAAAGACCACCACTTCATATATATATTGTTGCCAAAACTTGAAGCCTACGGAAAACCCACGGCCTCCAAAACGTGATGCACAAGGGAATGATACCAAGTTTCAACTCTCACCGCCATACCAAATGGACTCAGCCAATAGAAATTGATTAACGTGGGTAATGGGCTTGGGCCATGTTTGGGCTTCACAACACAACAACTAAGCTGAAAAAGAAGAAGAACCATCTTTGAAGAAGAAGGAATTTCCACCAGTGCTCGAAGCCACGACATAAAACATTGATGAATTTACGGCGGTGGTGGCTTGTCGATTATCGTAATTAGAGAGTTGGAGATTCCTGAAACATTCCTGCCAACAATCTATATGTTATCCACATAAAATAATAATATAACAAATTCATCAATCAGAGAATTTCTAAATGAATACACAATGATAAGAAGTAGTCTTCTTATAGCCTTGCTCCCCCATAACTGACTCAAACTTCTTGTACCACTGTCTCGGTGATTGTTTCAACCCATAGATACTTTTCTTCAACTTGCAAACATATCCATGTTTACCCTTCACTTCGAAACCCTCTGATTGCTCCATATAGATCTCTTTATCTAGATCCCCATGAAGGAATACAGTTTTGACATCCATTTGTTCAATCTCTAGATCAAGACTAGCTTCCAAACCCAAAACAACTCGAATAGAAGACATCTTCATAATAGGAGCAAAGATCGCATCAAAATCTATGCCTTTCTTTTTACTGAACCCTTTAATAACCAACTAGCTTTGTATCTACGCTGTGAAGTATGTTGTTCTTGCTTCACTCTGTAAATCCACTTATTTTTCAAAACTCTCTTTTGTTACGGCAACTTGACAAGCTCAAAAGTATGATTTTCATACAGTGACTTCATCTCATCTTCTATTGCATCAACCCACTCTCTTTTGTGCTCATCATCACAATAACTTCTTCATAACTTTCAGGTTCTCCACCATCGGTTAACAACACATAATCATCAACACTATACTGTGTGGAAGGACGTCTATCTCTGACTGGCCTCCTAACTAGAACATTTGGTGGGACAACTACAGTCAGAGACTACTTATATACCTGATCATCCACTTCTACTTCTATAGGAGCTTCATAATCCCATGTATCAACATGTTGATAATCTTGCATTTCATTTTCAACTTGAGTAGGAAGCTGTGTGAAAGGAATCAGATCCAAATCAATCAAATCATCATTCTGTTGCAACTCTACTTAAATAAACTGGAGTTAAATTTAAATGAATCAATCAAACATGATTCATTTAAATTTAACTCCAGTTTATCTCTCAACAAATGCATGAAACTGTTTGAATACATCCAATACTTGATTTTTTGACTTCAAGGTATAAACCTAAGTCTTTCTATAATGATCATATATAAATGTCACAAAATATAGAGAAGCACCAAGTTTTCTTATTTTCATAGGACCACCCACATCAGAATAAACTAGATCAAGTTTACCTGGCTTCCTTGAACTTTGATGAGACGTCTTAAAGGCTAAGACAACTCTGTTTTGTTTCCCTGCCAAACAATGTGCACACCTCTTTAAATGTGCATTCTTTTCACCAGAAAGCTTATTCTTCTTGCAAACCTGTCTCACTCATGTGACCAAGCCTGTTATGCCACAACTCTATTGTATCATCACTACCAATTGCATTGATAGTTGAATCTGTCACCTTTGCCTGCATTAAATACAATGAGGAAATATTCTCACCTCTAGCTACAATCATAGAACCTCTATTAAGCTTCCATTTACCATTTTGAAATGTGTTGAAAAAGCCTTCATCAACAAGCTTACCTATGGAAATCAAATTCAATCGAATATCTAGGATGTGTTTCACATTTTTAAGAATCAAATTAGTACCATTAGTGGTTTCCAAACACACATCACCCGTATCGATGGTTTTAGCAAAACCATCATTACCCATCCTAACAGAATCAAAATAACCAGATGTGTAGGATGTGAAGAAATCTCTTCTCAAAGTAGCATGAACTAAGGCACCACTATCAATCACGCAATCAGTCGGTTGGCAAACAAGATTGATAAGATCACCATCATACAAAAAGAGAAGTTCCTCTTCTGATGTAGCAATTATTTCACCATTATTGTCATCATTTACCCTTCCTTTACCCTTGTCGTTTTTGTTCTCTCTTTTGAACTTGCGACAATGCTTCTTTATATGCCCTTTCAAACCACAGTGGTCAACAATTCCTCGAACTTCTACTTTGACTTCTCCCCTATTTTCAATGACTAGGACATCGGATTGTGAAGAAAACCCTTATGACTTTCTCCCCGTTTCCTCATTTAAGAAACTTCTCTTGGCTAAATTCATAGTCATCTCTTTGTCAGGAACAAAGTTTGACAGAGAAGTTCTAAATGTTTTCCATAAATCAGGCAATGTGGCAAGAAGCCATAAAGCATTTACCTTTTCCTCAAACTTGACATTCATTCCAGCTAACTGATGAAGAATCCCTTGGATTGTATTCAAGTGATCTGACGCATAAGTACCATCTTGATATCTTAAATATATCAATTGTCTCAATAGATACAATTTGTTGTTACCATTCTTTCTATCATATAGTTCTCAAGTTTCTTCCACAAAGATCTTGCATGTGTCTCCTCAATAATGTGACTGAAAACATTATCATCTACCCATTGCCTAGTATAGCCGCATATTTCTCATGCACAAATTCTCATTCCTCATCGGTTTTATCTTTCGAATTTTCAGTGGAAAACACAGGCAAATGCATATTCTTCACCAACAAAAGATCTTTCATCTTTGCTTTCCAAATATAATAGTTTGATCCATTCTACTTGTATTGCTTTCCATCATTCAACACAAGGTACAAATCGATTACAACCTACGCTCTGATACCACTTTGTTGGGATAAACACTGATTCAATCATACGATTAATAGCAAAGAAATAAAATGACACCAAGAATTTTACGTGGAAAAACCTGTCCAATGCGAAGAATAAAAAAATCATGGACCGTAGTCACAAACCACTATAATCAATAATCAACAAGTCCTCTCTAGATAATAATAGTGTCATACAACATCAACATCAAGATAAAGAGTAATCTTGGCAAACAATGAATGAGAAACTTGGAGAAACCTCACTTAGAAAAGTGTCGTACTTCTGCTCAATACAATCTAATGTTAGAAGACTTGAAAAATGAACTCCACCGTTAAGATTGAAGTACCTCGCCCTGGAAACATGCTCACCAATTTAACTCGATTCAACAGTAAACGGACCTCCAAACTGGCTCCTGAAAGTCTGAGGCCGGATGACAATTTCTCTAAAAACTCTATCTCTCGTTTTCACCGGCTGCTCCTTTCTGACCATTTTTTCTTTTTCCAAATAATGAAGCCCTATTAGGCTTGGGTTTTTGGTTCTTCCACTTGAGAAAATAAGCCTTTGTGCGATGGCTTGGAGCATAAGTATTGTGTACACTGTCTGGGAATTCTGCTGAACTAGAGCTTTACGTAGTTTCTTTATGAACTATTTGTAATTTTCGCCATCAAATTTGGAAAAGCTGAGTGTAGTGATGATTCTTCCTTCAGCAGGATGATAAAATTGATAGAGAACAATAACAAAGTATAAACAAACCAATCTCATCTTTTCCTATTGCAAGTGTGATAATTAGCAATTTGGAATTTTTGATGTAGTACCTAATCCTCATGCATGGCTTTTCATAGTCTGGAAAAAAACTAACTTATATTTTACACAACAATTTTGCCCTTAAAGTAAAACTGAACAAGTTTTCTCAGTTTGCACTTGAGCCTTAGAATCACTACAAGAAAATAGAGCTAATTCGACCACATTTTTTCGAATTAAAAACTTTTGAAAACAACTATATTTATCTACAAATATTTAAAACCTTCGAAAAATATAACAAATTTTATTGAAGAATATTAAAAACCATCGGAAAAATGTATAAACTTTATCAAAGATCATCAAAAACTTCTGAAAAAACTAATATTTTTATCGAAGGTCATTAAAAACCTTTGAAAGTAAATATATTTTTAGACAAATTGCTAAAAACCTTTGAAAAATGAATACAGTTATATCGAAAGATGTTAAAATCCTTTGAAAAAGGTGTTGTATTAAAAATAAAAATAAAAAATCTTTTGAAAAATTGCTAAAACCTTTAAAAAAGGTATTATTTAGTTAAAAATGAATTCAGTTATATCGAAATAGACCTTTCGTTTAGTTAAAGATAATTATGAGTTAATAAAAAAGATCAAAGAGAAATTCAATGTCGGCTTATATATATATATATATAACCACATTTCCTCTCCCTTTTTAACAAATGTCCACCTCAATTGAATTTTGTGTAAATAGTCATAAGAAAACAAATTAAATACTAAATTACTCTTATGTCAAATCACCACATCAAATCAGAAATCTCTCACCTCCCTTTCTCTATTTAAAAGCCCAAAACAAGTTTTTCCCCTATTATTTTTTTTTTCAGATTTCCTCTCTCTCTCTCTCTCTCTCTCTCTCTCTCTCTCTCTCTCTCTCCCTCATTTCTTTTTCTTTTCTCTCTCATTTTCCTCAGACCTCCATTGATTCTCTTTTCTCTCTTTCTTTTTCAAAATCCACCATTTCATCTTCTACAAGATTCATCTTAAAAAATTTCCAGATTTTTAAATTCTTCTCTCTCTCTCTCTCTCTCTCTCTCTCTCTCTCTCTCTCTCTCTCTTAATTTCTTTTCTTTCTCATTTTTCATAAATATTTTCATCGTTTTGTTGTTATTATTTTTCCTTCATCTTAGATCTTAAAAATCTTAAAGATCTAAACCAAGAATAGCATGGATTTGATAAAAATGTTTTTTTTTTGTTTTTCTGAATCTTTTCATAAACTTTCAGATTTTTTGTTCTTAATTTGTGTTCTGTAATATACATAATTTGCTAATAGTGTTTTCAGTGATACATATAAAGTATAAACTACAATATATGCAATATACGTTTTGTCTGTTTCTTTTTCATGATGGCTATTTCTCTAAATGTATTTTTTTTAATATATGTAATATACATAACTGTCCGTTTTCTTCATCATGTTGTGTTGTTTTGCTTAACGTACAATCTGTATTATACGTAATATACATTTTTGTGGTCTGTTTGCATAAGTATTTTTATATATTACGTATTGTGTAATTCACACTCTTTTATTTTTTATTTCCAGATTAAATGATATGTATATAATGTATAATACGTATAGTTTTTTTTTAATCAAATGCACTTACACAAGCGGAGGACGATATATCTAATATACTTGAAGACAAAACATTTACATGAGAGATGAAACTACTAAAACAAAATTATAAATTTGAATTAAAATCGAAATATTTAGTATAAAAAAATTTGCACAAAAATAATGAAAATGTACAAATATATTGATTACACTAACTATGAACAATATACTCAATATACTAAAAAGTGGGAAGAAAATGTATTGGGAAAGAAAATTGTATTGGAAAAGAAAAATGTCAGAAGTGTCAAACTGTACACGATATACGGAAGTGTCAGAATGTCAGATGTATCAGACTATACTCGGTTTACGGAAGAGAAGTTTTGGTATATGGAAAGTTTGAATAGTAAAATGTGGCTAGATGGCTTGAAAACTCACCCCTCAAGTGGCTATAATAATTTATAACCCGTTTATACACACACACACACACACACACACACACACACACACACACACACACACACACACACACACACACACACACATATATATATATATATAATGATATAAAATTATTTATAAATATAGCAAACTTGGATCAGGTGAATTAGTGATAAACATTAAATATATATTTTTACACCAAGTTTATCATTGATACAAATATTAACATAATTAAATATGCTATATTTGCAAATAGTTTTAAATGAAGACATATTTACAAATATTGCATCAAAATCTACTACCCCAATTAAATTTCTCCAAAATACTTCCCCCCAAACTAATTTTGAAGAGCTCCTCCAAACTTTCATATAAGTTAAATTTCTATTGGTTTATAAAAGTTAATGGAACCTACATATTAAGTGATAATTCAATAGAAATTAAATGATGTCTAATGTTCCCTAAACTAGTTTGGAGTCAAGTATAATCTATAAATATAAGGTAAAACAAAGAGAAAAGAGAGAGACAGAGAGACAACAGAGATATTATAGCAAGAATGGCATATTTCTATTAGGGGTGAAACTGGTTCGGTTTTTCAATTAATTTTAAAAACTAGACCGGTTGAACGGTTTTCAGTTTTTCCAGTTTTTCTAATAAAGGACATTTGCATTTAGTTTACAAGTAAAATCCTCCTATATTGAAGAATGAAACGAAACAAAACAAAAAACAAACATTAAAAAAAAAACAAACAACGTAGTTGAAAAAAATAGATTATAAACATACAAAATATAAATTAAAATAAAGCGATAAATAAATATATAAATAAAAATTAGGGGAAATAAGGAAGGAGTATGGGATTTTTACTTGTTTTTTTTAAAAAGAAAAAAAAGGAACCAGTTCGGTTCAGTTTTTTACAGTCCAATCCAATTTAATTTTTCGGATTTTTTCTTTCACCCCTAATTTCTATCGTCTGGCATATAACTTTCCATTTATTAAATAATTTTCACTAATAATTTTATGCATGTATGGAAATAAAATGAATTTTTAAATTTACAATCATCAAATTGTGATGTCAATATCCCGAAGATAATGAGCCGTTTCCAAAGGATCGTGGTCCTATAACGATACATCAACAACTTTAATTTCAAAGGCATCGTGGAGTTTTAACAGCCAAACAAATGGAATCCTTTTAAGGACCATCTGACACAAAATCGACCATAAAAACTTGAAGATGATAACGAGATAATAAGAAAAATCAAAAGTAAAATTATTATCATCTTACATATAGTGACTTATGTAGGATTTAAATTTATAAAGGGTTCAATTATATAATATGATATAAAAAATTTAATCAGTTAAATTTTGTACTTTATTAGAACTTTTTATGCTAAATAATGAAAATACTAATTTTAAAAATTAATTCAACCTTATTTGTGTGAATTTTCTATATATTTTTAGGGTAAATTGTAATATTACTCCTGTGGTATCGATTAAATTCATGATCAGCCACAATGTAGTTTAAAAATGGAAAATTACATTGGGTTAGTTTCAAATTATGTCAATGAAACTCCCAACCTTTAATGTTTTAAACTTTTTTTTAGCTTTAACTTATTCATTCGTACTTCAATTTAGATGATTCAAAATGTTTTGGAATTCTCATGCTACGTTATGGTTACTTCAAAACTTCAAAATCTACAATAAATAAAAGAGTTTATTGTCATCAAAATGTTAGGTATGATTAAAGTGCTTAACCCCATTGTTTATAGATGATTTACAAGTTTTTTTTTTGGTCCAAAAAAAGGGACAAGATTTTTTCAAGTTTTTTCCGTATATATGTAGAAGCATATCATGAAATTCTGAAGGGCTATCTTGCAAAAATCTGGCTAAATTCCAACCTGAAAGAAATAGTTTGGATCATGATATTTTAGACTGATATTTAGCTCCACAAATAAATATATCTTTCTTTTGATACCCTATATATTTGGGTTTAAAAACTAAAAGGCTATATAAAATTGAGGCAATTACTGTAATAGCATATTTTTTCATACTAATTACTGAAATGTTTGAACTTTTCAAAAATTACTCAAATAGCATAATTATAGTTCAATAATTTATTGAACTATAATTATGTTATTTTTTAACAAATTCATTGAAAACAATAATAAAAAATGATCAAATAGTTCAATAAATTATTGACCTTGAACTTAAAAAACCAAAAAAAAAAAATCATTAAAAATACCTATGTATGTGTCTCAATTGTTAAAACTAACCTAAAAAGGGCGTGATATATAATTTTACAAAGTGAAAGGGGCTCAAAATAATTTTTAAAATATAGGAGGTATGATTTAGTAATAATCTAGATGGTAAATATATATTTTACATTTAACTCTAAATATAATATAGTTTAGAGTTTGATAATTGTGGATTATAATGAAAGAAAATAATTATATGTTAGCAATGTTGGTTGACGATATATGGTGACGAAATGTTGGTTGACGCATATCTCTTGGATTCTCGTAGCTGAAGTTCGAATCTCGCTGACCTTATTTTAAAATTTTACTCATCTTTTTAAGAAACTAGATTATTAACAATGCACATGAAATTTTTATTTTTTTGTTTGAATTGAATGCATAAGGATTTAAATAAATAACCAAAAAATAAAATTATTTAAAAGAATCAACTTATGTTTTAAATTTATAATATTATTTTATGTATTTAGATAAGATGTTTATTTATTATTGTAATAATTTAATAATTATTTAAAAATGAATTTCAATAAATTCAAGCTATCCCATATATGTATTCAATTTTAAATATAGTTCAAAATCTCTACTCAATGAACATATAAATTTAGTTTTCATATACAAATACAATTTCACGAAGCTTAATATAATATTAAAAAGATTAGACTGTATTTTAATTTAACAACCAATGAACCTAGTTTGAAATGAATTTATGGTCGTTCAACAACTCATTAAATTAAGAATATCTAAAGGTTCTTAATTTTAAAAAAAATAATAATAATAATCAAAAGCTTCTTTAAAAATAATCTATACTATATATCAAAATGGTTTGAGTGGTAACACTTTTGATTTCCATTTTTATCCCTATTAATTCTATTAAATATCTAAATTTGTCACTTTCCTTATTAGATAATCACTTTAATTTTATTTAATTTTCAATAATATAAAAAAATTATTAAATTTTAATTTATGTATCATTCTTTGATGCACAAATAAACCTTAAACATTTGAAATTATGAAATTACACATAAATATAGTTGTGCAATTTCTGGCAAGTAACCATAGGAAAGATCTCAGTTTATCCTCTTTTACTGAAATTGCTAATCATTTTCTTTGTTATTTTTTCTTTCAGAGTAGTAGGATTTATTTTATAAATATAAAACTGATGGTACACTGTAGTTTTAAGATTGATTAATTTTGTGTAGCCTTCAATCACTTTTTTTTTTATTATCTTTGATAGGTGTACCGATTCTTATAAGTGAAACAGATGAAGTTAAAGTAGTAGAATTGATTTACTTTAATTATTAATAGAAAAACCCTCATATCAGGTCATTTGCGTGTTAAAAAATTAGTATACTAAAGCTCCAATAATTAATGAATTTTATTTTCCCCCTTAAAATATTGCAATAATATGATTAAAAATAAATCTCATCACACACTCAAACGACCATTCAAATCCTAATCTAAAAACTCACATTTTTTTTCCTTGTTTTCTTTTCTATTGGACGATATATGGTTTTTTTTATTACGGAAAAAACACCAAAAAAGCATTAGGCTCCAAAGAGAGATCAAATGAATTCGTAAAAATATATTGACAAATATTATAGGAAAAAAAATGTTTTATTTGTTCCCTTATAATATTACAATAATATGATTAAAAAAAAAATCTCATTACACGCCACAAATAACCATTCAAATCCTAATATAAAAACTCACCCTTTTTTTTCTTTTTGATGATATTTGTTTTTTTATTACGTGAAAACATGAAAAAAGCAGCCGGAAAAAAAAAAAAAAAAACACACAAAACAGAGGCCAAACGTTAACAATTTTGAGAAGGATTCTTTAATGTAATATTGTAGTAGTATGATGTTTAAACTTTTGTCTTTTGATATTCTCCGTTTAGTTCACTCTTTAAAGAAGTTCAATTACTGATAAATCAGTTTAGAGGAAAAATATATTTTTCAAATTCCATAATCAAATTGATGGCATACTTGAAATTATTCATTGGAGAGTAGGCATAAACATGTCAAAAAATGGTTCTCCAACATTCTCACTTTTAATATAGTAATGATAAATATGTAAAGTGAAGCTGCTATATTTGTTTTCTTTATCAAATATTTTATATTATAAATAAAATTTTCAATAAACTTTTTCATTATCTATTATCTATCTATCTATAAAATTATTAATATGAATTGAATGATTTTTTAACATAAAAAATTAAATAGATTAAAATATATTAATATCTAATTGACTTAATTTTCAACAAATTGAATACCATTAATAAATATATTGATTTATTTTTTATGTTATTAATTTAATTTTAAAAATAATTATATGTTTATATGTAATGCATGATAAAGGTGTTTTTAATTCGATTTATATCATTTTTAAACAAAATTGACACTTAACTTATTAAAAATTAAGAAAATTAGCAAACTTAAAATAAACCGCTTATGTGTCAAAATGACATGTGCCGAATCGGTTTTGATACACATTGGTAGTTTAAGGTATTAATTTATATATAGGTTTTAGTCAGTTTCGATTCGGTTTTATAGGTTTGACGATTTTAAGTTACAACTCTCCTACGTGCCCCCCCCCTAAACTTAAATCCTAGATCTGTCACTGGTTAGCATGATCAATCTAAGGTTTGTTGGTAAACTCAATCATACATTTGAGGTTTCACCCATATGATGAAATACAACAAGACGAATTGATATGAATCATGGAACTTGACAAATAGCTCAAATGACCAATCACAAGATCAAGACCAAAAAAACTACAACAAGTCTTTAACATCCATTGTCAAGCCTACATGTGTAAAATAAAGACAAGCTTTGAAGACCCAAACATGGAGGCTAAGGAAGAGGAATTTATGCACTTTAAATCAATTGAGGGTGCATTTGAAATAAGAGTATTGAAGACTTGTGCAATCAGAAATGAAGAGAATAGCTAATTAGGAAAGTTGCATCACTTTTGCAAACTTTTTTTAAAGGGATCATTTTCCATACAAGACAACGACGTTGAATTGAAATGATGGGCTTTTTTTTATGTTTGCCTCTTCAATCATGGGCCATGGCCCATTTCAGACTTTTGATTCCGAATTAACGGTGATCAACACTTTCTGCATTGCCTCTGCTTCGATCCACGTCATCATCAATTAACATGATGACACGTGGACGGTCTGTGCTCACCCAATATTATTATTATTATTATTATTTTTTGTCGTTTAACAGAAAATATCTTCTTCGTGAAAATTCCCCACCCCACTCGCTCAACTGTTTCTTATGTTACATCACTCATTCAATATTTTTCAATTTATATATCAATGCTTTTTTGTTTGTAAAAAATATCCATTATTAAATTATGTATCTGATTTTGATTCTTTACTAATAATAAAATCATTGAGAAATGAACATTTTTTTTAAAGTTTAAAAGTATTATTAGGTAAAGAGATTTTTAAATACTATTCTCTTTTACCACGTGCAACGCACGTAATATTCTTTCTAATAATTTCTCTATGCTTTAAAATCATATTTTGGAATTAAATTACCATCACCTATTAATAAATCATTTATTTAAAGTATTACCATTGTCGATCAATAACTATTATTGAATAATTTTTTTGCATAAAATTTATTTATTTTTAAACTTTAAAAGTATGGAATGATATCTTTTGTAATTTAGAGAAAACATAAAAGACAAAAAGCCTAAAAATGGAGAACTAATACAATATATTTATAATATTTATTTGTAGTATTCTTCTTCAATTGTTTTTAAAAATTAAAGTCATGAATGAAATGTTTTGTAATTTTAAAGATAATATGAAGGATGAAAAAGGTTAAAAACATTTTTTTCCCAAATTGTTAAGATATTAACTTCTGAAGGTATATAAAATTAAAATTTACATTGCAAGTAGTTTACTTCTCTCACTTTTTTTTTATGAACTATATTGGATTTAAGTTGAATAATATTAGTTTTAATAAATAATATTTTATAAATTTACAAAATGTTATTAATTTTGTATATATAATTTTAGTTTATTCACTTATTTAAAATATAATTTCAATTAACATGAATTTAAAAATAAAAGATCAATTTATTATTTTTAATGAAAATATTAGAATTATACCTAATAAAAAAATATAATTTTATTGAAAAAATATTTTTCTTATTATTAAACAAAAGGGTATAACTGTCTAAAAAATGTAAATGCTCATTAAATAGAAGGTGGAATATAAATATGTAATGACATATTTAGTAATTAAGGTATTTGAAAAGCTAGGGTATATATAATGGTATGTTAGTAATTTGAAGATTTTGTAAAGGGTATAATAGTCCCAAAAAAATTTCTCAAACTTCCCCCACTTTTATATATTAGAGATTTGTTCTCAAACTTACCTTATATGGTGTCAGCGAATTTACAGTGTATTTAGACGTATTTTAGGCCATTATTTATTAGTTTTAATGCTTAGATAGTTAAGAAATTATTTAATTTCTTCTAGGGTAAAACTTTCCTAAAATACACGACACTACAAGAAAAACTGGAATTAGTGACCAACAATTAGCGACGGAAATAATGGGACGCTGTTTAGCGACGAGCTGAGTCACTGATAGCGAGTTTGACTTTTAGCGACACAAATGATCGCTTATCTAGCGTCAGCAAACTCTACATCGCTAACGCTGATAATAAGTTTGGCCTTAGCGACACATTTCATCGCTATTTAGCGTCCTAATATAATCCATGGTTAATGATTTGTCTCAAGAAATGGCGCGAAGCTTCCCGCCAAATTAGTGACTCTTTTTGCCCCAAAATTAGTGACGAAATGTGTCGCTAAGATACTGTCTCATATAGGAATAGTTCTCTCCTTATTCAGAGACTTAGTCTGTTGCTGTTGATACATTTGTCGCTAAAACATGGCGGGAAATTTTCCCTCCAATAATTTATGGCAAGAATAGTTCCCGCCAAATTAGAGATAAATTTGGTCGCAAAAAGAGGCAGCAGAAAAATTATAAATAGGTGTGCAGAATCACTTCTAACAAAAGTAAATTCATTAAACTGTATTACCGAGAAAGAAAATGCGTGAGTGGATATACGTCCGTTTGGTTGAAGGTTTTCTCAACGATCAATTTGTAGCCGTGGTCGAAGACTTTGTTGAATTCTTTCAATCCATCGTATTTTTTGATAACTACGGACAGGAGATACGATGTCCATGTAAAAATGTATAAATAAGAAGATATTATCGACAGATGATGTGAAGTTACATTTGTACAGTCGTGATTTCGTAGATAATTATTATCAGTGGGTGTATCAGGGAGAATCTGAAGAAAGGATCAATGCAGTGAGGGACGAGACAGTTCAAAATGAAGGAAGCGGCTCGCAGTTCAGTTCAAATGTGAATGAAAGTTCAGATAACGTACAACATCAGTAGGTCAGTTAGAACAGATGGTTTTTTTATGGTTGCGAGTAGGTCGTAGTACGAAGGTTGTGATGTCACGCAACTCGCAGCTGCAACCGAACTATTAAATATCAAGGCAGAGTTTCACATCCCAGAAAGAGGATTCAACTCAATTTCACAATGGTTTCATCGGTGTGCGCTTGCAAACAACACGTTGCCACACAAAAATTAGTGTAGGGTCTCGATCGGCCCACCGGTGAAGAAGATCGATTGTTGTTCAAACGGATATATGATATATTGGGGTGCCGATGCAAGTCTTCATATATGTAAAATGTGCAATTATACGATATACAAACAAGGACTACGTCTCTGAATAAGGAGAGAACTTCCCGCCATGTTTTAGCGACGAAATGCGTCTCTAAAAAAATAAAAATAAAATTCAACACCAACGAACTACGTCTCTGAATAAGGAGAGAACTATTCCTATCTAAAATAGTATCTCAGCTACACATTATGTCGCTAATTTGGTGGGAAGTTCGCGCCATTTCTTGAGAGAAATCATTAACGATAGACTATATTAGGACGCTCAATAGCAACGAAATGTGTCGCTAGGGCCAAATTTATTATCAATATTAGCGATGTAGAGTTTGTTGACGATAGATAGTGATCATTTGTGTCACTAAAAGTTAAACTCGCTATCACCTCGGCTCGTCGCTAAACAAGTGTCCCATTATTCGGTCGCTAATTCTTGGTCTCTAATTCTAGTTTTTCTTGTAGTGGAAGAATCTTTCTCTTCTTGTTTTTCAAGAGTTTTACCTTATTGTTCATTGGGGTTTTAGGATTTGCATCTAAGGGGTTTTTTTGTGCATTCAAAGGGTTCTTATTTAAATTTTCTAAGGTTTTATATCATTTGGTATCAAAGCTTAGGCTCAAGGGAAGACTTCTATCATACTTGCTTTCCTTTTATTTGAATTTTTCTAGTTCTTGTTCTCAGTTTATCATTAATCCCAAAACAAAAATTCAGATTTCCCAGAAATTTTAGTTGTTCTGATTTTGCTTTGTTCTTGTAGTTTCATTTCAATTCTTATAAAATAACAAGCTACAAAAGTTTGTATCTTTGTGTCTATTTTATTTTGTATTCAGAACGATGATTAAAAGAGATTTGGAAGGTTGAAAAAAAAACAGATCTTTCCAATGTGCCTGATTGTGCAGGAATTGAAAAAAAAAGTGTTCTTGCTGGATTTCTTTGAATATATGGAAAAAAAAAAGTGGTTTGTGTTCTTATTTTTCTTGAAGAGTTCATCTTAAACTCATCATTTATGCATCTTGAATCCGAAAATTGCTAAGGAATTGTGCGAGAACTGTTTGTTTCCTAAAAAGCTAGAAATTACCATAAATATCCAAAACTGTTTTAGGAAAGTTTCAATTATATCCCATATTCAAATATATGCATATCTTGCTTAAGGAAAACCATATTTTCTTATTCAAACTATTTTATGAAGGTCTTAACTAGAACTTTTCCCTTTTAGGAAAGTTTATTCTTGCTTATTATTTCCTTTTAACAAAAATACACCATTTGTAAAATCTATTTTATTTTATTTTTAGCCACCCAAGCTGATTCTTTCTTATTTCTTGATTTTTACTTTTTTAAAAATTTCATTAGTATTTTAGTTGTTTGATAGTTGTTAAAGTGTGCTAGTAGTTCAAGATTACATTTAGACCTCTAAAATATGTTTTTGAGTTCAAACAAGAGTGAACTAACATCATTGAGTGTAAACACTTAGGGAGTGATTGAGAGGCGGTACTCCTATTTTTATTTACCCAACTTGTTTACTTGCAGTAATGTAACGTGAAATGATTGATCAATGGAGGAATAGTAGATTTTGGGAGCTAGAACATCCTAAAAGTGAACATACAGATATTTATTATGAAAGGATGGAGCATAGAAGGAAGATCAAATCTAGAGGTTTACTTGATATGAGAAACAGAGGTGGAGCTTTGTTTTGAAGAACATCCATGTAGTGGTGCAAAGAAGGTACAACTTATAACCACTCAATTTTGTGATTATGCTCTAACATGGTGGGAAAAAAATATGATCTGATAAATCATAGGCAATGATCGGACCGATCATAGGCAATGAACGACCAGATCATTGAGTATCAAAAGATCCGAAAGAGTCTTTTCCTCATAACTTTTTATACAAAATTGAGATTTCTACAAACTTAGATTCAATATATTGATATTTAAAAACCGAATGAAATTGATAGCTTACTTGCTCGAAACGGAGTTTGGATGAAGAAGTTAAGGCTAAAATACTAAAACGTTGTAAAACAATTCTGGAAAATGTTATTATTAATTTTTTTTATATCTAACTGATCATAGACAATGATCAATCAATCATTGAGTAACAAAAAGTATGAAAGAGTATTTTGCTCATAACCTTTTCTACAAAATTAGGATTGCACCGAATTTAGATTCATTGGATAGATATCGAAAAAACAAATTAAATCGATATCTTATTTACGCAAAATAGAGTTCGAATGAAGAAGTTAGTGTCAAAATACTAAATTTTGGTATTAAAAAAACCATTGTGGGTCTGGGATCAGACCAATCTCCAACCAAGATCGGTCCTATCGGACCGATTAGATCATGATCGGTCCGATCAGTGCAATTTTTATTTTATTTTTAAATTTTTTTTCTAAGTTTCTATTTCTTAAAAAAAATTAGTATATTGGTGTTAAATTCTTCATACGAACTCTGTTTCGCACAAATAAGATATCGATTCCATTCGGTTTTTCGATATCTTTCCATTGAATCTAAATTTGTGGCAATCCTATTTTATAGAAAAAGTTATGAGAAAAATACTCTTTCGGATCTTTTGTTAACTCAATTATCTGACAGTTCATTACCTATGACCGATCAGATCATTGTTATGATCTGGCAGATCATTGTTTATCATCGGCCGGATCAAATGCAACAATTAAAAAAACTTCCAGATTTTTATTTCTTCAATAATTTTGTATTTTGGTGTCAACTTCTTAATTTG
This sequence comes from Gynostemma pentaphyllum, assembly GCA_028015215.1. Classification (NCBI taxonomy): domain Eukaryota; kingdom Viridiplantae; phylum Streptophyta; class Magnoliopsida; order Cucurbitales; family Cucurbitaceae; genus Gynostemma; species Gynostemma pentaphyllum. The sequence continues at coordinate 24,230,693 of CM051348.1, forward strand.
GACTTTGTTTCGCGTAAATAAGATATCGATTCCATTCATTTTCTCGACATCTATCCATTGAATCTAAATTCGTGGCAATCTTTTAGAAAAAGTTATGAGCACATACTCTTTCATATCTTTTTCTTTCTTCTTTCCTGAGCAAATTTAGAGTTTAGAGTTTAGAAAGAGAGAGAGTCGTAAGTTTTTGGGTAAAGATTTAGAGTTTAGAGAGAGAGAAAGACAGAGTAGGGTTAAAGAGAGTTCTATCAATTTAAAAAATGAGTTTTTGATCTTTTAGTGACATCAGCATAAGGTTTTATTTATAAAAATTGAAAATGGAGGTTAAGTTTTATTAGAGCTCAGATTTCGAGGTCAATTACGTAAATTTTCCATGATGGGAAGAGAGGGAGTGAAAGAAAATTTGAACCTTAGTTAAGTGAAATAATATAATGTTATCAGGGTTAGAAATAATATTAAAAAAATTATTTCAAGTTAGTTTTGGATTTTTTTTAAGAGAAGTTGGCTTTAAAAAAGTGTAGGGTGAAAATATCCAAATTGATAATGGAGGGGTGTAAATTGAAAAACCTTGAAAGTGCAGGGGTCATTGGTGTATTTAACCCTTAATAAAATGGGAAATTTCATTGGGTAACAAAATTTTCTTTGATATTTAATTATTTATAAATCTAGCAATTTTAAAAAGTATTTGTAAATATATATAACAGTTTTTTAAAAACTCTAATTCAAGTGAATCAAAGAAATCAGTGAGAACTTGGATCAGGTAATCAGTGATTACATACACGAAATATCATTTAATATAGTGAATCAGTAAAATCAGTGATTACCTATACGCGGAATCAATGATTACTTATGTGCGGAAATCAGTGATTACTTACACGAACTAGTGGCAATTTTATAATATTTTCTGCACGAATTTGAGTTTTTTTTCTACTTTTGCAAATTACTTTTTAGGTGTCTATTTTTATCAATATTGAACTTTTTTCAACTATATGTGCAATAGCTCCTGTTAAAATAATAAAGATGACCTAATAGTATGTGTGCTGGAAAGTCACATATGAAAAATTATAGCTCTCAGCTTGTAATCATAGGTGTATATGTTATTATATTCTTCTCTTATTTAAAATTATGTATATAATAATCATAATTACACAACTCTAGATGATAATATTTTTCATCTTTCAACCTCTACAATTTATTATAATAGCTTATCCTTGCCAACCGATCATTGATCATGGATTAAGTTTCTAAGCTTTATTATTTTAATCCTGTTTATGATAAGATGATAACTATGAATATTTAATATGAAAGGGAAATTATTCGAAATGAAACTACCATTTTTTATTGGGAAATTTTATTGGGTAATAGAATTTTCTTCAATATTTATAATCTAGCAGTTTTTTAAAAACCTTATTCAAATGAATCAAACAAGTGATAACTTGAAGGTAATCGGTGATTACATGCACGAAATATCATTTCATATGAATCAGTAAAATTAGTGTTGTGATAGTCATGTTACTATTACATTTACAAAATGATTCCAAATATCACTCTAAGACAAAGCATATTGATACTAAATACAATTTTGTGATAGATATGGTTGCCAGAAAGAAGTGAATGTGCAATATATATATCTATGGATATGGTTGTTCATACCCTAGAGATATTTTTAATGGCCATGTTAAATCTCTAGGCATGCGTAGATTTTTAATTTCACATGAAGTGAAAATTGTATTTCTATTTTTAAGTTATGAATAAAATTTTGTTAAATTGCGTACACACAATAATGTTCAATACATTAAATTAAAAGTATGTCAGACAGTAGATTGACCTTCTCACATAGGTAATCACTTCTATGACTTAGTGTCGAATAGAAATGAAATATTTTAAGCAATATTGTTGTTAATTGATAACAACACTAAGAGAGCATATGCTTAATCTAAATATCGCCTTGATAAAGAATTAAGATGAGGTTATATTTATAATCGAAAGTGAATAGATCCCACTATTCACTTGACTGTCTATGAGCCAGATGGTAGTCCTGCAGTCATAAGTTGATAAAGTAGAGTTGTGGACTCAAGTTAGATATTGAGTATATCTGAACTATCATCTGTACAGTATAAATTGAGACATACACTCCAATAAAATGGAGAATAATACTGTATCATGTGTTTCATACCACATGTGCTAAAACTGACCTAAGTGGGTAACAAAAGTTAGATCTCTACTTCTTAATAATGTGAGACCCATGAGACTAAGAAGTCTCTAAGTACCCTTAAGATCTTTGACTAAAATCTTGAAGTTTCACTGCAATTTTGCTATCTTGGAAAGTTACCAATGGTCATGATAGATTCGATCTAATGGGACTTATCTAGAGAACAATCGTTTTGGGATGGAAATTTTTTTAGGAAAAGAGAAGATTATTTTAAGTGTCACATCACATTGTATTCACTGGTCGACCAATTATATTTTTGTAATATAATTGTGAATACAAAGGTAATATTTTAAAAGAGATTTGGAATTACAAATATGACTAAATGTTCTAGTGTGACGACCCGACCCTTTTTAATTTAAAATCGACTAAAGCAATGAAATCAAATCGATAAATAAATAAAATTCTCAAAACATGTTTCATTCAGAAGACGAGTTCCGGAACTCAAGTTCAAATAAAACATTAAATTCAAAAGTATGTCAATTTCATAATGTTAAATTTACAATTTTCAAAATCAACTCAGAATATGAATTAAGTTTCAATATATTCGAAGGACTCTAATACATATATAATTCCTAGCCATCAACGCCAATATCGTCACGCGCCGAGAGCACCTCCACTATTACCTGAAAAATATTTGGTGTAGCACCATTAGCAACAAGGCTAGTGAAATGATAAATTAGACTCTGAATGATCCTTTGAATACTAACCAAAGAACCATTTGATCCCAACCCACCCATTACTAACAAGAGTTAACTATATTCTTTAATTAACAGAATAATATTACTTCCTCGAAAATCAAATTCTCAATTTAAACATAACGCATAATATTCTAACAGCACATAACAATATTTACCATAACCGTAACATCGGTATCATCATAACTTTACCATATTCCTAACATTACTATAATTATCAGATAACCACAATAATAGTTTCAAAATTGCATGCCTCTTAACATTCTCAATTTCACACTTCGCAATACAAGTATCTCATATCATATTATCAAACAACTAACACGTATCAGGGTGTGATGCTCATCCATCTCTCAAGGATCAATCGTTCGGGGTTCGCTGTCCCCTTAGATTGTCCGTGGGTTATTGTCCCCACATATATCACAAGGTTCGCTGTCCTTAGATCACTCAAGTATCTCCGGGGTTCGCTGTCCCCTTCGATTTCATCAACTTCACTCGGTACTTTTGCAACACACCCCATCAAACAATTCACTCAATGCAAACAAGGTTCGTTACATCATACAATCAATTTCAACATATTTAAATTTAATAACAATATCACATTGAAGCATATAATTTCTTACTAATTCACATATCATAATTAACAAACATCTAACAATTCTAAATTTATCAATTCACACTTCGATCCAGAAAAATACATTAAAATTATGCAAATCTACATTCACCATTCACATCCCAATTTCAGAACATATATTGAAATCATGCAAATCCATTGAACATACTCTAACATGTAAATTAAGCAAATAATAATTATCTCATTATTAACCAATCAAATGACTCTTTGGGTTTCCCCAAAGAATCATTCAAATCCTAATTTACCACTCACCTTAAAATTATAAAACCACCAAATCACAAAAACTACCAATTTAGCCAAAATTGTAATTTGGACTCAAGCACTTCCAACACCTACAATAATTTAACCAAATACAATTATTCTCTAATTAACATTAATTAAATAACTTAAAAGAAAACAAACCAATTGACACCCCTTGGCCGTGGGCTTAGGAGAAAATTGATGGGCTCGGTTTGAACAAGGAGAAAGGTCCAAGTAGATTTTGAAATAAAAATAAAATTGAAAGGAAACAAAGCATTTAATGGCTTGGCCATGGGCTGCTTTCGGTTTGGTCAAGGAATCAAGACAAGACAAGCCAAATAATAATAATAATAATAATAATAATAACATGAATAAAAGAAAACAAAGCTTCAGTGATGGGGTATCAGTTTGGCCAAGAGGAAATGGGAGGGTATTCCCTTTTTTTTATTCCAGAAATGGTCAAGTGTAATGGTTAATAAATTTTATCATTCTTTTTTTTTTGTATTAATAGAGTACAATGAAGGGTCACCAATGGCTAAGGAAAATACTATGAAAAACATGGAAATGATTTTTAAATTAAAAAATTCAAGGATGTGGCAAAAGTCATTTCCCATTCTTTCTTACAAAAGAAAACGCTAAGCTAGGTCCAATAAATTGTAATCCAAATTTCTAACACCATGAATTTGTGAGGAAGCTTCAAGATAAAAGCAACAATGGAGTTTTCACCTTTTATAAGGATTCCCTTTGATGAAGTATTGCCCAAGATCCACAAGAAAGGAAAAATAAAAAGGAAATGATCGCAGGACCCTTCTACTAAAATGTGGTTCTCGTAGTTTGAGGGAATGAGAAATGAATTTGAAAAAAAAGACACCCTCACTTGACAAAGATGGAGCGGCGGCAACTAGAAGGACAAGAAACGAGTTGGTCTCCCTTTTATTTTGTTTCAAAGGAAAAATCCTAAAGGCTAGGAGGCCTAACCATTGGAGAAAATGCTTCACTTGGGCCCAGTTAAATTAGAAAGAAAGGATAATCAAGGCTACAAAAAAATCAATAGTAAAATCTACCCTCTTAATTTATTAAAGGGAAATTTCATTGGGTAGCAGAATTTTTAGCAATATTTATAAATATAGCAGTTTAAAAAAGTATTTGCAAATATAGCAGATTTTTAAAAACCCCCCATTCATGTGATCAGAGATATCAGTGATAACTTATAAAATAATCAGTGATTACTATCAGCTAATCAGTGATTCCTGCACAAAAATCAGGATATCAGTAAATCAGTGATTACTAATCACTGATTACTTGGGAAGATATCACTGATTACTAGTGGCAATTTTGTAATATTTTAGGTGTGAATTTAATTTTTCTGCTATTTTTGCAAATATATTTTTTTACTGCTATTTTTACAAATATTGGACCTATTTTTGCTATTTTCGCAAGAGCCCCTTTATTAAAACTCTAAATTACTCACTTTTTAATAGTAAATCTTATTTTACCAAATGAAAACACCATCTCACCCAAATTAATCTCAACTCCACCTCCAAATCTTATATAAACTAAATGATTATAAATATTAGAACTTTAACCACATTTATTTAAATTTTCACATCCATTAGAATAGATAATCCAACTAAAAATCATCACTACTCAAATAAACAAAATTATTTATTTAAGTTTCAATTTGATTTCACCCCAACTCCTAATTTCTCAAATTAAATTATCAAAATATTATTCACTATTTAAAATTATTATCTGAACTCAAAAGGACTCAAATCCATTTATTTGATCAAATCACACCCAAACTCAAATTTCAAATAAAAATAATAATTAATAGCAAATCAATTACCTAAAAAGACTCGGGACGTTACATCTAGGGAACTACATCATACACTCTACATAATACACTATTGAGTTACATTACATACTTAACCGTTGTAAAGTAACAAGCTCTCAAATTGAAAGTATGATGGTCACACGGCCTATTTTCTTGTATGACTTAGATACTAATGAAAGAGAATATGTTTCTCCTTGATTGATGCGTGATAGAATATCTCGTTCCAAACGGAACAATGTAAGAGGTACGCCCATGATGGGTAACCCATATCTGTGCGAGTGGGAGATGAAGGCAATCGCCTCATGGCGGTTTTGTGGAATCTCCGGCGTTCCATATCTGCATAGATATGGGATTTTTTTCCCATATCATTAACCATACGTGAAAAAAGACAAGAAACAGAGAGAAAGAAATAAGGAAGAAAGAGTGAACAGAGAAACTCTCCTTAAACAGAAAATTCTCTCAATCTCTATCAATCATTTTGTTCATCTAAATAAGGGAAATGATCTAGGCTGTGAACAATAAAACCCGTCCGTCGGTGATTGGTTTTTGATCGATACTTTATATATTCGGGTTTCTCATGTTATTTCCGCTGCGTGTCTACAAGAGGTTAGTCTGTATTTACGAAATCCAACAGTATCTGTCGTGGATTCTTTCCAAATCAATTTTAATTCTTTTAAGGGTAAAATGTAAAATGTACGTGCAGTTTTAAGTTGTTTTAAAATATACCCCTATACTAAATTAATGAAAATATATACCCTTGTACTTTATATTTTCCAATTTTATATGCCCTTGTGTTAATCATAGGTTAAAACTAACCTTAGATAATTTGAAAAAAAGAAAGAAAGAAAGAAAACTTCTTCCCATTGTTTCTTCATCACACCTTCAATGGAAATGGCGAATTAACTTCCAACAAAAAAACAGAGGGGCGTGATACGAAAAATGCAATTATACCTAAGCATACCGAATTATAAGCAAATCTAAAATGAAAGATTAATTACACCACGTTCAAAGAAGTCACGGTGACGATAGACCAGCTATTGGATCCGTAGGCGAACTAAAGTACTATATATTTTTCTTCAACTGCAGATTTCCACTTTGAATCTCCCAAAATAAAGCTTTATTTCTCAATTTAAACTCGTAAACATCTGATTTTTCATTTCCATCGAAATTGTAAAATAGAGTAGTCATGTTGGTGACGAAGGAACAAAATAGGAAGGTCTTTTTTTTCATACCTAAGGTTAGTTTTAACCCATAGTTAACATAGGGATATATAATATTGGAAAATATGAAGTGCAGGGGTACAATGATAAAAGTAAAATAATATGATAAACTAAAAAGAGAAGAAAAATAATAGAGAAAAAAGGGAAAGAAGAAACGGTATAAGCCGGAAGACTACATTGTGATTTTTTTCTTGTTATTAATCTCCACACTATTACATTGTTTATATAAAAAAAACTCAACCCTAGATAAATAAGGAAAATATAATCTAAATAGGAAAATATAATCTAAATAGGAAAAGATAATTATCAAGAGAATAAGATAATTATCAAAGGGAATATCACAAATAAGAAAAATATATTAAATAGAATAAACTAAAGTTGATGCGTTTTTTACGCCAGAAGAGTCGCCAGCGTTCACGAACACTCGTTTCCACGGCAACGTACATCGTCAAATCTCTTTATACATTGCCATTAACTTAGTGTAGGGGTATTGTTGCAGCAACTTGAAAGTGCATGGTATATTTTATATTTTACCCTTTTTTAATATATTTTTTTGTTGCCAAAATAAAAAAGAACGGTATATTCGTTGTAATAAAGATATATAAAGCCATGCAATTAGAATACCAATTCTTCAACAAAGGATTTAGAAAGAAAAAAAAATGAGAGTTTCTATTATCTTATTTCTTGTTGCTATGTATCATGGTTTCCATGGCGTTGAGTGTGATATCAATTTCCCATTGACAGGAGCCACCGCAAATACTTATAAAACCTTCATCGCAAATCTACGACAACAACTCTCCATTAACACTCAAAAAGTGTACGATATAACTGTGTTGAAGCATCGAGTAGCCGCGCCAAATCAACGCTTCCTTTTGGTTTATCTATCTAATTACGACCATAAAACTATCACTTTAGGAATCGATGTCTTCGACGTTTACCTCGTCGGATATCTTACCAGTACCAATTCATATATATTCAAAAGAGGCTCCGGCTTTAGCTTATACCAATACTCTCTTTCCTGGCTCAACAAGAACAAATCTTACATATAGTGGAAGTTACATTAATCTTGAGATAAATATGGACAAGCAAGAGAAAATATTTCTCTTGGATTCTCACCTTTGGATTATGCTATCACTAACTTGTTTCTTTATGAAGTGACATCGCTCAGAACGGCGTTTTTAGTGATAATTCAAATGATATTGGAAGTTGTGAGATTCAAATACATTGAAACGACAGTCGCTAATAATGCTGTTTCAGGTACCTATAAACCAAATCCTGCTTTCTTAAGTCTCGAAAATGAATGGGGTGCTCTTTCAAAACAAATCCAAAGAGCACAAAACAATGGAGGAATATTTCCAACACCTGTGGTTCTAAAAACAGTTTCAGGAAATAGGCTTGAAGTAAAAAATGTTTCTGATCCAGTTATAAAAGGGGTGGCTTTGATGAAATATGAGAGACTTGGAAGTGTTATTGTGGAGATGCATGATGTTATGTGATGAAGCTCAAAAAACTATGGGATGTTCTTGGTTTTATCCACACATAGGAATATTGTGCACATCATTATTATTATCTTTATTATGTATGAATCTCATGTGATAGTTTTCTAAACAAGATAATAAATAAGTGTGGCTTTCTATTATGATCCAACAAATTCTAGATATAGTTAATTTGGATTGTATGATGTGATAAGTCTTACTTTTTTTTCTTAGATATTACATTAAATTAGGGGAGGGAATCGAGACTCGAACCTTCGACCTTATGGGAAGGGAGCAGGTGCCTAACCACTTGAGCTATACTCGTGTTATTTTACAATATTTTAATAATAAAAAACATATAAATATTAATTAAAATTTTGAGTTAATTTCAGTAATGGACAACTTAATATTGTTTATTTCATAAATATACATCTTTTTATATACATCAAAACTAGGTTTGGTTGATGGAAGTCTTCCTTGTCCAACTGATGGACCTTTGGTTCAAGTATGGCAGATGAACAACGATCTTGTTGTTTCATGACTTTTGAATTCTATTATATGGCAAGATTGAAGGATCGTTTTGATGAAGGAAATGCTCCTCATATTTTTCAACAACTTAGTGAATTGATGACTATCAGTCAAGGAGATTTAACAGTCAGTGCTTATTTTACAAAATTGAAGACGATTTGGCAGGAATTAATGGAATATCATCCTAAATGCGTTTGTTCTTGTGGAGGATTGAAGAAAATGGATTTCTTTTTATCAAAGTGATTACATACAGAGTTTTTTGATGAGTTTAAATGACTCTTATGCATCAATTACTTCGCAAATTTTGCTTATGGATCCGTTTCCAACAATCAATAGAGTTTTTGCTCTAGTAATTCAAGAAGAGAAGAAACACCGCGTTAAAAACTATTGAAATAGTTCATGCCTCTGATTCTTTGGCTTTTTCTTTTCGCACAAATGCTTTCAAATATGCAAACTATTCTGGAAAATTCTATAAGAGGATCGTTCGATTTGTACACATTGTAATATACCAGGGTCATACTATGGATAAGTGTTACAAGCTACATGGTTATCCCTCAGGATACAAATTTAAGCCTAGAACTTTTCGCTAATCAAGTTCAAGCTTTTCTACTGTTGATAACTCTTCAAATGATATTTCTTCGAACCTATGAGCTTTATCACTTGATTAGTATAAGCAGCTTATGGCATTACTGTCATCCCATTTTCCATCCCCTGCTTCTAATAGTTCCAATGTTGAAACACATGTTGCAGAGGTATTTCTTTATCAATGGGTTCTCAAATTAATCCTTTAAACATGTGGATTATTGATTCTGGTGCTTCAACACATATTTATTGTTCTGCTGAACAATTCAAATCTTTAGCTAAACTTGATCATACCTATGTTACTCTTCCAAATGGTCAGGGAGTTCTAGTTTCTACTATTGAGAGTGTTTTTTCTCGTATGATTCTATATATCTACATGGAGTCTTTTATATTCCAGGAGTTTCAATGTTGTGATTACTCAATTTTATTTTGATTCTGTCTCATTCAGAGACAGGTGCATCTTGAAGACGAATGGCAAGGGTGAATTACTATGTGGTTTATATGTTCTTACTTCTGCTCCCATTACTTATACTCTAGGCAATATTGGCTCTTTGCATTCTTGTTTAGCAATTTTAAACAAGCCATCTTTACACTTATGGTATAATCATTTAGGGCATCTATCTTTTAAGAGATTGTCTTTCTTGTCTGAATAATTATCTATTTCTGTGATTAAATTTCTCATTAGAACCTTGTTGTATTTACCCCATTAGCTAAGAAAAGAAGATTATCCTTTCCTTCTAGCAATAATATGTCTTCTAATCCTTTTGACCTCATACATTGTGATACATGGGGACCTTACCATACACCAACACATCAAGATTTCTCATACTTTCTTACACTAGTTGATGATTGCACTCGATTCACATAGATTTATCTTGTGAGACGGAAGTTTGATGCCCTTTCTATTATTCCCTTGATTCTTCACTCTTGTTTCCACACAGTTTGGCAAAGATATTAAATCCTTTAGATATGATAATGCCCCTGAACTTCAGTTCACAAAGTTGTTTAAGACAAAGGGAGTATTACATAGATTTTCATGTGTGGAAACCCCTCAACAAAACTCTATTGTTGAAAGAAAACACCAACATTTGCTTAATGTAGCAAGGGCTTTGTATTTTAAGTCTAAGGTACCTATTACTTTTTGGGGAGAGTGTATTTTGACTGCTACCTTCCTTATTAGCCGCACTCTAACTCCATTACTCTCCAACAAGACACCTTATGAAATGCTTTATAAAAAAATCGTGAATTATAAATTTTTTCAAGGTATTTGGTTGTTTCCCGTTTTGCAACAACCTTGATCGCTAATAGGAGAAAGTTTGAGCCCCGTGCTAGAAAATGCGCATTTATTGGGTATTCTCCAGGAATCAAGGGCTATAAGTGTCACGACCCGACCCGGGATCTTCCTATAAACCCGTGAGGAGTCGTGCGCCGATGGCAAGCGATAGCTAAACGCCAACACTTACCATCAAGGCAAACTAAACATAATTACGATAATATTAAATCAAACTATAAATGATTCATGTACTAACTGGACTGATGCAAAACGGGTGGCGGATAAGCTCGTCGTAGGCTCAATCATCTTCGAAACTCGAAGACCTAGGGGAAACATTTGAAAAGAATGAGCTAAAGGCCCAGGTGAGTGGAATTTTTATTAAACTAATGTTTTCTTCAAAACTACATAATATATAGTAGTTTTCAAATTTATAAAACTGTTTCAAAACTAATATTCGTAAAACATAATAATCATAATATTCAAAACAAAAACTCGTAAAACTGGTTATAGTCGTAATTTAAATATCATAATATTCTACTATCGAAACTAGATCAACACTTGTACGTAAATATATATACAATAGAAACGGTTCATGTACTATATCATAGTGATAAAAAAAAAACCACTAAAAATGTACCCTTAACTGGTAATACTGCATGTAGAGCCAAATCATGCATGCAGTAGAGCCAAATCATGCATGCAGTAGAGCCAAATCATATACTAAAAAAAAGCTAATACTAAAGGTCATAGCGCAGAGCGCCCCAAAGGGCTAAGACCCTAACATACGGCCCAAAGCCTATGTGTATGCTAAAGTGGGTCCCAAAGACCTGTTGAAAATCGATAATCGAGGGTCCTGTTTATAGCGGTTTGAAAATAAACTACTTAAAATAATATCATAATTTCCAAACCATTGTAAAACCGCAATTGAAACTTTCATAACGGGCATAAATCATATATCTTGAATAATGATTATCTAAAAACTTTCATTTATATATATTTATATCAATAAATAATCGTATACAATAATATAAACTCTAAAACTTTTATGTTTTGTAAACTACTAAAAACCTCAATCTTTGATAATTTTAAATGTGAAAATAGAATCCACTCACAAACTTTTCCTTGTGAACATTCGAAATCGTAAACCATTTACGCCATGATTTCACCTGAAAATATTGATTTAAGAAAATGCATATCAATTATCTACTTAGTAATTTGAAATATTAGAAAACCATATTGAAAATAATATAAAATTGTGGTTAATATCACATGACTAAGCCTTCATTTTTCCTTCAACGACTACATTTCCAATATACTTTTCAAAGCCAATAATATCAATCTTATTGCACTTTCTCTTCCCACACATAAATCCCAACTCAAATTGAAGAAAAACCATATACAAATCATCTTCCCAATCCATACAATTTCCATAGCAACTCCATAAAAAATATGGAAAACTCCATTTCTACACTCATTCCTTAAACACCAACCTCTCCATTAGGTTCAATTCTTTTATCAATTCTCTTAAAAATCCATAAATAATAAAACTCATAAAACCCATAAACCAATCCTTGAAGCATAGCAAAAACTACCAAAATCCATAAAATAGAAGAATTGAGTTGAGAAAACTACTTACCATTAAGCCATTTCACCATAAATTGAAGCTAAAAACTCCACAATTCCAAGCCAAATCCCAATTTTTTCCTTTCTTTTTCCCCTTTTCTTCCCTTTTCCTTCCCTTTTTCTTTTTCTCTTTCTCTTCTTTCATTGCTCACGGGTGGCTAAAGCAAATGGACTTTGGTTTTATTTTTTTTTCTTTTAAAAACATCTCTTGCCACATGTCAAGCCCACATCCACACTTTTTTTTGGAACTTATCTTCTTATTTATTTTTTTATTATTTTTATTTTTTTAAAAAAAGAGTTTACAATAAGCTTTTTGATCTTACTACAAAAACAATTTTTCATTTCACGGGATGTTTTATTCTATGAAGATCACTTTCTATTTCAGCAGTCTTTATCTTCAGATTTGTCTAGATATATTTTCTCAGGCATTGTGATACCACAACCCTTAACTTATGTGGATACTTCACCACTTCTTCATTCTTTACCTTAAACATCTGATTTAAAATCCAATATTCCTTCCACCAATCTTTCTATCACTATTTCAGATTATGATATTCATCATGCCCCTTTGCCTGATGTTATTCCAGATTTTGTTCCATGTCAGTCTATTTCACATGGAAGACCAACTTGTATTACAAAAACTCCAGCTTATCTTGCAGATTACCAGTGTAATCTTCTTGCTATAATATCCCATCAACTTCTACTTCTATATACCCAATTGACAAATACCTTTCTTATGACAACTTTACATCTTCTCATAGAAATTTTATTTTGAATATTTCTATGAGTTATGAACCTTAATTTTACCATCAAGCGGTTCCATATTCTCATTGGAGACAGGCTATGAATGAGGAGTAATCTGCCATGGAACGTACACATACTTGGTCAATTGTTCCTTTACCCAAGGGTCATCACACTATAGGGAGAAAATGGGTATACAAGATAAAACATAAGGCTGATGGTACCATTGATAGATATAAGGCACGCTAGTTTCCAAGGGCTATAACCAATTAGAAGGATTGGATTATTTTGAGACATTTTCACTAGTGGCCAAATTGGTATATGTTAATGTTCTTTTCTCTATTTCAGTTCATTATAATTGGCCTATTGCCCAACTTGATGTCAACAATGTCTTACTCAATGGAGACTTGTTTGAGGAAGTTATATGCAATTTCCACTCATATGGATCAAAATCACATACTATCACATGCAGAATCAAAGTGCTCGAAGTTCCCACAATTCATCACACCATGGTTACATATGGATCAAAATCAACATACTACCATGTGTGAATCAATGTGCCCTAGGTCTCCAATAAGTTAGCTAAACTCCAAAGAATTCTACTAAGTTAAAAAGAAACCTAACTAACTAGATTACACAAGTTATCACTCAAGTGCATCTTCTAATTACTTTAACTTCCAAAATCCATCAAAGTAACTTCATTCTCACTTTCATCTAACATCTCCAAATCACATTACCTGTGATGACCCGACTTATATAAAAGTCTAGGACGCGAGCACGTAACAGAAACGAAGAGGTTAAACTTTAAAACATATGAATTATCAAAAGATTCGAAATTTCAGCATGATGTATCCGTAAATTCAATGACCCAAATTTATACATCAACCTGGTTATTAACAACATCGGCTCGTCAGCCGGTTCAGAATATCACACAAGTTCAAAATTCAATGCAATAAAATTTGGTGCACCAGTTTAAAACGATATACAAGACATAATATGTACATAAGGTTTTAAGTTTCGACTCTAAAACATAGACTCCACTTTCAAACAGCGATCCCAAAACCCATGGCTCGCGTGACTGTAGGCCAATCCAAAAGCCTCCATCTCGAGCTATCAACGAGCTGAAGGGATGATTTACTAAACTAGCGGAATTTTATTTAGTAAACTTATTAACATTTAATAACGGATCTATTAACATCATGCAGTTTGTGATAAAACATGTAGATTCATGCTTAATTTCGAAAATTAAAACCCTTTTACTTACATTGAGTAATTAATGGAGAATCGGTTGGAGGTTTCTTTACAACATCAATCCTCAGCAACACCGGATCTTCTATGCTATATCCCGATCGATCAAACGAAACCCGATTGTGGGATCGAACTTAAGAAGAAATTGGGAAGAAGAAAAAATATTTTTCTTCCCAAATTTTGAAGCCAAAATCGGCAAAGGGAGAGAAAAAAAGGAGGAAGAGAGATTTTTCAATTTCCAAAGAATTGAATTGTGTGATTTATGAATGACCCAACCCTCCTATTTATAGGAAAATAGGAATCCTAATCACATTAGGATTAATCTATGGAGATAAATACATAAAGAAAAAAAATTATCTCTTTCCTTTATCTTGCAATTTCGAAAATGCCATAGATAAATAAGAGAATATTTTCTTTTCTTTATTTTATTTATCTTGGGTAAATAAATCTATTTAATTATTATAGGATATAATTCAAACAATTATCTCCTACAAATTATCTCATATGGCCGATTTTATCATAATAAAATAATTAATAAATACAATTTATTTAATTAATTATTTTGAGCCAATTCCAATTGGGTTCATTAATCCAATTGGGCTTGAAACTCTCTCTTAAATTAATAAGTCCAACTTAATTAATTTATTTATTAATTACCGTTTAAATAAAATATTTTATTTAAACAATTAATAATATTAATATTTTCTCCCGACTAAATATTATCAAATTATATTTAATTATTAATTTCCATTTAAATAATTTTCATTATTTAAATAATTAATAATAAATATTTTAATTATTAATTTACATTAAATAAACTCATTATTTAATTAATAATTTTATTGATAACATTTTATTATTAATTAATTAATTTTAATTATTAATTTCCGTTCAAATAAAATTAATTATTTAAACAATTAATAATTGTTAATTAATTTCAAATTATTAATTACCATTTAAATATACTCAATATTTAAATAATTAATAATATCTAATTAATAATATTTCATTATTAGTTTTATGTTTAAATAAACTCATTATTTAAACAATTAATAATGTTTATATTAATTACCGTTTAAATATACTCAATATTTAAACAATTAATATTGCCTATTTTAAGTAATTCACTTTACTTAAAATGTAAAGACCCGACTTTTCAGAGTTTAAAACAAACATAGTAAATGCAGCGGAAAACTCAATAAAAGATATTTATTGAATAATATGAAAAATTCTCAATCAATAGTCATTTAAATAAATCAAAAACTCCGGAGTTCAAAACTTTAAAACAAAAGAATCAATGTACTTAGTCAAATAACGAAATGTTCAAAATAACTTAAACTCAAATCTCATAAAGACAAATATAGTTAATAAAGTTCTAATACTTTATTCTTATACTCAATGAAAAACTAATGATGCATTGGCTAGCCACGGTGACATGAACCCCTCATCTTTTCCACTTCATCAACCGCCACCTCTCGGTCCATTATTACCTGAAAAAAAAATATAGCACTGTGAGGCTAAAGCCAGTGAGAAAACGATCTAAACGAAGGTAAAGCTTTAAATAGTCTCTAACAACTTAAACTGAGTCCCAACACTCGACACTCTCCAATGTCTCTTTCACACTAAGCTTCTCTTAAATCTCACATTCAATCTCTTTACTTGAATAGGCAATTTATTATCTAAATTCCATTTTCAAGAACCACATTCATAATTCTCTTTCCAATACACATCCCAATCCGATACATAGGCCCCTTCTAAATTAGCAACACAATCAATCAATTAATCAATCAACCACTAAGAAGGCGGTCTCTCGGGACTCCAACCATTCTTAGGTACTTAGTTATAGCCGTAACCATAACTAACCCCTAATGGATCGTCCATACGAGCAACGTCCATTAGCTGTTATGAGCTCACTCTCATAACTATATATATTTCACTAGTATGAGCTCGTAGCCTCATACTAGTTTAGCACACCTGTCAAGCAATCAATACACAAACTCTTTACATTATCCTCTTGATAATACTCATTCATAATCAGCAAGGGGGATTAAAATACAGCAGCCCCAAAGATACTAATTAAAACACACAAAATACATTTTACGATAAACTGCCGAAAAACCGTCAAAATCAACTATTCATTCTCAAACTTGCTCAACTCGAATCTCATATTAAATCATCATAATATACTCCAAAATATTCCAGAATTGACTCCCAAATTAATCAGAAACAAAAGAAATCGAAAAACAACAAAAACTGCCGAAAAAAAAAATGACTAAACTAGTTCTAACCGAAAAATTCTTTCTCCAATTAATTTTTCGATGTTTCCAATATGAATTCACTTCCTAAAACTCCAGAATAATATATTTGAATATAATGAATCATAAAATCTACGGTAGAAGCTTTAGATTTCTCTAAAACCCCACCATCGAATACACCGTTAACTCACCTCAAAATTCACTTAAATCCAAAATCAAGCTATTTTCCTTGACAAACCAGACCTGAAACGAAGATCCTAAATAGCTTAAAATACAAATTAAAATACACTAAATTAATACAAAAGGTTTGGGGTTCGGTGGGTCAAAGAACGGAAATCAAACGGCGAAGGAAATTGGCTAAGGTTGGGCGTGGGGGTGTGTGGGTGCGGCCATGGTCATCGGGACGTGGTTCGGTCGGGTTTCGTAGTTAGGGTGATCGATCTTGATGGTTCTAGGTGTTGGTAATCAAGATCGATTGGGTATTTGGCCACGGTTTGGAAAAATTGGCAATTATGGAGATCGAAACAAAGGCTAGGGTTCTTGGTGTTCATAAAGTGAATATAAAATAAAAATCCAGAATTAAATTGATTGATAAATCAATCCCAAAAGCTTACCCGTTAAAGGAATTACAAGGAAAAAGACTTCCGATCTCCCTTCCTTGATCCCGAACGAATTCCACCGATTTCCTATTTAACATTTGATGAAAAACTCATCATTATGAACCCTAGACCCCACGGCAACAAGGAGAAAAGAAAAGAGAGGGTTTTCGTTACCTTCGTGTCTAAAATCGATTGCCCAAACGATTGAATCCGGATCCCGACGCACGATCGAACGGAAGCAAGACGGATTTCCTTCTTCTCTTCTCTAAGGGGCGGCGGCAAGGTGTGGGAAGGAGGGGAAAAAAATTGTTTCTTCTTCTTTTCCTTAGTTTAAGATTAGGGTTTGAGCTATCATGCCACGTCATCACTACTTGCCACATCATCACTATCCACTAATCCAAGACTCCTCATTATTTACAAAAAGTGACACTTATCTTAAAGTGTCACCCAAAAGCCTAAATAAATAAATAGATTATTTATCAAAATTCCAAACCCTTTAATTAAATTAAATAAAATTTTAATTTAATTCCAAAATTAATCTTACCTTGTAACGGGGCGTTACAGAACCTCCCAACTAACAAGGCTTTTCGTCCCCGAAAAGCTTCACCTCTCAAGAAAAAGATGAGGGTAGCTAGCTCGCATATCCTCTTCTCGTTCCCAAGTGGCTTCCTCTGATGAATGGTTCCTCCAAAGAACTTTAACCAACTCAATGGTTTTATTCCTCAACACCTTCTGTTCTTTTGCTAAAATTTCAACCGGCTTCTCTTCATAAGACAAATCCGCCTCCAACTCCACCGGTTCATAATCTATCACATGTGTAGGGTCGGCAATATACTTCCGGAGCATAGACACATGAAACACATTATGAACACTAGTTAGTGCTGGCGGCAAGGCCAACCTATAAGCAAGCGGTCCAATCCTCTCAAGAATCTCGAAAGGTCCGATGAATCGAGGACTCAACTTCCCTTTCTTTCCAAATCTCATCACACCCTTCATCGGTGAAATTTTTAGGAAAACATGATCACCTACCGAAAACTCAAGATCAGTGCGCCTCTTATCTGCATAGCTCTTCTGTCTACTCTGAGCAGTCTTCATTCTTTCTCTAATCACACTTACAGTTTGACTCGTTAGCTGCACAAGTTCAGGTCCCAATAACTTCCTCTCCCCAACTTCATCCCAATGAACTGGCGATCGACACTTCTTTCCATACAATGCCTCGAAAGGAGCCATCTCAATAGTAGCCTGATAGCTATTATTGTATGCAAATTCCGCCAAGTACAAATGATCATCCCAATTACCCTTGAAATCCAAGGCACAAGCTCGGAGCATGTCCTCCAAAATCTGATTGACCAGCTCAGTTTGCCCATCTGTTTGAGGGTGGAAAGCTGTACTAAAGTCCAACAGTGTACCCATAGCTTTCTGGAGACTTTGCCAAAAGTTTGAGACGAAGCGATTGTCTCTATCAGAAACAATACGTACTGGCACTCCATGCAAACGTACTATCTCCCTCAAGTACATCTTTGCCCAAGTCTCCACCGGATAAGTAGGTTTTCCTGAAAGAAAATGCGCCGACTTTGTCAATCTATCCACAATTACCCATATAACTGAATTCTCTCGAGAAGTTCTAGGTAATCCACAAATAAAGTCCATGGAAATTTCTTCCCACTTCCATTCAGGAACACTCAATGATTTAACATAACCATGAGGATTTCTTCTCAAAGCTTTCACCTGTTGACAAACTAGGCACTTACTTACAAACTCAGCTATATCTTTCTTCATCCCTGACCACCAATAATGCATTTTTAGATCTCTATACATTTTGGTGCTCCCGGGGTGAATAGAGAACATTGAACCATGTGCCTCTTCCAACAACTCCTTCCTCAAAGTTTCATCCTTGGGAACACATAATCGACCCTTATAAAGTAGAGCACTGTCACTAGCAAAAGCAAATACCCCCGGCATATCAGTCTCGGCATCAAGAAAACAACCAGCTAGACTGTCATCTGCTCTCTGCACATCTATAATCCTTTGTCTCAAGGTCGGCCTCACTGTCAAACTAGCCATACTAACTGTCATCTCAGCTGTCATCTCAATAAGATCAGCCCTATCCATTTCCCACTGTAACCGAGGATGCCTAGCCAAAATTGCCGCTGAATGAACTGTTTTTCTGCTAAGTGCATCAGCTACCACATTCGCCTTTCCAGGATGATACTGGATATCACAATCATAATCCTTCACTAACTCTAACCATCTCCTTTGCCTCATGTTTAATTCCTTCTGAGTGAAGAAATATTTGAGACTTTTGTGGTCAGTGAAGATTAAGATCTTCTCACCATACAGGTAATGCCTCCAAATCTTTAAGGCATGAACTACTGCTGCATGTTCTAAGTCATGAGTAGGGTATTTCTTTTCGTGCTCTTTTAATTGTCTAGAAGCATACGCTACTACTTTGCCATGTTGCATTAAAACACAACCTAGCCCCTTTTTCGATGCATCACTGTAAATTGTCAAACCACCCGAGCCATCAGGGGTAACCAAAACTGGAGCAGTCACCAATCTCTTTTTCAACTCTTCGAAGCTAACTTCACATTCCTCATCCCAAACAAAGGCCACTCCCTTCCTAGTTAACTTGGTCATTGGAGAAGCGATTCGTGCAAAGTCTTGTACAAACCTTCTATAATATCCAGCCAGACCAAGGAAACTCCGAATCTCAGCCACACTAGTAGGCCGTGCCCAACCACTAACTGCTTCGATTTTTGAAGGATCCCCAGAAATACCCTGTTCCGACACTACATGTCCCAAGAAAGCTACTTTCTTCAACCAGAACTCACATTTGCTAAACTTAGCATAAAGCTTTTCATTTCTCAGAATAGACAAAACTTTTCTCAAATGCATGGCATGCTCAATCTCATTCTTAGAATACACTAAAATGTCGTCAATAAAAACAATAACAAATGTATCTAAGAACTGTTGAAAAACGGTGTGCATCAAGTCCATAAAAGCTGCCGAGGCATTAGTCAATCCAATGGACATAACAATGAACTCAAAATGTCCATACCTGGTCCGGAAAGCTGTCTTTGGGATATCAGTCTCACGGATTCTCAACTGGTGATATCCCGATCTCAAGTCTATCTTTGAAAACACGGTGGCACCTTTCAATTGATCAAACAAATCTTCTATCCTAGGCAAAGGATATTTGTTCTTGATAGTTACCTTATTAAGCTCACGGTAATCTATACATAACCTCATCGATCCATCCTTTTTCTTCACAAATAGAACAGGTGCACCCCACGGTGACACACTTGGGCGTATAAAACCCAAATCTAGAAGTTCTTGTAACTGGGTCTTAAGCTCTTTTAACTCGGCGGGAGCCATTCTATAAGGTGCTTTAGAAATAGGGGCGGTTCCAGGTACAACTTCTATTTGGAAATCCATTTGCCTAGGTGGGGGTAATCCAGGTAATTCATTTGGGAATACATCAACGAATTCATTCACAACTGGCACAGAATCTAAACTAGCTTCCTTAACAGTCGTATCAACTACATTAGCTAGGTAGGCCAAAGCTCCCTCATCAATCAACTTACTAGCTTGTAAAGCTGAGATAACTACTGGGGTTAGTTTACTACTAGTTCCCTTATACTTAAACTCCCTTCCACATGGACCCTTAAAAAGCACTTCTCTTTTAAAGCAATCAATGATAGCATGATTGGCTCGTAACCAGTCCATTCCCAAAATAATGTCAAAATCAGACATATCAATCACAATCAAGAGTTGCAGGCATACAATTTTCAAGCACACAAAGTTCGTCAGTTTTAAACATTCTATCAACACAAACAGTCCCACCAACCTGTCTTAACATTTAAATCGAAATTAAGGGGCTCAAGAACAAATTCAAGACACTTAACGAATTCAAGAGAAACAAAAGAATGAGTAGCACCAGAATCAAATAAAACAAATACGGAATGACCAAGGGCCGATAAGGTACTGTGACAACATTCTGAGCCGCCTCGCCTCACCTCTAGTAGTAGCAAACAATCGTCCTGGCGAGGAGCTGTTTATACCGACCCTGATTAGCGCTTCCGTTCGTCCTCCAACCACAGGTGCTTTCATATTCTTCCTACAATTAGCAGCTATATGTCCCTCCTGATGACAGACATAGCATTGCCTAGGCTGGTTACAAGTCCCAATATGCCTCTTCCTACGATTCTTACACTCAGGAATATTAAAAATGCCGCCTACCACCCTGGTTCGACCTTCTTGGTTGAATCGCCTACTCTGTGATGATCGTTGCCCCCTACTACGCCTTGATTTGATTTCTGCGCCAAGCTCGGCCTCGCTTTTCTCTTCTGCCCAACTGCAGTCTCAGTCGGTTCCTTTTCTATAGCCTTGCCTCTACTCTTTGGGTCAAGAGAGATGGCAATCTTCAAAGCATAAGCATAGTCTGTAGGCCCAATAGCCTCAATCTGTCCCAGTAAACCATCATCTAAACCCATCATGAATCTATGCATTCTCAACGCAGATGTAGCAACTTGATAAGCGACAAACCTCGAAAGACGGTCGAATTCTTTCTCATACTCAAGCCACGATTTGTCCCCTTTCTTCAAGGGCAAGAACTCGCACTCTTTCTGGCTTCTATACTTCTTAGTATAGTATTTCTCATAGAAACTCTCTTGGAATTCACTCCAAGTCACAGGAGTAGTAGATTCCCGGGTATTCAGTGTGGTTTCCCACCAATACATAGCATCCCCCACCAAAGAGAAAGTCCCACAATGAACCTTCAAATGCTCGGGACAGTTAACAACCTTCAAAGCTCTCTGAACCCTAGTAAACCAATCCTCAACTTCTTCAGGATCAACAGACCTCCCATTGAATTCAGCTGGTGCATACCGCTTGTATTCTCTCAACATCTTGGCCTCCTCAGTCACACGACCAACTCGAGCTAATGCTTTACGCATTTCATCTAATTCAGCTTGGGGCACAAACTCGCCCTGAACAACTGGTGGTATCGAGGCTAAAGGAACATCCTCCTGTGCATCCATCCCAACTGGGTCCACATGCCCATCAACATTCCCCACAGCAGGGGTAGCATAAGAGTTAACCTCATTTGACAACTCGGCGTCACTCTGGTACTCGGGGTTGACACCACGGCCTCGACCACGTCCACCCCTACCTCAGCCTCTACCACGGCCTCGTCCTCTTCCTCTTCCAGGCATAACTACAGAAGGCATCCTGGAACACACAAACACGATAATTATCGAGATTGAACAGTCAAGCTATAACACTATCTATTAAGCTACTAAGACAAGGTATAAGTTTAGAGACTATTTCTTGAGATACCTGGCGCCGATGAGTGTGAAGATGAGGTTCATGTCAAAAGAAAATGTATGTTTAACATACGGTCTTCAGAACCAAAAGGCTCTGATACCAATTGTAAAGACCCGACTTTTCAGAGTTTAAAACAAACATAGTAAATGCAGCGGAAAACTCAATAAAAGATATTTATTGATAATATGAAAAATTCTCAATCAATAGTCATTTAAATAAATCAACAACTCCGGAGTTTAAAACTTTAAAACAAAAGAATCAATGTACTTAGTCAAATAACGAAATGTTCAAAATAACTTAAACTCAAATCTCATAAAGACAAATATAGTTAATAACGTTCTAATACTTTATTCTTAAACTCAATGAAAAACTAATGATGCATTGGCTAGCCACGGTGACATGAACCCCTCATCTTTTCCACTTCATCAACCGCCACCTCTCGGTCCATTATTACCTGAAAAAAATTATAGCACTGTGAGGCTAAAGCCAGTGAGAAAACGATGTAAACGAAGGTAAAGCTTTAAATAGTCTCTAACAACTTAAACCGAGTCCCAACACTCGACACTCTCCAATGTCTCTTTCACACTAAGCTTCTCTTAAATCTCACATTCAATCTCTTTACTTGAATAGGCAATTTATTATCTAAATTCCATTTTCAAGAACACATTCATAATTCTCTTTCCAATACACATCCCAATCCGATACATAGGCCCCTTCTAAATTAGCAACACAATCAATCAATTAATCAATCAACCACTAAGAAGGCGGTCTCTCGGGACTCTAACCATTCTTAGGTACTTAGTTATAGCCGTAACCATAACTAACCCCTGGATCGTCCATACGAGCAACGTCCATTAGCTGTTATGAGCTCACTCTCATAACTATATATATTTCACTAGTATGAGCTCGTAGCCTCATACTAGTTTAACACACCTGTCAAGCCATCAATACACAAAATCTTTACATTATCCTCTTGATAATACTCATTCATA
The DNA here is from genome assembly GCA_028015215.1 of Gynostemma pentaphyllum. NCBI lineage: Eukaryota > Viridiplantae > Streptophyta > Magnoliopsida > Cucurbitales > Cucurbitaceae > Gynostemma > Gynostemma pentaphyllum. The sequence continues at coordinate 24,254,163 of CM051348.1, forward strand.
ATCAGCAAGGGGGATTAAAATACAGCAGCCCCAAAGATACTAATTAAAACACACAAAATACATTTTACGATAAACTGCCGAAAAACCGTCAAAATCAACTATTCATTCTCAAACTTGCTCAACTCGAATCTCATATTAAATCATCATAATATACTCCAAAATATTCCAGAATTGACTCCCAAATTAATCAGAAACAAAAGAAATCGAAAAACAACAAAAGCTCGGGCGAAAAAAAATGACTAAACTAGTTCTAATCGAAAAATTCTTTCTCCAATTAATTTTTCGATGTTTCCAATATGAATTCACTTCCTAAAACTCCAGAATAATATATTTGAATATAATGAATCATAAAATCTACGGTAGAAGCTTTAGATTTCTCTAAAACCCCACCATCGAATACACCGTTAACTCACCTCAAAATTCGCTTAAATCCAAAATCAAGCTATTTTCCTTGATGAACCAGACCTGAAACGAAGATCCTAAATAGCTTAAAATACAAATTAAAATACACTAAATTAATACAAAAGGTTTGGGGTTCGGTGGGTCAAAGAACGAAAATCAAACGGCGAAGGAAATTGGCTAAGGTTGGGCGTGGGGGTGTGTGGGTGCGGCCATGGTCATCGGGACGTGGTTCGGTCGCGGTTTCGTAGTTAGGGTGATCGATCTTGATGGTTCTAGGTGTTGGTAATCAAGATCGATTGGGTATTTGGCCACGGTTTGGAAAAATTGGCAATTATGGAGATCGAAACAAAGGCTAGGGTTCTTGGTGTTCATAAAGTGAATATAAAATAAAAATCCAGAATTAAATTGATTGATAAATCAATCCCAAAAGCTTACCCGTTTAAGGAATTACAAGGAAAAAGACTTCTGATCTCCCTTCCTTGATCCCGAACGAATTCCACCGATTTCCTATTTAACATTTGATGAAAATCTCATCATTATGAACCCTAGACCCCACTGGCAACAAGGAGAAAAGAAAAGAGAGGGTTTTCGTTACCTTCGTGTCTAAAATCGATTGCCCAAACGATTGAATCAGGATCCCGACGCACGATCGAACGGAAGCAAGACGGATTTCCTTCTTCTCTTCTCTAAGGGGCGGTGGCAAGGTGTGGGAAGGAGGGGAAAAAAATTGTTTCTTCTTCTTTTCCTTAGTTTAAGATTAGGGTTTGAGCTATCATGCCACGTCATCACTACTTGCCACGTCATCACTATCCACTAATCCAAGACTCCTCATTATTTACAAAAAGTGACACCTATCTTAAAGTGTCACCCAAAAGCCTAAATAAATAAATAGATTATTTATCAAAATTCCAAACCCTTTAATTAAATTAAATAAAATTTTAATTTAATTCCAAAATTAATCTTACCTTGTAACGGGGTGTTACATAAAATTTCCATTTCTTCTACTTGATTTCGCGACTACGATATTTGGGCTACCATAGGGACCCGATGGACCTATAGATCATGTGCTTAATAATTAGTCAATTAAGTGATTAACACATAATCAGTTAATTACTTATTATCTAACTATGAATAATTCCACTATAGATTCATAGCTGAACTCCCCTCACTATAGATGAGTTATGTCCATTTAGTTTATCTTTATTTATATCTGTGATATATCCTTCACGTGGAACCCTCATAATTACAGGCGGATAAATTTACCGTTTTGCCCCGTAATTACCGCTTTATCCTTGTGTTCCCGCTGATTCTCCAATGAACTTTATCTTTAGTCGAACTATAGATAATATACTACGTGATCAATAGAAGTCGTGGCGCCACTTGTTCATGTCTCGAATCAGTACATCAAGGGAGTTTCCTAAAGTTCCTAAAATGTTTAGGTATCGCACTGATACCGTTAATTTATAGGAAAGTTATGAATTCCATCTCGTGAGAATGAGTTCCCAGCTACTTATCTAGTCATGTTCTCAAAACAGAAGTGTATTGTGCGTTCTTACAGATCGCTCTCAACCATGTGAATCAAATAACATAACTCCATAAATAGGAGTCCGCATTTCACTCAGGATTGAGATCTATCACGGTTGATAAACTTAGTTTGATATTCGGTCATTTCTCGTAAACGGTACTAATGAGAAATTTGATCGAACATCGTGGTCCTGTCTTATACAATCAACATTGCATATGATACTTCCATTTCATGTCTCCCACATGAATGATCAGGATTAGATCATTTGTCTATAAACAAAATGCGAAGCTATCAACAGTGTTACCAGGATAAGGTTCCCAAACGTTATCCATTTACTGTAGACACTTTTAAGTTACTCATCTCGACTTTAATCCTCTCGTATGACTCACATACTAAGTGGTCATTTCATAAGAGTAACTTAGGGTTTACTATTTGAATGTTTGATATTAATATATTTTCATATATTCCTAATATCGTCAATTGAATCAATATAGATAATATAAAGAACTTATGTTTATTTATTTAATTTATTCTAAATAAAGTATTATTATTAAATAATTACAAGTTCTAGGACACCATTCCTAACACGAGCACCACTTGCCGCTCCACACCCTCGTCCCCGAGCATTACCTGAAAGGTGATATAGAGCACCTTTGAGCATGACACTCAGTGAAAACAAAAGATTATGAACAGTGAATACGGAATGATCGTAATTAAATGTATAAAGAGTAATGACATGCTTAAAATGTAAAACAAATAGAATAAAGGCAATGTGAATGGATGGTGTCATTTAACCACAATTCTCTAACAAACACTTTCGTCAAACCATTACCATATGAACTTATCACAATTACCATCCTCTTTAATTTCTCAAGCCATGCCATCTCAAATCCGGTGTCTCACTACGCCCAAGTTACAAAGATAAAGAGTAAAGACAATAATAATATTCTTAAAGTACAAAGATAGAACAATTTCATTATGAATAGATGGTGTCAATCAATCGTAATTCCGCTATCATGAACTCTTATCAAACCATTATCACATCTTACATTTCATAATCACCATCCTTTTCAGTTTCATAAGTCACACCATGACAAAACCCAGCGTCTCTCTACGCCCAAATTACACGATCAACCAACATTCGAGCCATAGCTCATTACAATTTCCATTATCTCAAACTCACTAGCACCCGGGCCATTTATCACATAGCACACCGGAGCTCATCACCTTTCCACGGTAACCACATGTAACGTCCAACACCCACACACCGTTACACGGGTTAATCACATTTCCACCACGGTAACCACATGTAACGTCCAACACCCACACACCATTACACGGGTTATGACCCCATGGCCATAAATCGATTATATGATATGCATGTATGAAGTGTTATGAGATGAAATGGAAATGAATGAGTAATCATGCTTACTAACAACTCTCATCATAACTCACATCTCATATTATTTTCACATGATACATGTAAAACACATTTCAAGCTTGAAGTCTCTAATCATATTCGCGTGCTATTCACTAAGAACCTATAATAACATAGTAAGTGTTTATACGTCTAGCCCAATTCACATCTTGCTCAATATTCACATAAGTGTATAATTCCCATTTCACATACTACTTTCAATAGTTCATTTGCATTCCTTTTCATAGAGCAATAATCGATGGCATAATAAATAATCATTCACGTGTTCAAGTTAATAGCCCAAATCAGCATATGACTCGATCATGGACTAAGAGCAAAAAAATAACATCAAGTAAGCATGCTCATAAAAATGATTATTCATAAAACATATCGGTTTTGAGCTACTAGCTCGTCGGGCTCTTTAAGCAGCGTGGAGTCATTTTCCACTTCCCGTTACTTCTCGCACGTTCATCACCTTACTAACCATACATCACAAGCCATTACTACTTAAAACCATAAACACCCTCATCCAAGATAACTCGAAAAAGATCCGTGATTCACATCGCCAATACCCTTCCGATTCTTTATGTTCTCACCTTTAAAGTTGGCTCCGATTGTATCCACTCGCCTTTGGCCTTGAATCTTGATTATTCCTCTTGATTATTGTACGAATCTTCCTATCAGGTTCATTCTATCAAGAATCAACTAGAACCTCTTTGAATTCACCCACAAACACCAAGATTGGATGAAGGAAGATTGAAAAAAAAAATGAAGGGGAAGGGAAGAGAGAGCTCACGGTTTGGGAGGGGAGAAAGATGAGGGATTTCTTTTTCCTTTTTCCTTTATTTTTCCCTAAATTCCATTTATAAAGTTTTAATTTTCAAAATAAAAAAATAAAGACTAAATTCTATTTTCTTTTCACCCCCTCCACCTCCTCATTTCCTCCACTAAACCCCTCCACCTCCAATATTTAATATAAACCCTTCTTCCTATTTCCTTTTGCTAACAAGCCCTTTTTACTAAATTAACCATGGTTAATAATTATGACGAACCGACTTAAACTAAAAGCCAGGGCGCAAGCACGCGAAGGGAAACGAAAAAGAACTTAAAGTTTAACAATCAGTTTTGTAAAATATTCGAAATTCCGGCATGAAGTACTCGTATATTTCATATCCCACATACAACATAGACTGTTTTAACAGCATCGGCTCGTCGGCCGGTTTAAAACATCATAAGTTACAATCAAAATATCGTTGGTGCACCAGAGAAAACGTTACAAAAATATAATATATACATAAAAGTTACATTTCATCTCAAAAGTGAAAAAAAACACGACAAAACAAGGAATGACCACACTCCTTTCCCAAGGACCTGTGACTCGCATGTCCGAGGCCTAATCCCAAAAGCTCCATCCCGATGTATCAACGTGCACCACCTGCCGCGCCTCGTCCCCGTCCTCGTCCGGGTCCTGAAAGGTGATATAGAGCACCTCTGAGCATAACACTCAGTGAAAACAAAAGGAATGAAAAACGATGCTATGCAAGTACGGAAAATTATGCACAATGTATATACACACTAGGTATGCATAAACAAAAGGAAAGAGTAAATGTATAAGGTGGACCAAATCATTGCTATTTCACAATCAAGGCAAAGCCGAGTCTTCGATCATTCAACCAATACCACTTTATGAACTAACTTCTGGCGGTATAGTTTTACATAACTTTCCCGTGTCTCACTACACGTAACACATACATAAAACGTAAAACGTATGATCAACATTGTCAAGCATTTGCTTCCACGTGTTTAACTTTACTCATTTTTATAACAGCTCATTAACTTTGATCCCTCAATCATTTTAATGCCTTCCACATGAGACTATTCACTCTTTTGTCTATCTTAGTAGCCATTCACATTCCCGACTATCTCAGTAGCCGTTTCACACACTTGGCATTTTCAGTTGCCATCTGCCGTTTTATACACACTTGGCTTTTTCAGTAGCCTCTGCCCTTTTTCACATATTTCATTATACTTCCAGGCTATCTCTGTAGCCACTCTAGCTTCCGGGCCATCCACCACACAGCGCCTCGGAGCCTCACCACTTCTGCCACGGTAGCCACGTGTAACGTCCAACAACCACTCACCATTACACGAGCTACGACCCCATGGCCAATTGTACAATGCTTAGGATGCATGAATGAAGTGGAATGGAATGATATGCACTAACTATACTTTCTTTATCATTAACATTTAAACTAATATATAAGTACGATAAAGCGAATAAACAGAGTTTCCAAACAACGTAGTACTCAGTTTCAAACTATCGTTCAACACTTTCAAAGTGTCTAAGAAAACACCAACTTCAAACGTGATGCCGTAGCATTTCGCCAAACTGTGCTTGTCAAACAACAATCTAAAACATATCGAGCATATGTATAATAAGTCCCAAATCAGCATATGACTCGATCTTCACTTGAAATACGAGTAGAAACAAAGATACGGAATAAATTAACTCACATGATATGTAAATAAAGCAAGTACTCAAGTGGTGATGTAAACTAGCTAAGATTGTGGTTATCGAACAAATATTTAACTCAAGTGGCATATAACATGTATGTCTTTTCCAATTTAGATGTATGAAAACAAATAACACATCCTAAATACTCAAATTGTATCCAAAGACAAATGGGTTTTAGCAATTTTAGCTCTTTTCGGCTCTTAAGAACGAACCAAGCTTGAATCTCGTTATTTAATACTTTCACCACTCCATTTCTCTTTTACAACACATCCCAAAGCACCTACCAATCAGCCATGAGCATTTAAATCCCACCACATTCTTTTAACAAATTACAAACCTTCCACCGCCACCGTTTTTATTCTTTTTGTTCTCACCTTTACGAAAGGCTCTCGGTAGCTCGTTCTTGCCTCTTATCCAAAATCTCTGAAAATAGATGGAAATTGATAGGGATTCTTCTAAAATCAGCTTCTACTCGAAAATCCAATGAAAATGGACCTTGATTTTACTAGATTTGATGAAGAATTGAAGAAGTTATAAGCTTTTCATTTTTGACTTTGAGTTTTCCTCCTTTGGCCGAAAATAGCAATGAGAGGAGATAGTTGAGAGGTTTTTATCTTTCTTTTCCCAATTTTTTAACTCAAATGAAATGATAAAGCATGGCTGAAATTAAAAATTGGGTATTTGCATTAAGGTCCCTCCACCTCTTTACCTAACAACCAAAGCCTTTCCACTCAAAACTTTACCAACTAGTCCCCAATTTAAGTTATTTGCTAACTCACCCTTTTCTCCTTAACTAACCATGGTTAAAAACTTTTCTTTTCAACAAATCTTCCACCCTTAATTAATTTTAACCATGATTAACCACCAAATAACCAAATTACAAATATTAAATAATTTCTAAAATGCTTATCATTTAAGTATAATTTTTAATTCACTACTTTTAAAAACCCGGGGCCTTACAATAATTTCCCTTTTAATTAAACTCTCCACCCTTTGTTAAATAAACTATGGTTAATTACCAATTAACCAAAATTCATATAGAAAATAATTTTCCACACTTTTATTCACTAATTAAAGTATACCAATAAAATAAAATTTTCAATTACCCCATATCGAACCCTCGGGCCCTTACATTACCATACTTCCGAACCACTCCGATGTTCCCTATTCATCGAACTATCCATAAATCCAAACTTTCTCCACACACACTTCCAAATTAAAGTCTCCAACCAAAACTTAATCCTAAGAAGTTATCACCCTCTTTACATCGATAAACAATTACATAACGAAACTAAATTCATAAAACCACTAACTTTCACATTAAACTCACCTTAGCTTGAAGACAAGCTCCGAATAATCCGAGGTTGTAAATTCACGATCAATTCACAATCCTACAAACGAATTATTCCTAAATTACATTAATTAACCGAAAAGCAATCAAACAACATCTAAACACATAAAACCACGAAAATCCCGGATTCTACCCTTATGGAGCTCTCGGCCAAGCTAGGGAAAAAGGGGTTTGGGTTTGGCTTTCCGACTTTTATGCATTTTAGAGGTGTTTCGAGTTGGTTTCGGATACTTTGGAGGTTTTCTTAATCAATGGGTAACCGAAAATTAGGGTTTTGCATATTAATCAATTTTCGAAAAATTAAGTAAATAGCAAAAACACAATAACCCTAACATCCTAAACATGGCCAAGTGAGGGAAAATCACAAGGGACGGGTTTCCGACTCAAACTCGATTTTAGGGTTTAGGGAAAGTTTCTAAAATTGACAATAACGGCTTCCCCGATGGAAATCTTCAAGCTTCGGTGAACGAATTTGAAGATTTCAATCCAAAACCACCATTAAAATACTATTCACGTCAAATTTTAGAAACTTTGTCATACCTTAAGGCCTCGAGAAAACGAGCGAAAACCTCGATTGTTAGGATGGGTAGAAAGTACGTCTCGAGAGCTTTCCAACGAGCTAAGGCACGATGAAAACGGTAGAGAAACGAAGCCGGGGTGACAATTTCTTTCTCTCCTCTTTTTTTCTCTCTAAGCTACAGGTTTGGGATGAAAAAAATGAGAAGAAATTATGATTTTTGTCTAATTTTTGCTTAATAAAGGAGAAGGATGAATAGTGTTTAGATATTTAAGAAATCGGAAATTACGGTTGCGTCCTTTTATGACTTTTGACTTCTAAATCGAAACCCGAAGCTCTTAAATTAATCTAAAGATGATTAATAATTATTAATTGGCCTATTAATAATTATTAATGTCACCGAAGAAAATTTAAAAGTATTAAAACGATTAAAAAGGATTTTCGGATGAAAATAGCTATTAAAATCAAAATCACTACTTTTAAACTAACCTTAAATACTTTAATTAATATAAATAAATAAAATAATAATAATAAAATTAAAAAAAAAATATTTACCCCCAAAAGTAACGGGACATTACACTGAATATCGGGCATTGGCTGTTGTAACAAGTGAATTAACTTAGTTACAACACTAATTAACTGATTTGCAGGTAACACTTCAACGACCAGGTTTGATCTTTTGCGATAATTTGGCTGCTATCCACATTGCTAAAAATCCGGCTTTCCACGAAAGAACTAAACATATTGAGTTAGATTTCCATTTCATTCATGATAAGCTTACTAAAGGTTCTGTTAAATTCTTACTTATTCGATCTACCTTGCAATTGGCTGACTTGTTTACAAAAGCTTTGCCCGGTACAAGCTTCTTTAATCCTTTTCTTGCCAAGCTAGGACTTCAAGATCTAGTGCGTCCACCTTCAAGGGGAGTAATAAAGCTAACTAATTTAGTTAGGCAGTTATTATTTTTCTAATTTCTTGTTAGAGCTCAATCCTTGTATAAATACTCTTTACTTCTTCATTTATGATAAGCCAAATATTATTATGGTCAATATAACTTCAGCTTCTATTTCTTTATAAAAAAGCCTAAAGATTCAAGAGTCCATTGTTAATGCTAGCTCTTCTCCTGACCAAATGAATGCCGCGAATAGAAATTCTTTGATGACATGTTCTCCCCATTTAAATTCCACATGTTTGGGTCTTTTGCAAATATCCAAAGCCCACATGTGAGGGAGAGTGTCGAAATATATAATTAAATTTATTTTGAACCATTAACTTAAGCTTTTAGGTCAATCGGTGATTTAACATATTTAATAAAACTTATATTAATTGAGTTTGAAATTAGTGATCAGTGTAGTTTTGTTCAAAATTATTCAGGCGAGGAGTTATTGTTAATGAATCGGGAAAAAAAAAGCCAAATTCGTGTCTTCTTGCTCCCATACATCTGAAAAATGATACCCATAAAATGAAGATCGTGCTTCTGTACGTTTAAATTTTTTTAAATCTAATTCTATTTTTCATTTTTTAAAAGTGTCTTGGATTGAAGATAAAAGCTCTTTCGCCTGGTCCGAGCTCATAATCTTGGAGAAGGAGAGGGGAAGAAGGAAGATGATATAGAGAGAGAGGGAGTGAAAGAATTTTTTTAACCTTGGTTAAGTAAAAATATAATGTTATCAGAGTTAGAAATGATATTAAAAAATTATCTCAAGTTAATTTTGGATTTTTTTTTCTCACAAAAGTTGGCTTTAAAAAGTGTAGGGTGAAAATATCAAAATTGATAATGGAAGGGGTGTAAATTGAAATTTTTTAAAGTGTAGGGATGTATTTAACCCTTATTAAAATTATTAAGATCATGAACTAATAGTATGCTGAAAAAGTCATATTTGAAAATTATAGCTTCTCATCATCTCGTAATCAATAGGTATATGTTATTATATTCTTCTCTAATTTAAAATTATGTATATAATAAGGGGCATTTGCAAAAAAAAAATTGTAATATTTATAAAAATATAAGCTCTAAAAAATATTTATAGATATGACAGTTTTTTATTTAGTGAATCGGTGATAAACATTGAATTACATATTTTTATACTAACTTTATTAATGATACACACATTAATCATCACGGATTAACATAGTAAAAATTATTATATTTACAAACATGTTTTAGAATTGTTATTTTTACAAATATTGCATCAAAAATCTGTTACCCAATGAAATTTTCCATATAATAATCATAATTACGCAACTCTAGATGATAATATTTTTCATCTTTCTACCTCTACAATTTATTTAACATAATAGCTTATCCTTGCCAGAATCCGTCCGGTACAACTTCTTCCGAAAGTGTTTTGAGTGATACATTTTAGAATAAATATTAATTAAGTGTTTCATGTTGGATTTTATACATATAAAGGTATAAAATTTAAGAGTGAAAGTAAGTGGAAGTGTAGAGAGAAAAGTTGAAGTTGTGGTTTGTGGGAAAGTGAAAATTCACTTGTCCCATATTGGAAAGATCACAAATCTTACTTCACTTTATATATCCTGCACTTGCACAATGGGTTGGGCCCTTTGGGGTTCCTCAGATTTTGCGAGGGCCGAGAGCGCACCCAATGGGCTTTAGTTCACGCCCGCCCGCACTTCACGACTCGACTCGGTCCGGTCCTCTTGATTAAATAATATTCTTTTTTATTTAAAGAATATTTATTTAATTTCTTTTTGAAATTCGAAAAACTGTAACAACTGTTCATAATGGCCATTGCTATTTCTAGCATCGTTGAGCCGTTTCCGATCACCGGCGTACGTTTCAGGTGAGACATTACCGTTTCCGACGATCGTTACAGTCAGAATTAATTCTGGAATTTAATCCCAGAATTTAATTCTATTTTTGGAGTTACGAATTCGTCTCCCTATAAATAGAGACGAATTCTTCACTCCAAAACACGACTTGAAACTCAGCTTTCTATATTTCTATTTTCTCTCTTCTGTTCTTCGTTCTTCATTTTCTGTCAAAGCTTTGAGAGCTGTTCTAGAGGAGTTCTACCGGATCTTGAAACACTGGTTGTTTTATTCAAGAAACACTCCATTGAATCCTGCTGAGTCGAATTGCCGACGAACCAAAAATAACCTGAACGGGGCAATATTGACTTTAGGACAACGGTCTGTCTGTGCTTTGGAGCATTTTACAGTAATGATTGTCCTTACATTTTTGTTCTTAATTTGCTTGTTATTACTGATCTGTTTTTGTTGTAATCAGTTTCAATTGAATACAAGTTCGATTTCTGTTCATATTCCATTCATTGTTCCAACAATCTGAAATCAATATCATGGAATTTGTCAATATCTACGGATCGAACGACTCACCCCTTACTGAAATTGTCGCTCCTCCTGCTGCCGACAATGTTACTACGAGAATCGCCGCCTTCTTGCCGCCGCTAATGCAAGCATTAGTTCTTTGCCACTCTTGCAATCCCATCACCATTGTTGCACAAACAAGGCACCAATTTTGGACACCACTGTTGCTACGAATCCCGTACCTGTGCGGCCTCAAGGGGATGCTTACAATGATGCCGCCTTACAGGCTAGAAAGTATCCTCTTAGCAATCCACCGAAGCCGGTCCACTCTAAGGATCCGCCTCAATTCAATGGCCAATACTACAAGCGATGGCATCAGAAGATGATGTTCTTCCTCACAACACTCGATCTTGCCTATGTGCTCAAAAAAACCAATGTCGGAAGTGCACGAGGACTATGTCACTTACGAGGGATTCATGGAACGAGATCAATGGGAGAATTATGATTATCTCTGTCGCAATTACATTTGAAATAGCTTAATTGATAGTCTATATAGTGTATAAAAACTGTAAGAGTGCTAAAGAATTGTGGGATGCACTTGAACTGAAGTATAAATCAGTTGGTGCAGGGGTTAAGAGGTTTATTGCGGGAAATTTTAATGATTTCAAATGGTTGACGGCAAGTCCGTAGTCAACCAAGATGAAGAGCTACAGTCATCATAAGTGACTTGCATAGCGAAAGAATGGGGATGAGTGAACCATTCCAAGTGGCAATTATGATTGAGAAATTTCCACCTTCCTGGGGTGATTTTAAGAACTATCTTAAACACAAAAGTAAGGAGTGCTCTATAGAACACCTAATACTAAAACTCCGAATAGAGGAAGACAACCAAAAAGGGATGGGTAATAATAGAGCCCCCAAACCAAAAGAGTGTAGAGGCTAAGGCAAATCTCACCGAGGCTGAGAAGAGCAAGAATAGGTCAACTAAGAAGAAGTATGACCTAGGTCATAAGCATGCTAACACTAAACGCATCACTGGGAACTGCTACACTTGTGGCAAAGCGGGACATAGAGCTGCTGACTGTAGGCATCGCAAGAATCCCAGACAGAATAGACCCAATAATAGGTCTAACAATCAAGTCAATCTGACTGTGGACAATGGTGATGATATTCCACTTGTTGCGATGATCTCCGAAGTGTGCATGACTACCACGGCTAAGGGTTGGTGGATTGATTCTGGTGCTACTAGACACGTTAGTGCGGATAGATCTCTATTCTTCAACTACAAAGAAGCTGACGGCAATGAAAAGTTGCACATGGGAAATTTTTCCACTTCTGGTGTGGTTGGCAAAGGAAATATCTAGCTGAAATGGACATCTGGGAAGATACTCACCCTGAATTATGTCTACTATGTTCCTGATATTAGAAGGAACCTTGTATCTGGACCACTTCTGAACAAGAACGGGTTCAAACAAGTCTTTTAGTCGGACAAGTTTGTACTGTCCAAGGGAGGGATGTATGTGGGTTGTGGGTATTTTACTGAGAACATGTTCAAGCTGAATGTATTGGCTCAAAAGCCCAAAATTATCAATAAAGTTGAACCTTCTTCTTATATTGTTGAGTTATTTAATGTTTGGCATTCAAGATTGAGACATGTTAATAATCGATCCATACAAAGGATGATAAGTTTAGGATTAATACCGAAATTTGGAATTGATAATAAACATAAATGCGAAGTTTGTGTTGAATCAAAATTCGTAAGAAAATCTCATCCTTTTGTTGAATGAAATAATGAATTACTTAGTTTAATTCATAGTGATATTTGTGATTTTAGAAATAATCCTTCACGAAGAGGAAAGAAATATTTCATCACATTTATAGATGACTTTAGATAATATTGTAAAGTATTTTTACTAAATAGTAAAGATGAAGCTTTAGAACTCTTTAAGATTTATAAAGCAGAAGTTGAGAATCAACTTGGAAAGAAGTTAAAAGTACTTCGATCAGATAGAGGTGGTGAATATGAGTCCACTTATATGACTGATTTTTGTGCAGAAGCTGGTATTATACATCAGACAATAGCACCGTATACACCACAACAAAATGGTGTAGCTGAAAGAAAGAACCGAACTCTTAAAGACATGATTAATTTTATGTTAAATAGTTTAGGCTTACCACAGAACTTGTGGGGGGAAGCATTGCTTACAGCAAACTTTATTTTAAATCAAATCCCACAAAAGAAGACTAATAAGTCGGCTTATGAGTTGTGGAATGTAAAACTCCCTACTTATAAAATGTTGAAAGTGTGGGGGTGTTTAGTAAAGGTACAAGTTCCTTTACCTAAAAGAACAAAACTTGGACCTAAGACAGTTGATTGTGTGTTTACAGGCTATGCCTTAAACGGTGCAGCTTATAGATTCCTAGTAGTTAATTCACAAGTGTCTGAAATTAACAATAACACTACAATGGAGTCTATTGAAGCTGAATTCTTTGAGGATGTGTTTCCATATAAGAAACATACTGACACTGGAACCAAGAGAAATTATGAAGCAAGTACTTCAAGAATTCAAGATGGTCCAGAATCCGAACATGAACAGAAACCGATCATGATCAATCGAACCCCGGAAGAAGTAAAAGAAGTAAAACGGCTACTTCATTTGGTCTAGATTTCATTACCTATATGGTAGAAAGTGAACCTCAAACTTATAAAGAGGCAATGACTACTCCAGATTCTGTAAACTGGAAGGAAGCCATTGATAGCTAGATAACCTCCATTATGCAAAATAATACTTGGATATTAGTTGATTTACTACCTAGGAGTAAACCAATTGGTTGCAAATGGATCTTCAAGAGAAAACTTAAAGCTGATGGTTCTATAGATAAATATAAAGCTCGTTTAATAGCTAAAGGCTATAGACAAAAAGAGGGAATAGATTTCTTTGATACCTATTCTCCTATGACCAGAATCACATTCATTCGTGTGTTGATTGTTATTGCATCTATACTTAATTTGGAAATTCATCAAATGGATGTGAAAACCGCCAATGGAGACTTAGATGAAGAAGTCTACATGGAACAACCATTATGGATATGAAAATAAAGTTTGTAAACTTGTAAAGTCATTATATGGCTTAAAACAAGCACCCAAACAGTGGCATGAGAAATTTTATTACACTTTGATATCTAATGGGTTTAGAATCAATGAGTGTGACAAATGTGTCTATTACAAAAGTGTAAATAATCAATGTGTTATTATTTGCTTATATGTGGATGACATGTTAATCATAGGCACCACCAAAGAGATAATATAATCAACAAAGAAAATGTTGAATTCTAATTTTGATATGAAAGACATGGGTCTTGCTGATGTTATTCTAGGAATAAGAATAACAAGAGATTCTAAAGGATATATACTTTCTTAGTCACACTATATAGAAAATGTGTTGAGAAAGTTTGGACAATTTGAAAGCAAACTTGTATTCACTCTGTTTGATCCTAGTATTAAACTATGTAAGAATACAGGTGTTGGTGTGTATCACCTTTAGAATATTCTAGAGTAATTGGAAGTCTTATGTACATAATGAATTTTACAAGACTAGATATAGCTTACTCAGTAAGTAGATTAGCTAGATACACCAGGAATCCAGGTCGTGATCATTGGGATGCACTAGTGAGAGTATAAAGATATCTCAAATATACTATAGACTATGGATTGCACTATACACATAATCCACCTGTACTGGAAGGATTTAGTGATGCTAATTGGATATATGATAGCTTAGAAACTAAATCAACCAGTGGGTATGTCTTTACCTTAGGTGGAGCAGCTGTGTCTTGGAAGTCATCTAAACAGACGTGTATTGCATGCTCTACGATGGAATCAGAATTCATAGCCTTAGACAAAGCTAGTGAAGAAGGAGAATGACTAAGGAATTTTCTAGAAAACATTCCATTATGGCCAAAACCTGTAAACGTTATATGTATATATTGTGATAATTTAGCTGCGCCAATGAGAGCTAAAAATACAGTTTACAATGGGAAGTCTAGACATATACGACGTAGACATAACTCGATTAGATAGTTGCTCACTAATTCAATAATCTCAATAGATTATGTGAAATCAAAGGAAAATATTGTTGATCCTTTAACCAAAGGAGTAACGAAAGAGCAAGTCTTGTATACATCAAGGGAAATGAGATTAAAGCCTAAGAAATGAGTTATCTGGTGGAAACCTAACCTTGTTGACTGAAGATCCCAAGATCTAGGTTTAATAGGCAAACTAAATCGGAATAACTCATAGTAAACACACTAAAGACTTTTAAGTCAAAACCCATTTTCATTAACAAGTGTGTGTATTTGTGGAAGTTAAGATAATATTGACACTACAAAAAAACTGTTAAATTGCGACCAGAAAGTTGCGACCAAATAAAGGGGTAGTTTTTTTTGTGACCACTCTGGTAGTAAATGTGAAGTTTGACTTAAAACGACCATATGGTCACCTTTTTGCGACCAAGCAAAAAATTAGTCATAAAAAATGGCGCGAATTTTTGGCGGGAAGAAAGTGACCATATGGTCACTTGAAAATGACGACCATTTGGTCGCAATTATGTGACACGAGATATCATTTAGTAGCAAAAAAAGGCGCGTAAATTTGGCGGGAGAAAAGCTACCAAGTGGTCACAATTAAAAGTGACCATATGGTCGCAATTTTGGTGACCTTTAGTGACCAATGGTAGCTTAAACATTTGGGGGAAAGAAGCTACCATGTGGTCACATTTTTAAGTGACCAGATGGTGGCAAATATTGTGATTTTAAGTGACCAGTGGTAGAAAAACAATTTGGTGGGAGAAAAGCTACCAAGTGGTCACCAAACTAAGTGACCATGTGGTCGTAAATTCTGTCACATGATGTGACCCGGGGCAGGTGGGAGAAAAGGTACCAAGTGGTCACAAAATAAGTGACCATGTGGTCGTACATTCTGTGACATGATGTGACCCGGGGCAGTGAGGAAAATGGCTGGAAATTTTGGCGGGAAAATGCGACCAGTTTGTAGCAAAAATACTACCATCTGGTCACAAAAGACCAGAGGAGTCCATTATAAAATCCCTTCCTCCCATTGTTTGTTAGCATTAAGAAAAAAAAATGAGAGAGTGGATGTATGTTCGTTTGATAGACTGGTATTTGAACGATGAGTTCGTGGCCGGGGTTGTACAGTTTGTTGAGTTTTGCATGACAACTATCTATTATGAAAAGTATAGTGGAAAGCTCGTTGCCCGTGCAGGAAATGCGACAATAGGTGAATCATACCAGTTACAGATATGAAGGTTCATCTTTATAGTCGGGGATTTGTGCAGAATTATTACCACTGGGTGTTTCAGGGGGAAACACAGGAAATGTTCGACGCTGCATTACATGAATCTAGACGATACGAAGCTAGCAGCTCGAATGTAGAGCTTGTTGTCGAAGAACGGAATGATGAACAACAGTATAGTCAGATGCAGCAAATGATACTTGAAGGTGCGGGGTATGGGGGCAATGAAAATTTCCGTGAAAGTTTAAACGTAGACGAAGATGAACGGGTTGTTGAAGAGGAAATGAATCCGGAAGCACGTAAGATGCACGAGCTGCTAGAGACAGCCAGCCGACCATTGTACAATGGGTGTCAGGTAAGTCAACTTACTGCTGCTACAGAACTTTTAAATATAAAGACGCAGTACAACATACCTACTAGAGGATTTGATTCGATTGCATCGTGGTTTCGTCGATGCTCTCCAGAAGAAAATATTATGCCCAACAGTTTGTACGACACGAAAAAGCTAGTGGAGGGACTTGGCTTACCCGTGGAGAAAATAGATTCGTGTCGGAACGGATGCATGATTTACTGGGATGTGGATGAGGACCTGCATCACTGCAAATTCTGTTTTCTTCCAAGATATAAACAAGGGAAACGCAACCTCATTCCGTACGCCAGCATGTTCTATTTACCGCGACCCCACGTCTGCAACGGTTGTATGCATCGAATGTGATAGCCTCGCACATGAGATGGCATCACGAGCATCCATAGGATGAAGGTGTTATGAGGCATCCCTTATATGCTACGGCATGGAAGCATTTAAATAATTGTCATCCGTATTTTGCACAAGATCCGAGAAACGTCAGATTGGGCTTATGCACGGATGGCTTTAACCCGTTCAGGGCATCCGGGGAACAATATTCAGTTTGGCCAGTCATGGTAACCCCGTATAACTTGCCTCCCTCGATGTGCATGCGAGAATCGATGATTTTTCTAACAGTGATCGTACCTGGGCCGAAAAGTCCAAAACAGAAACTGGATGTGTATTTGCAACCACTTATTGCAGAGTTGAAAATGTTGTGGACTGACAGTGTTATGACGTACGACATTTCGAAGAAACAAAATTTCTTGATGCGCGCCGCCTTAATCTGGACGATCAGTGACTTCCCTGCGTATTCAATGTTGTCAGGTATGTTGATCTTTCATTGCTTTCATATACATTTTTGAGTATGTGTTTAGCTTTTATTATTCCTTTCCTTAGTCAGTGTAGTTAATTGTGTGAACCTCAATCTCCTCCTCTTAAAGGATGGAGTACGGTGGGGAAATACGCATGTCCACATTGCATGCTAGACACAGATGCATTTTATCTCAGAAACGGTCGGAAAACTTGTTGGTTTGATTGTCGCCGTCGATTTTTACAGTTGAATCATACTTTCCGTTCAAATGGCATTGACTGGAAGAAGGGTCGACGAGTATGAAACGATACCCCCCCGACAATGTATAGTGGAAGGGAGATTCTTCACGGTATAGATGCTATAGGGATGCAGAAGATTACAGTGGACGGTGCAGAGAGTGCAAACAATGCGGCTGGGAAAAACACGGGTTGGAAGAAACGGAGTATTTTTTGGGATCTACCGTATTGGGAAGATCTACTGATTAGACACATCTGGATGTAATGCATATCGAGAAGAATTTCTTCGACAACATTTTCAATACGATTTTGAATGTTCCGAGAAAAACGAAGGACAATCTAAAGGCACGTTATGATATACGGGAGATATGTCACCGTCCTGAGTTGGAGCCTGACGACAATGATAATTACGCAAAAGCAAAGTACATGTTGGCGACGGATGAAAAGAAAACATTATTTGAGTGGATTAAATCCATCAAATTCCCGGATGGATACGTTTCGAATATGAGTCGGTGTATAGACAGTCAAAAGCATATCATGTTCGGGATGAAAAGCCACGACTGTCATGTATTCATGCAACGATTGATGTCGGTCGCGTTCAGACCGTTCCTAGAGAATAGACATTGGGAGCCGCTTGCACAGTTGAGTGTTTTTTTCAGGGACTTGACGTGTACAGAGCTGACTGAAGCTACCGTCGCTTCAATGAGTTCCAGAGATCGCTGTTATTATCGTAAGTTGGAGCGAATGTTCCCACCTGGCTTTTTTGACTCCATGGAGCATCTTCCAGGTGTATCTTCCATACGAGGCATTCTTAGGGGTCCTGGTACATTACCACTGGATGTACCCATTTGAAAGGTAAGCACAGTTTATTTGTAATATACACGTATAAAGTACAGTGATATCGAATGTAAATGTTTTCTACACATTCTACCTACCCACAGGTACTTACGTCGGTTGAAAAAGACGGTCGGAAATAAAGCAAAAGTAGAAGGATCTATCTGTAGTGCGTACCTGACGCAAGAGACTACCACATGTTGTTCATACTACTTTGACCAACACATTGCAGAGCAGTTTTGACCAGCAAAACGAAACATTGTCGAAAATTTACTTGAAGGTGTTGACATAAACAACTTGCCGATTTTTACGGAACCTGGCATGACAGTTGGAAGATCAGTGCGTAGGCCGTTGACTGATTCTGAGTATCACGTAATGCAGACATACGTGTTATGCAACTGCGCAGAGATCGAGCCTTACATAGAGTGAGTTCGTAACTTAACATTATTTCATCGCATAAAAATTACAAACTATTTGCTAACTATTTTTATAACATACAGATTATTTGTAAACTTATACGTTCGAATGACACGAGTTGGTCTTACAGCCGCTGAGGAGGGGTCAATAATCGACAAAGAGTTTCGTTCTTGGTTCAGTGCATACGTGAGTTATTTTAAATTATCAAAAAAACCGTGGCAATTTGTTGAAAAAATTACTATCTTCCTAACATTACTGTATGTGAACAATGACAGGTTGACTCCCCTACATTACCGGTAGATGATCCTCGCATTATTTCTTTGGCAAAGGGACCTGGACGGATTGCAAGGTCGATACTGGATACGTCGGTAACGGTTACAGATTTCAAACGAAGGCGCATTCAGTTAACAGGGCAACAAACAACAGTGGTGTTTGCATAAAAGGTCATGTGTTCGGCACAAACGAAGACGATTACTTCGGAGTAATCGATGAGATTCTTGAGATTCAATACGCAAGTCCGACGCTAAAATGCATTGTTCTGTTCAACTGCACTTGGTTCGAGACAACCAGACGAGGCGGAGTCCGTAAGCTTGATCATTTACAAATCGTTGAGGTAAACAAGTCTAAGCATATGCGCACCGCTGATAGGTTTGTCTTGGCTTCACAGGCGATTCAAGTTTATTACCTGAACTATCCGATTAATAGACGAGATCTGACAGATTGGTTAGTTGTTTGTAAAGTTAAACCACGCCAGGTAGAAGAAAACTTATCCGAGAAAGATGACGGTGCAGAGGGAGCTGTTGCTTTTCAAGAAGATGAGATAAGATGTCGTGCAATTGACGATGGTCAGAATGCAAGTATTGTTCGTCCTTTGAACGATGGAACGATAACATTGCATGATGATGATACAAATGCTTCCATTTCTCACGCACGTGACATTGATGCTGAATTTATTCGAGACGATGAATCCGATGAAGAAACAGAAGAAGAAGAAGAAGAAGACTTTATGTGACGGACTTCTTTGTGAGATGATGAATCCGACGAAGAAATAGAAGAAGAAGAAGAAGAAGAAGAAGACGACCGAAGAAACTGAGGATGATGAATGAGACATTTCGTAACTTTATTATTCACTGTGTATGTGTTTATTTATTAAAACTATTTCTTTAATGAATGATTTAAAAAATATATATATATATATATTAATATTTGCGACCATGTGGTCGCAATTTAACACAAAAGGTGACCATTTGGTAGTAATTTAGAAGGAAAAGGCGACCACTTGGTCGCATTTGTGAAAAAGTAGAATTATATTTTCAAAAAATATAAGTGAAATTTAGAAGGAAAAGGCGACCAGGTTGGTCGCATTTGTGAAAAAAAGTGAAATTACAACCATATGGTCGCAAATCTTAGCGGTAAATTTAAATTTTCATGAAATTTATGGCGGTGAATTTAAATATTACGACCTTTCCGGGTCGCAATTTTTGGCGGTGAATTTCACTATGGCGACCATCCTGGTCGCAATTGTTGATGGGACTCATGATATGACCTACATTGCCTGGATAATGGCAAAGTGGCGACCAGATGGTCGTTTTTTCAATAAATGCTACCAGGTGGTCGCAAATATGTATAAAAATGCGACCACCTGGTCGTAATTTCCCCAGCACGCGCGACCTTTCGTTTCTGGTCATGATTACATATTTGCGATCATTTGGTCGCAAATTCTGATTTAAATTCCACACAGTTTTCCTTTCCCCCGTTTCCCTTTTCCTTTTCTTTCTCTTTTTTCTTTCTTTTCTCTCTTTCCCCCGTTCCGTCCCCCGTTATTTTTTCCCCGTTCCCATTCCCCGTCCTACTCTAAACCTGAAAACCCTAAACCTCCAATCCCGGTTTCTATTACGAGGTTAGTTTTCGTATAGATTTTACGTTTTTAAGTTAGTTTTAGTTTTAGTTTTTAGTTAACTTTAGTTTTAGTTTTAGTTTAACTTTAAATTTAGTTTACTTAGTTTTAATTAATTAGTTTAGTTTAATTTTGTTAATTTCATTAATTATAGTTTATTGAATCTAATTTAGTGTAATTAATTACTTAGTTTACTTTAGTTTAATTCATCTAATTTTAGTTTGCTTTAATTAATTAATTAGTTTAGTTTAATGTTGTTAATTTAATTAATTTTAGTTTAATTAATGTAATTTAGTTTAATTAAGTACTTTAGTTTACTTAAGGTTAATTAATCTAATTTCGTTTACTTTAATTAATTAATAAATTTTAGTTCAATTAATCTAATTTTAATTTAGTTTAACTTAATTAAATAGTTTAGTTTTTATTAATTAATGTTAGTCAAATTTAATAAATTTTAGTTCAATTAATCTAATTTTAATTTAGTTTAACTTAATTAAATAGTTTAGTTTTTATTAATTAATGTTAGTCAAATTTAATAAATTTTAGTTCAATTAATCTAATTTTAATTTAGTTTAACTTAATTAATTAGTTTAGTTTTTATTAATTAATGTTAGTTAAATTTAATAAATTTTAGTTCAATTAATCTAATTTTAATTTAGTTTAACTTAATTAATTAGTTTAGTTTTTATTAATTAATGTTAGTTTAATTTAATTAATTTTAGTTTAATTTAATCTAATAGTTGAAATCTTCATTACTTAGTTTACTTTAATTAATTACTTAGTTCACTTAAGCTAATTTTAGTTTACTTTATTTAATTACTTAGTTCACTTAAGCTAATTAAATTAGTTAATTAATTTTAATCAATTTAATTTAGATTATTTAATTAATTAATTTAATTCAGCTTATTTCATTAATTAATTAATTTAATTTATTGCAATATTTTAATTACTTAATTAGTATTAAATTAGTTTAGTTTAAGTAGTAGGATTATGACGGGCAGACGACGTCCTCCCCAGTCAGACGAGTCTAACGACGCGATTGACGAGGCGACTCCGCAGCCGCCTACTGTCGCTGCCCCTGTTGCGAACCTGACTACAGAGGAGTTGGACAGCATCTGTTCGTGACTTCTCCAAATCAGATCCAACTGTTCGTGACTTCTCCAAATCAGATCTGTCATTATTGCATCCAACAACGTTTTTTCTATTGATTATACCATCATCACTTCGAATAGGGTTGTCCAGATCTACGATTTCTTCTTCTCTTGTTTATTGTGATAAATCTCAGGTTCACTCATCTTACCTCTAAATTCTGGGTTTAAAATATCTTATTTTATTGATTATACAAATATAGACTTATTGCACTAACCGTAATCGTCGTTTAATAATGTTAAACTACGGAATTTTTTTAACAAAAATAAGCTTGTTAAGCTAACCATACTTCTATTCATTTTTTGGGGATTTTATTGGTTTAACAAATATAAACCGTAATTATCGCTTAATAATATTCAACTTTGGATTTTATTAAATTTTTATTAACAAATATAAACATGTTAAGCTAACAATGCTTTTGTTGTTTTAAAAAAAACAAAAACCATGTTTTTGTTCATTTTTCTAGTTTTTATGGTTTAACAAATATAAATCATAATTGTCGTTTAATAATGTTAAACTATGGATTTTATTTGTTTTTAACAAATATAAACATGTTAAGTTAACCATGCTTTTGTTGTTCTAAAAAAAACAAAAACCATGCTTCTGTTCATTTTCTGGATTTTGTGGTTTAACAAATATAAATTGTAATCATCGTTTAATAATGTTAAACTACGGATTTTAATTTTTTTTGACAAATATAAACATGTGTAAACTAACAATGATTTTTGTACATTTTATGGATTTTATTGGTTTAACAAAAAAAATTAACTAACCGTTGTTTTTTCATTTTTTAATTCTTGTAGCTTGAAGAACCATCAATGACAGATTTATGACACTTGGAGGAAGATTGAATATGAAAGGAGTTTGAAGGAATTTATTTTAGTTATTAGTTAGATAGAAATTAGATATCCTTTTTAATTTCTTAAATCGTGCACAATTTAAGAGATTTAATAAATTCTTTAAATATTACATGATTTAAGGAAAATTAAATTGTGGGTATTTTTCGTCTTTTCACATTTTCCGGTGGTGGTATTTGGCCATATCCGTAATTAAAGTGGCTCCACCAATATTTTTGTAATTAGTCTCTTCCTTTTGATTATGAATGAAAATAGCCCTAAAAATTAATTGATGACAAAAATGATTTAAACGTGCAACCCTATTACGCATATTACCCCTGCTAATGAGTTCACCACTCGAAATAAATAATAAATACCAATATTCCACCAATCGCAAGGAGCGTTTTACTTTTTGTTTTATTTTTTAATGACATTTGTATTTTACTAGTCTACCTACACGTGATATTTTTTTTTATATATATAAAATCATTAAAAAATTTAATATATTGTTTTTATTTGATTTTTCTATGGTTTAAAAATATTTTTAAAATGATTTTTGATTGATTAATTTTTCAATTATTAAAACTGTTTAAGATTTAAATTATTGTATACTTTACTAATTAAACAACTTATATAGTTGATTTCTTTTTATTTAAAGCAATTTTTTTAACTTCTTTTTTAATTTATTCCACCAAATAAAAAATAAATCATTTATTCTATATATATATATATATATATATATATATATATATATATATATATATATATATATATATATATATATGTCAATTTGCTCATTTCTAGAATATTTATTTCTAATTTTAATTATAATTTAAAATTTATATGTTTGAATTTTAAATTATTTCTTATTACTAACTTTTTAAAATATTATGAATAATATGCCCTTATTAATTTTGTAGTTTTTTTTATCTTAACTGTTTATTTAAATCAGTTTAAAAGAAATTTCCAGTAATTTTAAAATTAAATCATCATCACCTTTATCAAATCATTTAACATTTGAATACAATATAATTTATTTTTCACAATTTGTTGATACATCTAAACAATTAATAGTTATTCATTTTAATACCACATTCATTTTCATAGGTTGTACTTATAGGAAAGCAATAAAAACCAAGAAATTTATTTAATAAAATTGACCATTATTCTTATTCATTGAAGAGAAATATTTTAATCTTAAAAATTTTTAAAATTAAAAGGGAGAAAAATCCAAATTATGTTAATATATGAGAAAAATATAAATATCAAAAGAGAAAAAAAAACTGAGATCGGTATGAAAAGATGTCACTTTACAAAGTAAACCTATTATTTTTTACAACTCAACAATTTATTTTTTTAAGGTTATATAAAATGTGTCATGTAATTTAAAGATATAAAATGAATATAATAGTATTTATACTGGGCATAATTACGTGGAATAAATAATAAATACCTAATTATGTAGACGCGTAGGCGTAGTATGTACTAGGTATTTATTACAAATGTATGGGTATTTTTTACAAATGTATGGGTAATTTTTACAAATGTATGGGTATTTATTACAAATGTATGGGTATTTATTACAAATGTACGGGTATTTATTACAAATGTACGGGTATTTATTACACGCTCCTTGAGATTTGTGGAATATCTCTTTAGCATGGATAATATGGGGAATGGGGTTGCACGTTTAAATCGTTTTTCTCATGAATTAATTTTTTTTAATAATTTCTAATAAATACCTAATCATGAATTAATTTTTTTAATAATTTGTAATAAATACTAATCATGAATTAATTTTTCCCTGCTGATGAGTTCACCAATGGAAATAAATAATAAAACCCATATTCCACTAATCTCAAGGAGCGTTTTACTTTTTTTTTCCTTCTTTAATTACATATGTAATTATTTTTACTTTTATTTTACTATGAATATCAAATCTTGATGATTCTAGATCAAGGTCCAATCTATGGTCTGAGTACTATATGACTCGAATGTTAATCATATTTTTCAACACTCATCTATATGTGTATACTCGTATATTTGTACGAGGCATAATTATGTAGTGTATTAATAATTAAAAAAATGGTAAAGTACTCATTTGGTCCTTAAGTTTTAGAGGTCGTGTCTATTTGGTCCATACGTTTTGAATTTGTGTCTAAGTGGTCATTAAGTTTTGGATTTTGTATCTATTCAGTCCATGCGTTTCAATTTGTATCTATTTGATCCCTGAGTTTTAAATATTGTGTATATTTGGTCGTTAAGTTTTCAATTTGTGTCTAAATGGTTCTTTATTATTAGAAATAAGTTTAATTCTTCCTTAATTTGCTAACTCATTAACATAATATCGACTTAACGGTGACATAAAATGTTTAATTAATCAAAATACTGACATGAGATTAATAATTATATTAAATTTTAGGCCTAAATTGATGAAAGATTTAATCATATCTTCGTATGTTGACCAATTGCACATGTTATGTTAGCGTTAAGTCAAGAATTAATCTGGTAAGAAGTTAGTGAATATATTAAATTAATTATCAATTAAACTTATTTATAATAGTTTTTGAAAATTTAGGGAACAAATAGACACAGTCTCCAAAACTCAGGAACCACTTAAATACAAATTGAAAACGCAGGATTAAATAAGACGACCTCTAAAACTCATGGACTAAAGGGGTACTTTACCCTTAAAAATTGATAATGCAGTTGTTTGAACTCAAGGTCTCCTCTAAATACCATGTGAAATCGCCAATAAACTCAAAAGTTTAAACTATTTGGGTAAGACAAATTTAATCGTGATATCAATACCGGATGAATATATATCTGTCTCGGTCGATAAATAGAAAAGAATGAAACATGGCAAGAAAAAAAAGTCTAAAAATGATTGAGATTCAACCTAAATTCGTACTATACAACCATGAAAAGCGTCTCACTCGATTTAAAAAATTTTAAACCTATTATCTCTTCTCAAATTGATTCTAGTCAAACAATGTTATCTGTGATTGTATCCTGTCTTGAATTCTTTCCAAATCAGTTTTAATTTTTTAAGGGTAAAATACTCCTGCACTTTTAAGTTGTTCTAACATATACTCTTACACTCAATTAATGATAAAATATACTCTTGTACCTTATATTTTTCAATTTATATACCCCTATGTTAATTAATGGTTAAAACTAACTTTAGATTAAAAAAAACAAAAAAAACCTTCTTCCCATTGGTACATCATCATCAATAGAACTACTCTAATTTGCAGTTTTAATGAGAATGGTGAAGACTTCCAAACAAAAAAAAAACAGAGAGACGTGATTTAATTACATATGGAAAATACAATTATAACTAAGTCTACCAAGTCATAAGCAAATCTAAAATAAAATATCAATTACACGACTTTTAAAGAAGAATCGATGACAATAGACTAACTGTTGGATTTGTAGGCAAACTAAAGTACTATATATTTTTCTTCAACTGCAAATTCTGACTTCTGAATCTCCCAATCAAACTTTATTTCTCAATTTAAACTTGTTAACATCTGATTTGTCAATCTCATCGAAATTGCAAATTAGAATAGTTATATTGTTGATGAAGGAACAACAATAGGAAAGACGTGTTCTTTTTTTTTCCCATACCTAAGGTTAATTTTAACCCATAGTTAATGTCGCAACTTGATTTTCGCGACGCAGGAATGACCACATCACCACCAGGGCCTTTTAAAAATATGTTTGAGAGTCGCCACCAACCATGGTTAAGGTGTGATTGGTCACCTAAATTAATAATTAAAATGGTCTGCGAGAATATTTACAATTCGAGTTCGGAGGTCGGTTGTGTGTAGGGAAGGTATTAGCACCCTACAACACTCGTAAAAACGGTTGCCAAGTTTATTTCACGTTATCTTAATTAATTTTGAAAATTGGTCCTTTAATTTATTTATTTTTAATATTAATTTAATTATTTTTAAATAAATGTCTCATTCAACCTTTTATTGACTCTAAAAATAGAAGCAAGTTTAAAGAGTAAAATGAGTGGAGCTATTATCCATTAATTGAATTAATAACGATAAAAACAATAAAAATAATAATAAAGATAAGGTTAATAATAATAATAATAATAGGATGATGATGATGATGATGATAATGATAATAATAATAATGATGATAATAATAATATTAATAATAATAATTTTATTTATTTATTTTTAAATAAATCATATTCCTCAAGAAATTGAGAAGTTTGACGTTCTCAAATCCGTCATAGGATTATTAGTTAAACTAGAGATTTTTGTGGGTGAAGAGGGAAATAAGCTCCACAAATACACCTTATTTAATTTTGAGATAGATATTTTTAGAATCAATTTACCATAATAGAATTTTAAAGAAATGTGAAACTTTTTAGTTTAATCAAAATATTATTGTTTTTATTTGAAATAAAGAAAGCTTATTACAATGGTTATAAAAATTAAAAAAAATAAAATAAAATAAAAAATAAAAAATAAAATAAAAAATAAAAAATAAAAATAAATGTCTAAAATGAGCTTGAATCCAAGGTCTCCAAATTGGGAGGATAACCAGACAGCCAATGAACCAATTATAAATTATTTTGCCCAAAAAAAAACATGAGAAATATAAGTTTTTATCTATACCAGGATCTAAACCTGCATACAATATTGGAGGAAACAAGAACCGCTGAGCGAATCATGAATTTATTAATATATGAAATTAAAATTAATAATAATTAATCACCACGTTCATCCCACGGTTTTCTTACCCATACAAGAAGTAGTTTTTGTTGGATTTGTTTTATCATTAATTTCAAAATTGAAGACATGACACGCGTGGATGAGGGATTTTCACCTGCTATATTTATTATTATTATATTATGAAAAACAGATTTGATCTTATCAGTTAGGGGGCGTTTGAAGTGCGGGAATTGGCATTCAATTCCCATTCCATTGTTTGATTCAACCTCTTTCACCATTGACATTGGCATTCAATTCCCATCCAAATTTCCCCTTTATTTAACATTGACATTAGCTTTGGCATTGGCATTCGTCATTGGCATTTAATTAAACTCTCTCCAATTTTATACTATTTGGTATTTCTAATAGGAAAAAAAAATATTATGAGTATTTTAGTAGGTTATAGTGAACAAGATAAAATTAAAAAATATTTTTTAATTAAAAAAATATACATATTTTTTAAATCAAAAATATTTTTTTAAAGAAACTCAATATATTATATATAATTAAATTAAAAAAATATGTTCAATTTTAATTAAAAAAAATATACATATTTTTTAAATCAAAAATATTTTTTTTAAGAAACTCAATATATTATACATAATTAAATTTAAAAAGAATGTTCAAAATAATACACTAACTAATTTAGATAAATTTTACTTTATAGTACTTTTTTCAAGCGTAATTCCAAATACAACATTTTTTATTATTTTTTTTTTAAAGATCTGTAACTCTATATAATATCAAAGATTAAAGTTTTTTGTTTTGTTTGGAGCATTTCGAAGATGCCAATAATCGAAGGTAATTTTTTTATAATTTATGTACATGCATATTTTTTCGTTTACATACTGATTTTGTGAATGAAAACTGTTTTATTTTATAGAATGAGATTTTTTTTATTTTACCTGATGATTATTGTTGCTCTTTTTCTGAAAGCTATCTTCTTTGAGAAATTCTTCTCTGCTTCTCTTAAATTTTGGGCTCTTCCGTTTTCTTTTTTTCTTTTTTAAAATTTTATGGCTATTCGTGCTTTCTTTTTTTTTCCTCCTCTCGTTCTCTGTTCTCTCCTTATTTTTTTAGGAAGATATTTCTCTCCTCCTCTCGTTCTCTGTTCTCTCCTTTTTTTTTTTTAAGAAGATATTTTTCTCTTCTTCTTCTTTTTTTTCTGGCCGTTCCTTCCTCCCTATTTATAGATAAATTAAATCATATTTTTAAAGACAAAATCTTGCTTAGATTTGCTAACATCATCTCGTCCCTCCCAATCTTTTAATTTGGTTAATTTAAATCTTCATTTCAGGTCCAATGTGATAGAAGATTCCAGAAAAAGGCCAAATGGTGGTGATAAAATTAAAGTAATGCGGAATAAAAAGAATAGAGAGAAGAAGAGAAGAGGGGTAGAATAAAAAATAGAGCCTAGCCAGGAAGACTACATTGTGAATTTCTTTTCTCATCATCTCTCAATAGCATTACATTGATTATATAGAAAAACCTAACCCTAAATAAATAAGGAAAAGATAAACTAAATAGGAAAAGATAATTATCATAATGAATATGATAATTATCAAAGAAAATAAGATAAATAAGGAAAATATATCAAAATAGAATCAACTAATTTTGGCAGCTTTTTTGCCGAACTGTCGCCGCGGCCACGAACCCTCGTTTCCACGGCATCGTTCCTCATCAAATCTCTATACCCTCCCTCAAGTTGGAGCATGTAGATCATGAAATGCCCAACTTGCGAAATATGATCGAAAAAGAAGGGTTTTGAAAAAAAAAATGTCGTTTCTAATCGGGAAACGTCAATTTCATCTTCAAGTGCAATGGTCGTCGCTGTATCAACGTCAATCATCGCGGTCATCGTGGTTGTTGAGATATCTGCAACATCCACACGGTCGTTTCCAATCTAGAAACGCCGCCATTCATTGTTTCAAATATTGAAACGTTTTCATCATCATGGACTCTTCTTGAGTTTCTTCCATGATCTTTTTCTTCATTGACCGAAAAGACTCTCCTTGAGTTCCTTCCATGGCCATTTTTCAGGTTGATGCAACATAAGCAACATCTCCACGGTCGGTTCCAATTTAGAAACGCCGTCATTCATTGTTTCAAATATTGAAACATCTTCATAAGAAACTCATCATGAGTTCTTGTCATCGCTCGGTTATGGTTCCGAAACCCAATTTGTTCTTTGCACAAATATTGCGCATTGAACGTTCTTCACCAACGTCTCAAATCAGAAAACATTGACATTCACAAATTTTTTTTTTCTTTTAGCCGCCAGTACAAATACTACGCCACGAAAAACAGAGCCTACTCTGAAGCGCCTTCCTTTGACATCTTATTCTTCTTCGAACTCCATGAATCAGTGGAGCGTTCCTCCACGTTATAAGCCAAAAGATATAAAGTCATCACCACCTGGGGGGTTATGGGTATACTGACGTGTGGGGGGGGGGGGGGGTGATAATATGACTCCACCAACTGGTTGTTGGTGGTGTAACCTCTGGAGTGAGTGTAGAAGGCTACCCATCTCCTTTAGACAATTCGTCAAAGAACAAAGAAACTGGGGACGGCGGCAAAAACCCCAAATTTTTTTTTTTTTTTTTTTTTAATAGTCACAAGACTATCAACTTTTATTTTACAGATTAGGATTCTAACCTGCTCTGATACCATGATAAAATTAAAGTAATGCGGAATAAAAAGAATAGAGAGAAGAAGAGAAGAGGGGTAGAATAGAAAAACCGGTAAAAGCCGGAAGACTACATTGTGAATTTCTTTCTTGTCAATCTCAATAGCATTACATTGATTATATAGAAAAACCTAACCCTAAATAAATAAGGAAAAGATAAACTAAATAGGAAAAGATAATTATCATAATGAATATGATAATTATCAAAGAAAATAAGATAAATAAGGAAAATATATCAAAATAGAATCAACTAATTTTGGCAGCTTTTTTGCCGAACTGTCGCCGCGGCCACGAACCCTCGTTTCCACGGCATCGTTCCTCATCAAATCTCTATAGGTGGAGGTGTTTTTTTTTACACACAAGCAACCAAACTTGTCCCTTAATTCTAGAGAAATTTTGTTAAGGGATTTTATTGTCCCTTTGAATTTCGTATAGTTAATTTTTATTTATATGATGGTCTTTCAAGGTAATGAAATAATATTATTGTAATTATAAATTTTGTGGGGGAAGTAAAATTATGATCATTG
Organism: Gynostemma pentaphyllum; assembly: GCA_028015215.1. Lineage (NCBI taxonomy): Eukaryota > Viridiplantae > Streptophyta > Magnoliopsida > Cucurbitales > Cucurbitaceae > Gynostemma > Gynostemma pentaphyllum. The sequence goes on from CM051348.1 coordinate 24,284,967, forward strand.
AATTTTTATTGGTTAATTATAAATTTATTATTTAAAAGTTAATGGGTTAATAAAGTATAAATTTAGGTTTTTACTTAGAGCCTAATTATGTGAGTCATAATAACAACGTTAATAAAATAATGACCCCTTTTTATTAAATTGAAAGAAGTTGGAAACATTGAAATATCAAAGATTGAATTAATAAAGATTATTGTAATTATTATATTTTAAAAATATGATTACAATATATATATATATATTTTTTTTTTTTATTGTTATAAATTATTGGATTAAAATGGTAAAATATTGGACTTTAATTTAGATTTTTCATGGGTTTTAACATTTGGACCTTTATTATGATTAAATAAAAATGATGATTATTATGAACTAAAGCAAAATATCAAATTAATGTTTTAGGGTAAAAATATCTCTTATTTTATGAACTAAAGCAAAATATCAAATTAATTGGAGTGATTTTGAAAACCACAATTAATTTAGGGGTGGTTTTTTATACACCACAATTCTATGGATTTTAATTGTAATAATTTATTCAACTTAGTTTATGTATAAGATTTTAGATAAAATCAAACAATTTGTTAAAATTTGATTAAATAGGCCGGACCAAATACGGTGTCTAGAGTTTGCCCCTCTTTGTACATCCTTATAATGTATAAGATGGACAAAGATGTAGACAGTATTTGGGACGATAAAAGATTCAAAATATATAAATTTAATTTGTTGTTGAGACTGAGTCTCATTAAAAAGTATTTAATAATAGTAGGAAAAAAAATATTATTAATGGGACGTGTTCACAACCTAAGTTGTGATATGTTTTAAAGGAACCGCTACCGGGATGTATCCATGTGTAGGGTCTAAAATATAATTTTCAATCCTATCGGGACGGCACCACAGGCATAGGGTTTAAGATGGAACAAACAGACATATAAAGATTTAACTAAAATTATAAATTTTGAAACGGACCTGGTTTAATCAGGGTTCGACCACTACCGGGACGGAACCACAAACATAGGGTTTGATTTAACCAAAATATATAAACGGACCTGGTTTAACCAGGATTCGACTGCTACCCGGATAAAACCACCGACATAGGGTTCGATTTAAACAAAATATTTAACGGACCTGCTCTAAACAGGCTTCGACCGCTATCGGGACTGAACCACCAACATAGGGTTCGATTTAACCAAAATTTATAACCTGGACTGCTTAAACAAGGCTTGGATCACACGGGACAGAACCACCGACGTAGGGTTCGATTTGACCAAAATTTATAACTGGACCTGCTCTAAACAGGCTTCGACCGCTACCGGGACAGAACCACCGACGTAGGGTTCGATTTAACCAAAATATATGACGGACCTGGGTTAACCAGGCTTCGACCGCTACCGAGACGGTGAAGGGATGATTTACTAAATTAGCGGAATTTTGTTTAGTAAACTTATTAACATTTAATAACGGATCTATTAACATCATGCAATTTACGATAAAACATGTAGATTCATGCTTATATATTCGAAAATTAAAAACCGGAACTTACATTGACTGAATAATGGAGAATCGGTTGGAGGTTTCTTTACAGCTTCAAATCCTCAGCAACACCAGATCTTCTACGCTATATCCCGATCGATCAAACGAAATTCGATTGTGGGATCGAACTTTAGAAGAAATTGGGAAGAAGAAAAAAATATTTTTCTTCCCAACACTATGAGAAAATCGGCCAAGGGAGGGAGAAGGAGGAAGAGAGAGTTCCAACTTTCTATGGAATTGTATTGTGTGATTTATGAATGACCCAACCCTCCTATTTATAGGAAAATAGGAATCCTAATCACATTAGGATTAATCTATAGAGATAAACACAAAAAGAAAAAAGATAATCTCATTCCTTTATCTAGCAATTTCGAAAATGCCAAGGATAAATAGGAGATTATTTTATTTTCTTTATTTTTATTTATCTTGGGTAAATAAATCTATGTAGTTATTTTAGGATATAATTCAAACAATTATCTCTTCCCAAAATACATCATATGGCCGAAAATTCATGTATTAATTAATAAATAATTCTAATTTATTTAATTAATTATTTTGGGCCAATTCCAATTGGGTTCATTAATCCAATTGGGCTAGAAACTCTCTCTTAAATTAATAAGTCCAACTTAATTAATTTATTTATTAATTACCATTTAAATAATTATTTTATTTAAATAATTAATATTTTCTCCCGTCTAAATATTATCAAATTATATTTAATTATTAATTTCCATTTAAATAATTTTCATTATTTAAATAATTAATAATAAATATTATAATTATTAATTTCCATTAAATAAACTCATTATTTAATTAATAATTTTATTGACAATATTTTATTATTAATTAATTAATTTTAATTATTAATTTCGTTCAAATAAAATTAATTATTTAAACAATTAATAATTGTTAATTAATTTCAAATTATTAATTACCATTTAAATATACTCAATATTTAAATAATTAATAATATCTAATTAATAATATTTCATTATTAATTTCCTGTTTAAATAAACTTATTATTTAAACAATTAATAATGTTTATATTAATTACCGTTTAAATATATTCAATATTTAAACAATTAATATTGCCTATTTTAAGTAATCCACTTTACTTAAACTTTTCATTTCTTCTACTTGATTTCGTGACTACGATATTTGGGCTAGCATAGGGACCGATGGACCTATAGATCATGGGCTTAATAATTAGTCAATTAAGTGATTAACTCATAATCGGTTAATTACTTATTATCTAACTATGAATAATTCCACTATAGATTCATAGCTGAACTCTGAACTCCCCTCACTATAGATGAGTTATGTCCATTTAGTTTATCATTTATTTATATCTGTGATATTATCCTTCACGTGGAACCCTCATAATTACAGGCGGATAAATTTACCGTTTTGCCCCTGTAATTACCGCTTTATCCTTGTGTTCCCGCCGATTCTCCAATGAACTTTATCTTTAGTCGAACTAGAGATAAGATACTTCGTGATCAATAGAAGTCGTGACGTCACTTGTTCATGTCTCGAATCGGTACATCAAGGGAGTTTCCTAAAGTTCCTAAAATGTTTAGGTATCGGACCGATCTGGTTAATTTATAGGAAAGTTATGAATTCCATCTCGTGAAAATGAGTTCCAAACTACTTATCTAGTCATGTTCCCAAAACAGGAGTGTATTGAGCGTTCTTACGGATCGCTCTCAACTATGTGAATCAAAGAACATAACTCCACAAATAGGAGTCCGCATTTCACTCGGGATTGAGATCTATCACGGTTGATAAACTTAGTTTGATATTCGATTATTTCTCGTAAACCTGGTACTAATGAGAAATTTGATCGAACATCGTGGTCCTGTCTTATACAATCAACATTGCATATGATACTTCCATTCCATGTCACCCACATGAATGATCAGGATTAGATCATTTGTCTATAAACAAAATGCGAAGCTATCAATAATGTTACCAGGATAAGGTTCCCAAACGTTATCCTTTTTATAGACATATTTAAGTTACTCATCTCGACTTTAATCCTCTTGTATGACTCACATACTAAGTCGTGATTTCATAAGAGTAACTTAGGGTTTACTATTTGAATGTTTTGATATTTATATATTTCCATATATTCCTAATATCGTCAATTGAATCAATCTAGATAATATAAAGAACTTATGTTTATTTATTTAATTTATTCGAAATAAATTATTATAATTAAATAATTACAAGTTCTAGGACACTATTCCTAACAATCTCCCACTTGTCCTAGATCTTTGGAGATTTGACTTGTAATTCCAGTCAAACTGGATGACTATCAACTACTTAGCCATGGTAGTCATTTTAATACTTTATCAGTAACGTTTTCATCTGTTTAGTATGTAATTCTTTTGTCTGATGTTAGTTTCATTAAGTGTAATAGATTCCATATTTTATCGCCATAAAATAAACTCTATTAACTATTGATTTGAAACTATCATGTTCAAATACCTTTTCATTTACTAACAACTTAGTAATTTTAAAAACTTAGAGTTTAGTTAGTAAAAACTCATTTTACTTATACTTAACTCATTCAATGATTAATTCGCAAAGGTCTTTTATCAAATTCTTACATGGAAGCAAATTCATGTTCGAATTTGAGCCCGTGCAACTCATAAAATCTCACATTTTATCTATGTGCACTAACATACTATTTGTAAATTTTATTTTAGTCACATTGGTTCTAGGATTCTCGAAATTCTTAAGCTCCCACTACAAAGTAATTCTCCATTACTTTCATTTGTTTAATGATTACAATTCTATACTTCTTATTATTTCCAAAAATAATGTATAAGTATAAGTAACCCTTTTCAACTCAACTATTGAAAATTCGTGTCATTTTTATTTCACTTATTTTGAACTTTATTCATTGATTTTGAAGTTAATGAGTTTCACTTGGACTTCAAAAGTCCTTTGGTTCGTATTATGACGCTCCCACTCAAATAAAGTTCTACAAGTAGTTTAACAATTTAAACTTTTAAATAACTACTTGTTTTTATTGTGAAATAAAATCATTGTAATTCTTTTATATCTTAATTAAGGTTTAAAACTTTCAGTATCACTGATTTACTGAACTTTTCCTTAATAATTTGTGAATTCAATAATTCACTAATTATTACTTTCAATTTCTATATTGTTTATTCCATATCAGTAAGTGCTCCTTTAAAACATCCTTTTAAATAACTGAATGTTTGGAATACTAGAAATTGATTCTTTGTTCATTTTTCACTTAAGTTTAACATCTAAGTGTTGAACTTTAGTGATTTTAAGTCCAGTTATCTTTGATAAATCAAAGATGCTCAATTTCACTTATTTCTTTAAGTTTGTAGATCAACATGGTTATCATCTCAAATTCTTTGAGAACCATCTTTAAGAGGTTAATCCTTTAACTTATTTAAGTGATTTTAGACTTAAACATTTAAACATTTTTTTTTTTTTTAAACCTTCATAACTTGTTTAGATATTTAGTAGTTTAGAATTTGGATTTGGAATTTATTTGTTTTATTCTAAGTATTTTGAATAACCATCCAATCACACTTTGGAACATTGTAATAAAATTGCAAAGGAATATTTAACTAAACCACTTTTATTAAAAAATATTCCTAATTGATTCTTATAAGGTGAGAATCAATTTTTATTACATAATTCAAAATTTAAAACAACATCTAAAACTAAACTAAACTAGAAATATGAAAAATTAAAGACTGAAAACAGTAAATCCAATCTACTTCTATCTTGAGTCATCTTCAAACCAAGCAGTGTTGAAGAATCAAGTGACCTTGTAAAGTTTTTAAAAAATTTGTGTTAGTGACTATTGAATCAACCATTCAAAATAAATTTCTCAAATTTTTCACTAAGTAAATCTAATTTACCTTCTTTCCCCTTTTTCTTTTCTTGAGATATTTGGGGCAATTTCTCTTCCAATGTCCATCTATGTTGCAATGAAAACATTTCCCCTTAGGCTCTTTGGTCTCAGCCTTAAATGCTTTCTTCTTAGCATTGAGCTTGGTCTTTTTAGCAAGAGAGCTCTTTTTCTTCTTAGAAGCATTGAAGACAACATTTGCTTCTCCCGACTTCTTGTTTTCCTTTTTCATTGCTTCAAGGTTTGAAGTTCGTTTAGCAATTGAGTAAGGGAGTAGCTCGGTTTGTTCATGACCAAATTGCTTTTAAAAGCTGAAAAAACTTCGGTGGGAGAGATTCCAATATAAAGCTTATCCGGGACTCGTCATCAATCATGGCCCCGTTCGTTTAACTACGTTAAAGTAGTTCATCATTGTCAAAACATGATCACGAACAGATGTGCCTTCTTTCATTTGAGTGTTATAAACTGACTTTATAGCATCATGACGTGCTTGTTTTGATGGTTGGCCAAACATGCCCTGCGCGAATCGGCTATTTCCAAAGCCGTTTCCATTGGTTCATGTTTCTTGGCTAAGACGTCACTCATCCCGGCCATCAAATAAACACGGGCCTTTTCATTGGCCGGACCAGCGCTCGTATGCATCCTTACTGACTTTAGGAGCATTGGTAGCGGTGTTATCAGGTTTAAGTTCACTAAGAACGAATTTCAAGTCTTCTACCACGAGAATGGTGTTCATTTCATTTTTCCAGGAGGTGTAGTTATCTCCATTTAGTTTGTTCTTTCCAAGGATTGTGACTAAAGCGAGATGCCATTTTCCTGAAAATTTAAATAAACCTTATCTTAGTAATCTAACATGCTTTCAACATTCAAATACTCAAAGTTTCGACATATAATTAAATATGATGCATGAATGCGAACATATTAATGAGCAGAAAAGCCCTAAAACATGTTACTATGTCACGATATTTTAATGATACTAGGTGAAGTGCCGTCGAATGATAGGTCGGTTACCATCATTAAAACGAGATGCCACTCGAACAATTGACAACTCCAGAATAACTCATATTCCTATGTCATTGTTTCCAGTGTATTTGGTCCAGGAGTTTTGATAACGCAATTTATCAAATTTCTTTTAAGTGTGACCCACTAATTTAGTCTTTTAAATAAAATTGAAGAGTGTCTACGAAGTGTAGATTGATCTTCAATCAATCTCATTTAAAATTCTTTATCCCTTTCGGGAGACCCAACTTGATATTGATTTATACAATAAACCTTCCTATGGGAATGAACACTGCAGCAGATGTTACGGAGGCCATGTATAAATCTCACATTTCGAGCCCATTAGTGGAGACCATAGGATACATTGACATGTTTCCTTCTCCCACTTAATATTTTGAGTTTAGGGTTTCATAACTTAGACTAATTCAGGCTAACTCATTAATCCAAGTTTTAATTAACCTAATCAACTTTAACTCTTAAATTGGTTAGATTAATTTTATAAAGTGATTGTTCAAGTTTTCCTAATTTAAACTAATCACATTATGCGCCGTCTTAATAATTTTGATTTATTAATTTGAACTTTTCTCCCAGGATCGCTCCCGGTTAGAGGCGCTCCGTGTTAGGGGAACTTTATGAAACCTCATCGCTAGGCGAGCTCTCGCAGGAGATCCGTTCAATTTAATTAATCTCAATTATTAATTTTTAATTAACTCTTAATTAAAAGTTTCTATTTGTTTATCTTATATGGATTTTGGCCCAATTGTTTAAACAATAATTCCATATTACAAATAATTCATTTAGTTTCTATTCAACTTTTAAACTAGATTTAACTTTTGAATTTTAACTAAATAAACATGCTTTTAATTCTAAAACAATTAGAATATAATTTTCGATAATAACATTTATAAAATAAAATTATAGCATGCTTCACATACATTAGCATATAATAACACATATTATATCATGATGCATGTATGTACAATTAATTAAAATCATACAACCTATGGTGGGATTTTCTACATGACATACTCTTATGCATGAATATTATTTAAAAACAATTATATCATACATATAAACAATTTAAATAATAAATAGCTAAATTGACCGGTATTCTTGGCACTATTTCTAAAACGGAAAATTAAAATTACAACTTAATTAAATCTTCCATTCTAGAACTTGGACCTTCAACTTTCTCTCTCCTCCATGGTGTAGGCGTGGGCATGGGTATTTATGGGGCAAATATTATCTCCTTAATATTTCCATAAATACTTGTTTTAAAATAATTATCTTTTAATTATATGGAAAAATAAAGAAAATATTTTCCATGTAATCTTATCTCAATTTCTAAATTTATAATTTAAGATAGGGATATAATCTTTTTAAAAAAATTTAATCCTTATCTTAAATATTTAAATTTTAAATTGAGATAACAAGATAATTATGTTAAAATATCTTATCGTATCTTTACCTTATCTCATCCTTGGGCGTGGGCATCATGAATGATGGGGAAAAAATTTCTTCTCTTCCTCCCTTGGTGTAGCCGATTTTGCCATCATTGGGTATGGGAAAATTACAAATTTTTCCTATACCCTAAAATTTAGGGTTTACAAATTTTCTACTAAAATTTAAAATCCTAAGTGCCTCAAGAATACCTAAACAGTCAATAAGCAAACCTCCACAATTTATATAAACATACATAAAACAACTTTTTATGCAACCCACCAAATTTTCGAAAAACACAAATTTGCATGATAATTAAAATTAGCTCTGATACCAATTGAAGGGATGATTTACTAAATTAGCGGAATTTTGTTTAGTAAACTTATTAACATTTAATAACGGATCTATTAACATCATGCAATTTACGATAAAACATGTAGATTCATGCTTATATATTCGAAAATTAAAACAGGAACTTACATTGATTGAATAATGGAGAATCGGTTGGAGGTTTCTTTCTGACTTCAAATCCTCGGAACACCTGGATCTTCTACGCTATATCCCGATCGATCAAACGAAATTCGATTGTGGGATCGAACTTTAGAAGAAATTGGGAAGAAGAAAAAAATATTTTTCTTCCCAACACTATGAGAAAATCGGCCAAGGGAGGGAGAAGGAGGAAGAGAGAGTTCCAACTTTCTATGGAATTGTATTGTGTGATTTATGAATGACCCAACCCTCCTATTTATAGGAAAATAGGAATCCTAATCACATTAGGATTAATCTATAGAGATAAACACAAAAAGAAAAAAGATAATCTCATTCCTTTATCTAGCAATTTCGAAAATGCCAAGGATAAATAGGAGATTATTTTATTTTCTTTATTTTTATTTATCTTGGGTAAATAAATCTATGTAGTTATTTTAGGATATAATTCAAACAATTATCTCTTCCCAAAATACATCATATGGCCGAAAATTCATGTATTAAATAATAAATAATTCTAATTTATTTAATTAATTATTTTTGGGCCAATTCCAATTGGGTTCATTAATCCAATTGGGCTAGAAACTCTCTCTTAAATTAATAAGTCCAACTTAATTAATTTATTTATTAATTACCATTTAAATAATTATTTTATTTAAATAATTAATATTTTCTCCCGTCTAAATATTATCAAATTATATTTAATTATTAATTTCCATTTAAATAATTTTCATTATTTAAATAATTAATAATAAATATTATAATTATTAATTTCCATTAAATAAACTCATTATTTAATTAATAATTTTATTGACAATATTTTATTATTAATTAATTAATTTTAATTATTAATTTCCGTTCAAATAAAATTAATTATTTAAACAATTAATAATTGTTAATTAATTTCAAATTATTAATTACCATTTAAATATACTCAATATTTAAATAATTAATAATATCTAATTAATAATATTTCATTATTAATTTCTGTTTAAATAAACTTATTATTTAAACAATTAATAATGTTTATATTAATTACCGTTTAAATATATTCAATATTTAAACAATTAATATTGCCTATTTTAAGTAATCCACTTTACTTAAACTTTTCATTTCTTCTACTTGATTTCGTGACTACGATATTTGGGCTAGCATAGGGACCCGATGGACCTATAGATCATGGGCTTAATAATTAGTCAATTAAGTGATTAACTCATAATCAGTTAATTACTTATTATCTAACTATGAATAATTCCACTATAGATTCATAGCTGAACTCTGAACTCCCCTCACTATAGATGAGTTATGTCCATTTAGTTTATCATTTATTTATATCTGTGATATTATCCTTCACGTGGAACCCTCATAATTACAGGCGGATAAATTTACCGTTTTGCCCCTGTAATTACCGCTTTATCCTTGTGTTCCCGCTGATTCTCCAATGAACTTTATCTTTAGTCGAACTAGAGATAAGATACTTCTGTGATCAATAGAAGTCGTGACGTCACTTGTTCATGTCTCGAATCGACACATCGAGGAGTTTCCTAAAGTTCCTAAAATGTTTAGGTATCGCACCGATACTAGTTAATTTATAGGAAAGTTATGAATTCCATCTCGTGAAAATGAGTTCCCCGACTACTTATCTAGTCATGTTCCCAAAACGAGGAGTGTATTGAGCGTTCTTACAGATCGCTCTCAACTATGTGAATCAAAGAACATAACTCCACAAATAGGAGTCCGCATTTCACTCAGGATTGAGATCTATCACCGGTTGATAAACTTAGTTTGATATTCGATTATTTCTCGTAAACCCGGTACTAATGAGAAATTTGATCGAACATCGTGGTCCTGTCTTATACAATCAACATTGCATATGATACTTCCATTCCATGTCACCCACATGAATGATCAGGATTAGATCATTTGTCTATAAACAAAATGCGAAGCTATCAACGGTGTTACCAGGATAAGGTTCCCAAACGTTATCCTTTTTTATCAGACATATTTAAGTTACTCATCTCGACTTTAATCCTCTTGTATGACTCACATACTAAGTCGTGATTTCATAAGAGTAACTTAGGGTTTACTATTTGAATGTTTTGATATTTATATATTTCCATATATTCCTAATATCGTCAATTGAATCAATCTAGATAATATAAAGAACTTATGTTTATTTATTTAATTTATTCGAAATAAATTATTATAATTAAATAATTACAAGTTCTAGGACACTATTCCTAACAGACGGAACCACCGACGTAGGGTTCGATTTAAACAAAATATTTAACAGACCTGCTCTAAACAGGCTTCGACCGCTATCGGGACTGAACCACCGACATAGGGTTCGATTTAACCAAAATATATGACGGACCTGGGTTAACCAGGCTTCAACCGCTACCGGGACGGAACCACCGACGTAGGGTTCGATTTAACCAAAATTTATAACTGAACCTTCTCTAAACAGGCTTCGACCGCTACCAGGACAGAACCACCGACGTAGGGTTCGATTTAACCAAAATATATGACGGACCTAGGTTAACCAGGCTTCGACCGCTACCGGGACGGAACCGCCGACGTAGGGTTCGATTGAACCAAAATTTATAACTGGACTGCTTTCTAAACAAGGCTTTGACCAGGTTATCGGGGACAGAACCACCGACATAGGGTTCGATTTAACCAACATTTATAAGATTTGTATTGAAACCACTACCGGGACAAAAACCAACAGGCGTAATGGTTTGATAATTTTAAAATCGACCTCTTTTGATGCAGAGGTTCGATAATTTTAAAATCGACCTCTACTGATGTAGATGTTCCATAATTTGAAATCATGAATAAAAACAAAGTATTAATGAAATTGAATTTCGATTCATACTGAATATATGATTTGAAAATATTTGATCTTTATCGGAATATAACGGGCGATATAATCCAGATAAAGTAGACGAACATCATTTGATGAATTTTGTATTTTTATTTCTTTTCAAATAATGAACAGACAGTGATAAGTAAGCACCGCTCAAAATATAATTCAATTTTCTGAATTTTTTGTAAAAAAACTTTTGGAAGAAAAATAAATGCTTTCAAATTCAAATTATTTTTCACTCTTTTTCAAAAGCTTGATATGAATGAATAAAATGTTTTTCAAGACTAAAGGGTTTTTAAAATTTGCCCCAGTATTAAAATATTTTGAGAATGAGAAGGCTTTAAATCACCTTAAGGGATAACAATTTTTTTTCCTTTTCTATCTCAATATATGGTTAAAAACTAGTGTAAAATATTCGATGATAACAAGATATGATATTTTTTTTAAGTTTAGTTTAAATGCAAATTTCAAATAAAGATAAATAGATGCAACAATGCATGCAAGAGAATTGACAATAGACATGAAAAATCTTGTCTTTTTTTTTTTTTTGTAAAATATTTAATGCGATGCAAATTTTTATAATGATCTTATGCATGCCTAAATGATAATTCCTTATTTTAAAATAAAAGATGGGTGAATGTGCAATCGTGATTGCCCCAATATTCATTCATGAAAAAATAAGGAGTCAATATTGAGATATGCATTCTAAGGTTAATTTATGAATTTGGAACTATGATGACTCCATGAATGTTTTTTTTTTTAATTTAAAAAAAAATGGGTATGTATGTTGAGATCGGAAGACCAACAATATTCATGAATAAGAATGTTTTCCATGAAACCATGATGGATTGAATAATTTTCAATTTATGACAAAACTTTGGTGTCTACAATACGACACCTTTTGCTAAAATTGTAGAGAAATATTTATGCATAAAAAATTATGAAACCAAACATCAATTTTTTCATGTCTTTGTTGGTTTAAGCAAGTGGTGGCTTTATGGGATTTTAAATATCACTTGCCATAAACCCCCCTTTTTTATTCTTTATTAATTTAATTTCAATTTTTTTCAAAAATATTATTATAAAAATTTTCACAGTAAATTTTGATTTGTCTTGATTTTTAATTTGTTTCAAAAGTATTATTTAGTGGAAAAAATAATTTTTGAAAGTAAATTTTATTTATTCTCATTTTTTAATTTAATTTCATTTTTTCAAAAATATTATTTAAAGGCATTAAAAAATTTCAAAGTGAATTTTGATTTTTCTCATTTTTAATTTTATTGCAAATATTATTTGAAGGCTTTATGAAAAATAAATTTTGAAAGTAAAATTTGATTTATTCTCATTTTTTTTCATTTAATTTCAATTTTTCAAAAATATTAGTTTAAAAATAATTTGAAAAGTAAATTTTGATCTACTCTCATCTTCCTTATTAGCTTATGATAACATAAAATCAAAGGTAAACTGGTTCGGTTTTTCAATTAATTTTAAAAAACTAGGTTGAAGCAGTTTTCCAGCTTTTCCAGGTTTTTCTAATAAAGGACATTTGCATTTAGTTTACAAGTAAAATCCTCCTATATTGAAGAATGAAACGAAACAAAACAAAAAACAAACATTAAAAAAAAAACGAACAACGTAGTTGAAAAAAATAGATTATAAACATACAAAATATAAATTAAAATAAAGCGATAAATAAATATATAAATAAAAATAAATAAAAATTAGGGGAAATAATGAAGGAGTATGAGATTTTTACTTGTTTTTTTTAAAAGGAAAGAAAAAAGGAACCAGTTCGGTTCAGTTTTTTACAGTCCAATCCAATTTAATTTTTCGGATTTTTTCTTTCACCCCTAATTTCTATAGTCTAGCATATAACTTTCCATTTATTAAATAATTTTCACTAATAATTTTATGCATGTATGGAAATAAAATGAATTTTTAAATTTACAATCATCAAAATGTGATGTCAATATCCCGAAGATAATGAGCCGTTTCCAAAGGATCGTGGTCCTATAACGATACATCAACAACTTTAATTTCAAAGGCATCGTGGAGTTTTAACAGCCAAACAAATGGAATCCTTTTAAGGACCATCTGACACAAAATCGACCTTAAAAACTTGAAGATGATAACGAGTTAATAAGAAAAATCAAAAGTAAAATTATTATCATCTTACATATAGTGACTTATGTAGGATTTAAATTTATAAAGGGTTCAATTATATAATATGATATAAAAAATTTAATCAGTTAAATTTTGTACTTTATTAGAACTTTTTATGCTAAATAATGGAAATACTAATTTTAAAAATTAATTCAACCTTATTTGTGTGAATTTTCTATATATTTTTAGGGTAAATTGTAATATTACTCCTGCGGTATCGATTAAATTCATGATCAGCCACAATGTAGTTTAAAAATGGAAAATTACACTGGGTTAGTTTCAAATTATGTCAATGAAACTCCCAACCTTTAATGTTTTAAACTTTTTTTTAGCTTTAACTTATTCATTTAAATCTTGATTTAGATGATTCAAAATGTTTTGGAATTAAATGCTACGTTATAGTTCTTCAAAACTTCAAAATCTACAATAAATAAAATGTTTTGGAATTACATGCTACGTTATGATTAAAATGTTTTGGAATTAAACGCTACGTTATAGTTCTTCAAAATTTCAAAATCTACATAAATAAAAGAGTTTATTTATCGTAAAATGTTAGGTATGATTAAAGTCTTAACCCCATTGTTTATAGATGATTTACAAGTTTTTTTTTTGGTCCAAAAAAAGGGACAAGATTTTTTCAAGTTTTTTCCGTATATATGTAGAAGCATATCATGAAATTCTGAAGGGCTATCTTGCAAAAATCTGGTTAAATTCCAACCTGAAAGAAATAGTTTGGATCATGATATTTTAGACTGATATTTAGCTCCACAAATAAATATATCTTTCTTTTGATACCCTATATATTTGGGTTTAAAAACTAAAAGGCTATATAAAATTGGGGCAATTACTGTAATAGCATATTTTTTCATACTAATTACTGAAATGTTTGAACTTTTCAAAAATTACTCAAATAGCATAATTATAGTTCAATAATTTATTGAACTATAATTATGTTATTTTTTAACAAATTCATTGAAAACAATAATAAAAAATGATCAAATAGTTCAATAAATTATTGACCTTGAACTTAAAAAACAAAAAAAAAACAAATTCATTAAAAATACCTATGTATGTGTCTCAATTGTTAAAACTAACCTAAAAAGGGCGTGATATATAATTTTACAAAGTGAAAGGGGCTCAAAATAATTTTTAAAATATAGGAGGTATGATTTAGTAATAATCTAGATGGTAAATATATATTTTACATTTAACTCTAAATATAATATAGTTTAGAGTTTGATAATTGTGGATTATAATGAAAGAAAATAATAAAAAAAAATTACTTATTACGTTAAATTATCAATAGACCAAAGAGTTTAAGTTATTATATGTATTAACGTAAATTTAATCTTTTATACATTCTCATTATCTTAGTTCAATACCTAGAGTGATAAAGTGAGAAAATGAAGGAGAATTAGAGTTTAATCAATTCATGGATGAGATATATAATTTTGGTTATAAAAAAATATACAAATTTTTTCATTTGGGTACCAAAAAATATTATCAGAAAAAACAAAATAACTTTGCTATGCACCCGTGACTAGAACTTCCTTTATACATTCTAACATATGGTCTGTTTTTAGCCTGTGAAAACACAGGTTGTATACAGCCAAGATTATTCCATATGAATATGAAGTTTATATCGTACTGAATTGTTTATTCATTATTGATTTACTATAAATATGTATAAAACATATTGCGTTATACTATATGCTAATTCTCATTGGCTACTTAATGAATTTCGGATAACATAGGCTATCTTTTAGAGATATTTCTCTGGCAAGGGTGGAGCAAAAAAAAAAATTATAATAATTTATGAGGTAAAAGTCTTATGGTACTACTTTTAAGCTAAATTTTATTGGGTAGCACATTATTTATTCATATAGAATTTTTATTTTTATTCATATATATCTCATCCATGAATTGATTAAACTCTAGTTCTCCTTCATTATAATTTAACAATTGAGACACATACATATTCTACGCATTCCATGTAATGGTTTATTTTGTAAATTGCACGTATCTATAAAAAACTTGATGTTATTATTCACGAAATTGGAACACGTGACATACATAAAATATCAAATTATGAGGTACAATTATGAAGGAATTTCTAAAGTTTAGGGGTAGTCGATGCAAATTTTACATCTTTGTAAATCTATATAACAGCCATGCATATTGTAAATTGTATTCTGAATCGTATTTTGCATTGAGAAAGTTACATAATCTTATAGTACAATAGCTAGAACATAAATGGAAAGTATACGAAATTAAGGGGAAAATGACACCCTTATTGCTAGCCTAATTGACAGGTAAATTAGAGCCTATTTACATAATTTACGTTAACACCCCCCCTCAAACTCAAGGTGGTTTTGTAGAAACCAACTTGAGTTTGTCAAGTAACTGAGAAAAACGACCAGGATGAAATGCTTTAGTGAAGATATCCATTGGCCGATGTAGTAGATATAGATTGTAAAATGAGACTGTTGTCGGAGATGTTGACGAATAAAGTGACAATCGTTTTCAATGTGCTTTGTGCGTTCGTGAAAGACATCATTATGAGCAATTTGGATAGCACTGGATTGTCACAATGAAGAATAGTAGCGGACATTTGAGAACACCCATATCTGCAAGTAACCAGTGAAGCCAAAGTAACTCGGAGGTAGCATCGGCAAAAGCACGATATTCGGACTCGTGCTAGAACGAGAGGTGACGACTGTTCCTCATGCGCCATGAAATGAGAGAAGTACCCAAGTGAAGCAAGAACTTGTGGTGGAACGACGACCGTAGGGTCACCCCCAATCGGCATCGAATATCCAGAAAGAACCAAAGAGGATGGAAGAAAATTGAAGTCCGTGAAGAAGAGAGCCCTTTACATAACGTAGAATACGAGTCAAACGTGAAATGTATAGTCCGGGAGCAACCATGAACCGACTAACAATATGAACAGCGTAGGCAATATCAGGACGAGTCACAGTCAGATACACAAGACTTCCAACAAGTTGCCTGTACTGAGTAGGATCCGGAAGAGGTGCACCATCAAATGGAGTCAGCGAACATTAGGATCCAAGGGAGTGGATGCGAGGTAGTCGGTAATACCAGATCGAACTGAAGATCAGAGGCATATTTAGCCTGAGATAAGTAGTAGCCATCAGAACGAGAGGAAACCTCAAGGCCAAGAAAGTAGCTAAGCGGGCCCAAATCTTTCATCTCAAAATGCTTCCCAAGATAAGTTTGTAATTGCGATACTGAGGATCATCACCGTAATAATCATATCATCAACATAAAGAAGGAGAAGAACAATACCGCGAGGAGTCCGACGAGTAAATAACGCCGTATCGTGAGCATTCGGACGTAAAACCAAGTTGGGTGATGGTAGAACTAAAAGTTGCGAACCAGGCTCGTGGTGCCCGTTTGAGACCATATAAGGCCCGCGAAGAAGGCACACTTTCCGAGCCGGAGGAGAAGTTCCAGGAGGTGGTTTCATAAATACTTCTTGGGATAAAGTACCATTGAGAAATGCATTTTTAACATCCATCCGAAGAAGGGGCCCTTGTTTAGCCGCCTGCGGCGACTAAAAGACTACGAAGAAGTCATTCGAGCAACCGGAGCAAATGTCTCTTCGTAATCAATACCATACTCCTGGAATAACCTTTTGCAACAAGACGAGCTTTATAACGTTCAATAGAACCATCGGAGCGAGTTTTTATCTTATAAATCCACTTACAACCAATAGGTCGTTTGCCAGGAGGAAGATCAACGAAATCCCAAGTATGAGTCTTTTCTAAAGCTCGTAGCTCCTCGATCATTGCTTCTTGCCGAGAGGGTTGAACTAGCCTCGTGATAAGAAGATGGCTCAACCAAAGAGACAATAGTGGAAAAACAATGATAATTTTGGAGATGAGCGGAGTTTCTCTTACCCGGGTGGAGCGACGAACATGAGGACGGAGTTCCGGTTCAGAGGGAGACAGGCGTCGGAGCCGGGACAACAGAATAGGAGCAGTTGATCGAGCTCAGGGGACAGGAGGAGGATCCGAGGGCGGAAATAGAGCACTAGAGGGATCAGAAAGAATGGTTGAGGACTTAGAGAGAAGTATGAAATGAGAGAGACTAGAAAACATAGTGTGCTCCCAGGAAGGTAACATGACGGAAATGCGTATCGTTTGGAAATGGGGTCCCAACAACCGAAACCTTTATGCTCGAGTGCCATGGCGAAAACAACATAATCGAGCACGTGGTTCAAGTTTGGTATGCTCATGGGTGAAGAAGGACAAAACAAGCACAACCAAAAACTTTGAGATCGAATAATCGGAGAAGTACCATATAACTTTTCAAAAGGTGATATGTTTTGAATGAAGAAGACGGGAGCCGGTTGATGATATATCCTGAATTCAAAGCGGCCTACCCCAAAACTTTTCTTGGACAAGAAGTGGAGAGAAGTTGAGACGAGCGAATCCAAAATGTGTCGATGTTTGCGTTCCGCTCGACCATTTTGTTGAGAGGTATGAGGGCAAGATCTTTGGACAACAGTTCCTTGTTCTGTGAGAAAGTGGAGAAAACTTGAATCCTTATATTCCATAGCATTGTCTGTGCGAAGAATTTTGATAGTTCGAGAAAATTGGGTTTTGACCATATTGGCAAAATCAATATAAACTTGGGACAATCTCGGCGATTTTTAAGAAAATATATCCAAGTGAAACGGGAAAAATCATCAATAAATAAAACAAAGTATCGATAACCACAAAATCACATAAAAAAAAGAAGAGTCCCCAAATATCGAATGAATCGGACCAAAAGGGTGTCACGAAGAAGATGAAGTGGTGAAAGATAAAGTAGGTTGTTTTGCAAGTTTACAATGTAAACAATCAAAGGAAGCAAATTTAGAGATATTACCTAGGTTGCCAAGTGAAACTAAGGTACGGAGTTTTTCGAAGAAGCATGACCAAGACGCAAATGCCAGCGATATATGGAGAATCGGAATGCGGGGCGAAATAGCAGGAGAATGAGAAACAGTGGCTGGAGAGAAGTGAGCTCAAATAATCGTCCCACTTTACGACCGTCCCGATCGTCTGTCCCGTCTGCGAATCCGAACCGACAACCATGAGGAGAAAAGATAATAGTTAGGCCAAGATCACATAACTCCCCGAGACTAAATTGAAAGTCAGGTTAGAACACATAAGTGTTAGGGAGGTTCAAAGTAGAGGTTGTGACACTTCCTATATAGAAATTGACATACAATTCCCATGCGCTTGAATGGGGGAAGTGATTTACCGGTGTGGACGAAGAAAGCGAAATATCGAAGTCATGTGATTACAACAAGCGAGTGAGCCAAGAATTACCTGGAGTGACAGCCCAAAGCGAAGAATTGAGGAGATTACCCGTTTCAAGATATCATATAGATCACTAAGTTGAATGGTAGGAGAAGGAGAGGCAGTAGGAGTGGCGGCAACAATAGTTGAGGAACCAATGTGAGAGAAGTGTCTGGTTGTTCTGGATAATTGTTCCGACGGGCGAGGTGGGCGAGTGGAACAATTATTCAAAATGTGACCACGTTTGTGACAATACCGACACTCAATTGTAGGGCAATTAGAAAACCGATGTCCTGAAATCCTACAATTGGTGCAGAATGACGAGCCAATGAAAGGACGACGGATAACATCAATATTCTCCATAATAAAATAATGTAAAGCTCAAAATATTCTCCAAACAGAATCCGGTCAGCTGGGCAGGGGCGCGGGCAGCAGAGCAACTAGGCAGGGGCGCGGGCAGCGGGGCAACTGGGCAGGGGAGCGGGCAGCGGGGCACTGGGCAGGGGCGCGGGCAGCGGGGCACTGGGCAGGGGCGCGGGCAGCGGGGCACTGGGCAGGGGCGCGGGCAGCGGGGCACTGGGCAGGGGCGCGGGCAGGCTGGCAGGGGCGTGGGCAGACGCTGAAATGGGTCCAACCCTTCTTCCTTAATGTCACGGTTGGCCAAACAGAAGGATGAAAAGAAAATCTCAATTTTCAATGGCTCTTGAAGAACTCGTGGGAAAGTTGAGGCGTGATTTTGGATTTGGTGAGTGATTTTGGATCGGGGACGTGATTGGATCTGAGGCGTGGTGGTGTTCGAGATTTGGGGCGTGGTGGTGTTCGGATCTGGGGCGGATTTCAGATCTGGGGCGTCGTGGTGGTGTTCTTGGTGAAGTAGAGATCTGAGAGAGTAGCAATGATGAAGCAGAGATCTGAGGTAGTGGCAATGGACGGGGTGGTGGTGGTGGTGTTCTGGGAAGATCGGCCGGGGTGGGGACGTGTGGTAACAAATTTCAGGGGATCTGAAGTGACAAAATGAAGCAGAGATCAACACTGATCTGATGAACAAACAGAAAACGGAGGAGAAAATTTTCCTTAAAACAGGGCTCTGATACCATGTAAATTGTATTCTGAATCGTATTTTGCATTGAGAAAGTTACATAATCTTATAGTACAATAGCTAGAACATAAATGGAAAGTATACGAAATTAAGGGGAAAATGACACCCTTATTGCTAGCCTAATTGACAGGTAAATTAGAGCCTATTTACATAATTTACGTTAACACATATAATGGAAGATTATAATTCTATCCCAATTCATAAGGGAAAAAAAATGAGAGTTGCTAGATTCTGCATTGTTGTTGCTATTCTTCTCTATTTTGGTTTCCATATCGCCGAATGTGATATCAACTTCTCACTGACGGGTGCTGATGGACAGACTTACAAAACCTTCATTGCAAAACTTCGTCAAGAACTCTCCATCGGCACTCAAAAAGTTGCCAATATAACTGTGTTGAAGCATCACGTATCGTCGAATACTCAACGATTCCTTTCGATCAATTTGTTTAATTACAACGGTGATAAGATCACTTTAGGAATCGACGTTTTCGACGTTTACGTTGTGGGATTCCTTACCGGTACCAATTCCTATATATTTAAAGAGGCTCCGGATTTAGCATACAACAAGTCTCTACTTTTCCCTGGTTCCGTACGTGAGAATCTTTCATATACGGGAGGTTATGATGATCTCGAAAGACGAGGAGCTGGAAGAGAAGATATTCCTCTTGGACTCTTACCTTTAGACACAGCTATTACTAACTTGTTTCATAGAGATTCGACGTCTTTTCGCCGCTCATTTATCGTGATCATTCAAATGGTTTCGGAAGCTGCGAGATTCAAAATTATTGAAGCGAAAATTGCTAAAAATCTTTATGGAGAAAACACGTTTAAGCCAGACCAAGCTATCATAAGTTTGGAAAACAACTGGGGTGCTCTCTCTAAGCAAATTCAGAAAGCACAGGATCGTGGAGGAGTGTTTCCGAATCTGGTTACGCTTACAACTTCTTCGGGTAATTCGCTTATAATAAGAAATGATTCTGATCCATTAGTTCAGAATGGAATAGCATTGTTGAAATACATGAGTGAAAGAAGTGTTGAATATATTATTACTGATGACACTGTGAACGAAAGCAATGGGGCTTTTCTGGAGATCATGGAGATTCATGATTTGATGTGATGCAGCAGAAGAAGAAAAACTATTGTACGTAATGGATCCACACATGCAAAAATTACTCTTAGGAAACAATATGCATGAATCATGTGTATCTTAGTTTTCTATGAGAGAAAATAATAAATAAAGTGTGGTTCTTTTTATTATTATTATTATTAAACCAACCAGTTCTATGGATTATTTGTATGGGAGGTAAGAAACAATTCATGATCCATAATTTAAAAAACTATAACCAAACAGTATTTTTTTACTTTTAAAAGTGAAACTACTAGATACCCCTTTCAACTATCATATATTCTTCCCTTTTTCAATGTTATTCATTTTTATTCTTACAACCAAAGTCTTATACCTCAGTTGGTTTGACATCAATTTTTCCGTTAGCAATGTTGGTTGACGATATATGGTGACGAAATGTTGGTTGACGCATATCTCTTGGATTCTCGTAGCTGAAGTTCGAATCTCGCTGACCTTATTTTAAAATTTTACTCATCTTTTTAAGAAACTAGATTATTAACAATGCACATGAAATTTTTATTTTTTTGTTTGAATTGAATGCATAAGGATTTAAATAAATAACCAAAAAATAAAATTATTTAAAAGAATCAACTTATGTTTTAAATTTATAATATTATTTTATGTATTTAGATAAGATGTTTATTTATTATTGTAATAATTTAATAATTATTTAAAAATGAATTTCAATAAATTCAAGCTATCCCATATATGTATTCAATTTTAAATATAGTTCAAAATCTCTACTCAATGAACATATAAATTTAGTTTTCATATACAAATACAATTTCACGAAGCTTAATATATAATTAAAAAGATTAGGCTGTATTTTAATTTAACAACCAATGAACCTAGTTTGAAATGAATTTATGGTCATTCAACAACTCATTAAATTAAGAATATCTAAAGGTTCTTAATTTTTAAAAAAAAATAATAATAATCAAAAGCTTCTTTAAAAATAATCTATACTATATATCAAAATGGTTTGAGTGGTAACACTTTTGATTTCCATTTTTATCCCTATTAATTCTATTAAATATCTAAATTTGTCACTTTCCTTATTAGATAATCACTTTAATTTTATTTAATTTTCAATAATATAAAAAAATTATTAAATTTTAATTTATGTATCATTCTTTGATGCACAAATAAACCTTAAACATTTGAAATTATGAAATTACACATAAATATAGTTGTGCAATTTCTGGCAAGTAACCATAGGAAAGATCTCAGTTTATCCTCTTTTACTGAAATTGCTAATCATTTTCTTTGTTATTTTTTCTTTCAGAGTAGTAGGATTTATTTTATAAATATAAAACTGATGGTACACTGTAGTTTTAAGATTGATTAATTTTGTGTAGCCTTCAATCACTTTTTTTTTTATTATCTTTGATAGGTGTATCGATTCTTATAAGTGAAACAGATGAAGTTAAAGTAGTAGAATTGATTTACTTTAATTATTAATAGAAAAACCCTCATATCAGGTCGTTTGCGTGTTAAAAAATTAGTATACTAAAGCTCCAATAATTAATGAATTTTATTTTCCCCCTTAAAATATTGCAATAATATGATTAAAAATAAATCTCATCACACACTCAAACGACCATTCAAATCCTAATCTAAAAACTCACATTGTTTTTTCCTTGTTTTCTTTTCTCTTGGACGATATATGGTTTTTTTTATTACGGAAAAAACACCAAAAAAGCATTAGGCTCCAAAGAGAGATCAAATGAATTCGTAAAAATATATTGACAAATATTATAGGAAAAAAAATGTTTTATTTGTTCCCTTATAATATTACAATAATATGATTAAAAAAAAAATCTCATTACACGCCACAAATAACCATTCAAATCCTAATATAAAAACTCACCCTTTTTTTTCTTTTTGATGATATTTGTTTTTTTATTACGTGAAAACATGAAAAAAGCAGCCGGAACAAAAAAAAAAAAAAAAAACACACAAAACAGAGGCCAAACGTTAACAATTTTGAGAAGGATTCTTTAATGTAATATTGTAGTAGTATGATGTTTAAACTTTTGTCTTTTGATATTCTCCGTTTAGTTCACTCTTTAAAGAAGTTCAATTACTGATAAATCAGTTTAGAGGAAAAATATATTTTTCAAATTCCATAATCAAATTGATGGCATACTTGAAATTATTCATTGGAGAGTAGGCATAAACATGTCAAAAAATGATTCTCCAACATTCTCATTTTTAATATAGTAATGATAAATATGTAAAGTGAAGCTGCTATATTTGTTTTCTTTATCAAATATTTTATATTATAAATAAAATTTTCAATAAACTTTTTCATTATCTATTATCTATCTATCTATAAAATTATTAATATGAATTGAATGATTTTTTAACATAAAAAATTAAATAGATTAAAATATATTAATATCTAATTGACTTAATTTTCAACAAATTGAATACCATTAATAAATATATTGATTTATTTTTTATGTTATTAATTTAATTTTAAAAATAATTATATGTTTATATGTAATGCATGATAAAGGTGTTTATAATTCGATTTATATCATTTTTAAACAAAATTGACACTTAACTTATTAAAAATTAAGAAAATTAGCAAACTTAAAATAAACCGCTTATGTGTCAAAATGACATGTGCCGAATCGGTTTTGATACACATTGGTAGTTTAATGTATTAATTTATATATAGGTTTTAGTCAGTTTCGATTCGGTTTTATAGGTTTGACGATTTTAAGTTACAACTCTCCTACGTGCCCCCCCAAACTTAAATCCTAGATCATCCTCTGGTTAGCATGATCAATCTAAGGTTTGTTGGTAAACTCAATCATACATTTGAGGTTTCACCCATATGATGAAATACAACAAGACGAATTGATATGAATCATGAAACTTGACAAATAGCTCAAATGACCAATCACAAGATCAAGACCAAAAAAACAACAACAAGTCTTTAACATCCATTGTCAAGCCTACATGAGTAAAATAAAGATAAGCTTTGAAGACCCAAACATGGAGGCTAAGGAAGAGGAATTTATGCACTTTAAATCAATTGAGAGTGCATTTGAAATAAGAGTATTGAAGACTTGTGCAATCAGAAATGAAGAGAATAGCTAATTAGGAAAGTTGCATCACTTTTGCAAACTTTTTTTAAAGGGATCATTTTCCATACAAGACAACGACGTTGAATTGAAATGATGGCCTTTTTTTTATGTTTGCCTCTTCAATCATGGGCCATGGCCCATTTCAGACTTTTGATTCCGAATTAACGGTGATCAACACTTTCTGCATTGCCTCTGCTACGATCCACGTCATCATCAATTAACATGATGACACGTGGACGGTCTGTGCTCACCCAATATTATTATTATTATTATTATTTTTGTCGTTTAACAGAAAATATCTTCTTCGTGAAAATTCCCCACCCCACTCGCTTAACTGTTTCTTATGTTACATCACTCATTCAATATTTTTCAATTTATATATCAATGCTTTTTTGTTTGTAAAAAATATCCATTATTAAATTATGTATCTGATTTTGATTCTTTACTAATAATAAAATCATTGAGAAATGAACATTTTTTTTAAAGTTTAAAAGTATTATTAGGTAAAGAGATTTTTAAATACTATTCTTATTTTCTACGCGTGCACGCGTAATATTCTTTCTAATAATTTTCTATGCTTTAAAATCATATTTTGGAATTAAATTACCATCACCTATTAATAAATCATTTATTTAAAGTATTACCATTGTCGATCAATAACTATTATTGAATAATTTTTTTGCATAAAATTTATTTATTTTTAAACTTTAAAAGTATGGAATGATATCTTTTGTAATTTAGAGAAAACATAAAAGACAAAAAGCCTAAAAATGGAGAACTAATACAATATATTTATAATATTTATTTGTAGTATTCTTCTTCAATTGTTTTTAAAAATTAAAGTCATGAATGAAATGTTTTGTAATTTTAAAGATAATATGAAGGATGAAAAAGGTTAAAAACATTTTTTTCCCAAATTGTTAAGATATTAACTTCTGAAGGTATATAAAATTAAAATTTACATTGCAAGTAGTTTACTTCTCTCACTTTTTTTTTATGAACTATATTGGATTTAAGTTGAATAATATTAGTTTTAATAAATAATATTTTATAAATTTACAAAATGTTATTAATTTTGTATATATAATTTTAGTTTATTCACTTATTTAAAATATAATTTCAATTAACATGAATTTAAAAATAAAAGATCAATTTATTATTTTTAATGAAAATATTAGAATTATACCTAATAAAAAAATATAATTTTATTGAAAAAATATTTTTCTTATTATTAAACAAAAGGGTATAACTGTCTAAAAAATGTAAATGCTCATTAAATAGAAGGTGGAATATAAATATGTAATGACATATTTAGTAATTAAGGTATTTGAAAAGCTAGGGTATATATAATGGTATGTTAGTAATTTGAAGATTTTGTAAAGGGTATAATAGTCCAAAAAAATTTCTCAAACTTCCCCACTTTTATATATTAGAGATTTGTTCTCAAACTTACCTTATATGGTGTCAGCGAATTTACAGTGTATTTAGACGTATTTTAGGCCATTATTTATTAGTTTTAATGCTTAGATAGTTAAGAAATTATTTAATTTCTTCTAGGGTAAAACTTTCCTAAAATACACGACACTACAAGAAAAACTGGAATTAGTGACCAACAATTAGCGACTGGAAATAATGGGGCGCTTGTTTAGCGACGGTGAGTCACCGATAGCGAGTTTGACTTTTAGCGACACAAATGATCGCTTATCTAGCGTCAGCAAACTCTGCATCGCTAACGCTGATAATAAGTTTGGCCTTAGCGACACATTTCATCGCTATTTAGCGTCCTAATATAATCCATGGTTAATGATTTGTCTCAAGAAATGGCGTGAAGCTTCCCGCCAAATTAGTGACTCTTTTTGCCCCAAAATTAGTGACGAAATGTGTCGCTAAGATACTGTCTCATATAGGAATAGTTCTCTCCTTATTCAGAGACTTAGTCTGTTGCTGTTGATACATTTGTCGCTAAAACATGGCGGGAAATTTTCCCCTCCAATAATTTATGGCAAGAATAGTTCCCGCCAAATTAGAGATAAATTTGGTCGCAAAAAAGACGCGAGAAAAATTATAAATAGGTGTGCGGAATCACTTCTAACAAAAGTAAATTCATTAAAGCGTATAGCGAGAAAGAAAATGCGTGAGTGGATATACGTCCAGTTTGGTTGAAGGTTTTCTCAACGATCAATTTGTAGCCAGGTGGTCGAAGACTTTGTTGAATTCTTTCAATCCATCGTATTTTTGGATAACTACGGACAGGAGATACGATGTCCATGTAAAAATGTATAAATAAGAAGATATTATTGACAGATGATGTGAAGTTACATTTGTACAGTCGTGATTTCGTAGATAATTATTATCAGTGGGTGTATCAGGGAGAATCTGAAGAAAGGATCAATGCAGCGAGGGACGAGACAGTTCAAAATGAAGGAAGCGGCTCGCAGTTCAGTTCAAATGTGAATGAAAGTTCAGATAACGTACAACATCAGTAGGTCAGTTAGAACAAATGGTTTTTTTATGGTTGCGAGTAGGTCGTAGTACGAAGGTTGTGATGTCACGCAACTCGCAGCTGCAACCGAACTATTAAATATCAAGGTAGAGTTTCACATCCCAGAAAGAGGATTCAACTCGATTTCACAATGGTTTCATCGGTGCGCTTCTGCAAACAACACGTTGCCACACAAAAATTAGTGTAGGGTCTCGATCGGTTTACCGGTGAAGAAGATCGATTGTTGTTCAAACGGATATATGATATATTGGGGTGCCGATGCAAGTCTTCATATATGTAAAATGTGCAATTATACGATATACAAACAAGGACTACGTCTCTAAATAAGGAGAGAACTTCCCGCCATGTTTTAGCGACGAAATGCGTCTCTAAAAAAATAAAAATAAAATTCAACACCAACGAACTACGTCTCTGAATAAGGAGAGAACTATTCCTATCTAAAATAGTATCTCAGCTACACATTATGTCGCTAATTTGGTGGGAAGTTCGCGCCATTTCTTGAGAGAAATCATTAACGATAGACTATATTAGGACGCTCAATAGCAACGAAATGTGTCGCTAGGGCCAAATTTATTATCAATGTTAGCGATGTAGAGTTTGTTGACGATAGATAGTGATCATTTGTGTCACTAAAAGTTAAACTCGCTATCACCTCAGTTCGTCGCTAAACAGTGTCCCATTATTCCGTCGCTAATTCTTGGTCTCTAATTCTAGTTTTTCTTGTAGTGGAAGAATCTTTCTCTTCTTGTTTTTCAAGAGTTTTACCTTATTGTTCATTGGGGTTTTAGGATTTGCATCTAAGGGGTTTTTTGTGCATTCAAAGGGTTCTTATTTAAATTTTCTAAGGTTTTATATCATTTGGTATCAAAGCTTAGGCTCAAGGGAAGACTTCTATCATACTTGCTTTCCTTTTATTTGAATTTTTCTAGTTCTTGTTCTCAGTTTATCATTAATCCCAAAACAAAAATTCAGATTTCCTAGAAATTTTAGTTGTTCTGATTTTGCTTTGTTCTTGTAGTTTCATTTCAATTCTTATAAAATAACAAGCTACAAAAGTTTGTATCTTTGTGTCTATTTTATTTTGTATTCAGAACGATGATTAAAAGAGATTTGGAAGGTTGAAAAAAAACAGATCTTTCCAATGTGCCTGATTGTGCAGGAATTGAAAAAAAAAAGTGTTCTTGCTGGATTTGTTTGAATATATGGAAAAAAAAAGTGGTTTGTGTTCTTATTTTTCTTGAAGAGTTCATCTTAAACTCATCATTTATGCATCTTGAATCCGAAAATTGCTAAGGAATTGTGCGAGAACTGTTTGTTTCCTAAAAAGCTAGAAATTACCATAAATATCCAAAACTGTTTTAGGAAAGTTTCAATTATGTCCCATATTCAAATATATGCATACCTTGCTTAAGGAAAACCATATTTTCTTATTCAAACTATTTTAAGAAGGTCTTAACTAGAACTTTTCCCTTTTAGGAAAGTTTATTCTTGCTTATTATTTCCTTTTAACAAAAATACACCATTTGTAAAATCTATTTTATTTTATTTTTAGCCACCCAAGCTGATTCTTTCTTATTTCTTGATTTTTACTTTTTTAAAAATTTCATTAGTATTTTAGTTGTTTGATAGTTGTTAAAGTGTGCTAGTAGTTCAAGATTACATTTAGACCTCTAAAATATGTTTTTGAGTTCAAACAAGAGTGAACTAACATCATTGAGTGTAAACACTTAGGGAGTGATTGAGAGGCGGTACTCCTATTTTTATTTACCCAACTTGTTTACTTGCAGTAATGTAACGTGAAATGATTGATCAATGGAGGAATAGTAGATTTTGGGAGCTAGAACATCCTAAAAGTGAACATACGATATTTATTATGAAAGGATGGAGCATAGAAGGAAGATCAAATCTAGAGGTTTACTTGATATGAAAAACAGAGGTGGAGCTTTGTTTTGAAGAACATCCATGTAGTGGTGCAAAGAAGGTACAACTTATAACCACTCAATTTTGTGATTATGTTCTAACATGGTGGGAAAAAAATATGATCTGATAAATCATAGGCAATTATCGGACCGATCATAGGCAATGAACGACCAGATCATTGAGTATCAAAAGATCCGAAAAAGTCTTTTCCTTATAACGTTTTATACAAAATTGAGATTTCTACAAACTTAGATTCAATATATTGATATTTAAAAACCGAATGAAATTGATAGCTTACTTGCTCGAAACGGAGTTTGGATGAAGAAGTTAAGGCTAAAATACTAAAACGTTGTAAAACAATTCTGGAAAATGTTATTATTAATTTTTTTTATATCTAACTGATCATAGACAATGATCAATCAATCATTGAGTAACAAAAAGTATGAAAGAGTATTTTGCTCATAACCTTTTCTACAAAATTAGGATTGCACCGAATTTAGATTCATTGGATAGATATCGAAAAAACAAATTAAATCGATATCTTATTTACGCAAAATAGAGTTCGAATGAAGAAGTTAGTGTCAAAATACTAAATTTTGGTATTAAAAAAACCATTGTGGGTCTGGGATCAGACCAATCTCCAACCAAGATCGGTCCTATCGGACCGATTAGATCATGATCGGTCCAATCAGTGCAATTTTTATTTTATTTTTAAATTTTTTTTCTAAGTTTCTATTTCTTAAAAAAAATTAGTATATTGGTGTTAAATTCTTCATACGAACTCTGTTTCGCACAAATAAGATATCGATTCCATTCGGTTTTTCGATATCTTTCCATTGAATCTAAATTTGTGGCAATCCTATTTTATAGAAAAAGTTATGAGAAAAATACTCTTTCGGATCTTTTGTTAACTCAATTATCTGACAGTTCATTACCTATGACCGATCAGATCATTGTTATGATCTGGCAGATCATTGTTTATCATCGGCCGGATCAAATGCAACAATTAAAAAAACTTCCAGATTTTTATTTCTTCAATAATTTTGTATTTTGGTGTCAACTTCTTAATTTGGACTTTGTTTCGCGTAAATAAGATATCGATTCCATTCATTTTCTCGACATCTATCCATTGAATCTAAATTCGTGGCAATCTTTTAGAAAAAGTTATGAGCACATACTCTTTCATATCTTTTTCTTTCTTCTTTCCTGAGCAAATTTAGAGTTTAGAGTTTAGAAAGAGAGAGAGTCGTAAGTTTTTGGGTAAAGATTTAGAGTTTAGAGAGAGAGAAAGACAGAGTAGGGTTAAAGAGAGTTCTATCAATTTAAAAAATGAGTTTTTGATCTTTTAGTGACATCAGCATAAGGTTTTATTTATAAAAATTGAAAATGGAGGTTAAGTTTTATTAGAGCTCAGATTTCGAGGTCAATTACGTAAATTTTCCATGATGGGAAGAGAGGGAGTGAAAGAAAATTTGAACCTTAGTTAAGTGAAATAATATAATGTTATCAGGGTTAGAAATAATATTAAAAAAATTATTTCAAGTTAGTTTTGGATTTTTTTAAGAGAAGTTGGCTTTAAAAAAGTGTAGGGTGAAAATATCCAAATTGATAATGGAGGGGTGTAAATTGAAAAACCTTGAAAGTGCAGGGGTCATTGGTGTATTTAACCCTTAATAAAATGGGAAATTTCATTGGGTAACAAAATTTTCTTTGATATTTAATTATTTATAAATCTAGCAATTTTAAAAAGTATTTGTAAATATATATAACAGTTTTTTAAAAACTCTAATTCAAGTGAATCAAAGAAATCAGTGAGAACTTGGATCAGGTAATCAATGATTACATACACGAAATATCATTTAATATAGTGAATCAGTAAAATCAGTGATTACCAATACGCGGAATCAATGATTACTTATGTGCAGAAATCAGTGATTACTTACACGAACTAGTGGCAATTTTATAATATTTTCTGCACGAATTTGAGTTTTTTTTCTACTTTTGCAAATTACTTTTTAGGTGTCTATTTTTATCAATATTGAACTTTTTTCAACTATATGTGCAATAGCTCCTGTTAAAATAATAAAGATGACCTAATAGTATGTGTGCTGGAAAGTCACATATGAAAAATTATAGCTCTCAGCTTGTAATCATAGGTGTATATGTTATTATATTCTTCTCTTATTTAAAATTATGTATATAATAATCATAATTACACAACTCTAGATGATAATATTTTTCATCTTTCAACCTCTACAATTTATTATAATAGCTTATCCTTGCCAACTGATCATTGATCATGGATTAAGTTTCTAAGCTTTATTATTTTAATCCTGTTTATGATAAGATGATAACTATGAATATTTAATATGAAAGGGAAATTATTCGAAATGAAACTACCATTTTTTATTGGGAAATTTTATTGGGTAATAGAATTTTCTTCAATATTTATAATCTAGCAGTTTTTTAAAAACCTTATTCAAATGAATCAAACAAGTGATAACTTGAAGGTAATCGGTGATTACATGCACGAAATATCATTTCATATGAATCAGTAAAATTAGTGCTGTGATAGTCATGTTACTATTACATTTACAAAATGATTCCAAATATCACTCTAAGACAAAGCATATTGATACTAAATACAATTTTGTGATAGATATGGTTGCACAGAAAGAAGTGAATGTGCAATATATATCTGCGCGGGATATGGTTGTTCATACCCTAGAGATATTTTTAATGGCCATGTTAAATCTCTAGGCATGCGTAGATTTTTAATTTCACATGAAGTGAAAATTGTATTTCTATTTTTAAGTTATGAATAAAATTTTGTTAAATTGCGTACACACAATAATGTTCAATACATTAAATTAAAAGTATGTCAGACAGTAGATTGACCTTCTCACATAGGTAATCACTTCTATGACTTAGTGTCGAATAGAAATGAAATATTTTAAGCAATATTGTTGTTAATTGATAACAACACTAAGAGAGCATATGCTTAATCTAAATATCGCCTTGATAAAGAATTAAGATGAGGTTATATTTATAATCGAAAGTGAATAGATCCCACTATTCACTTGACTATCTATGAGCCAAATGGAAGTCCTGTAGTCATAAGTTGATAAAGTAGAGTTGTGGACTCAAGTTAGATATTGAGTATATCTGAACTATCATCTGTATACAGTATAAATTGAGACATACACTCCAATAAAATGGAGAATAATACTGTATCATGTGTTTCATACCACATGTGCTAAAACTGACCTAAGTGGGTAACAAAAGTTAGATCTCTACTTCTTAATAATGTGAGACCCATGAGACTAAGAAGTCTCTAAGTACCCTTAAGATCTTTGACTAAAATCTTGAAGTTTCACTGCAATTTTGCTATCTTGGAAAGTTACCAATGGTCATGATAGATTCGATCTAATGGGACTTATCTAGAGAACAATCGTTTTGGGATGGAAATTTTTTTAGGAAAAGAGAAGATTATTTTAAGTGTCACATCACATTGTATTCACTGGTCGACCAATTATATTTTTGTAATATAATTGTGAATACAAAGGTAATATTTTAAAAGAGATTTGGAATTACAAATATGACTAAATGTTCTAGTGTGACGACCCGACCCTTTTTAATTTAAAATCGACTAAAGCAGCGGAAATCAAATCGATAAATAAATAAAATTCTCAAAACATGTTTCATTCAGAAGACGAGTTCCGGAACTCAAGTTCAAATAAAACATTAAATTCAAAAGTATGTCAATTTCATAATGTTAAATTTACAATTTTCAAAATCAACTCAGAATATGAATTAAGTTTCAATATATTCGAAGGACTCTAATACATATATAATTCCTAGCCATCAACGCCAATATCGTCACGCGCCGAGAGCACCTCCACTATTACCTGAAAAATATTTGGTGTAGCACCATTAGCAACAAGGCTAGTGAAATGATAAATTAGACTCTGAATGATCCTTTGAATACTAACCAAAGAACCATTTGATCCCAACCCACCCATTACTAACAAGAGTTAACTATATTCTTTAATTAACAGAATAATATTACTTCCTCGAAAATCAAATTCTCAATTTAAACATAACGCATAATATTCTAACAGCACATAACAATATTTACCATAACCGTAACATCGGTATCATCATAACTTTACCATATTCCTAACATTACTATAATTATCAGATAACCACAATAATAGTTTCAAAATTGCATGCCTCTTAACATTCTCAATTTCACACTTCGCAATACAAGTATCTCATATCATATTATCAAACAACTAACACGTATCAGGGTGTGATGCTCATCCATCTCTCAAGGATCAATCGTTCGGGGTTCGCTGTCCCCTTAGATTGTCCGTGGGTTCGCTGTCCCACATATATCACAAGGTTCGCTGTCCTTAGATCACTAAAGTATCTCCGGGGTTCGCTGTCCCCTTCGATTTCATCAACTTCACTCGGTACTTTTGCAACACACCCCATCAGACAATTCACTCAATGCAAACAAGGTTCGTTACATCATACAATCAATTTCAACATATTTAAATTTAATAACAATATCACATTGAAGCATATAATTTCTTACTAATTCACATATCATAATTAACAAACATCTAACAATTCTAAATTTATCAATTCACACTTCGATCCCCAAAAATACATTAAAATTATGCAAATCTACATTCACCATTCACATCCCAATTTCAGAACATATATTGAAATCATGCAAATCCATTGAACATACTCTAACATGTAAATTAAGCAAATAATAATTATCTCATTATTAACCAATCAAATGACTCTTTGGGTTTCCCCAAAGAATCATTCAAATCCTAATTTACCACTCACCTTAAAATTATAAAACCACCAAATCACAAAAACTACCAATTTAGCCAAAATTGTAATTTGGACTCAAGCACTTCCAACATCTACAATAATTTAACATTAATTAACATTAATTAAATAACTTAAAAGAAAACAAACCAATTGACACCCCTTGGCCGTGGGCTTAGGAGAAAATTGATGGGCTCGGTTTGAACAAGGAGAAAGGTCCAAGTAGATTTTGAAATAAAAATAAAATTGAAAGGAAACAAAGCATTTAATGGCTTGGCCATGGGCTGCTTTCGGTTTGGTCAAGGAATCAAGACAAGCCAAATAATAATAATAATAATAATAATAATAACATGAATAAAAGAAAACAAAGCTTCAGTGATGGGGTATCAGTTTGGCCAAGAGGAAATGGGAGGGTATTCCCTTTTTTTTATTCCAGAAATGGTCAAGTGTAATGGTTAATAAATTTTATCATTCTTTTTTTTTTTGTATTAAAAGAGTACAATGAAGGGTCACCAATGGCTAAGGAAAATACTATGAAAAACATGGAAATGATTTTTAAATTAAAAAATTCAAGGATGTGGCAAAAGTCATTTCCCATTCTTTCTTACAAAAGAAAACGCTAAGCTAGGTCCAATAAATTGTAATCCAAATTTCTAACACCATGAATTTGTGAGGAAGCTTCAAGATAAAAGCAACAATGGAGTTTTCACCTTTTATAAGGATTCCCTTTGATGAAGTATTGCCCAAGATCCACAAGAAAGGAAAAATAAAAAGGAAATGATGCAGGACCCTTCTACTAAAATGTGGTTACTGTAGTTTGAGGGAATGAGAAATGAATTTGAAAAAAAAGACACCCTCACTTGACAAAGATGGAGCCGGCGGCAACTAGAAGGACAAGAAACGAGTTGGTCTCCCTTTTATTTTGTTTCAAAGGAAAAATCCTAAAGGCTAGGAGGCCTAACCATTGGAGAAAATGCTTCACTTGGGCCCAGTTAAATTAGAAAGAAAGGATAATCAAGGCTACAAAAAAATCAATAGTAAAATCTACCCTCTTAATTTATTAAAGGGAAATTTCATTGGGTAGCAGAATTTTTAGCAATATTTATAAATATAGCAGTTTAAAAAAGTATTTGCAAATATAGCAGATTTTTAAAAACCCCCCATTCATGTGATCAGAGATATCAGTGATAACTTATAAAATAATAAGTGATTACTATCAGCTAATCAGTGATTCCTGCACAAAAATCAGGATATCAGTAAATCAGTGATTACTAATCAGTGATTACTTGGGAAGATATCACTGATTACTAGTGGCAATTTTGTAATATTTTAGGTGTGAATTTAATTTTTCTGCTATTTTTGCAAATATATTTTTTTACTGCTATTTTTACAAATATTGGACCTATTTTTGCTATTTTCGCAAGAGCCCCTTTATTAAAACTCTAAATTACTCACTTTTTAATAGTAAATCTTATTTTACCAAATGAAAACACCATCTCACCCAAATTAATCTCAACTCCACCTCCAAATCTTATATAAACTAAATGATTATAAATATTAGAACTTTAACCACATTTATTTAAATTTTCACATCCATTAGAATAGATAATCCAACTAAAAATCATCACTACTCAAATAAACAAAATTATTTATTTAAGTTTCAATTTGATTTCACCCCAACTCCTAATTTCTCAAATTAAATTATCAAAATATTATTCACTATTTAAAATTATTATCTGAACTCAAAAGGACTCAAATCCATTTATTTGATCAAATCACACCCAAACTCAAATTTCAAATAAAAATAATAATTAATAGCAAATCAATTACCTAAAAAGACTCGGGACGTTACATCTAGGGAACTACATCATACACTCTACATAATTCACTATTGAGTTACATTACATACTTAACCGTTGTAAAGTAACAAGCTCTCAAATTGAAAGTATGATGGTCACACGGCCTATTTTCTTGTATGACTTAGATACTAATGAAAGAGAATATGTTTCTCCTTGATTGATGCGTGATAGAATATCTCGTTCCAAACGGAACAATGTAAGAGGTACGCCCATGATGGGTAACCCATACTGTGCGAGTGGGAGATGAAGGCAACTGCCTCATGGCAGTTTTGTGGAACTGCCTGGCAGTTCCATATCTGCATAGATATGGGATTTTTTTCCCATATCATTAACCATACGTGAAAAAAGACAAGAAACAGAGAGAAAGAAATAAGGAAGAAAGAGTGAACAGAGAAACTCTCCTTAAACAGAAAATTCTCTCAATCTCTATCAATCATTTTGTTCATCTAAATAAGGGAAATGATCTAGGCTGTGAACAATAAAACCCGTCCGTCGGTGATTGGTTTTCGATCGATACTTTATACATTCGGGTTTCTCATGTTATTTCCGCTGCGTGTCTACAAGAGGTTAGTCCGTATTTACGAAATCCAACAGTATCTGTCGTGGATTCTTTCCAAATCAATTTTAATTCTTTTAAGGGTAAAATGT
This sequence comes from Gynostemma pentaphyllum, assembly GCA_028015215.1. Lineage (NCBI taxonomy): Eukaryota > Viridiplantae > Streptophyta > Magnoliopsida > Cucurbitales > Cucurbitaceae > Gynostemma > Gynostemma pentaphyllum. Next base: position 24,320,759 of record CM051348.1, read on the forward strand.
AAAATGTACGTGCAGTTTTAAGTTGTTTTAAAATATACCCCTATACTAAATTAATGAAAAAATATACCCTTGTACTTTATATTTTCCAATTTTATATGCCCTTGTGTTAATCATAGGTTAAAACTAACCTTAGATAATTTGAAAAAAAGAAAGAAAGAAAGAAAACTTCTTCCCATTGTTTCTTCATCACACCTTCAATGGAAATGGCGAATTAACTTCCAACAAAAAAACAGAGGGACGTGATACGAAAAATGCAATTATACCTAAGCATACCGAATTATAAGCAAATCTAAAATGAAAGATTAATTACACCACGTTCAAAGAAGTCACGGTGACGATAGACCAGCTATTGGATCCGTAGGCGAACTAAAGTACTATATATTTTTCTTCAACCTGCGATTTCCACTTTGAATCTCCCAAAATAAAGCTTTATTTCTCAATTTAAACTCGTAAACATCTGATTTTTCATTTCCATCGAAATTGTAAAATAGAGTAGTCATGTTGGTGACGAAGGAACAAAATAGGAAGGTCTTTTTTTTCATACCTAAGGTTAGTTTTAACCCATAGTTAACATAGGGATATATAATATTGGAAAATATGAAGTGCAGGGGTACAATGATAAAAGTAAAATAATATGATAAACTAAAAAGAGAAGAAAAATAATAGAGAAAAAAGGGAAAGAAGAAACGGTATAAGCCGGAAGACTACATTGTGATTTTTTTCTTGTTATTAATCTCCACACTATTACATTGTTTATATAAAAAAAACTCAACCCTAGATAAATAAGGAAAATATAATCTAAATAGGAAAATATAATCTAAATAGGAAAAGATAATTATCAAGAGAATAAGATAATTATCAAAGGGAATATCACAAATAAGAAAAATATATTAAATAGAATAAACTAAAGTTGACAGTTTTTCTGTCGAAGAGTCGCCGCGTTCACGAACACTCGTTTCCACGGCAACGTACATCGTCAAATCTCTTTATACATTGCCATTAACTTAGTGTAGGGGTATTGTTGCAGCAACTTGAAAGTGCATGGTATATTTTATATTTTACCCTTTTTTAATATATTTTTTTGTTGCCAAAATAAAAAAGAACGGTATATTCGTTGTAATAAAGATATATAAAGCCATGCAATTAGAATACCAATTCTTCAACAAAGGATTTAGAAAGAAAAAAAAATGAGAGTTTCTATTATCTTATTTCTTGTTGCTATGTATCATGGTTTCCATGGCGTTGAGTGTGATATCAATTTCCCATTGACAGGAGCCACCGCAAATACTTATAAAACCTTCATCGCAAATCTACGACAATAACTCTCCATTAACACTCAAAAAGTGTACGATATAACTGCGTTGAAGCATCGAGTAGCCGCGCCAAATCAACGCTTCCTTTTGGTTTATCTATCTAATTACGACCATAAAACTATCACTTTAGGAATCGATGTCTTCGACGTTTACCTCGTCGGATATCTTACCAGTACCAATTCATATATATTCAAAAGAGGCTCCGGCTTTAGCTTATACCAATACTCTCTTTCCTGGCTCAACAAGAACAAATCTTACATATAGTGGAAGTTACATTAATCTTGAGATAAATATGGACAAGCAAGAGAAAATATTTCTCTTGGATTCTCACCTTTGGATTATGCTATCACTAACTTGTTTCTTTATGAAGTGACATCGCTCAGAACGGCGTTTTTAGTGATAATTCAAATGATATCGGAAGTTGTGAGATTCAAATACATTGAAACGACAGTCGCTAATAATCTTTGTTTCAGGTACCTATAAACCAAATCCTGCTTTCTTAAGTCTCGAAAATGAATGGGGTGCTCTTTCAAAACAAATCCAAAGAGCACAAAACAATGGAGGAATATTTCCAACACCTGTGGTTCTAAAAACAGTTTCAGGAAATAGGCTTGAAGTAAAAAATGTTTCTGATCCAGTTATAAAAGGGGTGGCTTTGATGAAATATGAGAGACTTGGAAGTGTTATTGTGGAGATGCATGATGTTATGTGATGAAGCTCAAAAAACTATGGGATGTTCTTGGTTTTATCCACACATAGGAATATTGTGCACATCATTATTATTATCTTTATTATGTATGAATCTCATGTGATAGTTTTCTAAACAAGATAATAAATAAGTGTGGCTTTCTATTATGATCCAACAAATTCTAGATATTGTTAATTTGGATTGTATGATGTGATAAGTCTTACTTTTTTTCTTAGATATTACATTAAATTAGGGGAGGGAATCGAGACTCGAACCTTCGACCTTATGGGAAGGGAGCAGGTGCCTAACCACTTGAGCTATACTCGTGTTATTTTACAATATTTTAATAATAAAAAACATATAAATATTAATTAAAATTTTGAGTTAATTTCAGTAATGGACAACTTAATATTGTTTATTTCATAAATATACATCTTTTTATATACATCAAAACTAGGTTTGGTTGATGGAAGTCTTCCTTGTCCAACTGATGGACCTTTGGTTCAAGTATGGCAGATGAACAACGATCTTGTTGTTTCATGACTTTTGAATTCTATTATATGGCAAGATTGAAGGATCGTTTTGATGAAGGAAATGCTCCTCATATTTTTCAACTTCGCCGTGAATTGATGACTATCAGTCAAGGAGATTTAACAGTCAGTGCTTATTTTACAAAATTGAAGACGATTTGGCAGGAATTAATGGAATATCATCCTAAATGCGTTTGTTCTTGTGGAGGATTGAAGAAAATGGATTTCTTTTATCAAAGTGATTACATACAGAGTTTTTTGATGAGTTTAAATGACTCTTATGCATCAATTACTTCGCAAATTTTGCTTATGGATCCGTTTCCAACAATCAATAGAGTTTTTGCTCTAGTAATTCAAGAAGAGAAGAAACACCGCGTTAAAAACTATTGAAATAGTTCATGCCTCTGATTCTTTGGCTTTTTCTTTTCGCACAAATGCTTTCAAATATGCAAACTATTCTGGAAAATTCTATAAGAGGATCGTTCGATTTGTACACATTGTAATATACCGGGTCATACTATGGATAAGTGTTACAAGCTACATGGTTATCCCTCAGGATACAAATTTAAGCCTAGAACTTGTTCTGCTAATCAAGTTCAAGCTTTTCTACCTGTTGATAACTCTTCAAATGATATTTCTTCTGAACCTATGAGCTTTATCACTTCAGATTAGTATAAGCAGCTTATGGCATTACTGTCATCCCATTTTCCATCCCCTGCTTCTAATAGTTCCAATGTTGAAACACATGTTGCAGAGGTATTTCTTTATCAATGGGTTCTCAAATTAATCCTTTAAACATGTGGATTATTGATTCTGGTGCTTCAACACATATTTATTGTTCTGCTGAACAATTCAAATCTTTAGCTAAACTTGATCATACCTATGTTACTCTTCCAAATGGTCAGGGAGTTCTAGTTTCTACTATTGAGAGTGTTTTTCTGTATGATTCTATATATCTACATGGAGTCTTTTATATTCCAGAGTTTCAATGTTGTGATTACTCAATTTTATTTTGATCTCTGTCTCATTCAGGACAGGTGCATCTTGAAGACGAATGGCAAGGGTGAATTACTATGTGGTTTATATGTTCTTACTTCTGCTCCCATTACTTATACTCTAGGCAATATTGGCTCTTTGCATTCTTGTTTAGCAATTTTAAACAAGCCATCTTTACACTTATGGTATAATCATTTAGGGCATCTATCTTTTAAGAGATTGTCTTTACTGTCTGAATAATTATCTATTTCTGCAGATTAAATTTCTCATTAGAACCTTGTTGTATTTACCCCATTAGCTAAGAAAAGAAGATTATCCTTTCCTTCTAGCAATAATATGTCTTCTAATCCTTTTGACCTCATACATTGTGATACATGGGGACCTTACCATACACCAACACATCAAGATTTCTCATACTTTCTTACACTAGTTGATGATTGCACTCGATTCACATAGATTTATCTTGTGAGACGGAAGTTTGATGCCCTTTCTATTATTCCCTTGATTCTTCACTCTTGTTTCCACACAGTTTGGCAAAGATATTAAATCCTTTAGATATGATAATGCCCCTGAACTTCAGTTCACAAAGTTGTTTAAGACAAAGGGAGTATTACATAGATTTTCATGTGTGGAAACCCCTCAACAAAACTCTATTGTTGAAAGAAAACACCAACATTTGCTTAATGTAGCAAGGGCTTTGTATTTTAAGTCTAAGGTACCTATTACTTTTTGGGGAGAGTGTATTTTGACTGCTACCTTCCTTATTAGCCGCACTCCAACTCCATTACTCTCCAACAAGACACCTTATGAAATGCTTTATAAAAAAATCTGTGAATTATAATTTTTTCAAGGTATTTGGTTGTTTCTGTTTTGCAACAACCTTGACTGCTAATAGGAGAAAGTTTGAGCCCCGTGCTAGAAAATGCGCATTTATTGGGTATTCTCCAGGAATCAAGGGCTATAAGTGTCACGACCCGACCCGGGATCTTCCTATAAACCCGTGACGAGTCGTGCGCCGATGGCAAGCGATAGCTAAACGCCAACACTTACCATCAAGGCAAACTAAACATAATTACGCTAATATTAAATCAAACTATAAATGATTCATGTACTAACTGGAGTGATGCAAAACGGGTGGCGGATAAGCTCGTCTTAGGCTCAATCATCTTCTGAAACTCGAAAGCTACCGTGGGGAAACATTTGAAAAGAATGAGCTAAAGGCCCAGTGAGTGGAATTTTTATTAAACTAATGTTTTCTTCAAAACTACATAATATATAGTAGTTTTCAAATTTATAAAACTGTTCAAAACTAATATTCGTAAAACATAATAATCATAATATTCAAAACAAAAACTCGTAAAACTGGTTATAGTCGTAATTTAAATATCATAATATTCTACTATCGAAACTAGATCAACACTTGTACGTAAATATATATACAATAGAAACGGTTCATGTACTATATCATAGTGATAAAAAAAAAACCACTAAAAATGTACCCTTAACTGGTAATACTGCATGTAGAGCCAAATCATGCATGCAGTAGAGCCAAATCATGCATGCAGTAGAGCAACTGAATACTAAAACTGGTCATACGCGCGCAGAGCTGCCCCCAAAGGGCTAAGCACCCTAACATACGGCCCAAAGCCTATGTGTATGCTAAAGTGGGTCCCAAAGACCTGTTGAAAACTGATAACTGAGGGTACTGTTTATAGCGGTTTGAAAATAAACTACTTAAAATAATATCATAATTTCCAAACCATTGTAAAACCGCAATTGAAACTTTCATAACTGGCATAAATCATATATACTGAATAATGATTATCTAAAAACTTTCATTTATATATATTTATATCAATAAATAATCGTATACAATAATATAAACTCTAAAACTTTTATGTTTTGTAAACTACTAAAAACTCAATACTGCTGATAATTTTAAATGTGAAAATAGAATCCACTCACAAACTTTTGCTGTGAACATTCGAAATCGTAAACCATTTACGCCATGATTTCACCTGAAAATATTGATTTAAGAAAATGCATATCAATTATCTACTTAGTAATTTGAAATATTAGAAAACCATATTGAAAATAATATAAAATTGTGGTTAATATCACATGACTAAGCCTTCATTTTTCCTTCAACGACTACATTTCCAATATACTTTTCAAAGCCAATAATATCAATCTTATTGCACTTTCTCTTCCCACACATAAATCCCAACTCAAATTGAAGAAAAACCATATACAAATCATCTTCCCAATCCATACAATTTCCATAGCAACTCCATAAAAAATATGGAAAACTCCATTTCTACACTCATTCCTTAAACACCAACCTCTCCATTAGGTTCAATTCTTTTATCAATTCTCTTAAAAATCCATAAATAATAAAACTCATAAAACCCATAAACCAATCCTTGAAGCATAGCAAAAACTACCAAAATCCATAAAATAGAAGAATTGAGTTGAGAAAACTACTTACCATTAAGCCATTTCACCATAAATTGAAGCTAAAAACTCCACAATTCCAAGCCAAATCCCAATTTTTTCCTTTCTTTTTCCCCTTTTCTTCCCTTTTCCTTCCCTTTTTCTTTTTCTCTTTCTCTTCTTTCATTGCTCATGGGTGGCTAAAGCAAATGGACTTTGGTTTTATTTTTTTTTTCTTTTAAAAACATCTCTTGCCACATGTCAAGCCCACATCCACACTTTTTTTTGGAACTTATCTTCTTATTTATTTTTTTATTTTTTTTATTTTTTTTTAAAAAAGAGTTTACAATAAGCTTTTTGATCTTACTACAAAAACAATTTTTCATTTCATGGGATGTTTTATTCTATGAAGATCACTTTCCATTTCAGCAGTCTTTATCTTCAGATTTGTCTAGATATATTTTCTCAGGCATTGTGATACCACAACCCTTAACTTATGTGGATACTTCACCACTTCTTCATTCTTTACCTTAAACATCTGATTTAAAATCCAATATTCCTTCCACCAATCTTTCTATCACTATTTCAGATTATGATATTCATCATGCCCCTTTACCTGATGTTATTCTAGATTTTGTTCCATGTCAGTCTATTTCACATGGAAGACCAACTTGTATTACAAAAACTCCAGCTTATCTTGCAGATTACCAGTGTAATCTTCTTGCTATAATATCCCATCAACTTCTACTTCTATATACCCAATTGACAAATACCTTTCTTATGACAACTTTACATCTTCTCATAGAAATTTTATTTTGAATATTTCTATGAGTTATGAACCTTAATTTTACCATCAAGCGGTTCCATATTCTCATTGGAGACAGGCTATGAATGAGGAGTAATCTGCCATGGAACGTACACATACTTGGTCTATTGTTCCTTTACCCAAGGGTCATCACACTATAGGGAGAAAATGGGTATACAAGATAAAACATAAGGCTGATGGTACCATTGATAGATATAAGGCACGCTAGTTTCCAAGGGCTATAACCAATTAGAAGGATTGGATTATTTTGAGACATTTTCACTAGTGGCCAAATTGGTATATGTTAATGTTCTTCTCTCTATTTCAGTTCATTATAATTGGCCTATTGCCCAACTTGATGTCAACAATGTCTTCCTCAATGGAGACTTGTTTGAGGAAGTTATATGCAATTTCCACTCATATGGATCAAAATCACATACTATCACGTGCAGAATCAAAGTGCTCGAAGTTCCCACAATTCATCACACCATGGTTACATATGGATCAAAATCAACATACTACCATGTGTGAATCAATGTGCCCTAGGTCTCCAATAAGTTAGCTAAACTCCAAAGAATTCTACTAAGTTAAAAAGAAACCTAACTAACTAGATTACACGAGTTATCACTCAAGTGCATCTTCTAATTACTTTAACTTCCAAAATCCATCAAAGTAACTTCATTCTCACTTTCATCTAACATCTCCAAATCACATTACCTGTGACGACCCGACTTATATAAAAGTCTAGGACGCGAGCACGAATGTAAACGAAGAGGTTAAACTTTAAAACATATGAATTATCAAAAGATTCGAAATTTCAGCATGATGTATCCGTAAATTCAATGACCCAAATTTATACATCAACCTAGTTATTAACAACATCGGCTCGTCAGCCGGTTCAGAATATCACACAAGTTCAAAATTCAATGCAATAAAATTTGGTGCACCAGTTTAAAACGATATACAAGACATAATATGTACATAAGGTTTTAAGTTTCGACTCTAAAACATAGACTCCACTTTCAAACAGCGATCCCAAAACCCATGGCTCGCGTGACTGTAGGCCAATCCAAAAGCCTCCATCTCGAGCTATCAACGAGCTGAAGGGATGATTTACTAAACTAGCGGAATTTTATTTAGTAAACTTATTAACATTTAATAACGGATCTATTAACATCATGCAGTTTGTGATAAAACATGCAGATTCATGCTTAATTTCGAAAATTAAAACCCTTTTACTTACATTGAGTAATTAATGGAGAATCGGTTGGAGGTTTCTTTACAACATCAATCCTCAGCAACACCGGATCTTCTATGCTATATCCCGATCGATCAAACGAAACCCGATTGTGGGATCGAACTTAAGAAGAAATTGGGAAGAAGAAAAAATATTTTTCTTCCCAAATTTTGAAGCCAAAATCGGCAAAGGGAGAGAAAAAAGGAGGAAGAGAGATTTTTCAATTTCCAAAGAATTGAATTGTGTGATTTATGAATGACCCAACCCTCCTATTTATAGGAAAATAGGAATCCTAATCACATTAGGATTAATCTATGGAGATAAATACATAAAGAAAAAAAATTATCTCTTTCCTTTATCTTGCAATTTCGAAAATGCCATAGATAAATAAGAGAATATTTTCTTTTCTTTATTTTATTTATCTTGGGTAAATAAATCTATTTAATTATTATAGGATATAATTCAAACAATTATCTCCTACAAATTATCTCATATGGCCGATTTTATCATAATAAAATAATTAATAAATACAATTTATTTAATTAATTATTTTGAGCCAATTCCAATTGGGTTCATTAATCCAATTGGGCTTGAAACTCTCTCTTAAATTAATAAGTCCAACTTAATTAATTTATTTATTAATTACCGTTTAAATAAAATATTTTATTTAAACAATTAATAATATTAATATTTTCTCCCGACTAAATATTATCAAATTATATTTAATTATTAATTTCCATTTAAATAATTTTCATTATTTAAATAATTAATAATAAATATTTTAATTATTAATTTACATTAAATAAACTCATTATTTAATTAATAATTTTATTGATAACATTTTATTATTAATTAATTAATTTTAATTATTAATTTCCGTTCAAATAAAATTAATTATTTAAACAATTAATAATTGTTAATTAATTTCAAATTATTAATTACCATTTAAATATACTCAATATTTAAATAATTAATAATATCTAATTAATAATATTTCATTATTAGTTTCATGTTTAAATAAACTCATTATTTAAACAATTAATAATGTTTATATTAATTACCGTTTAAATATACTCAATATTTAAACAATTAATATTGCCTATTTTAAGTAATTCACTTTACTTAAAATGTAAAGACCCGACTTTTCAGAGTTTAAAACAAACATAGTAAATGCAGCGGAAAACTCAATAAAAGATATTTATTGAATAATATGAAAAATTCTCAATCAATAGTCATTTAAATAAATCAAAAACTCCGGAGTTTAAAACTTTAAAACAAAAGAATCAATGTACTTAGTCAAATAACGAAATGTTCAAAATAACTTAAACTCAAATCTCATAAAGACAAATATAGTTAATAAAGTTCTAATACTTTATTCTTAAACTCAATGAAAAACTAATGATGCATTGGCTAGCCACGGTGACATGAACCCCTCATCTTTTCCACTTCATCAACCGCCACCTCTCGGTCCATTATTACCTGAAAAAAAATATAGCACTGTGAGGCTAAAGCCAGTGAGAAAACGATCTAAACGAAGGTAAAGCTTTAAATAGTCTCTAACAACTTAAACTGAGTCCCAACACTCGACACTCTCCAATGTCTCTTTCACACTAAGCTTCTCTTAAATCTCACATTCAATCTCTTTACTTGAATAGGCAATTTATTATCTAAATTCCATTTTCAAGAACCACATTCATAATTCTCTTTCCAATACACATCCCAATCCGATACATAGGCCCCTCTAAATTAGCAACACAATCAATCAATTAATCAATCAACCACTAAGAAGGCGGTCTCTCGGGACTCCAACCATTCTTAGGTACTTAGTTATAGCCGTAACCATAACTAACCCCTAATGGATCGTCCATACGAGCAACGTCCATTAGCTATTATGAGCTCACTCTCATAACTATATATATTTCACTAGTATGAGCTCGTAGCCTCATACTAGTTTAACACACCTGTCAAGCAATCAATACACAAACTCTTTACATTATCCTCTTGATAATACTCATTCATAATCAGCAAGGGGAATTAAAATACAGCAGCCCCAAAGATACTAATTAAAACACACAAAATACATTTTACGATAAAACCGCGAAAAACCGTCAAAATCAACTATTCATTCTCAAACTTGCTCAACTCGAATCTCATATTAAATCATCATAATATACTCCAAAATATTCCAGAATTGACTCCCAAATTAATCAGAAACAAAAGAAATCGAAAAACAACAAAAACTGCCGAAAAAAAAAAGACTAAACTAGTTCTAACCGAAAAATTCTTTCTCCAATTAATTTTTCGATCTTTCCAATATGAATTCACTTCCTAAAACTCCAGAATAATATATTTGAATATAATGAATCATAAAATCTACGGTAGAAGCTTTAGATTTCTCTAAAACCCCACCATCGAATACACCGTTAACTCACCTCAAAATTCACTTAAATCCAAAATCAAGCTATTTTCCTTGACGAACCAGACCTGAAACGAAGATCCTAAATAGCTTAAAATACAAATTAAAATACACTAAATTAATACAAAAGGTTTGGGGTTCGGTGGGTCAAAGAACGGAAATCAAACGGCGAAGGAAATTGGCTAAGGTTGGGCGTGGGGGTGTGTGGGTGCCGCGGCTGGCCATGGTCATCGGGACGTGGTTCGGTCGCGGTTTCGTAGTTAGGGTGATCGATCTTGATGGTTCTAGGTGTTGGTAATCAAGATCGATTGGGTATTTGGCCACGGTTTGGAAAAATTGGCAATTATGGAGATCGAAACAAAGGCTAGGGTTCTTGGTGTTCATAAAGTGAATATAAAATAAAAATCCAGAATTAAATTGATTGATAAATCAATCCCAAAAGCTTACCCGTTAAAGGAATTACAAGGAAAAAGACTTCCGATCTCCCTTCCTTGATCCCGAACGAATTCCACCGATTTCCTATTTAACATTTGATGAAAAACTCATCATTATGAACCCTAGACCCCACGGCAACAAGGAGAAAAGAAAAGAGAGGGTTTTCGTTACCTTCGTGTCTAAAATCGATTGCCCAAACGATTGAATCCGGATCCCGACGCACGATCGAACGGAAGCAAGACGGATTTCCTTCTTCTCTTCTCTAAGGGGCGGCGGCAAGGTGTGGGAAGGAGGGGAAAAAAATTGTTTCTTCTTCTTTTCCTTAGTTTAAGATTAGGGTTTGAGCTATCATGCCACGTCATCACTACTTGCCACGTCATCACTATCCACTAATCCAAGACTCCTCATTATTTACAAAAAGTGACACTTATCTTAAAGTGTCACCCAAAAGCCTAAATAAATAAATAGATTATTTATCAAAATTCCAAACCCTTTAATTAAATTAAATAAAATTTTAATTTAATTCCAAAATTAATCTTACCTTGTAACGGGGCATTACAGAACCTCCCAACTAACAAGGCTTTTCGTCCCCGAAAAGCTTCACCTCTCAAGAAAAAGATGAGGGTAGCTAGCTCGCATATCCTCTTCTCGTTCCCAAGTGGCTTCCTCTGATGAATGGTTCCTCCAAAGAACTTTAACCAACTCAATGGTTTTATTCCTCAACACCCTTGTTCTTTTGCTAAAATTTCAACCAGGCTTCTCTTCATAAGACAAATCCGCCTCCAACTCCACCGGTTCATAATCTATCACATGTGTAGGGTCGGCAATATACTTCCGGAGCATAGACACATGAAACACATTATGAACACTAGATAGTGCTGGCGGCAAGGCCAACCTATAAGCAAGCGGTCCAATCCTCTCAAGAATCTCGAAAGGTCCGATGAATCGAGGACTCAACTTCCCTTTCTTTCCAAATCTCATCACACCCTTCATCGGTGAAATTTTTAGGAAAACATGATCACCTACCGAAAACTCAAGATCAGTGCGCCTCTTATCTGCATAGCTCTTCGTCTACTCGAGCGAGTCTTCATCCTTTCTCTAATCACACTTACGGTTTGACTCGTTAGCCGCACAAGTTCAGGTCCCAATAACTTCCTCTCCCCAACTTCATCCCAATGAATCAGCGATCGACACTTCTTTCCATACAATGCCTCGAAAGGAGCCATCTCAATAGTAGCCTGATAGCTATTATTGTATGCAAATTCCGCCAAGTACAAATGATCATCCCAATTACCCTTGAAATCCAAGGCACAAGCTCGGAGCATGTTCTCCAAAATCTGATTGACCCGCTCAGTTTGCCCATCTGTTTGAGGGTGGAAAGCTGTACTAAAGTCCAACAGTGTACCCATAGCTTTCTGGAGACTTTGCCAAAAGTTTGAGACGAAGCGATTGTCTCTATCAGAAACAATACGTACTTGCACTCCATGCAAACGTACTATCTCCCTCAAGTACATCTTTGCCCAAGTCTCCACCGGATAAGTAGGTTTTCCTGGAAGAAAATGCGCCGACTTTGTCAATCTATCCACAATTACCCATATAACTGAATTCTCTCGAGAAGTTCTAGGTAATCCACAAATAAAGTCCATGGAAATTTCTTCCCACTTCCATTCAGGAACACTCAATGATTTAACATAACCATGAGGATTTCTTCTCAAAGCTTTCACCTGTTGACAAACTAGGCACTTACTTACAAACTCAGCTATATCTTTCTTCATCCCTAACCACCAATAATGCATTTTTAGATCTCTATACATTTTGGTGCTCCCGGGGTGAATAGAGAACATTGAACCATGTGCCTCTTCCAACAACTCCTTCCTCAAAGTTTCATCCTTGGGAACACATAATCGACCCTTATAAAGTAGAGCACTGTCACTAGCAAAAGCAAATACCCCCGGCATATCAGTCTCGGCATCAAGAAAACAACCAGCTAGACTGTCATCTGCTCTCTGCACATTTATAATCCTTTGTCTCAAGGTCGGCCTCACTGTCAAACTAGCCATACTAATCTGTCATCTCAGTTGTCATCTCAATAAGATTACCCTATCCATTTCCCACTATAACCGAGGATGCCTAGCCAAAATTGCCTCGAATGAAGCCGTTTTTCTGCTAAGTGCATCGGCTACCACATTCGCCTTTCCAGGATGATATGGATATCACAATCATAATCCTTCACTAACTCTAACCATCTCCTTTGCCTCATGTTTAATTCCTTCGAGTGAAGAAATATTTGAGACTTTTGTGGTCAGGTGAAGATTAAGATCTTCTCACCATGAAGGTATTTAATGCCTCCTGGGGGGAAATCTTTGTGGTAAGGATTTCACCATGGTAATGCCTCAAATCTTTAAGTCATGAACTATCGCTCCCGTTTAAGTCATGAGTAGGGTATTTCTTTTCGTGCTCTTTTAATTGTCTAGAAGCATACGCTACTACTTTGCCATGTTGCATTAAAACACAACCTAGCCCCTTTTTCGATGCATCACGAAATTGTCAAACCACCGGAGCCATCGGGGTAACCAAACTGTGAGCGATCACCAATCTCTTTTTCAACTCTTCGAAGCTAACTTCACATTCCTCATCCCAAACAAAGGCCACTCCCTTCCTAGTTAACTTGGTCATTGGAGAAGCGATTCGTGCAAAGTCTTGTACAAACCTTCTATAATATCCAGCCAGACCAAGGAAACTCCGAATCTCAGCCACACTAGTAGGCCGTGCCCAACCACTAACTGCTTCGATTTTTGAAGGATCCCCAGAAATACCCTGTTCCGACACTACATGTCCCAAGAAAGCTACTTTCTTCAACCAGAACTCACATTTGCTAAACTTAGCTTAAAGCTTTTCATTTCTCAGAATAGACAAAACTTTTCTCAAATGCATGGCATGCTCAATCTCATTCTTAGAATACACTAAAATGTCGTCAATAAAAACAATAACAAATGTATCTAAGAACTGTTGAAAAACGGTGTGCATCAAGTCCATAAAAGCTGCCGAGGCATTAGTCAATCCAATGGACATAACAATGAACTCAAAATGTCCATACCTGGTCCGGAAAGCTGTCTTTGGGATATCAGTCTCACGGATTCTCAACTGGTGATATCCCGATCTCAAGTCTATCTTTGAAAACACGGTGGCACCTTTCAATTGATCAAACAAATCTTCTATCCTAGGCAAAGGATATTTGTTCTTGATAGTTACCTTATTAAGCTCACGGTAATCTATACATAACCTCATCGATCCATCCTTTTTCTTCACAAATAGAACAGGTGCACCCCACGGTGATACACTTGGGCGTATAAAACCCAAATCTAGAAGTTCTTGTAACTGGGTCTTAAGCTCTTTTAACTCGGCGGGAGCCATTCTATAAGGTGCTTTAGAAATAGGGGTGGTTCCAGGTACAACTTCTATTTGGAAATCCATTTGCCTAGGTGGGGGTAATCCAGGTAATTCATTTGGGAATACATCAACGAATTCATTCACAACTGGCACAGAATCTAAACTAGCTTCCTCAACAGTCGTATCAACTACATTAGCTAGGTAGGCCAAAGCTCCCTCATCAATCAACTTACTAGCTTGTAAAGCTGAGATAACTACTGGGGTTAGTTTACTACTAGTTCCCTTATACTTAAGCTCCCTTCCACATGGACCCTTAAAAAGCACTTCTCTTTTAAAGCAATCAATGATAGCATGATTGGCTCGTAACCAGTCCATTCCCAAAATAATGTCAAAATCAGACATATCAATCACAATCAGAGTTGCAGGCATACAATTTTCAAGCACACAAAGTTCGTCAGTTTTAAACATTCTATCAACACAAACAGTCCCACCAACCGGTGTCTTAACATTTAAATCGAAATTAAGGGGCTCAGTAACAAATTCAGCACACTTAACGAATTCAGCAGAAACAAAAGAATGAGTAGCACCAGAATCAAATAAAACAAATACAGAATGACCAAGGACTGATAAGGTACCTGTGACAACATTCTGAGCCGCCTCAGCCTCACCTCTAGTAGTAGCAAACAACTGTCCCTGCTGAGGAGCCTGTTTATGCTGACCCTGATTAGCAGTTCTGTTCTGTCCTCCAACCACAGGTGCTTTCATATTCTTCCTACAATTAGCAGCTATATGTCCCTCCTGATGACAGACATAGCATTGCCTAGGCTGGTTACAAGTCCCAGTATGCCTCTTCCTACAGTTCTTACACTCAGGAATATTAAACTGCTGCCTACCACCCTGGTTCGACCTGTTCTGGTTGAACTGCCTACTCTGTGATGACTGTTGCCCCCTACTACTGCCTTGATTCTGTTTCTGCTGAAGCTCAGTCTCAGCTTTTCTCTTCTGCCCAACTGCAGTCTCAGTCGGTTCCTTTTCTATAGCCTTGCCTCTACTCTTTGGGTCAAGAGAGATGGCAATCTTCAAAGCATAAGCATAGTCTGTAGGCCCAATAGCCTCAATCTGTCCCAGTAAATCATCATCTAAACCCATCATGAATCTATGCATTCTCAACGCAGATGTAGCAACCTGATAAGCAGCAAACCTCGAAAGACGGTCGAATTCTTTCTCATACTCAAGCACAGATTTGTCCCCTTTCTTCAAGGCCAAGAACTCGCACTCTTTCTGGCTTCTATACTTCTTAGTATAGTATTTCTCATAGAAACTCTCTTGGAATTCACTCCAAGTCACAGGAGTAGTAGATTCCCGGGTATTCAGTGTGGTTTCCCACCAATACATAGCATCCCCCACCAAAGAGAAAGTCCCACAATGAACCTTCAAATGCTCGGGACAGTTAACAACCTTCAAAGCTCTCTGAACCCTAGTAAACCAATCCTCAGCTTCTTCAGGATCAACAGACCTCCCATTGAATTCAGCTGGTGCATACCGCTTGTATTCTCTCAACATCTTGGCCTCCTCAGTCACACCACCAACTCGAGCTAATGCTTTACGCATTTCATCTAATTCAGCTTGGGGCACAAACTCGCCCTGAACAACTGGTGGTATCGGGGCTAAAGGAACATCCTCCTGTGCATCCATCCCAACTGGGTCCACATGCCCATCAACATTCCCCATAGCAGGGGTAGCATAAGAGTTAACCTCATTTGACAACTCGGCGTCACTCTGGTACTCGGGGTTGACACCACGGCCTCGACCACGTCCACCCCTACCTCAGCCTCTACCACGGCCTCGTCCTCTTCCTCTTCCAGGCATAACCACAGAAGGCATCCTGGAATACACAAACACGATAATTATCGAGATTGAACAGTCAAGCTATAGCACTATCTATTAAGCTACTAAGACAAGGTATAAGTTTAGAGACTATTTCTTGAGATACCTGGCGCCGATGAGTGTGAAGATGAGGTTCATGTCAAAAGAAAATGTATGTTTAACATACGGTCTTCAGAACCAAAAGGCTCTGATACCAACTGTAAAGACCCGACTTTTCAGAGTTTAAAACAAACATAGTAAATGCAGCGGAAAACTCAATAAAAGATATTTATTGATAATATGAAAAATTCTCAATCAATAGTCATTTAAATAAATCAAAAACTCCAGAGTTTAAAACTTTAAAACAAAAGAATCAATGTACTTAGTCAAATAACGAAATGTTCAAAATAACTTAAACTCAAATCTCATAAAGACAAATATAGTTAATAACGTTCTAATACTTTATTCTTAAACTCAATGAAAAACTAATGATGCATTGGCTAGCCACGGTGACATGAACCCCTCATCTTTTCCACTTCATCAACCGCCACCTCTCGGTCCATTATTACCTGAAAAAAATTATAGCACTGTGAGGCTAAAGCCAGTGAGAAAACGATCTAAACGAAGGTAAAGCTTTAAATAGTCTCTAACAACTTAAACCGAGTCCCAACACTCGACACTCTCCAATGTCTCTTTCACACTAAGCTTCTCTTAAATCTCACATTCAATCTCTTTACTTGAATAGGCAATTTATTATCTAAATTCCATTTTCAAGAACACATTCATAATTCTCTTTCCAATACACATCCCAATCCGATACATAGGCCCCTTCTAAATTAGCAACACAATCAATCAATTAATCAATCAACCACTAAGAAGGCGGTCTCTCGGGACTCCAACCATTCTTAGGTACTTAGTTATAGCCGTAACCATAACTAACCCCTAATGGATCGTCCATACGAGCAACGTCCATTAGCTGTTATGAGCTCACTCTCATAACTATATATATTTCACTAGTATGAGCTCGTAGCCTCATACTAGTTTAACACACCTGTCAAGCCATCAATACACAAACTCTTTACATTATCCTCTTGATAATACTCATTCATAATCAGCAAGGGGAATTAAAATACAGCAGCCCCAAAGATACTAATTAAAACACACAAAATACATTTTACGATAAACTGCCGAAAAACCGTCAAAATCAACTATTCATTCTCAAACTTGCTCAACTCGAATCTCATATTAAATCATCATAATATACTCCAAAATATTCCAGAATTGACTCCCAAATTAATCAGAAACAAAAGAAATCGAAAAACAACAAAAACTGCTGAAAAAAAAAATGACTAAACTAGTTCTAATCGAAAAATTCTTTCTCCAATTAATTTTTCGATGTTTCCAATATGAATTCACTTCCTAAAACTCCAGAATAATATATTTGAATATAATGAATCATAAAATCTACGGTAGAAGCTTTAGATTTCTCTAAAACCCCACCATCGAATACACCGTTAACTCACCTCAAAATTCGCTTAAATCCAAAATCAAGCTATTTTCCTTGACGAACCAGACCTGAAACGAAGATCCTAAATAGCTTAAAATACAAATTAAAATACACTAAATTAATACAAAAGGTTTGGGGTTCGGTGGGTCAAAGAACGGAAATCAAACGGCGAAGGAAATTGGCTAAGGTTGGGCGTGGGGGTGTGTGGGTGCGGCCATGGTCATCGGGACGTGGTTCGGTCGCGGTTTCGTAGTTAGGGTGATCGATCTTGATGGTTCTAGGTGTTGGTAATCAAGATCGATTGGGTATTTGGCCACGGTTTGGAAAAATTGGCAATTATGGAGATCGAAACAAAGGCTAGGGTTCTTGGTGTTCATAAAGTGAATATAAAATAAAAATCCAGAATTAAATTGATTGATAAATCAATCCCAAAAGCTTACCCGTTTAAGGAATTACAAGGAAAAAGACTTCTGATCTCCCTTCCTTGATCCCGAACGAATTCCACCGATTTCCTATTTAACATTTGATGAAAATCTCATCATTATGAACCCTAGACCCCACGGCAACAAGGAGAAAAGAAAAGAGAGGGTTTTCGTTACCTTCGTGTCTAAAATCGATTGCCCAAACGATTGAATCAGGATCCCGACGCACGATCGAACGGAAGCAAGACGGATTTCCTTCTTCTCTTCTCTAAGGGGCGGTGGCAAGGTGTGGGAAGGAGGGTAAAAAAATTGTTTCTTCTTCTTTTCCTTAGTTTAAGATTAGGGTTTGAGCTATCATGCCACGTCATCACTACTTGCCACGTCATCACTATCCACTAATCCAAGACTCCTCATTATTTACAAAAAGTGACACCTATCTTAAAGTGTCACCCAAAAGCCTAAATAAATAAATAGATTATTTATCAAAATTCCAAACCCTTTAATTAAATTAAATAAAATTTTAATTTAATTCCAAAATTAATCTTACCTTGTAACAGGCGTTACATAAAATTTCCATTTCTTCTACTTGATTTCGCGACTACGATATTTGGGCTACCATAGGGACCCGATGGACCTATAGATCATGTGCTTAATAATTAGTCAATTAAGTGATTAACACATAATCAGTTAATTACTTATTATCTAACTATGAATAATTCCACTATAGATTCATAGCTGAACTCCCCTCACTATAGATGAGTTATGTCCATTTAGTTTATCTTTATTTATATCTGTGATATATCCTTCACGTGGAACCCTCATAATTACAGGCGGATAAATTTACCGTTTTTCCCCCGTAATTACCGCTTTATCCTTGTGTTCCCGCTGATTCTCCAATGAACTTTATCTTTAGTCGAACTATAGATAATATACTTCTGTGATCAATAGAAGTCGTGGCGCCACTTGTTCATGTCTCGAATCAGTACATCAAGGGAGTTTCCTAAAGTTCCTAAAATGTTTAGGTATCGCACTGATACCGTTAATTTATAGGAAAGTTATGAATTCCATCTCGTGAGAATGAGTTCCCAGCTACTTATCTAGTCATGTTCCCAAAACAGAAGTGTATTGAGCGTTCTTACAGATCGCTCTCAACCATGTGAATCAAATAACATAACTCCATAAATAGGAGTCCGCATTTCACTCAGGATTGAGATCTATCACGGTTGATAAACTTAGTTTGATATTCGGTCATTTCTCGTAAACGGTACTAATGAGAAATTTGATCGAACATCGTGGTCCTGTCTTATACAATCAACATTGCATATGATACTTCCATTTCATGTCTCCCACATGAATGATCAGGATTAGATCATTTGTCAATAAACAAAATGCGAAGCTATCAACGGTGTTACCAGGATAAGGTTCCCAAACGTTATCCATTTTATCAGACACTTTTAAGTTACTCATCTCGACTTTAATCCTCTCGTATGACTCACATACTAAGTGGTCATTTCATAAGAGTAACTTAGGGTTTACTATTTGAATGTTTGATATTAATATATTTTCATATATTCCTAATATCGTCAATTGAATCAATATAGATAATATAAAGAACTTATGTTTATTTATTTAATTTATTCTAAATAAAGTATTATTATTAAATAATTACAAGTTCTAGGACACCATTCCTAACACGAGCACCACTTGCCGCTCCAAAGGTGATATAGAGCACCTTTGAGCATGACACTCAGTGAAAACAAAAGATTATGAACAGTGAATACGGAATGATCGTAATTAAATGTATAAAGAGTAATGACATGCTTAAAATGTAAAACAAATAGAATAAAGGCAATGTGAATGGATGGTGTCATTTAACCACAATTCTCTAACAAACACTTTCGTCAAACCATTACCATATCGAACTTATCACAATTACCATCCTCTTTAATTTCTCAAGCCATGCCATCTCAAATCCGGTGTCTCACTACGCCCAAGTTACAAAGATAAAGAGTAAAGACAATAATAATATTCTTAAAGTACAAAGATAGAACAATTTCATTATGAATAGATGGTGTCAATCAATCGTAATTCCGCTATCATGAACTCTTATCAAACCATTATCACATCTTACATTTCATAATCACCATCCTTTTCAGTTTCATAAGTCACACCATGACAAAACCCGGCGTCTCTCTACGCCCAAATTACACGATCAACCAACATTCGAGCCATAGCTCATTACAATTTCCATTATCTCAAACTCACTAGCACCCGGGCCATTTATCACATAGCACACCGGAGCTCATCACCTTTCCACGGTAACCACGTGTAACGTCCAACACCCACACACCGTTACACAGGTTAATCACATTTCCACCACGGTAACCACATGTAACGTCCAACACCCACACACCATTACACGGGTTATGACCCCATGGCCATAAATCGATTATATGATATGCATGTATGAAGTGTTATGAGATGAAATGGAAATGAATGAGTAATCATGCTTACTAACAACTCTCATCATAACTCACATCTCATATTATTTTCTCATGATACATGTAAAACACATTTCAAGCTTGAAGTCTCTAATCATATTCGCGTGTTATTCACTAAGAACCTATAATAACATAGTAAGTGTTTATACGTCTAGCCCAATTCACATCTTGCTCAATATTCACATAAGTGTATAATTCCCATTTCACATACTACTTTCAATAGTTCATTTGCATTCCTTTTCATAGAGCAATAATCGATGGCATAATAAATAATCATTCACGTGTTCAAGTTAATAGCCCAAATCAGCATATGACTCGATCATGGACTAAGAGCAAAAAAATAACATCAAGTAAGCATGCTCATAAAAATGATTATTCATAAAACATATCGGTTTTGAGCTACTAGCTCGTCGGGCTCTTTAAGCAACGTCGGAGTCATTTTCCACTTCCCGTTACTTCTCGCACGTTCATCACCTTACTAACCATACATCACAAGCCATTACTACTTAAAACCATAAACACCCTCATCCAAGATAACTCGAAAAAGATCCGTGATTCACATCGCCAATACCCTTCCGATTCTTTATGTTCTCACCTTTAAAGTTGGCTCCGATTGTATCCACTCGCCTTTGGCCTTGAATCTTGATTATTCCTCTTGATTATTGTACGAATCTTCCTATTAGGTTCATTCTATCAAGAATCAACTAGAACCTCTTTGAATTCACCCACAAACACCAAGATTGGATGAAGGAAGATTGAAAAAAAAAATGAAGGGGAAGGGAAGAGAGAGCTCACGGTTTGGGAGGGGAGAAAGATGAGGGATTTCTTTTTCCTTTTTCCTTTATTTTTCCCTAAATTCCATTTATAAAGTTTTAATTTTCAAAATAAAAAAATAAAGACTAAATTCTATTTTCTTTTCACCCCCTCCACCTCCTCATTTCCTCCACTAAACCCCTCCACCTCCAATATTTAATATAAACCCTTCTTCCTATTTCCTTTTGCTAACAAGCCCTTTTTACTAAATTAACCATGGTTAATAATTATGACGAACCGACTTAAACTAAAAGCCAGGGCGCAAGCACGCGAAGGGAAACGAAAAAGAACTTAAAGTTTAACAATCAGTTTTGTAAAATATTTGAAATTCCGGCATGAAGTACTCGTATATTTCATATCCCACATACAACATAGACCTGTTTTAATAGCATCGGCTCGTCGGCCGGTTTAAAACATCATAAGTTACAATCAAAATATCGTTGGTGCACCAGAGAAAACGTTACAAAAATATAATATATACATAAAAGTTACATTTCATCTCAAAAGTGAAAAAAAAACACGACAAAACAAGGAATGACCACACTCCTTTCCCAAGGACCTGTGACTCGCATGTCCGAGGCCTAATCCCAAAAGCTCCATCCTGATGTATCAACGTGCACCACCTGCCGCGCCTCGTCCCCGTCCTCGTCCGGGTCCTGAAAGGTGATATAGAGCACCTTTGAGCATAACACTCAGTGAAAACAAAAGGAATGAAAAACGATGCTATGCAAGTACGGAAAATTATGCACAATGTATATACACACTAGGTATGCATAAACAAAAGGAAAGAGTAAATGTATAAGGTGGACCAAATCATTGCTATTTCACAATCAAGGCAAAGCCGAGTCTTCGATCATTCAACCAATACCACTTTATGAACTAACTTCTGGCGGTATAGTTTTACATAACTTTCCCGTGTCTCACTACACGTAACACATACATAAAATGTAAAACGTATGATCAACATTGTCAAGCATTTGCTTCCACGTGTTTAACTTTACTCATTTTTATAACAGCTCATTAACTTTGATCCCTCAATCATTTTAATGCCTTCCACATGAGACTATTCACTCTTTTGTCTATCTTAGTAGCCATTCACATTCCCGACTATCTCAGTAGCCGTTTCACACACTTGGCATTTTCAGTTGCCATCTGCCGTTTTATACACACTTGGCTTTTTCAGTAGCCTCTGCCCCTTTTCACATATTTCATTATACTTCCAGGCTATCTCTGTAGCCACTCTAGCTTCCGGGCCATCCACCACACAGCGCCTCGGAGCCTCACCACTTCTGCCACGGTAGCCACGTGTAACGTCCAACAACCACTCACCATTACACGAGCTACGACCCCATGGCCAATTGTACAATGCTTAGGATGCATGAATGAAGTGGAATGGAATGATATGCACTAACTATACTTTCTTTATCATTAACATTTAAACTAATATATAAGTACGATAAAGCGAATAAACAGAGTTTCCAAACAACGTAGTACTCAGTTTCAAACTATCGTTCAACACTTTCAAAGTGTCTAAGAAAACACCAACTTCAAACGTGATGTCGTAGCATTTCGCCAAACTGTGCTTGTCAAACAACAATCTAAAACATATCGAGCATATGTATAATAAGTCCCAAATCAGCATATGACTCGATCTTCACTTGAAATACGAGTAGAAACAAAGATACGGAATAAATTAACTCACATGATATGTAAATAAAGCAAGTACTCAAGTGGTGATGTAAACTAGCTAAGATTGTGGTTATCGAACAAATATTTAACTCAAGTGGCATATAACATGTATGTCTTTTCCAATTTAGATGTATGAAAACAAATAACACATCCTAAATACTCAAATTGTATCCAAAGACAAATGGGTTTTAGCAATTTTAGCTCTTTTCGGCTCTTAAGAACGAACCAAGCTTGAATCTCGTTATTTAATACTTTCACCACTCCATTTCTCTTTTACAACACATCCCAAAGCACCTACCAATCAGCCATGAGCATTTAAATCCCACCACATTCTTTTAACAAATTACAAACCTTCCACCGCCACCGTTTTTATTCTTTTTGTTCTCACCTTTACGAAAGGCTCTCGGTAGCTCGTTCTTGCCTCTTATCCAAAATCTCTGAAAATAGATGGAAATTGATAGGGATTCTTCTAAAATCAGCTTCTACTCGAAAATCCAATGAAAATGGACCTTGATTTTACTAGATTTGATGAAGAATTGAAGAAGTTATAAGCTTTTCATTTTTGACTTTGAGTTTTCCTCCTTTGGCCGAAAATAGCAATGAGAGGAGATAGTTGAGAGGTTTTTATCTTTCTTTTCCCAATTTTTTAACTCAAATGAAATGATAAAGCATGGCTGAAATTAAAAATTGGGTATTTGCATTAAGGTCCCTCCACCTCTTTACCTAACAACCAAAGCCTTTCCACTCAAAACTTTACCAACTAGACCCAATTTAAGTTATTTGCTAACTCACCCTTTTCTCCTTAACTAACCATGGTTAAAAACTTTTCTTTTCAACAAATCTTCCACCCTTAATTAATTTTAACCATGATTAACCACCAAATAACCAAATTACAAATATTAAATAATTTCTAAAATGCTTATCATTTAAGTATAATTTTTAATTCACTACTTTTAAAAACCCGGGGCCTTACAATAATTTCCCTTTTAATTAAACTCTCCACCCTTTGTTAAATAAACTATGGTTAATTACCAATTAACCAAAATTCATATAGAAAATAATTTTCCACACTTTTATTCACTAATTAAAGTATACCAATAAAATAAAATTTTCAATTACCCCATATCGAACCCTCGGGCCCTTACATTACCATACTTCTGAACCACTCCGATGTTCCCTATTCATCGAACTATCCATAAATCCAAACTTTCTCCACACACACTTCCAAATTAAAGTCTCCAACCAAAACTTAATCCTAAGAAGTTATCACCCTCTTTACATCGATAAACAATTACATAACGAAACTAAATTCATAAAACCACTAACTTTCACATTAAACTCACCTTAGCTTGAAGACAAGCTCCGAATAATCCGAGGTTGTAAATTCACGATCAATTCACAATCCTACAAACGAATTATTCCTAAATTACATTAATTAACCGAAAAGCAATTAAACAACCTCGGATTATCCCGGATTCTACCCTTATGGAGCTCTCGGCCAAGCTAGGGAAAAAGGGGTTTGGGTTTGGCTTTCCGACTTTTATGCATTTTAGAGGTGTTTCAAGTTGATTTCGGATACTTTGGAGGTTTTCTTAATCAATGGGTAACCAAAAATTAGGGTTTTGCATATTAATCAATTTTCGAAAAATTAAGTAAATAGCAAAAACACAATAACCCTAACATCCTAAACATGGCCAAGTGAGGGAAAATCACAAGGGACGGGTTTCCGACTCAAACTCGATTTTAGGGTTTAGGGAAAGTTTCTAAAATTGACAATAATGGCTTCCCCGATGGAAATCTTCAAGCTTCGGTGAACGAATTTGAAGATTTCAATCCAAAACCACCATTAAAATACTATTCACGTCAAATTTTAGAAACTTTGTCATACCTTAAGGCCTCGAGAAAATGAGCGAAAACCTCGATTGTTAGGATGGGTAGAAAGTACGTCTCGAGAGCTTTCCAACGAGCTAAGGCACGATGAAAACGGTGAGAGAAACGAAGCCTGGGGTGACAATTTCTTTCTCTCCTCTTTTTTTCTCTCTAAGCTACAGGTTTGGGATGAAAAAAATGAGAAGAAATTATGATTTTTGTCTAATTTTTGCTTAATAAAGGAGAAGGATGAATAGTGTTTAGATATTTAAGAAATCGAAAATTACGGTTGCGTCCTTTTATGACTTTTGACTTCTAAATCGAAACCCGAAGCTCTTAAATTAATCTAAAGATGATTAATAATTATTAATTGGCCTATTAATAATTATTAATGTCACCGAAGAAAATTTAAAAGTATTAAAACGATTAAAAAGGATTTTCGGACGAAAATAGCTATTAAAATCAAAATCACTACTTTTAAACTAACCTTAAATACTTTAATTAATATAAATAAATAAAATAATAATAAAATAAAATAATAATAATAAAATTAAAAAAAAAATTACCCCCAAAAGTAACGGGACATTACACTGAATATCGGGCATTGGCTGTTGTAACAAGTGAATTAACTTAGTTACAACACTAATTAACTGATTTGCAGGTAACACTTCAACGACCAGGTTTGATCTTTTGCGATAATTTGGCTGCTATCCACATTGCTAAAAATCCGGCTTTCCACGAAAGAACTAAACATATTGAGTTAGATTTCCATTTCATTCATGATAAGCTTACTAAAGGTTCTGTTAAATTCTTACTTATTCGATCTACCTTGCAATTGGCTGACTTGTTTACAAAAGCTTTGCCCGGTACAAGCTTCTTTAATCCTTTTCTTGCCAAGCTAGGACTTCAAGATCTAGTGCGTCCACCTTCAAGGGGAGTAATAAAGCTAACTAATTTAGTTAGGCAAGTTATTATTTTTCTAATTTCTTGTTAGAGCTCAATCCTTGTATAAATACTCTTTACTTCTTCATTTATGATAAGCCAAATATTATTATGGTCAATATAACTTCAGCTTCTATTTCTTTATAAAAAAGCCTAAAGATTCAAGAGTCCATTGTTAATGCTAGCTCTTCTCCTGACCAAATGAATGCCGCGAATAGAAATTCTTTGATGACATGTTCTCCCCATTTAAATTGCACATGTTTGGGTCTTTTGCAAATATCCAAAGCCCACATGTGAGGGAGAGTGTCGAAATATATAATTAAATTTATTTTGAACCATTAACTTAAGCTTTTAGGTCAATCGGTGATTTAACATATTTAATAAAACTTATATTAATTGAGTTTGAAATTAGTGATCAGTGTAGTTTTGTTCAAAATTATTCAGGCGAGGAGTTATTGTTAATGAATCGGGAAAAAAAAAGCCAAATTCGTGTCTTCTTGCTCCCATACATCTGAAAAATGATACCCATAAAATGAAGATCGTGCTTCTGTACGTTTAAATTTTTTTAAATCTAATTCTATTTTTCATTTTTTAAAAGTGTCTTGGATTGAAGATAAAAGCTCTTTCGCCTGGTCCGAGCTCATAATCTTGGAGAAGGAGAGGGGAAGAAGGAAGATGATATAGAGAGAGAGAGAGGGAGTGAAAGAATTTTTTTAACCTTGGTTAAGGAAAAATATAATGTTATCAGAGTTAGAAATGATATTAAAAAATTATCTCAAGTTAATTTTGGATTTTTTTTCTCACAAAAGTTGGCTTTAAAAAGTGTAGGGTGAAAATATCAAAATTGATAATGGAAGGGGTGTAAATTGAAATTTTTTAAAGTGTAGGGATGTATTTAACCCTTATTAAAATTATTAAGATCATGAACTAATAGTATGCTGAAAAAGTCATATTTGAAAATTATAGCTTCTCATCATCTCGTAATCAATAGGTATATGTTATTATATTCTTCTCTAATTTAAAATTATGTATATAATAAGGGGCATTTGCAAAAAAATAAATTGTAATATTTATAAAAATATAAGCTCTAAAAAATATTTATAGATATGACAATTTTTTATTTAGTGAATCGGTGATAAACATTGAATTACATATTTTTATACTAACTTTATTAATGATACACACATTAATCATCACGGATTAACATAGTAAAAATTATTATATTTACAAACATGTTTTAGAATTGTTATTTTTACAAATATTGCATCAAAAATCTGTTACCCAATGAAATTTTCCATATAATAATCATAATTACGCAACTCTAGATGATAATATTTTTCATCTTTCTACCTCTACAATTTATTTAACATAATAGCTTTTCCTTGCCAGAATCCGTCCGGTACAACTTCTTCCGAAAGTGTTTTGAGTGATACATTTTAGAATAAATATTAATTAAGTGTTTCATGTTGGATTTTATACATATAAAGGTATAAAATTTAAGAGTGAAAGTAAGTGGAAGTGTAGAGAGAAAAGTTGAAGTTGTGGTTTGTGGGAAAGTGAAAATTCACTTGTCCCATATTGGAAAGATCACAAATCTTACTTCACTTTATATATCCTGCACTTGCACAATGGGTTGGGCCCTTTGGGGTTCCTCAGATTTTGCGAGGGCCGAGAGCGCACCCAATGGGCTTTAGTTCACGCCCGCCCGCACTTCACGACTCGACTCGGTCCGGTCCTCTTGATTAAATAATATTCTTTTTTATTTAAAGAATATTTATTTAATTTCTTTTTTAAATTCGAAAAACTGTAACAACTGTTCATAATGGCCATTGCTATTTCTAGCGTCGTTGAGCCGTTTCCGATCACCGGCGTACGTTTCAGGTGAGACATTACCGTTTCCGACGATCGTTACAGTCAGAATTAATTCTGGAATTTAATCCCAGAATTTAATTCTATTTTTGGAGTTACGAATTCGTCTCCCTATAAATAGAGACGAATTCTTCACTCCAAAACACGACTTGAAACTCAGCTTTCTATATTTCTATTTTCTCTCTTCTGTTCTTCGTTCTTCATTTTCTGTCAAAGCTTTGAGAGCTGTTCTAGAGGAGTTCTACCGGATCTTGAAACACTGGTTGTTTTATTCAAGAAACACTCCATTGAATCCTGCTGAGTCGAATTGCCGACGAACCAAAAACAACCTGAGCGGGGCAATATTGACTTTAGGACAACGGTCTGTCCGTGCTTTGGAGCATTTTACAGTAATGATTGTCCTTACATTTTTGTTCTTAATTTGCTTGTTATTACTGATCTGTTTTTGTTGTAATCAGTTTCGATTGAATACAAGTTCGATTTCTGTTCATATTCCATTCATTGTTCCAACAATCTGAAATCAATATCATGGAATTTGTCAATATCTACGGATCGAACGACTCACCCCTTACTGAAATTGTCGCTCCTCCTGCTGCCGACAATGTTACTACGGTAACTGCCGCCCTTGCTGCCGCCAATGCAGCTGCGCTGAAGTTGCTGCCACTCTTGCAACTGTCACCGCTGTTGCACAAAACAGTGCACCAATTTTGGACACCACTGTTGCTACGAATCCCGTACCTGTGCGGCCTCAAGGGGATGCTTACAATGATGCCGCCTTACAGGCTAGAAAGTATCCTCTTAGCAATCCACCGAAGCCGGTCCACTCTAAGGATCCGCCTCAATTCAATGGCCAATACTACAAGCGATGGCATCAGAAGATGATGTTCTTCCTCACAACACTCGATCTTGCCTATGTGCTCAAAAAAACCAATGTCGGAAGTGCACGAGGACTATGTCACTTACGAGGGATTCATGGAACGAGATCAATGGGAGAATTATGATTATCTCTGTCGCAATTACATTTGAAATAGCTTAATTGATAGTCTATATAGTGTATAAAAACTGTAAGAGTGCTAAAGAATTGTGGGATGCACTTGAACTGAAGTATAGATCAGTTGGTGCAGGGGTTAAGAGGTTTATTGCGGGAAATTTTAATGATTTTCAAATGGTTGACGGCAAGTCCGTAGTCAACCAAGATGAAGAGCTACAGTCATCATAAGTGACTTGCATAGCGAAAGAATGAGGATGAGTGAACCATTCCAAGTGGCAATTATGATTGAGAAATTTCCACCTTCCTGGGGTGATTTTAAGAACTATCTTAAACACAAAAGTAAGGAGTGCTCTATAGAACACCTAATACTAAAACTCCGAATAGAGGAAGACAACCAAAAAGGGATGGGTAATAATAGAGCCCCAAACCAAAAGAGTGTAGAGGCTAAGGCAAATCTCACCGAGGCTGAGAAGAGCAAGAATAGGTCAACTAAGAAGAAGTATGACCTAGGTCATAAGCATGCTAACACTAAACGCATCACTGGGAACTGCTACACTTGTGGCAAAGCGGGACATAGAGTCGCCGATCGTAGGCATCGCAAGAATCCCAGGCATGAATAGACCCAATAATAGGTCTAACAATCAAGTCAATCTGACTGTGGACAATGGTGATGATATTCCACTTGTTGCGATGATCTCCGAAGTGTGCATGACTACCACGACTAAGGGTTGGTGGATTGATTCTGGTGCTACTAGACACGTTAGTGCGGATAGATCTCTATTCTTCAACTACAAAGAAGTCGACGGCAATGAAAAGTTGCACATGGGAAATTTTTCCACTTCGGTGTGGTTGGCAAAGGAAATATCTAGCTGAAATGGACATCTGGGAAGATACTCACCCTGAATTATGTCTACTATGTTCCTGATATTAGAAGGAACCTTGTATCTGGACCACTTCTAAACAAGAACGGGTTCAAACAAGTCTTTTAGTCGGACAAGTTTGTACTGTCCAAGGGAGGGATGTATGTGGGTTGTGGGTATTTTACTGAGAACATGTTCAAGCTGAATGTATTGGCTCAAAAGCCCAAAATTATCAATAAAGTTGAACCTTCTTCTTATATTGTTGAGTTATTTAATGTTTGGCATTCAAGATTGAGACATGTTAATAATCGATCCATACAAAGGATGATAAGTTTAGGATTAATACCGAAATTTGGAATTGATAATAAACATAAATGCGAAGTTTGTGTTGAATCAAAATTCGTAAGAAAATCTCATCCTTTTGTTGAATGAAATAATGAATTACTTAGTTTAATTCATAGTGATATTTGTGATTTTAGAAATAATCCTTCACGAAGAGGAAAGAAATATTTCATCACATTTATAGATGACTTTAGAAAATATTGTAAAGTATTTTTACTAAATAGTAAAGATGAAGCTTTAGAAGTCTTTAAGATTTATAAAGCAGAAGTTGAGAATCAACTTGGAAAGAAGTTAAAAGTACTTCGATCAGATAGAGGTGGTGAATATGAGTCCATTTATATGACTGATTTTTGTGCAGAAGCTGGTATTATACATCAGACAATAGCACCGTATACACCACAACAAAATGGTGTAGCTGAAAGAAAGAACCGAACTCTTAAAGACATGATTAATTTTATGTTAAATAGTTTAGGTTTACCACAGAACTTGTGGGGGGAAGCATTGCTTACAGCAAACTTTATTTTAAATCAAATCCCACAAAAGAAGACTAATAAGTCGGCTTATGAGTTGTGGAATGTAAAACTCCCTACTTATAAAATGTTGAAAGTGTGGGGGTGTTTAGTAAAGGTACAAGTTCCTTTACCTAAAAGAACAAAACTTGGACCTAAGACAGTTGATTGTGTGTTTACAGGCTATGCCTTAAACGGTGCAGCTTATAGATTCCTAGTAGTTAATTCACAAGTGTCTGAAATTAACAATAACACTACAATGGAGTCTATTGAAGCTGAATTCTTTGAGGATGTGTTTCCATATAAGAAACATACTGACACTGGAACCAAGAGAAATTATGAAGCAAGTACTTCAAGAATTCAAGATGGTCCAGAATCTGAACATGAACAGGAAACTGATCATGATCAATCTGAACCCAGAAGAAGTAAAAGAAGTAAAACGGCTACTTCATTTGGTCTAGATTTCATTACCTATATGGTAGAAAGTGAACCTCAAACTTATAAAGAGGCAATGACTACTCCAGATTCTGTAAACTGGAAGGAAGCCATTGATAGCTAGATAACCTCCATTATGCAAAATAATACTTGGATATTAGTTGATTTACCACCTGGGAGTAAACCAATTGGTTGCAAATGGATCTTCAAGAGAAAGCTTAAAGCTGATGGTTCTATAGATAAATATAAAGCTCGTTTAATAGCTAAAGGCTATAGACAAAAAGAGGGAATAGATTTCTTTGATACCTATTCTCCTATGACCAGAATCACATCCATTCGTGTGTTGATTGTTATTGCATCTATACTTAATTTGGAAATTCATCAAATGGATGTGAAAACTGCCTTTCTAAATGGAGACTTAGATGAAAAAGTCTACATGGAACAACCATTATGGATATGAAAATAAAGTTTGTAAACTTGTAAAGTCATTATATGGCTTAAAACAAGCACCCAAACAGTGGCATGAGAAATTTTATTACACTTTGATATCTAATGGGTTTAGAATCAATGAGTGTGACAAATGTGTCTATTACAAAAGTGTAAATAATCAATGTGTTATTATTTGCTTATATGTGGATGACATGTTAATCATGGGCACCACCAAAGAGATAATATAATCAACAAAGAAAATGTTGAATTCTAATTTTGATATGAAAGACATGGGTCTTGCTGATGTTATTCTAGGAATAAGAATAACAAGAGATTCTAAAGGATATATACTTTTTTAGTCACACTATATAGAAAATGTGTTGAGAAAGTTTGGACAATTTGAAAGCAAACTTGTATTCACTCTGTTTGATCCTAGTATTAAACTATGTAAGAATACAGGTGTTGGTGTGTATCACCTTTAGAATATTCTAGAGTAATTGGAAGTCTTTATGTACATAATGAATTTTACAAGACTAGATATAGCTTACTCAGTAAGTAGATTAGCTAGATACACCAGCAATCCAGGTCGTGATCATTGGGATGCACTAGTGAGAGTATAAAGATATCTCAAATATACTATAGACTATGGATTGCACTATACACATAATCCACCTGTACTGGAAGGATTTAGTGATGCTAATTGGATATATGATAGCTTAGAAACTAAATCAACCAGTGGGTATGTCTTTACCTTAGGTGGAGCAGCTGTGTCTTGGAAGTCATCTAAACAGACGTGTATTGCATGCTCTACGATGGAATCAGAATTCATAGCCTTAGATAAAGCTAGTGAAGAAGGAGAATGACTAAGGAATTTTCTAGAAAACATTCCATTATGGCCAAAACCTGTAAACGTTATATGTATATATTGTGATAATTTAGCTACGCCAATGAGAGCTAAAAATACAGTTTACAATGGGAAGTCTAGATATATACGACGTAGACATAACTCGATTAGATAGTTGCTCACTAATTCAATAATCTCAATAGATTATGTGAAATCAAAGGAAAATATTGTTGATCCTTTAACCAAAGGAGTAACGAAAGAGCAAGTCTTGTATACATCGAGGGAAATGAGATTAAAGCCTAAGAAATGAGTTATCTGGTGGAAACCTAACCTTGTTGACTGAAGATCCCAAGATCTAGGTTTAATAGGCAAACTAAATCGGAATAACTCATAGTAAACACACTAAAGACTTTTAAGTCAAAACCTATTTGTGGACGTTAAGATAATATTGACACTACAAAAAAACTGTTAAATTGCGACCAAAAAGTTGCGACCAAATAAAGGGGTAGTTTTTTTTGTGACCACTCTGGTAGTAAATGTGAAGTTTGACTTAAAACGACCATATGGTCACCTTTTTGCGACCAAGCAAAAAATTAGTCATAAAAAATGGCGCGAATTTTTGGCGGGAAGAAAGTGACCATATGGTCACTTGAAAATGACGACCATTTGGTCGTAATTATGTGACACGAGATATCATTTAGTAGCAAAAAAGGCGCGTAAATTTGGCGGGAGAAAAGCTACCAAGTGGTCACAATTAAAAGTGACCATATGGTCGCAATTTTGGTGACCTTTAGTGACCAGTGGTAGCTTAAACATTTGGGGGAAAGAAGCTACCATGTGGTCACATTTTTAAGTGACCAGATGGTGGCAAATATTGTGATTTTAAGTGACCAGTGGTAGATAAACAATTTGGTGGGAGAAAAGCTACCAAGTGGTCACCAAAATAAGTGACCATGTGGTCGTAAATTCTGTCACATGATGTGACCCGGGGCAGGTGGGAGAAAAGGTACCAAGTGGTCACAAAATAAGTGACCATGTGGTCGTACATTCTGTGACATGATGTGACCCGGGGCAGTGAGGAAAATGGCGGGAAATTTTGGCGGGAAAATGCGACCAGTTTGTAGCAAAAATACTACCATCTGGTCGCAAAAGACCAGAGGAGTCCATTATAAAATCCCTTCCTCCCATTGTTTGTTAGCATTAAGAAAAAAAAAATGAGAGAGTGGATGTATGTTCGTTTGATAGACTGGTATTTGAACGATGAGTTCGTGGCCGGGGTTGTACAGTTTGTTGAGTTTTGCATGACAACTGTCTATTATGAAAAGTATGGTGGAAAGCTCGTTGCCCGTGCAGGAAATGCGACAATAGGTGAATCATACCAGTTACAGATATGAAGGTTCATCTTTATAGTCGGGGATTTGTGCAGAATTATTACCACTGGGTGTTTCAGGGGGAAACACAGGAAATGTTCGACGTTGCATTACATGAATCTAGACGATACGAAGCTAGTAGCTCGAATGTAAAGGTTGTTGTCGAAGAACGGAATGATGAACAACAGTATAGTCAGATGCAGCAAATGATACTTGAAGGTGCGGGGTACGAGGGCAATGAAAATTTCCGTGAAAGTTTAAACGTAGACGAAGATGAACGGGTTGTTGAAGAGGAAATGAATCCGGAAGCACGTAAGATGCACGAGCTGCTAGAGACAGCCAGCCGACCATTGTACAATGGGTGTCAGGTAAGTCAACTTACTGCTGCTACAGAACTTTTAAATATAAAGGCGCAGTACAACATACCTACTAGAGGATTTGATTCGATTGGATCGTGGTTTCGTCGATGCTCTCCAGAAGAAAATATTATGCCCAACAGTTTGTACGACACGAAAAAGCTAGTGGAGGGACTTGGCTTACCCGTGGAGAAAATAGATTCGTGTCGGAACGGATGCATGATTTACTGGGATGTGGATAAGGACCTGCATCACTGCAAATTCTGTTTTCTTCCAAGATATAAACAAGGGAAACGCAACCTCATTCCGTACGCCAGCATGTTCTATTTACCGCTGACCCCACGTCTGCAACGGTTGTATGCATCGAATGTGATAGCCTCGCACATGAGATGGCATCACGAGCATCCATAAGATGAAGGTGTTATGAGGCATCCCTTATATGCTACGGCATGGAAGCATTTAAATAATTGTCATCCGGATTTTGCATAAGATCCGAGAAACGTCAGATTGGGCTTATGCACGGATGGCTTTAACCCGTTCAGGGCATCCGGGGCACAATATTCAGTTTGGCCAGTCATGGTAACCCCATATAACTTGCCTCCCTCTATGTGCATGCGAGAACCGATGATTTTTCTAACAGTGATCGTACCTGGGCCGAAAAGTCCAAAACAGAAACTGGATGTGTATTTGCAACCACTTATTGCAGAGTTGAAAATATTGTGGACTGACGGTGTTATGACGTACGACATTTCAAAGAAACAAAATTTATGGACGATCAGTGACTTCCCTGCGTATTCAATGTTGTCAGGTATGTTGATCTTTCATTGCTTTCATATACATTTTTGAGTATGTGTTTAGCTTTTATTATTCCTTTCCTTAGTCAGTGTAGTTAATTGTGTGAACCTCAATCTCCTCCTCTTAAAGGATGGAGTACGGCGGGGAAATACGCATGTCCACATTGCATGCTAGACACAGATGCATTTTATCTCAGAAACGGTCGGAAAACTTGTTGGTTTGATTGTCGCCGTCGATTTTTACCGTTGAATCATACTTTCCGTTCAAACGGCATTGACTGGAAGAAGGGTCGACGAGTAAGAAACGATACCCCCCCCCCCGACAATGTATAGTGGAAGGGAGATTCTTCACGGTATAGATGTTATAGGGATGCAGAAGATTACGAGTGGGCCGGTGCAAGAGTGCAAACAATGCGGCTGGGAAAAACACGGGTTGGAAGAAACGGAGTATTTTTTGGGATCTACCGTATTGGGAAGATCTACTGATTAGACACATCCGGATGTAATGCATATCGAGAAGAATTTCTTCAACAACATTTTCAATACGATTTTGAACATTCCGAGAAAAACGAAGGACAATCTAAAGGCACGTTATGATATACGGGAGATATGTCACCGTCCTGAGTTGGAGCCTGACGACAATGATAATTACGCAAAAGCAAAGTACATGTTGACGATGGATGAAAAGAAAACATTATTTGAGTGGATTAAATCCATCAAATTCCCGGATGGATACGTTTCGAATTTGAGTCGGTGTATAGACAGTCAAAAGCATATCATGTTCAGGATGAAAAGCCACGACTGTCATGTATTCATGCAACGATTGATGCCGGTCGCGTTCAGACCGTTCCTAGAGAATAGACATTGGGAGCCGCTTGCACAGTTGAGTGTTTTTTTCAGGGACTTGACATGTACAGAGCTGACTGAAGCTACTGTCGCTTCAATGAGTTCAGAGATCGCTGTTATTATCTGTAAGTTGGAGCGAATGTTCCCACCTGGCTTTTTTGACTCCATGGAGCATCTTCCAGTGTATCTTCCATACGAGGCATTCTTAGGGGGTCCGGTACATTACCGTTGGATGTACCCATTTGAAAGGTAAGCACAGTTTATTTGTAATATACACGTATAAAGTACAGTGATATCGAATGTAAATGTTTTCTACACATTCTACCTACCCACAGGTACTTACGTCGGTTGAAAAAGACGGTCGGAAATAAAGCAAAAGTAGAAGGATCTATCTGTAGTGCGTACCTGACGCAAGAGACTACCACATGTTGTTCATACTACTTTGACCAACACATTGCAGAGCAGTTTTGACCAGCGAAACGAAACATTGTCGAAAATTTACTTGAAGGTGTTGACATAAACAACTTGCCGATTTTTACGGAACCTGGCATGACAGTTGGAAGATCAGTGCGTAGGCCGTTGATCGATTCTGAGTATCACGTAATGCAGACATACGTGTTATGCAATTGCGCAGAGATCGAGCCTTACATAGAGTGAGTTCGTAACTTAACATTATTTCATCGCATAAAAATTACAAACTATTTGCTAACTATTTTTATAACATACAGATTACTTGTAAACTTATACGTTCGAATGACACGAGTTGGTCTTACAGCCGCTGAGGAGGGGTCAATAATCGACAAAGAGTTTCGTTCTTGGTTCAGTGCATACGTGAGTTATTTTAAATTATCAAAAAAAACCGTGGCAATTTGTTGAAAAAATTACTATCTTCCTAACATTACTGTATGTGAACAATGATAGGTTGACTCCCCTACATTACCGGTAGATGATCCTCGCATTATTTCTTTGGCAAAGGGACCTGGACGGATTGCAAGGTCGTATCATTGGATACGTCGTAACGATTCTGATTTCAAACGAGGCGCATTGATTATCAGGGCAACAAACAAACAACGGTGGTGTTTGCATAAAAGGTCATGTGTTCTAGGACAAACGAAGACGATTACTGGAGTAATCGATGAGATTCTTGAGATTCAATACGCAAGTCCGACGCTAAAATGCATTGTTCCTGTTCAACCGCACTTGGTTCGAGACAACCCAGCGAGGCGAGTCCGTAAGCTTGATCATTTACAAATCGTTGAGGTAAACAAGTCTAAGCTATGCGCGCGCACCGATAGGTTTGTCCTGGCTTCACAGGCGATTCAAGTTTATTACCTGAACTATCCGATTAATAGACGAGATCTGACAGATTGGTTAGTTGTTTGTAAAGTTAAACCACGCCAGGTAGAAGAAAACTTATCCGAGAAAGATGACGGTGCAGAGGGAGCTGTTGTTTTTCAAGAAGATGAGATAAGATGTCGTGCAATTGACGATGGTCAGAATGCAAGTATTGTTCGTCCTTTGAACGATGGAACGATAACATTGCATGATGATGATACAAATGCTTCCATTTCTCACGCACGTGACATTGATGCTGAATTTATTCGAGACGATGAATCCGATGAAGAAACAGAAGAAGATCGAAGAAGACTTTATGTGATGGACTTCTTTGTGAGATGATGAATCCGACGAAGAAATAGAAGAAGAAGAAGAAGAAGAAGAAGAAGAAGAAGCGACTACCGAAGAAACTGAGGATGATGAATGAGACATTTCGTAACTTTATTATTCACTGTGTATGTGTTTATTTATTAAAACTATTTCTTTAATGAATGATTTAAAAATATATATATATATATATATTAATATTTGCGACCATGTGGTCGCAATTTAACACAAAAGGTGACCATTTGGTAGTAATTTAGAAGGAAAAGGCGACCACTTGGTCGCATTTGTGAAAAAGTAGAATTATATTTTCAAAAAACATAAGTGAAATTTAGAAGGAAAAGGCGACCGGTTGGTCGCATTTGTGAAAAAAGTGAAATTACGACCATATGGTCGCAAATCTTAGCGGTAAATTTAAATTTTCATGAAATTTATGGCGGTGAATTTAAATATTACGACCTTCTGGTCACAATTTTTGGCGGTGAATTTCACTATGGCGACCATCTGGTCGCAATTATTGATGGGACTCGTGATATGACGGCTGTTCTGGATAATGGCAAAGTGGCGACCAGATGGTCGCTTTTTCAATAAATGCTACCAGGTGGTCGCAAATATGTATAAAAATGCGACCACCTGGTCGTAATTTCCCCAGCACGCGTGACCTTTCGTTTCTGGTCATGATTACATATTTGCGACCATTTGGTCGCAAATTCTGATTTAAATTCCACACAGTTTTCCTTTCCCCCGTTTCCCTTTTCCTTTTCTTTCTCTTTTTCTTTCTCTTTTTTTCTCTTTCCCCGTCTCCCCGTTATTTTTCCCCATTCCTCGTAAACCTGAAAACCCTAAACCTCCAATCCCGGTTTCCAACTACGAGTAGTAGTTTTCGTATAAATTTTTACGTTTTTAAGTTAGTTTTAGTTTTAGTTTTTAGTTAACTTTAGTTTTAGTTTTAGTTTAATAAATTTAGTTTACTTAGTTTTAATTAATTAGTTTAGTTTAATTTTGTTAATTTCATTAATTATAGTTTATTGAATCTAATTTAGTGTAATTAATTACTTAGTTTACTTTTAGTTTAATTCATCTAATTTTAGTTTGCTTTAATTAATTAATTAGTTTAGTTTAATGTTGTTAATTTAATTAATTTTTAGTTTTAATTAATGTAATTTAGTTTAATTAAGTACTTTAGTTTACTTAAGGTTAATTAATCTAATTTCGTTTACTTTTAATTAATTAATAAATTTTAGTTCAATTAATCTAATTTTAATTTAGTTTAACTTAATTAAATAGTTTAGTTTTTATTAATTAATGTTAGTCAAATTTAATAAATTTTAGTTCAATTAATCTAATTTTAATTTAGTTTAACTTAATTAAATAGTTTAGTTTTTATTAATTAATGTTAGTCAAATTTAATAAATTTTAGTTCAATTAATCTAATTTTAATTTAGTTTAACTTAATTAATTAGTTTAGTTTTTATTAATTAATGTTAGTTAAATTTAATAAATTTTAGTTCAATTAATCTAATTTTAATTTAGTTTAACTTAATTAATTAGTTTAGTTTTTATTAATTAATGTTAGTTAAATTTAATTAATTTTAGTTTAATTTAATCTAATAGTTGAAATCTTCATTACTTAGTTTACTTTAATTAATTACTTAGTTCACTTAAGCTAATTAAATTAGTTAATTAATTTTAATCAATTTAATTTAGATTATTTAATTAATTAATTAAATTCAACTTTTTTTTCATTAATTAATTAATTTAATTTATTGCAATATTTTTAATTACTTAATTAGTATTAAATTAGTTTAGTTTAAGTAGTAGGATTATGACGCAGCGGCCCCCCCCCCCCCCTCCAACTAACGACGCGATTGACGAGGCGACTCGCATCCGCCCATAGCCCGTTGCCAAACACTCCGAAGAGGAGTTGGCAATCTGTTCGTGACTTCTCAAATCGTATCCAACCATTCATCCAAATGGATCTTTCATTATTGCATCCAACAACGTTTTTTCTATTGATTATACCATCATCACTTCTGAATAGGGTTGTCCAGATCTACGATTTCTTCTTCTCTTGTTTATTGTGATAAATCTCAGGTTCACTCATCTTACCTCTAAATTCTGGGTTTAAAATATCTTATTTTATTGATTATACAAATACAGACTTATTGCACTAACCGTAATCGTCGTTTAATAATGT
The DNA here is from genome assembly GCA_028015215.1 of Gynostemma pentaphyllum. Classification (NCBI taxonomy): domain Eukaryota; kingdom Viridiplantae; phylum Streptophyta; class Magnoliopsida; order Cucurbitales; family Cucurbitaceae; genus Gynostemma; species Gynostemma pentaphyllum. Next base: position 24,360,112 of record CM051348.1, read on the forward strand.
TAAACTACGGAATTTTTTTAACAAAAATAAACTTGTTAAGCTAACCATACTTCTATTCATTTTTTGGGGATTTTATTGGTTTAACAAATATAAACCGTAATTATCGCTTAATAATATTCAACTTTGGATTTTATTAAATTTTTATTAACAAATATAAACATGTTAAGCTAACAATGCTTTTGTTGTTTTAAAAAAAACAAAAACCATGTTTTTGTTCATTTTTCTAGTTTTTATGGTTTAACAAATATAAATCATAATTGTCGTTTAATAATGTTAAACTATGGATTTTATTTGTTTTTAACAAATATAAACATGTTAAGTTAACCATGCTTTTGTTGTTCTAAAAAAAACAAAAACCATGCTTCTGTTCATTTTCTGGATTTTGTGGTTTAACAAATATAAATTGTAATCATCGTTTAATAATGTTAAACTATGGATTTTAATTTTTTTTAACAAATATAAACATGTGTAAACTAACAATGATTTTTGTACATTTTATGGATTTTATTGGTTTAACAAAAAAAATTAACTAACCATTGTTTTTTCATTTTTTAATTCTTGTAGCTTGAAGAACCATCAATGGCAGATTTATGACACTTGGAGGAAGATTGAATATGAAAGGAGTTTGAAGGAATTTATTTTAGTTATTAGTTAGATAGAAATTAGATTTCCTTTTTAATTTCTTAAATCGTGCACAATTTAAGAGATTTAATAAATTCTTTAAATATTACATGATTTAAGGAAAATTAAATTGTGGGTATTTTTCGTCTTTTCACATTTTCCGGTGGTGGTATTTGGCCATATCCGTAATTAAAGTGGCTCCACCAATATTTTTGTAATTAGTCTCTTCCTTTTGATTATTAATGAAAATAGCCCTAAAAATTAATTGATGACAAAAATGATTTAAACGTGCAACCCTATTACGCATATTACCCCTGCTAATGAGTTCACCACTCGAAATAAATAATAAATACCAATATTCCACCAATCGCAAGGAGCGTTTTACTTTTTGTTTTATTTTTTAATGACATTTGTATTTTACTAGTCTACCTACACGTGATATTTTTTTTTATATATATAAAATCATTAAAAAAATTTAATATATTGTTTTTATTTGATTTTTCTATGGTTTAAAAATATTTTCAAAATGATTTTTGATTGATTAATTTTTCAATTATTAAAACTGTTTAAGATTTAAATTATTGTATACTTTACTAATTAAACAACTTATATAGTTGATTTCTTTTTATTTAAAGCAATTTTTTTAACTTCTTTTTTAATTTATTCCACCAAATAAAAAATAAATCATTTATTCTATATATATATATATATATATATTAGTCAATTTACTCATTTCTAGAATATTTATTTCTAATTTTAATTATAATTCAAAATTTATATGTTTGAATTTTAAATTATTTCTTATTACTAACTTTTTAAAATATTATGAATAATATGCCCTTATTAATTTTGTAGTTTTTTTTATCTTAACTGTTTATTTAAATCAATTTAAAAGAAATTTCCAGTAATTTTAAAATTAAATCATCACCTTTATCAAATCATTTATGCCCTGTTTGGTATGCAATCTGAAAAGCAGAATTTGAATTTAGTGGATTCTAATGAATTCAGAGTTGTATTCTGTGAATTTGTTGGTTCTGAAACTGTGTTTGGTAACAAATTCAGAATTTATAATTGAGATTCAGAAATTTGAAATATGTGTTTGGTTGGTTACTCAAAAAATTTAAAATCAGATTGTGAATCAGAACAGTGTGAAAATAATACTTCCAACTTTAAATCATTCATTTTTAAGTTTGAAAAAACTAATAATTCATAACTTATAAATTGAAAACATGTTTATTCGCATCAACTATAACTATTCTCATTCTTAGGATAAATTTTTCTTTTTAAAAAAATTATAATAAAGATAATAGAAGCATTGCAAGTCTATCAAATAAACTCTTTAGATTAAAACAACTCAGTTTCTTCCAAAAGGAGAACTATACAAGACACAATGAGATCCATTCTAAAATTCATAAGAACCTAGTGCAACCAAAGAGAGAATTTCTCAATAAAAGAGAATCTGAAAAAATATTTTCACACTGAATGGAGAGACCATTTGGGCATTAAAAACTTCCAATAGCGTTATTCAAATAGTACTACATACATTAGTAAACAATAAGCAGAGAAAAATGTGAGCAACAACCTCCAAAACATATATATATTATTTTATTTTTTATTTTTAAATTAATCTTATATATAATTATAAAAACAAAGTATAAATAAAAAATAGGATATAGTGAAAAAATAAATTAACTATTTTTCCATCACTTTAGAATTAAGTTTAACTTTAAAAAGTTAAAAATCAGCTTAAAAACATGCAATTAAAATTTTAATTAAATAAATAAAAGCTAGAACGGACCGGGTCAACCTTGAAAAAACGGGCCCACTGCACCCAAATCCGGAAAATGGGCCCGACTCGTATTTTTATCTCATGTGTTCAAACTCATGGATTAAATTGTGTGGGTGAGGTTAATCTGTGTTTTTCAGTTTTTGAGTTGGATATTTTGGATTCTTGTTTTAGTTGAATTCATTTTTTAGCCTAAAAAAGAAATTGAATCCAAATTGCTTTTTTCTGGATTGTAAACCAAACACAAAACAAAGCAGATTCATTTTATTCATTCAATCCAGATTCATAAAACTGAATCTGGATTGCAAACCAAACAGGCCCTTAACATTTGAATACAATATAATTTATTTTTCACAATTTGTTGATACATCTAAACAATTAATAGTTATTCATTTTAATACCACATTCATTTTCATAGGTTGTACTTATAGGAAAGCAATAAAAACCAAGAAATTTATTTAATAAAATTGACCATTATTCTTATTCATTGAAGAGAAATATTTTAATCTTAAAAAATTTTAAAATTAAAAGGGAGAAAAATCCAAATTATGTTAATATATGAGAAAAATATAAATATCAAAAGAGAAAAAAAAAACTGAGATCGGTATGAAAAGATGTCACTTTACAAAGTAAACCTATTATTTTTTACAACTCAACAATTTTTTTTTTAAGGTTATATAAAATGTGTCATGTAATTTAAAGATATAAAATGAATATAATAGTATTTATACTGGGCATAATTACGTGGAATAAATAATAAATACCTAATTATGTAGACGCGTAGGCGTAGTATGTACTAGGTATTTATTACAAATGTATGGGTATTTTTTACAAATGTATGGGTAATTTTTACAAATGTATGGGTATTTATTACAAATGTACGGGTATTTATTACAAATGTACGGGTATTTATTACACGCTCCTTGAGATTTGTGGAATATCTCTTTAGCATGGATAATATGGGGAATGGGGTTGCACGTTTAAATCGTTTTTCTCATGAATTAATTTTTTTTAATAATTTCTAATAAATACCTAATCATGAATTAATTTTTTTAATAATTTGTAATAAACACTAATCATGAATTAATTTTTCCCTGCTGATGAGTTCACCAATGGAAATAAATAATAAAACCCATATTCCACTAATCTCAAGGAGCGTTTTACTTTTTTTTTCCTTCTTTAATTACATTTGTAATTATTTTTACTTTTATTTTACTATGAATATCAAATCTTGATGATTCTAGATCAAGGTCCAATCTATGGTCTGAGTACTATATGACTCGAATGTTAATCATATTTTTCAACACTCATCTATATGTGTATACTCGTATATTTGTACGAGGCATAATTATGTAGTATATTAATAATTAAAAAAATGGTAAAGTACTCATTTGGTCCTTAAGTTTTAGAGGTCGTGTCTATTTGGTCCATACGTTTTGAATTTGTGTCTAAGTGGTCATTAAGTTTTGGATTTTGTATCTATTCAGTCCATGCGTTTCAATTTGTATCTATTTGATCTCTGAGTTTTAAATATTGTGTATATTTGGTCGTAAAGTTTTCAATTTGTGTCTAAATGGTTCTTTATTATTAGAAATAAGTTTAATTCTTCCTTAATTTGCTAACTCATTAACATAATATCGACTTAACGGTGACATAAAATGTTTAATTAATCAAAATACTGACATGAGATTAATAATTATATTAAATTTTAGGCCTAAATTGATGAAAGATTTAATCATATCTTCGTATGTTGACCAATTGAACATGTTATGTTAGCGTTAAGTCAAGAATTAATCTGGTAAGAAGTTAGCGAATATGTTAAATTAATTATCAATTAAACTTATTTATAATAGTTTTTGAAAATTTAGGGAACAAATAGACACAGTCTCCAAAACTCAGGAACCACTTAAATACAAATTGAAAACGCAGGGATTAAATAGCACGACCTCTAAAACTCAGGGACTAAAGGGGTACTTTACCCTTAAAAATTGATAATGCAGTTGTTTGAACTCAAGGTCTCCTCTAAATACCATGTGAAATCGCCAATAAACTCAAAAGTTTAAACTATTTGGGTAAGACAAATTTAATCGTGATATCAATACCGATGAATATATATCTGTCTCAGTCGATAAATAGAAAAGAATGAAACATGGCAAGAAAAAAAAGTCTAAAAATGATTGAGATTCAACCTAAATTCGTACTATACAACCATGAAACAGTCTCACTCGATTTAAAAAATTTTAAACCTATTATCTCTTCTCAAATTGATTCTAGTCAAACAATGTTATCTGTGATTGTATCCTGTCTTGAATTCTTTCCAAATCAGTTTTAATTTTTTAAGGGTAAAATACTCCTGCACTTTTAAGTTGTTCTAACATATACTCTTACACTCAATTAATGATAAAATATACTCTTGTACCTTATATTTTTCAATTTATATACCCCTATGTTAATTAATGGTTAAAACTAACTTTAGATTAAAAAAAACCTTCTTCCCATTGGTACATCATCATCAATAGAACTACTCTAATTTGCAGTTTTAATGAGAATGGTGAAGACTTCCAAACAAAAAAAAAAAAGAGAGACGTGATTTAATTACATATGGAAAATACAATTATAACTAAGTCTACCTAGTCATAAGCAAATCTAAAATAAAATATCAATTACACGACTTCTAAAGAAGAATCGATGACAATAGACTAACTGTTGGATTTTTAGGCAAACTAAAGTTCTATATATTTTTCTTCAACTGCAAATTCTGACTTTTGAATCTCCCAATCAAACTTTATTTCTCAATTTAAACTTGTTAACATCTGATTTGTCAATCTCATCGAAATTGCAAATTAGAATAGTTATATTGTTGATGAAGGAACAACAATAGGAAAAACGTGTTCTTTTTTTTTCCCATACCTAAGGTTAATTTTAACCCATAGTTAATGTCGCAACCAGATTTTCGCGACGCGGAATGACCACATCAGCTTACGAGGGCCTTTTAAAAATATGTTTGAGAGTCGCCACCAACCATGGTTAAGGTGTGATTGGTCACCTAAATTAATAATTAAAATGGTCTGCGAGAATATTTACAATTCGAGTTCGGAGGTCGGTTGTGTGTAGGGAAGGTATTAGCACCCTACAACACCCGTAAAAACGGTTGCCAAGTTTATTTCACGTTATCTTAATTAATTTTGAAAATTGGTCCTTTAATTTATTTATTTTTAATATTAATTTAATTATTTTTAAATAAATGTCTCATTCAACCTTTTATTGACTCTAAAAATAGAGCAAGTTTAAAGAGTAAAATGAGTGGAGCTATTATCCATTAATTGAATTAATAACGATAAAAACAATAAAAATAATAATAAAGATAAGGTTAATAATAATAATAATAGGATGATGATGATGATGATGATAATGATAATAATAATAATAATGATAATAATAATATTAATAATAATAATTTTATTTATTTATTTTTAAATAAATCATATTCCTCAAGAAATTGAGAAGTTTGACGTTCTCAAATCCGTCATAGGATTATTAGTTAAACTAGAGATTTTTGTGGGTGAAGAGGGAAATAAGCTCCACAAATACACCTTATTTAATTTTGAGATAGATATTTTTAGAATCAATTTACCATAATAGAATTTTAAAGAAATGTGAAACTTTTTAGTTTAATCAAAATATTATTGTTTTTATTTGAAATAAAGAAAGCTTATTACAATGGTTATAAAAATAAAAAAAATAAAATAAAATAAAATAAAAAATAAAAAAAATAAAAAATAAAAAATAAAAATTAAAAATAAATGTCTAAAATGAGCTTGAATCCAAGGTCTCCAAATTGGGAGGATAACCAGACAGCCAATGAACCAATTATAAATTATTTTGCCCAAAAAAAAACATGAGAAATATAAGTTTTTATCTATACCAGGATCTAAACCTGCATACAATATTGGAGGAAACAAGAACCGCTGAGCGAATCATGAATTTATTAATATATGAAATTAAAATTAATAATAATTAATCACCACGTTCAGCCCACGGTTTTCTTACCCATACAAGAAGTAGTTTTTGTTGGATTTTTTTTATGGGTTTTGAAATTAAATATTGTAGTTTTAATAAATATTCCCAAAAATATTGTAACTTTGAAAATATTAATAAAAATATTGTAAATCGCATATTCTGTATGCGATTTTAATAGACTGGTAGAAATCGCATACTCTGTATGCGATTTCAAACCAGGGACAAAAGATCTTCGAAAAAGGAAGAAGAAAATTGAGTTATGTTAATTTAAAGATAAACCAGGATTGAAAATCAAATGGAAGAGGAATGATGAACAAAAATAAAACAAACAAATTGAAAAAAATGTAGAAACAAAAGAAGACGACGATACATTGATTGGCTATGGGGTAAATAAAATTGACATAAAATTGATTACAAGGTTGAAGGTGGGAACACCAGAGAGAGAAAACTACGACAAATGAATAAATAAGAAATCAAGTAACCTTATTGATAATATACCTTTTTGGAGGTTTTTGAACAAAATACGAGATCTGCTAAACGTTTGTAAATGATAAAGATAGTTGACGTCAAACAAAACAAAAGTTCGAAGAGGAAGACCATGAGAAGAAGCGATGTGAAGAAGTTCTTGTTGAAGTTAAAACTGACAAGAATAAAATTGTGGCCCTTACTAGACAAATAAATACCAACAAAACCTAAAAATAAGAATGAAATTAAAAAAAAAAAAATCCCTAAACCTACCTATCTGAGTAAGAAAAATTTGAGTCACCAATTTTTTTCACCAATCTCCTTGGTTTTGACATGGATCAGGATGATCAAACATGGATTTTCCAGATTGTAAGGCGATTTGAAGGAGGGATTCGGGAACAATCGAAGGAGACCGAAAGCGAAAGAAGAAGTGTCGTGGGTGAGTTGGAAGAAGAGGAAGAAGAAGCGGCGTGGGTGAGAGTTGAAATGAAGAAGAGGAAGAAGACAAAGAGAAAGAGAAACAGAGGGCTTTTGGGTTTTCTGTCTTGAAATCGCATACTCTGTATGCGATTTCATTAAAGGTTTTGAAATCGCATACCGTGTATGCGATTTCATTAAAGTTTTTGTGAAATCGCATACCGTGTATGCGATTTACCTTAGTTTTCCTAATATTATTTTTTTTACAATATTTTTCGAAATATTATTAAAATATACAATATTAAAAAAAAAAAACTCCTTTTTTTTATCATTAATTTCAAAATTGAAGACATGACACGCGTGGATGAGGGATTTTCACCTGCTATATTTATTATTATTATATTATGAAAAAGCAGATTTGATCTTATCGGTTAGGGGCGTTTGTATGTTCGGGGGTAGGGGTGGGATTCAATTCTCATTCCATTGTTTGATTAAATTTTTTTCCTTAAATTTTCCCCCCCCCCAAAATTGAATTTACATTAGCATTTGGCATTTATGTTGACATTTAATTAAACTCTCTCCAATTTTATACTATTTGGTATTTCTAATAGGAAAAAAAAATATTAATATTTTAGTAGGTTATAGTGAACAAGATAAAATTAAAAAATATTTTTTAATTAAAAAAATATACATATTTTTTAAATCAAAAATATTTTTTTAAAGAAACTCAATATATTATATATAATTAAATTAAAAAAATATGTTCAATTTTAATTAAAAAAAATATACATATTTTTTAAATCAAAAATATTTTTTTTAAGAAACTCAGTATATTATACATAATTAAATTTAAAAAGAATGTTCAAAATAATACACTAACTAATTTAGATAAATTTTACTTTATAGTACTTTTTTCAAGCGTAATTCCAAATACAACATTTTTTATTATTATTTTTTAAAGATCTGTAACTCTATATAATATCAAAGATTAAAGTTTTTTGTTTTGTTTGGAGCATTTCGAAGATGCCAATAATCGAAGGTAATTTTTTTATAATTTATGTACATGCATATTTTTTCGTTTACATACTGATTTTGTGAATGAAAACTGTTTTATTTTATAGAATGAGATTTTTTTTATTTTACCTGATGATTATTGTTGCTCTTTTTCTGAAAGCTATCTTCTTTGAGAAATTCTTCTCTGCTTCTCTTAAATTTTGGGCTCTTCCGTTTTCTTTTTTTCTTTTTTAAAATTTTATGGCTATTCGTGCTTTCTTTTTTTTTCCTCCTCTCGTTCTCTGTTCTCTCTCTTTTTTTTTTTAAGAAGATATTTTTCTCTTCTTCTTCTTTTTTTTCTGGCCGTTCCTTCCTCCCTATTTATAGATAAATTAAATCATATTTTTAAAGACAAAATCTTGCTTAGATTTGCTAACATCATCTCGTCCCTCCCAATCTTTTAATTTGGTTAATTTAAATCTTCATTTCAGGTCCAATGTGATAGAAGATTCCAGAAAAAGGCCAAATGGTGGAGGTGTTTTTTTTTACACACAAGCAACCAACTTGTCCCTTAATTCTAGAGAATTTTTGTTAAGGGATTTTATTGTCTCTTTGAATTTCGTATAGTTAATTTTTATTTATATGATGGTCTTTCAAGGTAATGAAATAATATTATTGTAATTATAAATTTTGTGGGGGAAGTAAAATTATGATCATTGAATTTTTATTGGTTAATTATAAATTTATTATTTAAAAGTTAATGGGTTAATAAAGTATAAATTTAGGTTTTTACTTAGAGCCTAATTATTTGAGTCATAATAACAACATTAATAAAATAATGACCCCTTTTTATTAAATTGAAAGAAGTTGGAAACATTGAAATATCAAAGATTGAATTAATAAAGATTATTGTAATTATTATATTTTAAAAATATGATTACAATATATATATATAATTTTTTTTTATTGTTATAAATTATTGGATTAAAATGGTAAAATATTGGACTTTAATTTAGATTTTTCATGGGTTTTAACATTTGGACCTTTATTATGATTAAATAAAAATGATGATTATTATGAACTAAAGCAAAATATCAAATTAATGTTTTAGGGTAAAAATATCTCTTATTTTATGAACTAAAGCAAAATATCAAATTAATTGGAGTGATTTTGAAAACCACAATTAATTTAGGGGTGGTTTTTTATACACCACAATTCTATGGATTTTAATTGTAATAATTTATTCAACTTAGTTTATGTATAAGATTTTAGATAAAATCAAACAATTTGTTAAAATTTGATTAAATAGGCCGGACCAAATACGGTGTCTACAGTTTGCCCCTCTTTGTACATCCTTATAATGTATAAGATGGACAAAGATGTAGACAGTATTTGGGACGATAAAAGATTCAAAATATATAAATTTAATTTGTTGTTGAGACTGAGTCTCATTAAAAAGTATTTAATAATAGTAGAAAAAAAATATTATTAATGGGACGTGTTCACAACCTAAGTTGTGATATGTTTTAAAGGAACCGCTACCGGGATGTATCCATGTGTAGGGTCTAAAATATAATTTTCAATCCTATCGGGACGGCACCACAGGCATAGGGTTTAAGATGGAACAAACAGACATATAAAGATTTAACTAAAATTATAAATTTTGAAACGGACCTGGTTTAATCAGGGTTCGACCACTACCGGGACGGAACCACAGACATAGGGTTTGATTTAACCAAAATATATAAACGGACCTGGTTTAACCAGGATTCGACTGCTACCCGGACAAAACCACCAACATAGGGTTCGATTTAAACAAAATATTTAACGGACTGCTTAAACGGACTGCTATCGGATCGAACCACCAACATAGGGTTCGATTTAACCAAAATTTATAACCTCGACTGCTTCTAAACAGGCTTTCGATCACCGGGACAGAACCACCGACGTAGGGTTCGATTTAACCAAAATTTATAACTGGACCTGCTCTAAACAGGCTTCGACCGCTACCGGGACAGAACCATATTTAAATGGTAATTAATTGAAGGGATGATTTACTAAATTAGCGGAATTTATTTAGTAACACAAATTAACACTTAATTTAGGATCTATTAATATCATGCAATTTGTGATAAAAAACACGAAGAACATGTAGATTCATGCTTTATTTTCGAAAATTAAAACCGGAACTTACATTGACTGATTAATGGAGAATCGGTTGGAGGTTTCTTTACAGCTTCAAATCCTCAGCAACACCAGATCTTCTACGCTATATCCCGATCGATCAAACGAACCCGATTGTGGGATCGAACTTAAGAAGAAATTGGGAAGAAGAAAAAAATATTTTTCTTCCCAATGGACTAAGGGAATTTCGGCCAAGGGGGGAGAAGGGAAGAAGAGAGAATTCCGAATTTCTAAGGAATTGAATTGTGTGATTTATGAATGACCCAACCCTCCTATTTATAGAAAAATAGGAATCCTAATCTCATTAGGATTAATCTATAGAGATAAATACAAAAAGAAAAAAGATTATCTCTTTCTTTTATCTTGCAATTTCGAAAATGTCATAGATAAATAGGAGATTATTTTCTTTTCTTTATTTTATTTATCTTGGGTAAATAAATCTATGTAATTATTTTAGGATATAATTCAAGCAATTATCTCTTCCCAAAAATACATGGTGGCCGAAATTATGATGTATAATTAATAAATAATTCCAATTTATTTAATTAATTATTTTGGGCCAATTCCAATTGGGTTCATTAATCCAATTGGGCTAGAAATTCTCTCTTAAATTAATAAGTCCAACTTAATTAATTTATTTATTAATTACCATTTAAATAAAATATTTTATTTAAACAATTAATAATATTAATATTTTCTCCCGACTAAATATTATCAAATTATATTTAATTATTAATTTCCATTTAAATAATTTTCATTATTTAAATAATTAATAATGAATATTTTAATTATTAATTTCCATTAAATAAACTCATTATTTAATTAATAATTTTATTTGATAATATTTTATTATTAATTAATTAATTTTTAATTATTAATTTCCGTTTAAATATAATTATTTAAACAATTAATAATTGTTAATTAATTTCAAATTATTAATTACCATTTAAATATACTCAATATTTAAATAATTAATAATATTTCATTATTAATTTCCTGTTTAAATAAACTTATTATTTAAACAATTAATAATGTTTATATTAATTACCGTTTAAATATACTCAATATTTAAACAATTAATATTGCCTATTTTAAGTAATTCACTTTACTTAAAATTTCCATTTCTTCTACTTGATTTCGTGACTACGATATTTGGGCTAGCATAGGGACCCAATGGACCTATAGATCATGGGCTTAATAATTAGTCAATTAATTGATTAACTCATAATCGTTAATTACTTATTATCTAACTATGAATAATTCCACTATAGATTCATATGAACTCCCCTCACTATAGATGAGTTATGTCCATTTAGTTTATCATTATTTATATCTCGTGATATTATCCTTCACATGGAACCCTCATAATTACAAAGGGATAAATTTCTTGTTTTGCCCCCGTAATTACCGCTTTATCCTTGTGTTCCCGGTGATTCTCCAATGAACTTTATCTTTAGTCGAACTAGAGATAAGATACTGTGATCAATAGAAGTCGTGACGTCACTTGTTCATGTCTCGAATCAAGACATCAAGGGAGTTTCCTAAAGTTCCTAAAATGTTTAGGTATCGGACCGATACCAGGTTAATTTATAGGAAAGTTATGAATTCCATCTCGTGAAAATGAGTTCCTAGCTACTTATCTAGTCATGTTCCCAAAAACAGAGTGTATTGAGCGTTCTTACGGAGGCTCTCAACTATGTGAATCAAAGAACATAACTCCATAAATAGGAGTCCGCATTTCACTCAGGATTGAGATCTATCACCGGTTGATAAACTTAGTTTGATATTCGATTATTTCTCGTGAAACGGTACTAATGAGAAATTTGATCGAACATCGTGGTCCTGTCTTATACAATCAACATTGCATATGATACTTCCATTTCATGTTTCCCACATGAATGATCGGGATTCGATCATTTGTCTATAAACAAAATGCGAAGCTATCAACAGTGTTACCAGGATAAGGTTCCCAAACGTTATCCGTTTACTGTAGACACGTTTAAGTTACTCATCTCGACTTTAATCCTCTTGTATGACTCACATACTAAGTCGTGATTTCATAAGAGTAACTTAGGGTTTACTATTTGAATGTTTGATATTTATATATTTCCATATATTCCTAATATCGTTAATTGAATCAATCTAGATAATATAAAGAACTTATGTTTATTTATTTAATTTATTCTTAATAAATTATTATTATTAAATAATTACAAGTTCTAGGACACCATTCCTAACACCACCGACGTAGGGTTCGATTTAACCAAAATATATGACGGACCTGGGTTAACCAGGCTTCGACCGCTTTCGGGACTGAACCACCGACATAGGGTTCGATTTAACCAAAATATATGACGGACCTGGGTTAACCAAAGGCTTGGCTAACACGGACGAACCTAAGCGTGGGGTTCGATTGAACCAAAATATATGACGGACCTGGGTTAACCAGGCTTCGACCGCTACCGGGACGGAACCACCGACGTAGGGTTCGATTTAACCAAAATATATGACGGACCTGGGTTAACCAGGCTTCGACCGCTATCGGGACTGAACCACCGACATAGGGTTCGATTTAACCAAAATATATGACGGACCTGGTTTAACCAGGCTTCGACCGCTACCAGGACGGAACCACCGACGTAGGGTTCGATTTAAACAAAATATTTAATGGACCTGCTCTAAACAGGCTTCGACCGCTATCGGGACTGAACCACCGACATAGGGTTCGATTTAACCAAAATATATGACGGACCTGGGTTAACTAGGCTTCAACCGCTACCGAGACGGAACCACCGACGTAGGGTTCGATTTAACCAAAATTTATAACTGAACCTTCTCTAAACAGGCTTCGACCGCTACCGGGACAGAACCACCGACGTAGGGTTCGATTTAACCAAAATATATGACGGACCTGGGTTAACCAGGCTTCGACCGCTACCTGGACGGAACCGCCGACGTAGGGTTCGATTGAACCAAAATTTATAACTGGACCTGCTCTAAACAGGCTTTGACCGCTACCGGGACAGAACCACCGACATAGGGTTCGATTTAACCAACATTTATAAGATTTGTATTGAAACCACTACCGGGACAAAAACCAACAGGCGTAATGGTTTGATAATTTTAAAATCGACCTCTTTTGATGCAGAGGTTCGATAATTTTAAAATCGACCTCTACTGATGTAGATGTTCCATAATTTGAAATCATGAATAAAAACAAAGTATTAATGAAATTGAATTTCGATTCATACTGAATATATGATTTGAAAATATTTGATCTTTATCGGAATATAACGGGCGATATAATCCAGATAAAGTAGACGAACATCATTTGATGAATTTTGTATTTTTATTTCTTTTCAAATAATGAACAGTCAGTGATAAGTAAGCACCGCTCAAAATATAATTCAATTTTCTGAATTTTTTGTAAAAAAACTTTTGGAAGAAAAATAAATGCTTTCAAATTCAAATTATTTTTCACTCTTTTTCAAAAGCTTGATATGAATGAATAAAATGTTTTTCAAGACTAAAGGGTTTTTAAAATTTGCCCCAGTATTAAAATATTTTGAGAATGAGAAGGCTTTAAATCACCTTAAGGGATAACAAGTTTTTTTCCTTTTCTATCTCAATATATGGTTAAAGACTAGTGTAAAATATTCGATGATAACAAGATACGATATTTTTTTTAAGTTTAGTTTAAATGCAAATTTCAAATAAAGATAAATAGATGCAACAATGCATGCAAGAGAATTGACAATAGACATGAAAAATCTTGTCTTTTTTTTTTTTTTTTTTCTAAAATATTTAATGCGATGCAAATTTTTATAATGATCTTATGCATGCCTAAATGATAATTCCTTATTTTAAAATAAAAGATGGGTGAATGTGCAATCGTGATTGCCCCAATATTCATTCATGAAAAAATAAGGAGTCAATATTGAGATATGCATTCTAAGGTTAATTTATGAATTTGGAACTATGATGACTCCATGAATGTTTTTTTTTAATTTAAAAAAAATGGGCATGTATGTTGAGATCGGAAGACCAACAATATTCATGAATAAGAATGTTTTCCATGAAACCATGATGGATTGAATAATTTTCAATTTATGACAAAACTTTGGTGTCTACAATACGATACCTTTTGCTAAAATTGTAGAGAAATATTTATGCATAAAAAATTATGAAACCAAACATCAATTTTTTCATGTCTTTGTTGGTTTAAGCAAGTGGTGGCTTTATGGGATTTTAAATATCACTTGCCATAAACCCCCTTTTTTTATTCTTTATTAATTTAATTTCAATTTTTTTCAAAAATATTATTATAAAAATTTTCACAGTAAATTTTGATTTGTCTTGATTTTTAATTTGTTTCAAAAGTATTATTTAGTGGAAAAAATAATTTTTGAAAGTAAATTTTATTTATTCTCATTTTTTAATTTAATTTCATTTTTTCAAAAATATTATTTAAAGGCATTAAAAAATTTCAAAGTGAATTTTGATTTTTCTCATTTTTAATTTTATTGCAAATATTATTTGAAGGCTTTATGAAAAATAAATTTTGAAAGTAAAATTTGATTTATTCTCATTTTTTTTCATTTAATTTCAATTTTTCAAAAATATTAGTTTAAAAATAATTTGAAAAGTAAATTTTGATCTACTCTCATCTTCCTTATTAGCTTATGATAACATAAAATCAAAGGTAAACATAAGTTTATCATCATTGGAAGAAATATATTTTTTTCAACTATTTTTTCAAAATTTTTTTAACTACTTTTTTTTTTATTTGAATGCCTTTATTTAGTGGGAGACATCATATCAAATTTAGAAGGCTCCTTCAATCGGAGTGGTAGAGTCAAGGATGATCTCAACCATATTATTTTGAAAAAAAAAAATAAAACACCCAAAAAAAAAATTAAAAAAAAAAAAAAAAACCAAAACACAATATTAAAAAAAAAAAAAAAAAAACAAACCCCACAAAAACACCAAAAACCCAAACCCCCCCCCCCCCCCCCCCCCCCCTCTAAAGCTCTCACCTTATATTTTTTTTCTGGGCTCTAAATTTTTACAAAAAATCAAGAAATCTCTCTAAAAACTCTTTTACTTGAAACATTTTAGATTCAATGAATAGATGACGAAATATGAATCAAAATTAATTTGTAATGAAATCTTGCTTAACCTGAAATATTTTACAAATATTTTTTTTTGAGAATATAATAAAGGAGATTTAAGCACATGTAGATCAATTTTGCAATGATCAATTATAAGGAGGTTAGATTTAATGGATAAAAATCAACGTATGAAATACTAAATTTTTTGGAATCTAAAGAAGATTCGAATTTTAAAAAATAAATTCGTTTTTGTGCCTATGATCCGACTAAGCCAATATATAATTGTATCGATCCGATCTTGCGATACGAAAAGCGGAGACTTATGAAATCGTAACTTTTAAAAATTTATTTTAAAGTTGGGTCAAAATCAAATAGACCTAATAGAATTTGATAAATATAAAGGTAGAAAATTAAAAAAAGCCCTACTTGTGAGGCTGGAAATTATCCATTGAATCAAGATAGGCAATTAAATGTTTTAACAAAAAGAAAATTTTGAACCGGATAAAAGTAAATCAAAATAAACAAGTCTATGGGTGTCACCATTGTCTTGATCGGACAATTTTTTTTAAGAACTAGTGGCATAGTTTCCAAAGAAAAAAACTTTCTCCGAAAATTTAGTATTTTGACGTTAATTTATTCATTCGGACCCGTTTCGACAAATAATATTTCATTCATACATTTTTCGAGATCTATTCATTGAATCTAAGTCTTCGTGAGTTTTGGGTAGAATTAGACTTGAATGAGATATATGCATTGTATAATTCTTTAATATTCATCGTCTAAATATTAGAAATAGAGTTAGGATTTGGTTCATTAAAACCCATTTTCGAGGTCAAATATGCAATTTTCCCATTATTTTTGGTGGGCTATTTAGAAATGTCTCATGTACTATTTTAGACAATCGCAAAGTAATTTGTAATGAAATCTTGCTTAATTGAAATATTTTACAAATTTTGTTTTTAGAATATAATAAGGAGATTTACACATGTAGATCAATTTTGACCATGATCAATTATAAGGAGGTTAGATTTAAGATCAAAATTCAAGTATGAGTGCTCACCCATAAACGCGACTAACATATTAATGTAGTTGGGTATCGTTTTTTTGGTCAGACCTAATACTTTGATAAATATAAAGGTAGAAATTAAAAGCCCTACTGGGGGGCTTGACTTTGTCATAGAAGGAATTAAATGTTTTAACAAAGAAAATTTTGAACGGAAAAAGTAAATCAAAATGACCAAGTCTAGGTTTCCCTTTTTTCGGACAAATTTTTTTTTTGAGGTCGATTCAATCCTCGGACTCTTGAATGAGATTATGCTTGTATTTCTTTAATATTCTCGTCATTTAGGTTTTGCCCTGCCCTAAGTGGGATTTGGGGGGGGGGGGGGTTTTCCCAAAGAAAAAATAATTTTGGAATTTCATATAAGAGATGAATAACTCTTGCATTTTACCCCCCCCCAAACCCCCACCCCCCCCCCCCCCCCCAACCTTTTCCATCTTGCTTTGTCATTTAGAAAGAATGATGACCTTTCCTTTTTTTTTTTTTGCCCCGTCGATCCCCCTCCCTCCCCCCCCCCCTTTATATGCCACAAGTTAAAATTTGGAATCATATAAGAGATGAAATCTTGCTTTTTATTTTATCCTTGCTCTGGAATTAATTGTGATGCTGAACTGGGGTCTTGAAAATATTTCTTGAAGCTGTTTTAAAAGTAACTGCTATCAAGGTTGACATCCAAGAAACCAAGGGAGAGTAGGTAGAGTCCGTTTGTTTGAAACAAAAAGGATATTATGAGAGGGTTTTTTCTTCTTTTTTTTTTGGGTGGGTGGTAAAAGGTTTGGGGGATGATAACATAAAGCCATATCTTCTCCTATATATGATAGGAGAGAGTCAATAAGGGCTAAAGTCAATAGAAATGAGAAATATTAGGTATACAAAAATATTGGCTAAGATTATTTTGAGGAAAGTTTTTTAATTTTTGCTATGTATTTTTTCACCTCAAATAATATGGGTAGATAAAAAGGTAATTTTTTGTAAGAAAAGATAAACAGAACGGAGAACCTGCTCCCGACTTGGTTCCTTGCCCCATTTTTAAAGAGTCAGAGAAACCTGCTTCAAACAACTATTGCATCTTCTTTCTTGGTGCAATAAAATTTGGATCATACCACACATTTGAGGTATGAGTTCAAGGTATTTGAAGCCTTTTGGTGATTGATTTGTTGCATATAATCTCATCATTATCAAACTTTAGAGAAGTATGAGAATTATCTCGAGTTTCTTGCTCACATAATTCTTAAAATTATTGTCGTTAGTCATGGTTTCACCTTTGACTAATGGAAATGATAAGGACAAGAATATACAAATTTATGAAATTAGAAGGAATGTGAGTTCAAAAAAGTGAAGGTTATGAACATGAATGTAAAAGGGAAGGGAAAAAATGACCTTTTACATAACAAATTTGTAAAATATTCTTTTAATAAACAAGTAACATTATTTCATTATTTTTAAAAGGTATCTAAATAGCACATGAGAGGGATCAAAAATATTAGGCTCAGGTGGCTATTTTTCAAAGATATTGTTTTGCCCCACTATAGTGAGTGTGAAAGACACTATATATATTAGTGGGTGTAGAGGGTAAAAATAGCCCTCTTATAGGCTGCACTCATATCGGGCCAAGGCACACGGGGACAGGCCCATTCGGACCAAGTCTTGAAGGAGCCAGCCCTCATACGGGCCACATTCACTACAGGCCGGCCCATATGGAGAAAACCCATCCGAGCCAACATTATAAGGAGCTCACCTTGTTGGGCCGAGTGCAAGCCCATTAAGCCTAGCCTCATGCTAGCCCAGTCGACGAACCCTCAATGAAGGAACTATAAAAGGCACATGACCTATCAAATCAGGTATGACACTTTAACCTAGAAAACGAATAACCCGATTATCCTTGACCTAACCCTTGCGGCGCAAGGCAAATCTCACCTACCACCACCTAACTTGATCGTCGGAGGGTCGTCGGCCTGTACCACATCGGTGCCCTTCTGACTGTCATTTGTTGTAGTGTTTCAGGTTGCTCCGCCGTTAAGGGATAGCACGCAACCCAACGTGCTATATCGTGTGGAACGAAACTCCGACAAGAAATATCCCACACAGTTTGGCGCCCACCGTGGGGCCGTTCATCTTTGATTCCCGGCAGAATCCAGATACTCACGCGGTTCCCACAAAGACGAGTCAATGACTACTTGTTCGACCAGGCAACGAGCTCTTAACGAAAACGCAAACCGAGACCAGGGAGTAGCTGATGATACTCAAGACCTCAATGCTCAGAACCTCAACCCGGCATCGGGAACCATCACCATCGCCTTAACAGAGCACCGAGAGATGGTAGAAGCCCACAAAGCTCTGAGAGAAGAGGTACGAGAAATGAGGGCCTTATTAGGGAAAGGCTTGGCGGCGGTCCAAGCCAACAGCCAAAACATCCTGAACGTTGATGAGGGAGGCCCTTCTAAGCCACGAACTGGAAAATCTCAGGCCAGACGGCGGCGTAGGAGGGCCACCACGTCCGAAAAGGCGAAGAATGTACTAGGAGACGACCTCCGTACCAGGCTGACGACTCGTCGACGGGGGGAAAACGCAAGTCTAGAGATCTCTTCGTCGAGGGAAAAGGACGCACCAAGCAAAACAGGCCCCGCCCGGCAGACTAGAGAGAAGGCGTCGTCGCAGAGAGATGACGGAGGAAACCAAGATTCGAGCTATACCGGAAGCGACGAAGGAAGCTCGGCATCCGCGGGTAGGAACGAGCGCGGAGAAAAGCAACGGAAGTACACGGATGCGAGGAAGATCCTCGAAGAAAAGCTGGCAAAGAAGGCATCTGGGAAAGGGGCTAAATCCGATTCGGGCGCCCGAGAACCAGGAGACTCACCTTTCACGAGAGGAGTTATGTCCGTCCCACAACCGAGGCACTTCATCCTCCCAAAGTTTGAAATGTACGATGGAACCGGGGACCCGATGGAACACGTGGCTCATTTCGTAAATATGATGGAGTCCTCATGCGTGATTGGGCGCGATCTGGATGCCTTAACCTGCCGTTTCTTCCCCACGAGCCTGAAAGGGTCACCCCTACTATGGTTCAACAGCCTCCCTAAAAGGTCCATCAAAACCTTTTCGGACCTATCTTCTGCCTTCCTCAACGAATATAGCGTGAGTCGGAAGTTCGCTAAAATGAACCATGACCTCTATGATGTGCTGATGGGAGAAAGAGAAGCCCTCCGAGACTTCATTGTCAGGTTCCGACAGGTGAAATTAGAGGTCAAAGACTGCAATGACCTGGAGGCGGCCACCGCATTCTCACGGGCAATACACCCGAACCATCCCCTCTGGAGGTCTTTTAACAAACGAAGGCCTACGACTATGAAAGAAGCGCTAGACAGAGCAATGGCAAAGATATCGCAGGACGAGTCCGAGAGGGTAGCCCGAGAAATGCGAAGAGAGGGATCAAGGTCCGAGGGGATATGGAAGAAGAGAGAACCTCACGTTGATGAAAGGAGAGGAAGGGAGCGCAGACGCTCGGACAGGGGAAAGGAGGAAAAGGGAGACGAAAAAGAAAGAAAATTCGTATGGGGAAGGATCAGAGATCCGAAGAAGCGTAGCCCGGAACGAATTCTCCACACAGAGACACCTCGTTCTTTCCGAGAGGAGGAGAGAGAAAAGAGACCCGGTACGCCCAAAAAGTCTGGAAAGAAAAGAACCCTACTGCAGATTCCATAAATCTAAAGGACACGCTAAGAAGACTGCAAGGTTCTAGCCCGGGAGATAGACCGCGTGTGCGAGCAAGGTCCAACCCGAAGAGTTGATAGGCAAGATCCGAGAGAAACAGATGAAAAGCTCGCCGCATCCGCGGAAGTTCCGGGAGACGGTCAAATCAGTTCGATCCACTGCACCGGAGAATCCGTCAACGCTCATAAAAGGTCTTATTGCGAAGCTGGACTCCCCGTCTATCGGGTCGAGCACGCTTTCGAAGATCTAATTAAGTATTCCCGAAAGGACCTGGAAGACGTGCATTTGCCCCACAATGACGCCTTAGTAATATCAATATCTATCGGATCCTACACGGTCAGCAGGGTTCTGGTAGACCCAGGGTCTTCCATCAACATAATCTATATGTCAGCGTTCCGGGGCATGAAACTAAGAGAGTCAGACCTCACGATGAACTCTCAGGACCTAGTGGGATTTAACGGGGCGGTGACGAGGTCCAACGGAACAATCAAATTGCCGATCGGGCGTCGGCGCGAGCCCTGCGGCGCTCTTCCATGTCATAGACTCCCACTCGGGATACAACGCCTTGCTCGGACGACCTTGGATTCATGATATGAAAGCACACCCTTCAACGCTTCACCAGAAGCTGAAATACCCTACCGAAAAGGGGATTAGGGTTATAAAAGGGGATCAACAAGTTGCAAGGTCATGCTTGGTCGAAATCGTCAAGTTGAAGTCCCGATGCCAAGCATAGCAATTACAGGATCGGGGCCCGAAAGAGGCCCGCCCTTTTCTCGGCCAAGAATCGAAGCACCTGAGGACGGATCAGTGAAAATACAGATCCATCCAGAAGATCAGGAGAAAACGACGAGCATTGGGAAAGATCTGAAAGGAGATCTGAAAGACGGACTGGCAAACTTCTTGAGAAAAAGTTGGAAAACATTCGCTTGGGACCACACGGACATGCCCGGTATAAGTTCCGATATCATAACCCACAATCTCGAGGTCGATCCGAATCGACCCCCCGTCAAACAGAAAAGACGTAAGTTGGCGCCTGAGAGGAACGACATAATCAACGAGGAGGTGCGGAAGCTCCTGGAAGCAGGCTTTATCCGAGAGGTAAAGTACCCCGATTGGCTGGCCAACGTAGTAGTAGTAAAGAAGAAGAATGGAAAGTGGAGGGCGTGTATTGACTTTACCGACCTCAACAAGGCCTGCCCAAAAGATTCCTTCCCGTTACCAAAAATAGATCAACTGGTAGATGCCACGGCCGGGTACGAGCTGCTCAGCTTTATGGACGCCTTCTCCGGATATAACCAAATCAAGATGAACCCAGAAGATCAAGAAAAGACTTCGTTCATAACCAACGTAGGCACATACTGCTATACTGTGATGCCCTTTGGTTTGAAAAACGCTGGAGCCACCTATCAGCGCCTGATGAATAGAATGTTCAAGGATCTTCTGGGGAAAACGATGGAGGTGTACATCGACGATATGCTAATAAAGTCGCGAAAGGCTGAAGACCACCTGGCCCACATGGAACAAGTTTTCAAAGTGCTGAATCGATACGGGATGAAGCTGAACCCAGATAAATGCATGTTTGGAGTCCCGGCAGGCAAGTTCCTGGGTCACCTGGTGACCAGCCGCGGGATCGAGGCGAACCCCGACCAGATCCGAGCAATAATAGATATGCAAGCACCGACGAATCTGAAAGGTGTACAGAAGCTAACCGGGTGTTTGGAAGCATTGAACAGGTTCATATCCCGGTCGTCAGATAGATGCATACCGTTCTTCAAAGCTCTGAAAAGTAGCAAGGAGTTTGGTTGGGGAGTCGAGTGCCAGAAAGCGTTCGAAGAACTCAAAGCCTACTTGTCTTCGCCCCCACTGTTGGCCAAGCCCTCAGATAACGAAAAGCTATTCCTATACCTAGCGGTATCTGATGCGGCGGTCAGCTCGGAGCTGGTGCGCGAAGACGGTCAAGTTCAGCACCCAATTTACTATGTGAGTAAAGCAATGATCGATGCCGAAGCACGGTACTCAAAGATGGAGAAGCTAGCACTAGCTCTGATAGTCGCATCGCGCAAGCTGAAGCACTATTTTCAGGGCCATCAGATAGTGGTAAGGACCACCTACCCACTAAAAGCCGTCCTCCACAAACCGGACGTTTTGGGACGACTAACAAAATGGGCGATAGAATTGGGTGTATACGATATAACTTACGAGCCGAGGATAGCCATAAAGAGATAAGCCCTCGCGGAAATGACCCCAGCAAATTTGAGCGAGATCGAAACAAACCAGCCGCTCGCGGTTGACCCCGGAGTGGAGACCTGGACCCTAAGCTTTGATGGGTCCTCGAACTCACAAGGATCCGCCGCAGGGCTAGTCCTGTCAACCCCCGAGGGATACCTCCTAGAACAGTCAATCCGATTCGGATTTCCAGCTTCAAACAACGAAGCCGAATACGAAGCGTTGATAGCTGGGCTACAGAGAGCGAAGGAACTGGGAGTAGAGAACTTAAACATCAGAAGTGATTCTCAACTTGTGGTAAACCAGGTAAAAGGGGTATTTGAGGCAAAGGACCCCAGGATGGCGAAATATCTGGAAAAAGTTACGTCCATACTATCTCAGTTCATGAAGTACTACATCAGCCAAGTACCGAGGGCTGAAAATGGACATGCTGACGCTCTGGCTAGTCTCGGATCCGCAATTCAAACGGAAACAAGAAGAATCATTCCCGTCGATCATCTGTCCGAACCAAGCATCACCCTTGATTCGAACACGGGGAGTGGAGATGATGGAACAGTTGGACAAGTAATGCCGGTAGAACAAAATCCAGAGCTTGAGTCAGATTGGAGAAACCAGATCCTCGAATACCTACAATCGGGACATCTGCCCGAAGAAAAATTAGAAGCACGAAAAGTCCGATCCCGAGCGGCTAGGTACTAGATCATTCAAGGAGAGTTGTACAGGAGATCCTTCAGCGGGCCCTATCTGAAATGTCTGGGAAAGTCAGAAAGTTCTTACGTTCTGGCAGAGTTGCACCTTGGACACTGCGGAAATCACGCAGGACCGAGATCCTTAAGCCATAGAGCGTTGACGCAAGGGTACTACTGGCCCACCATGGTGAAAGATTTGAAAGACTTCGTTTCCCCGCTGCGATAAATGCCAAAGGTTCGCAAAGACCATTCACGCACTGCCGACGATGTTAACTACAATCGCGGCCCCCTGGCCCTTCATGCAATGGGGGCTAGACCTGGTGGGAAAATTGTCGTTGGCTCCAGGACAGAAATGTTATCTGATCGTTGCAACGGACTACTTCTCTAAGTGGATCAAGGCCGAGCCATTGGCAAAGATTACAGAGAGGAAAGTCGAGACGTTCCTCTGGAAGCACATCTTTACCCGCTTCGGAATTCCCAAAGTCATCGTCACCAATAATGGAACTCAGTTCATGGGAAATTCTATCCGGAAATATTGCGTGGACAGAAAAGTAGAGCTTCGATACTCAACGCCCCGCTATCCGCAGGCAAATGGACAAGCAGAAGCTTCAAACAAAACAATCATGGACTCTCTGAAGAAGAGACTAGGACGAGCGAAGGGAAGATGGGTAGATGAACTGCCCGGAGTCCTTTGGGCATACCGGACCACCCCTAGAATCCCAACCGGCGAAACTCCGTTCGCCATGGCTTTCGGGGTAAAGGCCGTTGTTCCCACGAAAATGATCATCCCCACGACCAGAAGCTCGATCCCGGAGGCAGAAAATAACGCCATGATGGCAGAAGCGCTAGATTTGGCCGAAGAGAAAAGGGAGCAAGCGCTAGTCCGAATGGCATGCTACTAGCAAAAACTGGCCAAATACTTCGAGAAGAAAGTGAAACAGCGTAGCTTCAAAGTGAACGATTTCGTCCTGAGGAAAGTATTCCAGAACACGCAAGAGCCCGGAGCAGGAAAATTGGGACCGAACTGGGAAGGTCCATATAAGGTGATCGAAGAAGTCAAGCGGGGAACTTATCATCTTGAAGATGGAAAGGGCGAACTGATTCCGAGAGCATGGAACGCCACGCATTTGAGAATTTATCATGTGTGAGTATGAGAGAATCATGTAAGTACTTAGCCGAAGAGGCCCATTTCAAATTAATATACAAGTATTACGTGTCTTTCCTCCCACATGATCGTTCGATGCCCTTTACGCAAAAAAAAAAAAAAAGCCCTAATCTGATTAGGCAAGTTACTAAGTCCCCCTCGGATTGAAATACCAGACTCTCTGGAATAGTCCCTAAGTCCCCCACGGACTAAAGAACTTAACGCGTTCGGAATTATGGAAAGTAACCCACGCGAAGAGTAAGGCAAAGAAACAGAAGGTGAATAAAACGCCAACTTTTATTTCACAACAAGCAAGTGAGGCTCGGACCCACATGTTGGGAACTCAGCCGAAAGAAATTACACGAGTTCTACAAAGTAAAATGGTGGAATGCGAAGTGTCATCGTCGGAAACATTGAGAACGTCCTCCTGGGAGAGGATGAGGGTTTTGCTCAAAGAGCGAGTGGCAGGGGCCGGTTCATCCGTCGGCTACTCCACCAACTCATCGATTCCGAGGCTCAGCAGAACCCGTCAGGTGAAAGAGAGGGAGAACTTCGACCCGCCACACCTGGCCCCCTGATGGATTTTGGAAAGTAGCCGAGCTCTCGCCCGAAACTCTCAACCCGGGCGGGATTATGCTTCTCTCGTCATACCAAGGGGGACCCAAGGAAGGGAACCAGAAGACCACCTCTTCCCTCTGGCGTCGCCCCACACTCGGCTCGGCGGTAACGCATTTCTCGCTTCCTTAAACGCAAAGCGAGCTGCCACCTCCAATGCTGAAGTCCCGGATGATGTGATGACGAAGAAGACCATCGGATGGGGACGGTAAGGGGTTTTCTCCCCCTCGTTCGCCCCAGTTCCCGGAGGCTGCTGGAACAAACTCCGGAGCCACGGTGAGAGGTGGCGGAGCGACTAGTCACCCCAGGCATACAGTACCCTGGATTCGGCACTCGCAGGCGTGGAAGACCACGACCACCAAGGCCAAGTCCTCCGGTACTGACCAAACAGGCGTAGAAGATCACGACCAAACTTCCTCGACGCAAGCCACCACCAAGAAAGGCCAAACATGAAATAGGAACAAGGGAAGATGGGAAAACCCCATGGCATGGAGTCTCGAACTCTGTAAAAAGACTTGAAAATCTGAGAACGAAAGAGAGCGCTTCAAAAAACAGGGTCTGAAGAAGCAAATGGAAGGGAAATCGCGAAGGCCTATTTAAAGGACCCTAAAGCCGTTGCGATTGCGACAGCTGTCAAGCATCCAGCGACACCACGCGAGCAATCCTGGCACGCGAAACGACGTGGACATTAATGAGTAATTAAGCGGTTAATCCCCCGAAATTAACCGCATTTAAGATGATTGACCGCATTTAAGGCGATGAGACAGGAATGACAGACCTTTGACATGACTAAACGTCGCCTGACGTCACCGCCTCGAATAACGAAACGACTCCTCGCGCCGAACGCCATTCGAATTAATGGCAAACCCTTCAGACCCCTGGGCAAATCACTCCCTCCTACTATAAAAGGACTGGGATCGCGGGGATATCCAAAAGTCTACGCTTCCAACCGTCTTCCACCTTGCAACTTGCCTCTTCAAACATCTGGCACCTGACCGTGGATATGGACAACTCCACAGCAACCTCAAAGGTGACTAAACAAGTCCTAAAGTGGGAAAACCACGAGTTACGTGTGGAGAATGCCAAACTCGAGGCGGCCCTCCTAGAGAAGAAGAGGAAAGAAGGGGACGCTGAGACCTTGAGGCAAGAGGCCCAGAGTGTCCGAGAGGCCCTCGAAGCAGCGAGAAGCCGAGTGGAGCACCTCGAACGGGAGAACCTTTCTATCCGAGAGTGCCTAGAAATCGCAGGGACGGACGAGGACAGCGACCCGGGTGAGCCCTACCACGTACTCGAGGATCGCCTTCAGTCGGCAAGTAATCTCAACGATTACTACGAACAAGAAATCCAATCCCTGAAAGAAGAGCTGGCCTCTTTGAAGAAGCGAAGGAGACTGACTCCGACGGTCATTATCGACAGTGATGAAGACTAGAAGAGCGGCACCTTTTTCCTTTCTTACTTTGTTATTTATTTTATGTATGATCGACAACGTGTAAAAAAAGAAAGAAAGAAAAGAAGTTCCATCTTTTCCGCTTCACATGGTTTGCCCACGCTCTCCGTCCGAGCATTCAAAAGCCTTCTCCGGAAGCAAAAGCCTCGGTCCGTCCGAGCATTCAAAAGCCTTCTCCGGAAGCAAAAGCCTCGGTCCGTCCGAGCATTCAAAAGCCTTCTCCGGAAGCAAAAGCCTCGGTCCGTCCGAGCATTCAAAAGCCTCGGCCCGTCGAGCACTAAGCACTTCCTATTTTGAAGAATATAAGACGTTGGAGTATTGAAACGTAACGCAAAACCTAGGTCCGTCCGAGTATTCGAAAGCCTTCTCGGAAGCGCAAAACCTCGGTCCGTCCGAGTATTCGAAAGCCTTCTCCGGGAGCCCAAAACCTCGGTCCGTCCGAGTATTCGAAAGCCTTCTCCGGAAGCACAAAATCCTGGTTCGTCCGAGTGTTCAGGAACCTTCTCAAGAAGCAACAGATCCTAACCCGCCCGAGCAATCAAAAATATTTATAAGGAAATTTGCAAGTCAAAACATTTCTTGCAAGGCGAGCGAAAAAGCACGACGAATAAACATGGGGAAGAGCATATGTATTAATCTTAACAGAGTATGTGAGTTCGTACAATAGAAGGAAAAAATAGTTCAAAGCAACAAATAACACAGGGGCTCCACAACCCGGAGTTCACCCCGGGAAAAAAGGGGGAAAGTTAGTCTGAAACATAAACGGTGTCAGTGGGAGGATCTTCAGTAGGAGCCTCTTCAACAATCGCTCCATCCCCGTCACTAACGGGGACAACAACCTCCTCGACCACAGCACCCTCCGCAGCGACCTCACTTCTGGAAGCTTTCAAACTTGTGGCCCGCTCAAACAACTCCCTTCGACGGTCCACAGCGTCATCATAGCCAACCGGACTGATCGGATCACCCTCACCCTCAGATTGTTCCATCTGCAGCTTGACCGAATCTCGTCCGACGGCTAACCCGATGAGGATGGAGTCCACCGACGCAGCAGTCGCCACGGCCAACTTTCGCTGGAGGTCACTAATATTGTCACGGAAGATTGGAAGCTCGGCCACCTGACTCCTCAGCGAGTCATTCTCCAACGTGAGGAGATCCATCTCCTCTTTGGCCTTCCTGAGGGACTCAGCTTCCCGGTTGTAAGCATCCACAGATTTGGACCCTTCCTCGCGAGCAGCGCCCAGATCTTCTAACGCTTTGTTCCGAGCGATAACAGCCTCGTCGAGTAGCTTCTTATTGTTCTCACTGAGGGATCGAAAATCCTCGCACTCCTTCCGAACGCACTCAAGATCCGCGGAAAGCTACAGCCCGCTGACCTCCAATGAAGCAATTTCCTTCTCGGACTCATCCAGTTCAGCTCTCAATTGAAGACCCTCGTTCAGCGCCGAGTCATAGGCGCGGGACGACGGCCGCTGGCCCTCGCCTCCGCTAACTCCTGCTTAAGCTCCCGATGCTTGACAAGTAGACTCTCCAAATTGATGAGCATCTGCGTCGAGGCCTGGATCCCCTGGAAGATCGGACACTTCGAGATATAAGAAACCGGCTAGAGACAGTAGAGGAAAGGTAAACAGTGAAGTAAACGACTAACCAGCCAGCTCCTATAGCACATGCGACTGAAGGTCACGACCTCGCTGTCGTGGTCGACTAGAGGTTCCAATTGCACAGCCCCTAAGTCACGAGCAAAGCCAACCGCATCCATAGCCTGTCGAAGGCAAAAGTCGTTAGAAAGGGACCCCTGGTCAAAGTTGGGGCCCGGAGAAGCGAACAGGCGAAGCAGAGAGGACCCACCGCCTGCAGTGCCCGATCCGCTTGGCATCGACGGGCCCGCATCCGATGGAGGGAGTATAGCTAGAGTCTGAGTGGGTAAGATTGGAACTTCACCGTCAAGAAACCCCCCGATCCCTTGGTCGTCCTCTTGTTCAAAATCCGTATCAGAAGATAAAACATGGGCATGATCAGAGGGAGAGGGTGAATCCGCCTCGGAAGGAAATAACTGATAAACCATCTCAGGATGCTTCAAAAGGTACGCATCAGCACCCCTTACCGCGCGGTCGAGTGCCCCGATGATTCCGCCCCTTCTTCGCTTCGAAACGGGAGAATCCGTAGAAGGATTAATAGGAGGATCCGAAGGGTGGTCCGCAGGAGGATCCGCGGGAAGGTCCGATGCACCCTCTGCGGAAGGTTCCGTGCTCACAATTTTCACGGATTTCCCACTTCCGGATTTACGCGGACGCTTACGGGCAGCCACCTTTTTTCCTTTCGGATCAGATGAAGACGCCGCCGCCTCATCTCTTTTCTTTCCCATACCCTGAAGAAGGGCAAGGAAGGCCTCAGGGTCATTGGAGTTAGGGACGGGAGTCAGCGCGACGCCAGACATTTTTCCGCTGAAACCTGCATCATAACCAGCCCAAATCAGCCACATGCCAAGATGAACACGTAGAGGGACGAAACGGAAGAGGAATGAAACAAACACTTACGGGGCGGAACGGGCACAAAACCTGGAGGTGGAACCCAAAGTTTGGCAAAGACAAGCCAAGGATGCTGGTTGAACTCCTCCCAGTTGAAAGGGCCCTTCCGAGCGATAATCCGACACTGACTAAGAGTTTCCCGAGAGGCACCCTTCGGAAGCGGATTCTTCACTGAAACAAGGCAAACCAAAAACAGTTAGTGCGGCTATAAATAAACGAGACATAAAGCAATACGAAACTCGTGTTCTCACCCTCATCTTCCCACGAGGCAGGGAGAGACCCGCCCCCAGGAAGAAAGGGGCCGCGGACGAAGAACCACTCATCTTTCCAATGCTTGTCACAGGAAGTCTCGTCCACCAGAGCCGGCTTATGATTATTATGAAAGATGAAGCGCATACTATCCTGGACATTCAAACGAAGGGACCAGAAGTGGGAAACAATACTTAGGGTGGGCCAAAAGCCCAACCCATAACACACCACCGAAAAGGTGATCAAAGATCTCATGGCGTTCGGCATCAACTGACCCAACGCAAGACCGGCATTCTGAAGCAGCTCGGCCATCAAAGGGGAAAGGGGAAGCCGAACGCCCCATTGGAAAAACCGCGGATAAAAGGCAGTCCAACCCTCCCCTGGGGAAAGATAAACTCTCTCGGAGGCCTCTGGGAGTCCCATTTCAAAATCCGAAGAGATCCCATAGTTGGCCTCAATCTATCAAGTTTGGCCTGCGTTAGCTTCGAGGCAAAATGGAAGGGGCCCCTATCCTCCTTGATGCCCTTCGGCTGAGGATCCTTTTTCCTCTTCTTCTTCTTCTGCTTGCTCACTGTCTCCACCTAGTCCAAATCAGCAGAAGGAGATCCAAGAGGATCAGAGACGGTAACCTCGTCAACCAAAGAGGGATCTACTTCCCCCGACGGCGTAGGAACGGATGGACCAACCTAAGACGCGGCCTCACTACCTTTAGAGCGACTTTTCCTTTTCTTCTGGGCCGCCTCCTCGGCTGGAACAGGAAGAGGAGGATGGGAGAGGTCGAGAACGGTAGTTGGGCCCATCGAAACAGAATCCGTTTCCCCCAAAGGGCGAGAAGTAGGGGAAGGGACGGGTCTAAACCTGCCTGAATCGCAGAAACCGACCCAAGTTCACTCACGGAAGGAAGGGATTCATCACCGACCGATGAACAAAGGTCAGTCGCAAGCTCATTCCCCTCAGGTTCACCTCGAGATGAGGGAGTGGCATTAGCCCCCGTAGAGGAAGGGGAAACCTTAGACTCGATTCTCTCAAAGACCAGACCGTCATAATCATCATCCCCCACGGCTAACCTAGGGGTCCTGTGACCTCTAACCACAGGGTTTCCCTCAAAATTATCCATTACAGCAAGAAGAGGAATCAAAAGATAGAGCGGAGAAGACTAACCTTCGAAGAAGAACGAGGAAAGCTTCGAAAATACAGAGCAAGGACGACGAAAAATCTCTTGGAAGCCGGCGGCTCGCAGACTACTTCGAGAGTTCGAAAGGCAAATGAGCCTAAAAGTCTGGGAAAAACCCTATTTAAAGAAGAGAACACGCGTCCAACCATCGTGACACGTAGGGAGGTTCGCGACGATCCGGACCGCTTAAAACCCATTGGAGCTCGCGTCCATCCGAGAATCCAACGGATCAATTCCGCAAAGAGTCGCGTCTCTTGGAACGAACGCACCCACAAGGAGACGTGACGAATCCAGAAACGAGATCAATAGAACCCGAGCCGCGACAGGCCCAAAGCGGTCTATTTTCCGAAGGGCCGTGGTCCCTAACCGCTCCACGGTAGCACGAAGGTTAGGGCAAGCACCACACCCCCGATCCAATTGATCTACTATCCCCTGCATCGGACTTTCCGACCCAGGAAATAGGGGGAAAACTGTAGAGGGTAAAAATAACCCTCTTATAGGCTGCACTCATATCTGGCCAAGGCACACGAGGACAGGCCCATTCGGACCAAGTCCTGAAGGAGCCAGCCCTCATACGGGCCACATTCACTACAGGCCGGCCCATATGGAGAAAACCCATCCGAGCCAACACCATAATGAGCTCACCTTGTTGGGCCGAGTGCAAGCCCATTAAGCCTAGCCTCATGCTAGCCCAGTCGACGAACCCTCAATGGAGGAACTATAAAAGGCACATGACCTATCAAATCAGGTATGACACTTTAACCTAGAAAACGAATAACCCGATTATCCTTGACCTAACCCTTGCGGCGCAAGGCAAATCTCACCTACCACCACCTAACTTGATCGTCGGAGGGTCGTCGGACGGTACCACACCGGTGCCCTTCTGACTGTCATTTGTTGTAGTGTTTCAGGTTGCTCCGCCGTTAAGGGATAGCACGCAACCCAACGTGCTCTATCGTGTGGAAAGAAACTCCGACGAGAAATATCTCACACAGTGGGTATGACAAATACGCCTTGGCTTGGCCTGTTTTAAAAAAATATATATGTTGTAATGTAAATAAATTTGGGGGTAATGGTTAAAATTGGTCAAAGAAAGGTAAGGTGAATCATTAGAGCCACATAAAGTGTAAGATTTAAGGAAAATGGTTGATAGGAAAGTTTCTCCCTTCGTGATGTTCAAGAATATTTGAAGGCATTCAAAATTCCCCTATTTTCCTTTTTTTTTTTTTTTTTTTTTTTTGCATTTTTTTTTCTTCTCAATAAATGATTCTCCAATGTTTACCAATAACTTTAGTTAAAATATTATCTAACAAGGATGATGAAAATAAGCAAAATTGAATTTTTAAATTATATTTTTTAGAAAAATAATTACATTGTTATATTTTTTTTTAAATGTAGATGAAGAGATATTTGAATTTTTTTTTTTTTTGCTTTATTAAAACAGTAAAATATTTTTGAAAATTTATTGTCCAATGTTAGAGGACATTAATGCCTCAAACACTTGATTTTTTTTTTTGAGTTAAATACATCAAATTTAAGCCCTCCAAGAATTATTTCAATTTTGAATGATGAACGAATGTACATGCAATTTATTATTTATCAAATTGATTGAAGAGGGGATATTCAGTAAAATGATGAATTCGTGAGAATAATGATGAAAAATATTGAACATGTGAAAAGTAGGAGTGAATAACATGCATGAGTTTGTGAATAAAAATGTTTGAGAATTGAATATGGAGAAATTATGAAAGATGGATTTATTTTAAGAATATTTTTCATGTTTTTAAAATGATTAAAAGAAGGGTTTATATGCAAAAATAGATTTGAAGATGTTAAAATGAGCTTTGAAGAAGCGCCTAAACAATGATTATGAATGAGTAAAAAATTATGTAAGTGAAAAAATATCAGGGATGACGAAGCCATGCAATGAATTTTCAATTGCAAATTTTCAGGAGAGTTTTATGCAAAAGTCATTGTAATGGACTCTTAAAACTGCTTTTTATAAATATTTTAAAGTATTAGTCGTCTCTCCATTTTTTGTGCACAATTTTTTGTCTTTTTTTTTTTTTTTTTATTGAATGTGTAAGAGAATGAATTGTTGAATAATGAATGAAATTGTTAGTCTTTAAACGCCAATGGAAAAAAATTTATGATTACAAAATTGATATTTTAATAAGCTAAATAATTAACAAGTAAAACTTGAGGAATTTAATATAGCCCAAAAGAAGTGCCTCATAGTTCACCACTGAAACGACGGCGAACAACTAGTAAGAATTATGTAAATGAACATGTTTTTATCATTTTTTTTTATGGAAGAGATTTCAAATATATGAAGTTATTTATCTCTAATTCAATTATTTATCTAATCACTCATTTTTTGAATGCTTAAAAAAATATTGCTTCTAAAAAACCTTAATGAGACTAATGTATTTAATTTTTAGGGTACAATTAGAATTTTATAAATGAATGGACCCATTATAATTTTTATATTTGAAAAATGATCCATTTTGAAAATTACCCCTTTTTTTTTTGTAGGTTTTATAACCAAACACTAGAGGAAATTATTCACAATCGAGTTATCATGGTGTATAAAATTGATGGAATTGACAAATGAATTATGTTTAAAGAAAATTCTTTTTTAAAAAAAAAACTTGTTAAAAGGTGATTAAAACAAATCATGATTATAAACAAAATTGATAATTTAATGGGTTAAAGAGATAATGCGCATGAACACATTTTACCGTCTAAAAAAAATACCTGTGGATGAATAAGCTTTGTTAAAAAAGTGTCAAAGAATAGAACATCCATAAGAGAAATAGAACCGTTAACTTCCATGTATTTTATGTTAATTTTTTTCTTAAAAAAAATCTTTCAAAGGTTAAAAAAAAATGTGGTGGAACATGTGAAGACACTAAAAAATTGTAAAAACATATCGAAAGATTTAAGAGACTAATTTTATTAATTGAAAATACAATTTTTTTCTCCGATTTTAGTGCATAATAGATCTTTTTTTTGGTTAGTTTTTTTTATGTAATTTGATATATATATGTTATGCAATCGATTGGCTTTTAATAAATTTTATAGAATATGAATGGACATACAATAATTTTTATGTTTGAAAAACAAAATTACAATTTTTTTTTTTTTTGAAAGAACAAAATTATTGTTAGAAAAAATGTAGATTTAAAAAAGATTGCAATGAGTTATTCACAATCGAGTAATTTTTTTTATCAAATTGGATTGAAAAACTTCCCCGAGTTAATTTTTTTATGAATAATGAAATATATATACTAATAAAACAAATATGCGAAAGAAATAGAGCATAACACATGCAATATTATACCCCTTCAACAATTTTAAGAATAAATCCTAAGGCTTAATTTGAACAATTATGGGTAGGCACTATTATTTTATATCGTGAAGGGGGTTCTATCATACCCTAAAAGGATAAAAGGTCCTCAAGTAATTCAAAAAAGAATTTACTCAAGTGAGGAATTTCACGGACCTATGCGGGAGCCGGGACTCCAAGAAGGTCATGCTACTCAATCCTCTTGCTAGTTCTAATGGTAGAGCCCGGGTAGGAGGCTCGTGTGTGTGTGACTTAAGTGCATGTGTGCGAGTTGATGCATGTTCTAAGCTATATAGCAAAAATCACATAAAAGAATTCATAATAAAAAAGTATAAATTTGATTAGAAAATGTAAATAAAGAAATAAGGACCAAAATATAATAATTAAGATAACATAAAATAAACTTTTGGCTTGACCTTCTAGGTTTTTAAACCATGTCCCCAGTGGAGTCGCCAAGCTGTCGCAACCAGATTTTCGCGACGCGGAATGACCACATCAGCTTACGAGGGCCTTTTAAAATTATGTTTGAGAGTCGCCACCAACCATGGTACTTAAGGTGTGATTGGTCACCTAAATTAATAATTAAAATGGTCTGCGAGAATATTTACAATTCGAGTTCGGAGGTCGGTTGTGTGTAGGGAAGGTATTAGCACCCTACAACACCCGTAAAAACGGTTGCCAAGTTTATTTCACGTTATCTTAATTAATTTTGAAAATTGGTCCTTTAATTTATTTATTTTTAATATTAATTTAATTATTTTTAAATAAATGTCTCATTCAACCTTTTATTGACTCTAAAAATAGAGCAAGTTTAAAGAGTAAAATGAGTGGAGCTATTATCCATTAATTGAATTAATAACGATAAAAACAATAAAAATAATAATAAAGATAAGGTTAATAATAATAATAATAATAGGATGATGATGATGATGATGATAATGATAATAATAATAATAATGATAATAATAATATTAATAATAATAATTTTATTTATTTATTTTTAAATAAATCATATTCCTCAAGAAATTGAGAAGTTTGACGTTCTCAAATCCGTCATAGGATTATTAGTTAAACTAGAGATTTTTGTGGGTGAAGAGGGAAATAAGCTCCACAAATGCACCTTATTTAATTTTGAGATAGATATTTTTAGAATCAATTTACCATAATAGAATTTTAAAGAAATGTGAAACTTTTTAGTTTAATCAAAATATTATTGTTTTTATTTGAAATAAAGAAAGCTTATTACAATGGTTATAAAAATAAAAATAAAATAAAAAATAAAATAAAAAATAAAAAATAAAAAATAAAAATAAATGTCTAAAATGAGCTTGAATCCAAGGTCTCCAAATTGGGAGGATAACCAGACAGCCAATGAACCAATTACAAATTATTTTGCCCAAAAAAAAACATGAGAAATATAAGTTTTTATCTATACCAGGATCTAAACCTGCATACAATATTGGAAGAAACAAGAACCGCTGAGCGAAACATGAATTTATTAATATATAAAATTAAAATTAATAATAATTAATCACCACGTTCAGCCCACGGTTTTCTCACCACGTTCAGCCCACGGTTTTCTTACCCATACAAGAAGTAGTTTTTGTTGGATTTTTTTTATCATTAATTTCAAAATTGAAGACATGACACGCGTGGATGAGGGATTTTCACCTGCTATATTTATTATTATTATATTATGAAAAACAGATTTGATCTTATCAGTTAGGGGGCGTTTGAAGTGCGGGCATTGGCATTCAATTCCCATGGGTATTGGCATTCAATTCTCATTCCATTGTTTGATTCAACCTCTTTTACCATTGGCATTGGCATTCAATTCCCATCCAAATTTCCCCTTTATTTAACATTGACATTATCTTTGGCATTGGCATTTGTCATTGGCATTTAATTAAACTCTCTCCAATTTTATACTATTTGGTATTTCTAATAGGAAAAAAAATATTATGAGTATTTTAGTAGGTTATAGTGAACAAGATAAAATTAAAAAATATTTTTTAATTAAAAAAATATACATATTTTTTAAATCAAAAATATTTTTTTAAAGAAACTCAATATATTATATATAATTAAATTAAAAAAATATGTTCAATTTTAATTAAAAAAAATATACATATTTTTTAAATCAAAAATATTTTTTTTAAGAAACTCAATATATTATACATAATTAAATTTAAAAAGAATGTTCAAAATAATACACTAACTAATTTAGATAAATTTTACTTTATAGCACTTTTTTCAAGCGTAATTCCAAATACAACATTTTTATTATTATTTTTTTAAAGATCTGTAACTCTATATAATATCAAAGATTAAAGTTTCTTGTTTTGTTTGGAGCATTTCGAAGATGCCAATAATCGAAGGTAATTTTTTTATAATTTATGTACATGCATATTTTTTCGTTTACATACTGATTTTGTGAATGAAAACTGTTTTATTTTAAAGAAATTGTCTAAAATAGCATAAATCTGCATAATAATTACTAAAATGTTAGAACTTTTTAAAAATTACTCAAATAGCATAATTATAGTTCAATAAATTATTGAACTATAATTCAATAAATTATTGAACTATTTTTCAAAGTATTTTTAATGAATTTATTTGTTTTTACGTTTTTTAAGTTCAAGTTCAATAGTTTATGAACTATTTGATATTTTTTATTATTATTTTCAATGAATTCGTTAAAAAAAATATTTTTTTTAGTTAATAAATTATTAACTAACAAATTAAATCGTAATTATCTTATTTGAGTAATTTTTGAAAAGTTCTAACATTTCAGTAATTAGTATGTAAAAATATGTTATTTTAGTAATTGCCCCTTTATTTTATAGAATGAGATTTTTTTTATTTTACCTGATGATTATTGTTGCTCTTTTTCTGAAAGCTATCTTCTTTGAGAAATTCTTCTCTGCTTCTCTTAAATTTTGGGCTCTTCCGTTTTCTTTTTTTCTTTTTTAAAATTTTATGGCTATTCGTGCTTTCTTTTTTTTTCCTCCTCTCGTTCTCTGTTCTCTCCTTATTTTTTTAGGAAGATATTTCTCTCCTCCTCTCGTTCTCTGTTCTCTCCTTTTTTTTTTTAAGAAGATATTTTTCTCTTCTTCTTCTTCTTTTTCTGGCCGTTCCTTCCTCCCTATTTATAGATAAATTAAATCATATTTTTAAAGACAAAATTTTGCTTAGATTTGCTAACATCATCTCGTCCCTCCCAATCTTTTAATTTGGTTAATTTAAATCTTCATTTCAGGTCCAATGTGATAGAAGATTCCAGAAAAAGGCCAAATGGTGGAGGTGTTTTTTTTTACACACAAGCAACCAAACTTGTCCCTTAATTCTAGAAATTTTTGTTAAGGGATTTTATTGTCCCTTTGAATTTCGTATAGTTAATTTTTATTTATATGATGGTCTTTCAAGGTAATGAAATAATATTATTGTAATTATAAATTTTGTGGGGGAAGTAAAATTATGATCATTGAATTTTTATTGGTTAATTATAAATTTATTATTTAAAAGTTAATGGGTTAATAAAGTATAAATTTAGGTTTTTACTTAGAGCCTAATTATGTGAGTCATAATAACAACGTTAATAAAATAATGACCCCTTTTTATTAAATTGAAAGAAGTTGGAAACATTGAAATATCAAAGATTGAATTAATAAAGATTATTGTAATTATTATATTTTAAAAATATGATTACAATATATATATATAATTTTTTTTTTATTGTTATAAATTATTGGATTAAAATGGTAAAATATTGGACTTTAATTTAGATTTTTCATGGGTTTTAACATTTGGACCTTTATTATGATTAAATAAAAATGATGATTATTATGAACTAAAGCAAAATATCAAATTAATGTTTTAGGGTAAAAATATCTCTTATTTTATGAACTAAAGCAAAATATCAAATTAATTGGAGTGATTTTGAAAATCACAATTAATTTAGGGGTGGTTTTTTATACACCACAATTCTATGGATTTTAATTGTAATAATTTATTCAACTTAGTTTATGTATAAGATTTTAGATAAAATCAAACAATTTGTTAAAATTTGATTAAATAGGCCGGACCAAATACGGTGTCTACAGTTAACATATGGGTATATAAAATTGGAAAATATGAAATGCACATATATTTTACATTTTACCCTTTTTTTTTAATTTATTTTTGGTTGCCAAGATGGAAAGAATGGTATAGTCTTTGTAATATAGATATATAAAGCGATGCAAATAAGGCAGATTAGAATACCAATTCTTCAACAAAGGAATTAGAAAGAAAAAAAACATGAGAGTTTCTATTCTCTTATTGCTTGTTGCTATCTATCATGGTTTCCATGGCGTTGAGTGTGATATCAATTTCCCACTGGCAGGTTCCTCCAAAAATACTTACCAAACCTTCATCGCAAATCTCCGACAACAACTCTCCATCGACACTCAAAAAGTGTACAATATAACTGTGTTGAAGCATCAAGTAGCCACGCCAAATCAACGCTTCCTTTTGGTTCATCTGTCTAATTACGACAGTAAAACAATCACTTTAGGAGTCGATGTCTTCGACGTTTACCTCGTCGGATATCTTACCGGTACCAATTCATATATATTCAAAGAGGCTCCGGCTTTAGCTTATACCAATACTCTCTTTCCTGGCTCAAGAAGAACAAATCTTACATATACTGGAAGTTACATTGATCTTGAGAGAAATGGAGCAAGAGAAAATATTCCTCTTGGATTCTCACCTTTGGATTCTGCTATCACTAACTTGTTTCTTTATGAAGCGACATTGCTCCGAAAGGCGTTTTTAGTGATAATTCAAATGATATCGGAAGCTGCGAGATTCAAATACATTGAAACAACAGTCGCTAAGAATGCTGTCTCAGGTACCTATAAACCAGATCCTGCTTTCTTAAGTCTCGAAAATAATTGGGGTGCTCTTTCGACGCAAATCCAAAGAGCACGAAACCATGGAGGAATATTTCCAACACCTGTGGTTCTAAAAAAAGTTTCAGGAAATAGCCTTGAAGTAAAAAATGTTTCAGATCCAGTTGTAAAAGGTGTGGCTTTGATGAAATATGAGAGACTTGGAAGTGTTATTGTGGAGATGCATGATGTTATGTGATGAAGCTCAAGAAACTATGGGATGTTCTTGGTTTGATCCACACATAGGAAAATTGTGCACATGTATTATTATCTTTATTATGTATCAATCTCATGTCATAGTTTTCTATAAAAGATAATAAATAAGTGTGGCTTTTTATTACAATCCAACAATATATACCATTTTAGTAGGTGCCTCAAAATATATCAGTAATTATTATAGAAAACAACAATGAGATACATATTTTATCATAAAGAAGAAAAAATATTAATAAAAACAAATTTATTAATTTAAAGTGAGAAAAAAGTTGTATTTAAATTAAATGAAAATTATACTATATTTGAAATTAAGGTGAAAAAACATATTATTGATAGTAATTTCTAAATAAATAAATAAATAAAGCAAGATTAGTCTCATCAATTTACAAGCTGAGAAGGAGAGAGAGTTTTGACTTCAAATTATTGTTATTTGAATTGAAACTTTTAGAAGAGATCTTTAAAAATAGTGAATGACAACCAATAACACTTTTTTTATGCCTTATATTTTTAAATAAAAAAAATGGATTAATTTTAAAAGAATATTTTTTTCTTTCGTTAATTTATGAATTATTTTCATTAAATTAATGAAATCATTTCCATTAATAAAATCTTTTGTTGTACTTATTGATCAATATTATGTTGGAGACAACGGAAGTTAGTAGGCAAGGATCTTAAGAGGTTAGAGTGTTTTAGAGAAGAACTTGCTTGTATTGATGATATTTTACTTTGCTCATTTGGAGCTTGATTACAAATGAGGGAGGGAGCACCTCTATTTATAGTGCTCTTACAAAAGTTCTAGATAATTCTATAGATTTACATATTTCAACATTATCCTAGAAGCATCTAGAAACTATGATCCTAGAACTAAGATATTCTATATTTCCAAAGAGAATTCTAGACACCTCTCTTTGGATATTACATGTCTACATATAACTAGAAGTCTCTAGAGAAACTTTCCCTATGGAAGCTACTAGTTTCTTTTGTATGTTTCTAGACTCTTCTCTTTAGTATTTGAAAATTTCAAATTACTTTTAACACCCCCTCTTAATTTGTAATTTTCAAAAACTTCTTGAACTTCTCGAACTTCTCCGTTGTAACGGTTTTAGTGAACACATTTTGCGTTCGTCTACTGCCGATAAACTCCAAGCAAATTTCTCCTTTGTTAACTGACCTCAACGATAAAATGATGTCGTAATTCAATTTTAGGGCCCCCCATGAAAGAGGATTCTTGGTCATTGCAATTGCGAGACCATGTTATCGCATAATATTTTTTTGTGTCGTGCTCCATTTGCTCCATCTGAAGATCTTTAAGTATTCTCCTTAGCCATCCTTCCTTCAAAACATAACTGTATAGCCTTCTGAAGATAATGCCACCGCTTTGTTGCTTTTTTAAGCCCAAGATATAAGGTTTGAACCTAAGCAAAACACATATCCCCAAGTGCTTTTGCGATCATCAAGGGAACCCGTCCAATCACTACAAGTATAGCCCCCACCTTACAATCTCTCTCTTTTATAAATCCCACCCATGCTTCTTTGTACCATGCGGGATATCTCAAAATTCTTTTTTGTTCTGCCGTGATAGTGTAATTTATTCTCGGCTCATTCATGTATCTTGAGACGATACTAAAAAGATGCATAATATCCGGTCTAGTGTTAGTGAGGTAAATAAAGAACCAACCAAACCTTGAAAAGTCTTGGCATCCGCTTTTTAACATTATCTTCACGGCTGACAACTTTTCATTTAAAGCCATAGGAGCGACCGGCGTGTGCACTTACTCATATGGAATTTTTTCAAGATATCATCAACATATTTTTCTTGAGAGAGAAAAACTCACTCCTTCTTGCCGCTTGACTTGAATTCCAAGAAAATATTTCATAAGACCCAAATTCGTCATTTCAAACTTCTCCATCATGCTTTTCTTGAATTCTTCTAGCATCTTCATATCGATGCCACAATAAATAAGATCGTCAACATATAGGCAAACAACAAGGAAGTTCGTACCTTTTTTCTTCACATAAAGTGATGGTTCACTCGGGCATTTTTGGAAGCCTTAAGCAGTAAGTATCCGGTCAATTTTCTTGTTCCATGCACAGGTGCTTGCTTCAGCCATATAAGCCTTGTGAAGACGATATATTTCTTTTGTTTCCTTTCACAGTATAACCTTGTGGTTGTTCCACATATACTTCTTCTTCCAATTCACCATTTAAGAAGGCTTTGACATCGAGTTGAAAAACATTCAACTCTAGTTGAACCTCTAGAAGGAAAGAACGGTTCTAATTGTCTCCATCCGACCATCCGAACGGGGGGTGCAAATGTCTCATTGAAGTCTACCTACACCAGGTCGTTGGTTCATCCTTTTGCTACCAATCGAGCTTTTATGCTTTTTGAATGAACCATCTTCCCTGATATTTAGTCTTGTAAATCCATTTCAAACCAATGGCTTCTTTTAGGGGAAGGTCTTGAAGTTCCCATGTTTTGTTTCTTTCAATGGTCGCTATTTCATCATTCATAGCTTCAACCCATATTTCTTGTTTTCTTGCCTCATCAAATTTTGTGGTTTGCAAGAAAATAATGCAATATCGCATGAGGCATAAATATCTTACAAGGAACACATTCGTCTTGGAGGAGATTCGATTATCGGGATTTGAAAGAGTTTCAACTAGAGATCTTACGGGAGTAGAAGGAGGACCTCCAGAAGGCTCCCATTTTCACTCTCTTTTTCTTGCATGATTTCATATTGTTGGAATGATTGAGATGAATCATTACTCCAATCCCAAATGGCCTTTCATCAAGATCACATCTCTTGAAATCAACAATTTTTTTGTCTCTGGATTTAATAAGTGATATCCCCCCCTCATCATCATCGTAGCGATAAATAAATACTTAGCTCCTTTTTCATCAAACTTTTCTCTTTCTGAGAAGGAACAAGAGAATAAGCGGCTGACCAAAGATTCCCAAGTGATCAACAAGTGGCTTTCTCTTATTCCATGCTTCATAAGGTGTTTTATTTAGAACCCCCCTTGGTAGGACATCGATAAAGATATAAACAATTGTGTTTGAATACCCCCCCGAGATAATTTGGAAGATTTTTACCTTTCAACATACTTCTCGCCATTTCAACGATCGTGCAATTCTTTCTCTCACCACACCATTTTGTTGGGCCCCGACCGCACACGATAGTATGCCTCATTATGCCATTCTCTTTACAATAGTCCATGAATGGCTTGTAGATGAATTCACCTCCCCACTCCCCCCGTTCTCAAAGTTTTGATCTTACTACCACTTTGATTTTACGCTAAAAGCAAGAAAAGTTGGAAAGGCTTCGATTTTCATTGAGAAAATAGATCCACATCATCCTCGTATAATCATCAACAAAAAGAATAAAGTATCTCTTGTTGGTGAGCGAGGGAGTCCTTGTGGGGCCACATATATCAGCATGTACCAACTCAAGTGGAGCTTTGGCTCTCCATGAAGTTTTTGGAAAAGGAAGT
Organism: Gynostemma pentaphyllum; assembly: GCA_028015215.1. NCBI lineage: Eukaryota > Viridiplantae > Streptophyta > Magnoliopsida > Cucurbitales > Cucurbitaceae > Gynostemma > Gynostemma pentaphyllum. The sequence continues at coordinate 24,402,537 of CM051348.1, forward strand.
CTATGGATCTTACCATATATGCAGTCTTCACAAACTTTTTCATCACTTTCGATCTTAGGTAGTCTAATGACCATATTCTTCTGCTTCAAAAGATGCAAGCCCTTGCGATAAAGATGACCATACCGCAAATGCCTTAAATGAGAAACATTTGGACTTTCACTTTTGAAAGCAACATTTTCCTCGAGTGGCAAATGAAGAGGAAAAACTTTGCTTTTGGTCATATCAATTTTAGCAACCATGAGATTATTTTTCTTGTCCAGAATTATGCATTTGTTATCGTCAAAGTTAACCGAATAACCTTTTTGAAGCAATGGCCAACACTCGGAAGATTTTGTGTTATACTAGGGACGTAACGTAAATATGGCGCTCATTTCCTTTTTTGGGTGTGAACAACAATTTCACCTTTTCCTTCCACTTTTTTTAGCTTTCCATCACCAAGCTTTACTTGAGATCTAAAGTTATCATCCAACTTTACAAAGAAATCTTTATTTCCTGTCATGTGGTTCCTCGCATCCGCTATCCACATACCAAATACTTTGATATTCATTTGGTGGATTATCCATGCGGAAAATAGTCGATCCTCTTCATCTTCTTTAGTAAAGTTGGCTTCATTTGATTCATTCTTATTTTGAAACCAACAATCTTTTTTAGAATGGTTAGAATCCGGCTTTTTACATCTAAAGTAGAAATCTTCAGGCTTATGGTTTGATTTTTTGCAAATGATGCAAGAGGATTGAGAATTACCCGATTTTTGTTGAAAATTTGAACTTTTACCCTGATGGCCTTTTTCTTTCCTTTTGCCATAAATTCCAACGCCTTACTGGTCCGACTTTTCATTCTTCTTTCTCAAATATGAACTTTAGAATGAAAAGCTTGCTCCATCGGTTGGCTTGAAAACCGATTTATTCTCTCTTCATGGGCTTGAAGAGATCCCATTAGTTCAAAGATTGTCAACTTAGACAAATCTTTGGATTCTTCTATTGCTGCAACGACGTGATTGAATTTTGGAAGAAGACTCCGAAGAACTTTTTCATTAACTCTCTTTTCTGGAATGTTCTCCCCATAGCTCTTCATTTGATTGATAATCTCTGCAACTCGAGAAAAGAATTCTCGAATATTTTCACTTTCTTTCATTGCCAAATTATCAAAATCTCTCCATAAGGTTTGCAACTTAATGGAGATAATTTTTTCACATCCTTGAAACTCCTTTTACAAAATTTCCCAAGCATCTTTAGCCTTTTTAATACCAAAAATACGAGGGAAAATTGACTTACTTACTCCTTGCTGAATAAGTCGAAGAGCTAAAGCATTTCGCTTTTTGTTCTTTTTAAATTCCTTCTCTTGATCTGCAGTCCAAGATGAAGTGTCTTCGCCATTACCTTCAAGAGGCTCGAAATAGTCTTCTTCAATCACTTCCCAAAGATCTTGGGAAATGAAAATGGTCTCCATTTGGCTTTGCCAATATTCATAATTTTCTCCTTCGAATATTGGGATTTGGTTTGTTGAATAAGAAAATAAGTTTGGGATACTATTGGTTGTCATTTTTGGTTTATGGCAAGATGAATTAATTTTGGTTTAGGATGGAAAGATGAGATAGTTTTTAGGAAGGCTCTGATACCAAATTTGTTGGAGACAACGGAAGTTAGTAGGCAAGGATCTTAAGAGGTTAGAGTGTTTTAGAGAAGAACTTGCTTGTATTGATGATATTTTACTTTGCTCATTTGGAGCTTGATTACAAATGAGGGAGGGAGCACCTCTATTTATAGTGCTCTTACAAAAGTTCTAGATAATTCTATAGATTTACATATTTCAACATTATCCTAGAAGCATCTAGAAACTATGATCCTAGAACTAAGATATTCTATATTTCCAAAGAGTATTCTAGACACCTCTCTTTGGATATTACATGTCTACATATAACTAGAAGTCTCTAGAGAAACTTTCCCTATGGAAGCTACTAGTTTCTTTTGTATGTTTCTAGACTCTTCTCTTTAGTATTTGAAAATTTCAAATTACTTTTAACATATTATTCTTGTTGTATATATTTTTTTTTGATGTTTTAAATTAAAAATTATATTATTTTTTAAGTTTTATTAGTTTTTAGGATTATGATAGATTCATTATATAATGATTTCAAAAAAAAATTGCAATTTTATTTTTTTTTTTTTTTTAATAACAACTCTTAAAAAATAAGATATTTTTTAAAAATAAAGTTAGTTTTTAAAAAAGAGACCATTATAAAAAAAAATGGTTATAAAATAAGGCTTTAATTATTACTTTATAATCACTGAAAAAAAAAATCTTAAATAACTAACGTAATAACTTATAATAAAAATCTTAAATTTTTTATAGTTTTTTTGCTCGTTAGAGCACTTTTGGCTGTTGTTTCTTTTCACTTTTTCAATGAAAAACGTCTCCTTTGCCAAAAAAAATAATAAAGATTAGACGAACTTGCGGATGTACACGATGAGTTGCTGAGAAACCCAAGGAGGAGCATCTGCAGCCTAATAATAAAAGGTAAACAGATTTTGACATGAATTGCAATGCAAGGGTATGGGCTACTTGATTTTCCTTACCTTTTTGTGTGATGAAAACCACAAATCTTGATTTCATGCCATAAATCTAGGACATCTTGAATAATAGAGTGAGGTTTGGGTACTTTGACATTGAAGTCATAACTTGACCTTTCTGATTTTGAATAACAGCATCAACTGGTTAATTAATTGAGGCATCAACTGGTTAATAATAGACTATCTGGTTTGACTAGTCAGCGTGCAAATACGTATTCATTTTTTTTCTTTGCCACATCGGATACGTAGTCTATGACTACGTACCTTAAATACTAAATGAGTAGTCTTCGACTATATGCATTACGTCCGGTATTATATTAATTAAAATATGTATTTCTAGAATACAGTATTTTACAATTTAAATATGCGTCTTTAAATACGTATTTAGAGTTAATTTTTTGTTTTTTTCCGTTTATTTCTTGTCGACTTTTTATTTGAATACTAGACTGAATATTTTTTTTAATTCAAATAAGAAAATAAAAAATTGTGAAAAGTAATATGAGTTAGAAAAAAGTCTTCATGAATATTGGTCTATGAACTTAAAAATCACAAAATTGTCACTTAGTCACAAAAACTTTAACATAAAAAAAGTAGCTAGCATGACCACCACATTCGAGCTGCTGCCTTCGTATTGTTGAGATTCCTGTAATGTAGCGTCGAACATTTCTTTCGTTTCACCTTGATATACCCAATGATAATAATTTGGCACAAAACTTCGACAGTAAAGATGCTCCTTCATATCTGGAACTGGTATGATTTTTCTATTGTCACATTTTTTGCATGGACATCGTAGTTATTGACCATACTTTTTGTAATATACGGTTGTCTTGCAAAACTCAACAAAGTGCTGAACCCCGGCAACGAATTCATCGTTCAAAAACCTTCTACTAAACAAACATACATCCACTCCCTCATTTTTTTCTTCATGTTGGCAAACAATGTTTGGATGGGAATTTTATAAGGGGATGAATCTGACTTTTTGTGACCACATCGCCACAAAAATTGGCGGGAATATAAGAAAACGTTTCCTCCAAAGTAATCTGCGACGCCGACGTCACTTATATTCCACGCCAAATTTGGCCACGTTGTTTTTTACGACGCCATGGTGGTCATTATTTGCGACCAATGAGTCACTGATATCCCGCCATAATTTTCCGCTTTTTTTCCTTACGCTTTCTAAAATGAAATCACAATTCTGCGACTTCTATGTAAATAATTTTTGCGACACCTTCATCTCCCTCTTCTCGCCAGACTTTCACGCCTTTTTTATTGACAGTGTTGCAATGCAGTCGTTGTATTACGACCCGGGAGTCGCAAATATTTAGCGACCAACTCGTCACATGCTTCGCGCCATCAGTTCACGCCTTTTTTATGACGCCTTTTTATTTTACGTCGCCACTCCATCGCGGTTTTGCAACCACAGCGTAGCACGTGCTCAGCGCCTTTTGTTACGACTCGTGGAGTGGCAAAATGGCTACCTCACATTTTTTGTTGCAAAGTTGTCGTCGCAATTCGACAGTTTTTTTTTGTAGTGCAAGAAATATTTTATTTTCTTTATCTAGGGTAAATAAATCTATGTAATTATTTTAGGATCTAATTCAAACAATTATCTCCTTAAAATATACTATATATGGTCGAATTTAGCATAGTAATTAATAAATAAATCTAATTTATTTAATTAATTATTTTGGTTCATTCTCAATTGGGCTACAAGTCTCTCTTAAATTAAATAAGTCCAACTCTTTTTTTGAGCAACAAATAAACAAAGCAGCAAAATATTAATGAAAATTATGAATCAAAGGAGGAAAAGGAGCTTTCCAATTGCCTGTGAAACCACCATTAGCCGCTTCTTTCGCAAGACGATGAGCTTGAAGATTAGTCCAACTTAATTCATTATTATTTTTTAATTACCATTTAAATAAAATACTTTATTTAAATAATTAATAATATTAATATTTTCTCCCAACTAAATATTATCGATTAAGATTTAATTATTAATTACCATTAAATAAACTTATTATTAAATCAATCAATAAACCTAATTGATAATATTTTATTATTAATTAATAGTATTAATTTAATTATTAATTTCCAATTAAATAAAACTAATAATTGAAATAATTCATAATTTCTAATTAATAGTATTATTAATTTCCATTTAGATATACTTAATATTTAAACCATTAAATTTTTTTATTTAAACAATTAATAATGTTTGTATTAATTACCATTTAAATATACTCAAAATGAGAAAAACCTAAAAGAAAATCAAGTAAAACTAACAATAAAATAAGAAAATCAAATCAAATCTAGAAACAAAACCCATTTTTCAATACCTTGATCTTTAGAAAATTTTTAGGGGTTCAAAACTCTTGGAAAAGTCTTCAAACCTCATCAAAATTATCCATCTTCAAAAAAAAAAAAAAACCAAGACCCGTTATAAGATTTGAGGGGATGGACAAATGGAAAGAAAAAAAAAGATTTTGGGGAGGGGAAAGGGAGAGTGTTTTGCAATTTTTTTGCTAAAATGAGACTGAAGAGAGCAACCCTAACCCCTTTCTTTTAAAATTAAGTTTCGAAAGTTATAAAAAATACCCAACCTTCTCTTACAAGGACTAAATAGCAAACAATATAACCATCTTAATTTTTATTCCTCTTTTATTAGGAAAGCCTATCCTCCAGCAACGTCTCTTCCTGTGTCTTTGCTATCCGTGGCTACGACCTTACACAACCCATAAACTTGAACAACGCTCCAAATCTTGTGTCTTTCTTGGCTATTCCAATCTTCATAATTCCTATATCTGCCTTGAGCCAATTACAAACAAATTTTATTATTCCAGACATGTCCAATTTTTTGAGGATAAGTTTCCCTCTCTTCCAACTTCTTCAGATAAGGATAAAATTAACTCTCATTCTCTTTCCTTGTGGTCCCCACCTTTTCCCTCTTCATCAACACTCCACACCTCCTCTATCGTGCCTTCTCCATCTCCACAACATGTGCCTTCAGACTTACCTCCGTCTTCTTAGTCTCCACCTGTTTCTTTCATTCCTCTTTCATCAGGTTCATTAAACAATTCTACTTCTCCAAATTCATCACCTCTTATCTCCCCATCTCCCTCTACGCCATCCTTTATTCCAACTGACACTCATGCCAATAATGAACTTTCCTCAAGTAGTGCATCATTTCCAGTGCTTGCCTCTCCAGTTGACTCCCCTTGTCAACATTTGGATACTTCTCCCCCTGGTGAGTCCTCATCTTCTGATTCTCCACCATCACAACCCTTATTACCTCCAATACCAATTCATCCTATGCAAACACGTTCAAAAAATCATATCGTTAAACCCAACCCCAAGTTTACTTTGACTGCCACCAAACATCCTCTCCCCACCCCTTTTGAACCAACCCCAAGTGGCGGGATGCCATGAGTGCTGAATTTACTGCCCTCCTTCAGAATGGAACGTGGGAATTAGTTCCTCGACAAGGTCATGAAAATATCATTGGTTGTAAGTGGGTATTTCGAATTAAACGACATCCCGATGGAAGTATTGATCGTTATAAGGCTCGCCTCGTTGCTAAGGGCTTTCATCAATGGCCCGGCCTCGACTACAAAGAAACTTTTAGTCCTGTAGTTAAGACTACCACCATTAGACTTGTTTTATCAATTGCTCTCTCTCGTGGTTGGGCTATCAACCAACTCGATGTCAACAACGCTTTCCTTCATGGTTAATGACACTCATCCAACACATGTTTGTCGATTATATAAATCCTACTATGGTCTAAAACAGGCCCCTCGTGCATGGTTTCATGAACTTAAAAATTTTATTCTTTCCTTTGGCTTTATTAACTCTATTTCTGATCCGTCTCTTTTTATATATTCTAACAAGTCTACAATAATTTATTTTCTTGTTTATGTGAATGATTTGTTAGTAACAGGGAACTCAGTTTCTTCCGTTAGAGAAATAATCCAAGCTCTTTCTCGCCGCTTCTCTTTAAAGGATCTGGGGACCCTTCATTTCTTTCTTGGAGTTGAAGTGATCTCTACCACAGATGGCTTATTTTTATCCCAACATAAATACATACATGATCTGTTGGAACGTTTCAAAATGGAGGGCATCAAGGAAAGTATCACACCCATCACCTCTACAACTCAGTTCACCCTTAAAGATGGTTCCTCTTTGGTTGATGCCTCACAATATCGTAGTTTGATTGGCGGGATGCAATACTTGTCTTTAACTCGCCCTGATGTTTCTTTTGCAGTAAACAAACTAGCCCAATACATGCATTCTCCAACTCAAACTCACTGGACAGCGGCAAAACGTATACTTCGCTACCTCAAAAACACTATGTCGCATGGCCTCTTTCTTCGTCGCTCTCAGCCACTCAACCTTACTGTTTACTCTGATGCTGACGGGGCAGGCAATCGAGACGATTGCACCTCCATATCTGCGTACGTTGTATTTCTGGGTGGTAACCCCATTTCTTGGTGCTCAAAGAAACAACGAAGAATTGCTCGATCCTCCACTGAAGCTGAATATCGCTTTATTGCTTCTGCCGTGGCAGAAACTAGTTGGATCCTTAATCTTCTCAGTGAACTTGGCATCACCCTGTCCACTTCACCTCACCTTCTCTATGATAATATTGGTGCAACCTACCTATGTGCAAATCCTGTGTTTCACTCCCGCATGAAACATATCGCATTGGACTATCATTTTGTAAGAGAAAAAATTTCTAGTGGTGACATTAAAGTTGTTCATGTATCCACTCATGATCAATTAGCTGACGCCCTCACCAAACCTTTGCCTAAATCTCGATTTCTTCTTCTTCGTTCCAAGATTGGTGTCTCTGCCGGGAGCACCATCTTGCGGGGGAATATTATGAAAGCCTATCCTCCAGCAACGTCTCTTCCTGACTCACGCCACCAATCAAGCACAGCTGATTGTCTCCACTAATTCAGCCTGATTTAATTGTAATTTGTTGTAATTTATTTCTTCCTTTTATATCATATCTTGTCTCAGTGAAGATGTATATATATACCCATCTTCCTACAACATAAATACTGAACAAATATTCTACAGCTCTTTTATACTTTCATATCTTTAAACACTTAACTTGCATTTACATGAGATTAGTTAAATCAAATATTACTAATTATAATCTTTATTATTATTTAATTTATTTAATATTCATTTAAATTAAAAAAAAAAATATTCTCGGGATGTTATATAGGAGCACCACCGTGATAATGACATGAAGAAAAATAAATACAAATATAACAAGATATGGGGAAAATATGTGTTGAGTTGATGAGAGAAGGAAGAGGGAAAAAAAAGAAAACAAACAGGAAACATTAATTAGTTATAAGAGGGAATGATGGAGTAAATTAAGCAAAAGAGATTTTTTTAAAAACAAAAAAAAACAAAAGATGGGTTCGTATGAGAGGAAGAGTGCTTATAGGAAGTTGCTCAAAAAACAGGGAGCACATTAAATAGAGCAATAAATGTGTCAGATAAGATAATTATTGTAAACGGACAAATCTGGAATAATTTCAAAATATATGTACTGAAAACTGGTTTAGGTGGATAAAATCCTTTATTTTGAAGATTTTGAAGGGGTGTGTATAATTATGGAGGATGGAAAAGTGGATATTAAGCAAATATTAAAAAAATAGATCGATAGTTTTAACGCATGCCCGATGTTTGACAATTTCTCCCACGTATAAAGAATATTGGAGAGAATAGAAAGAGAATGAAAAATTTAAGGCAGCGACGTAATGAAGAACACTTGAAATTATAGAAGATATACGAGTTTGGCGATAGCTAGTGCCGTGGAAACGAGTGTTCGTGGCCACGGCGACGATTCGTTAGAAAATATTTTCATATTTAGTTTATTCCATATATTTTCCTTATTTATCTTATTCCCTATGATAACTAGCTTATTCTCTTTGATATTTATCTTATTCCTATTTAATTTATATTTTTCTTATTTATCTAGATTATGTTTTCTATATAAACAAATGTATTAGTCTTTGATATTGATAAGAAGATTGAATACAATGCAGTCCTATAGCTTTATACCGTATCCTCTCTTCCCTCTTCTCTCTATTCTTTTATTTTCTCTTTAGCCTTATTAGATTATTTTAGTTTTATCCAGTTTTGGTTTTGTTAGTGTAGATTATCGTATCTTTGATTTTACATGTAAATTATTGTATTTTTGTTTTGATAGTTTTGTTAGTAGCTAGTTACTAATTCTACCTAATAACTTGAGATTAGGTGAAATTCTAGCTATGATTTTACTGTATAAATACTTGAAGAGATTAATGAAAAGATTGAGAATGCTTTAGCATAAAATGGTATCAGAGCAAACTGACTAGTTGTCACAAATTTTTTTTCATAGACTTTCTTGTCCCCACACCCATGAACAAAATGGTCTGGCCGAACGAAAATATCTTCATATCATTGAAACAGCCTTGACCCTTCTAGCTAAAGCCTCCCTACCTCTTTTTCTTTGGGATCACGCAGTGCAAACGAGTGTTAATTGATTAACAGACTGCCTACTTTTGTTCTTGGTCATAATACTCCTTTAGATTGTCTTTTCATTACTAAATTTGATTATCATCTCTTGAAAGTTTTTTGTTGTGTTTTCCAAACCTTAGACCATACAATAGGCATTTTGTGTGTTTTCTAAACCTCGGACCATACAATAGGCCTAAGTTTCATTTCAAATCTGACAAATGTATTTTTCTATGGTATAGTACTCATCATAAAGGGTATAAATGCCTACATCCTTCAGGTAAAATCTACATTTTCAGAGATGTGCTCTTTAATGAATATGAGTTTCATTATTACTCTTTGTTTTCTCCTTCTCCTAATCCTATCCCTATTGAAAATCTTCCTTCTGCAAAGCCTCCCCATGTGCAATCCAACTCTTTTAACTCACATCTGTCTTTACAAAATTCATTTTAACCATCAATCTCTCAACAGTATCATTCTCCTCCTAATGACAATAAAATACTTGTCACATGCTTGATCGTCCTATATCTTCTCCTAATGTGTTGCCCTCTAGCCAATCTATCAGTCCTGTATCTTCAATCTTTGTTCCTATTGTTCATACTATGCCCACAATTCTCATTCCATGACTACACGGTCCAAAGCAGGTGTTTTTAAGCCAAAAGTTCTTCTTAGCTTCAAAGAACCTGTCAATGCAAAACAAGTTCTTACTCAACCCCTCTGGAAAAATGTTATGACTGATGAATTTTTAGCACTTATTAGAAATGAGACTTGGACCCTTGTTCCTCCTCCTTCAAATAGGAAAGTCATTGGATGTAAATGGGGTTTTAAGTTAAAAGAGAATCCTGATGGAACTATTAACAATTACAAAGCAAGGTTAGTTGTTAAAGGGTTTCATCAACAAGCAGGATTTTATTTTAATGAAACATTTAGTCTTGTAGTCAAACCTACTACTATTCGGGTAATCCTTACTCTGACACTTACTCATGGCTGAATAGTTAAGCAATTAGATGTGCACAATGCCTTTATAAATGGTATTTTGACTGAAGAAGTTTTTATGGAACAGCCTGCTGGTTTTACTGACTCCGTTAAAACTCATTATGTCTGCAAGTTACATAAGGCTTTGTATGGCTTGAAGCAAGCCCCTCGTGCTTGGTTTGATAAGCTTACCGTTGATCTACGAGGTTTTGGCTTTCATTCAGCTAAGTCTGATCAATCTTTATTTGTTTTTTCATCCAATGGTTGCTGTATATATGTCCTTGTGTTGTGGATGACATCCTTGGTCACTAGAAACAACTCACATCCTTCATTACCACTTTGATTTATCGGTTTAATAGAGCATTTGCACTTAAAGATTTGGGAATTCTAAACTATTAAATTTCTTATGTGTACAAGCAACTTATTCCACTGATTGTCTTTATTTTTCACAATCCAAATACATATTGATTTACTTCACAAAGTTAACATGCATAAAGCTAACTCTATTGTTACACCTATGGTATGTTCTGAGAAATTGTCTAAGTTTCATGGTGCATTACTGACGGATGTTCAACAATATCGGAGTATTGTTGGTGCATTACAATATGTTACAATTACATAGCCCGAATTATCATTTGCTATAAATAGAGTGTGTCAGTTTATGCAATCTCCACGAGACTCACATTGGAAGGCTGTTAAATGGATTTTACTGTACTTGGCTGGCACTATTACTTTTGGTTTACTACTTAAACTTGTCTTATCACTTTCTTTGACCGCCTTTTGATATGCTGATTGGGCATCCGATCTAGATGATCGTCGTTCTATGACGGGGTATTATGTTTATTTTGGAAATAACTTGGTACCTTGGAATTCCAAGAAGGCAGCCGGTTGATTCTTGTTCAAGTATCGAAGCTGAATATATAAGTCTTGCTTTTGTTGCAACCAAATTGTCATGGCTTCAATATCTTCTTGTTGGAATTTTAGGTTTCTTTGCCTTAGGCTCCTGTTGTTTGGTGTGACAATTTAACTATTGTTCTCTTATCTTCCAATCCAGTACAACATGCTCGAACGAAGCATATTGAGCTCGAATAATACTTTGTTCAAGAGAAAGTTGCACAAAAGCTTCTTGATGTTCAACATGTCCCATCCATAGCTCAAAATGCCAATCTACTCATTAAAGTGCTACCAAGATCAAGATTTCTTTTATTAAGGGACAAACTGATGGTTCGGACATGTCCGCCATGAGTTGGAAAGGGCATGTTAGTGTAGATATCGTATCTTTGATTTACATGTAACTATTGTATTTCTGTTTTGATAGTTTTGTTAGTAGTTAATTACTGATTCTACCTAATCACTTGAGATTTAGTGAGATTCTAGCTATAACTTTACTGTATAAATACTTGAGAGAGATTAATGAAAAGGTTGAAAATGCTTTAGTCATAAAAGGTTTAAATGGCAACAAGACTTTGAGTTCTCCTTACAAGATAGATCTTCTAGCTCCCCAAATGTTTAACAAAGTGAACACAATTTATGAAAGTTAAATAGAGTTACATGAAGAAACTCCTTGAAATTCTTAATAACAATTTTTTCATGACATATTTAACAATATCACACAAACTTCAACACTTATCCATTTCATACTTGAACAACATTCGAAACTTCTAATTTAATGACATGGCAGTTGTTTATGTGAAAGTCATAACCACTTTATAAAATTTATTTAGTTGTAAATTATAATTTTAGTAGTTGAGGTGTTAAAAGGTTTAAAATTTTGAATTTAACCAAATCTAAGCTATTTTCCCCTCACATTAGTAGGGGTGTTACCGGTTTGGTTCCTACCGGTTCTTGCCAAGAACCAGAACCGAACCGGTAAGAAGAAATGAATAAAATAGGAACCGGAACCGGTTCCCTTAAGAATCGGATGGGAACCGAACCGGTATTACCAGTCCAGTTCTGGTTCCTAACCGGTTTGGGTCCTACAGAAATGCCTTCAAATAATTGACAATGAAATCCTAACTTCATTGATAATCAAATTATCACAAATGAAATCAATAGAGACTCAAAAAATCCATTCTAAAATTCATATATATATATATGAATATGGTCATCAAATCCATAATAATGGTGGGCTTTGGACGATTTGAACGAGGAAGGGAAGAGACGGATTGGGGTTTGGGCCTTATATATAATTTTGTTATTTTTTTTTAAATTAAAACCCTATCGGTTCGGTTCCGGTTTTCTTACCGGTTCTTTGTAAGAAACCTGGAACCGAACCGGTTTTATTATCGGTTCCTAAAACACAAACCGAACCGGAACCGTATGAACCGGTTCTGGTTCTGGTTCTACAGGTTTTGCTTGCAGCCCTACACATTAGTGAGACTGCTTGCATCCAACAACTTTTTTGTTTTAATTCAAGACTATATAAGCATTGTTTTCCAAAATTCATATTTTAAATGCACCACCCTGACTTGATATGGATCACAATGCATCTTCTGAAATATGCCAGTGAATGAAAATAAAATGGTAAAAGCTAGTTTTTGAATTAAGAAAAACTTGTAGATGAGAAAAACCTCCTGATTCATAAAATTAATAAAACGAATTGATGTTAAACGTCAATGGCATTAGATCTCATGGTGCCAATCAAATAAAAACAGAGAATCATAAACGTTTTTTGTATTTTGAGGATTCCTCGTCCTCTTTTTCTATTTTTTTTTTTCTTTTTTAATCAATAAAAGTTCATCTTTCTATTAAAAAAATATCAAATATCAAACCTTCATGTGAAATTACCAAAAGCATAATCACAACGACCTTGATTGATATGATTGACCTCCTTGAGGATAATCTGGAAGTTTGACAGAAATTTAAAGGAACAACAGAACCTCTAATAAGTTTCAATTAGAGTAAAATACCATCTCAGAAAATCAAAGAGCTATTTGGAGGCTTTCAAGAACACTAACTCCGGAATATAGATGCTGCCTATCAAAAACTAAAACCACCTGACTATGGTGGACGCCTCTCAACCGCCCTTAGGCTCCAACTACCCCATGGGAAGAAAATTTAGCATGGAAATATCAAATGGGTGAATGATTAAAAACAAAAGTTCATCACAAACACCATATTGTACTATCAAATGCAAAAGAAATAAAGAAAAACATTTAACTTTTTCAAAAACTTTCCACAATCTTCTAGACTTCGCTCTTCTCAACCTATGAAAGTTTTTTGTTGTTCGGTATACATTCATAATAAGGATTTGAATCAAAATAAGTGTCTGTTTGGGATAACTTTTGGAAGTGTTTAAAGATGTTTTTGAATAAAGAAACTGTTTTTTTATTACCATTAAAAAACACTTTTATAAGCTATCCCAAACGGGCTATAAGTTTGATTTGCGAGGAAAAAACAAACTATCCCACACCGGTATATATGAATTCCCTTCCTGGTTTTGAGGAATAGTTTGGATCTAAAGTATGCAAACTACGAAAATCTCTCTACAGATTGAAACAGTGAAATATTTACAAATTTTGTGAACAAACGGTGCCTACTCACAGGGACGGGGTAATCACACTTTTTTTTAGAGGAAATACTGAATGGAATATTGCTATCCTTATTGTATATGTTGATGATTTGAAGAAATGCTTGGCTATCGAATTTAAAATTAAAGACCTTGAGAGTAACAGGGCGAGTCCAACCATTTTAGATGAGGGAAAGACTATGCCGTAGGGACACTTGAGAAAACAAAGGAATTCAATCAATTTCTTGTTGGGAATTGAACCTCTGAAGAGGACCAAGTTCGGATCACGAATCAAATGACGAACCAGTAGTGGAAGCACCCCAAGGATCATCCATTGCAGTTATAGTAAATGTTAATTAATAAGCATTTAAATACTAGCCCTTGTAAAAAAGTGTTCGATTCCTTCTAATGGAAGCACCCCAATGAGATTCCTTCTAATGGAAGCACCCCAATGATCACCTATTTTCTTCATCTTTTATCATTTTTTCATCCTTTCCCAAACTTAAATCATTGGTAGTTCTCGAGCAATTAAAATATCAAAGAAAGACTCATAAATTTGAAAGAATTGGACTCATGCCTTAAAAGAATTACTAAAATTTTAAGAAATATGAAAACATTACGTGTTATTTATTAATAAAACTCACGAACATTTTCTATCTTAAAAACAGTCTAAAATATGTGTGTGTGACTAGTCCGTCCTACCTTTTCATCATTCTAACTATCAAAATTATAATGTTTTTAAAACAAGCAGTAAAAAATTTCACAAATAAATAATAGAGTAGTCATCTTAGTAATCCTCTCAAAATCAAAATAATATATGATTAAATACTCTCACACGCTCAAAGTGTTTAGGGTATCGAATGACTCTCAAGTCAACACACACAAAAAAATTACCATAAGCTTGGTAATATATCACATCAAAACCATGAATGAAGAATTTGATTTATATATATTTTATTTTAATTCCAATTTTTTTATTATTAAATTTTAATATTAATTAAATAAATAAATAATAATTAATTAACTAATTATTGTAATTTAAATAAATAAATAAAAATTTATTAAATACAACCAGATGGTCGCATTTACCCTAGAAGATAAACGACTAGATGGTCGTATTTTATCCCTAAACAAACGACCATCTGGTCGCATTTTGTCTGAGTACAAAAGTGACCATTTGGTCGCTTATAAAAGACCACGTGGTCACTGTTGCATGTGACCAACTAGTCACTTATCTTCAGCTTAAATTACAACCAGATGGTCACTTTTTTAAGCGACCATCTGGTCGTTTTTTCAAAATATTGACTTTTTTGTGACCAACCATGCTTGGTCGTATATTTGTGACTATAGGGTTGCACAAATTCCGGAACGACCAACTTTTTTGCCACCACCATGTTGGTTGCTTTTTTGGTCGCATTCTACAATAGAAACGACCTGTTGGTTGTAAATTACTGGTCGCAAATTGACTTTTTTTTGTAGTGTTAGGCATCCGTTCTGGATGATCGTCGTTCTACGACGAGGTATAAAGTTTATTTTGGAAACAACTTGGTGTCTTGGAATTCCAAGAAACAGCTGGTTGTTTCTCGTTCAAGTACCGAAGCTGAATATAAGTCTTGCTTTCGTTGCAGCCAAATTGTCATGGCTTCAATATCTTCTTGCTAGAACTTCTGGTTTCTTTGCCTCAGTCTCCTATTGTTTGGTGTGACAATTTAATTACTGTTCTCTTATCTTCCAATCCAGTACAACATGTGTAACGTCCCGTTACTTTTAGAGGTAAAAAAAAATTATTTTAATTAAAGCTTTTAAGATTAGTTTAAATTCAGTAATTTCGATTTTAGTAGTTATTTTCGTCCGAAATTCTTTTTAATCGTTTTAATACTTTAAATTTGTTTCGGTGACATTAATAATTATTAACGGGCCAATTAATAACTATTAATCACCTTTAGATTAGTTTAAGAGCTTCGAGTTTCGTTTTTTAAAGTAAAAAACAAAAGAGGGACGTAGGCGTCATTTTCCAAATTCTTAAATATCAAAAAAATCACTATTCACCCACCTTCTCTTAAATATCAACACTTAGGCAAAATTTATCATTTTTCTCTCCTTTTCTTTCCTTGAAACCGTAAAGCACAAAACCCTTATCCCAAATTTTGTGTTTTCTTTATTTCTCGGTAGATCGTCTCGATTCTACTTCCGTTGGAAAGCCCTCGGTCTAAGCTTCATTTCCAACCTACCAATCGAGATTTTCACTCGTTTTCTCGAGGTCTTAAGGTATGTCAAAGTTTCTAAAACTTGATGTGAATAGTGTTTTAATGGAGGTTTTGAGTTGAAATCTTCAAATTCATTCATTGAAGCTTGAAGGTTTCAATCGGGAAAGTCGTTATGGGCAATTTTAGAAACTTCCCCTAAACCCTAAAACCGAGTTTGAGCCGGAAACCCGTTCCGTGTGATTTTCCCTCACTTGGCCATGATTAGGATGTTTAGGTTGTTATGTTTTTGCTATTTACTTAATTTTTCCGAAATCAATTAATGTACAAAACCCTAATTTACGGATACCTATTGATGTTGCGAACTCTCAAAGTATCCGAAACCAATCCGAAACACCTCTAAAGTTCATAAAAGCCGGAAAACCAAACCCGAAACCCTTTTTCTCTTGTATGGCCGAGAGCACCTTAGGGAGGAAATCCGGGTTTTTCGTCGTTTTGTGCGTTTAGATGTTGTTTGTACGATTTCCGGTTAATTAATGTTATTTAGGTGTAATTCAATTGTAGGATTGTGATTTGTTCGTGTGTTTGCAACCTCGGATTGATCGGAGCTTTTCTACAAGCTAAGGTGAGTTTAAAATAGAAGTTAGTTGTTTTATGAATTAAGTTTCATTATGTTATTGTTTATCGAGGTTAAGAGAGAACTAGCTTCTTAGAATTAATGTTTGGTTGGAGACTTTAATTCGGAAGTGAGTGGAGAGAATTTGGAATTATGGTGAGTTCGGTGAAAAGGAAACATCGGAGTGGTTTGGAAGTATTGTAAAGTGAATTGGAGATGTTAGATGAAAGTGGAAGTTTAAGTTACTTGAGTGGTTTGGAAATTAAAGTAGCTTAGAAGTTACACTTGAGTGATGACTCGTGTAATCTGAGTAGTTAGGTTCTTTAATAACTTAGTAGAATTCTTCGAGATTACCTAACTTGTTAGGGGACTTAACCTTTCGTGATACGGCACATGGTAGTATGTTGATTCAGATCCATATGTATCATGGTGCGATGATTTGTGATACGGTACGTGGGATGTTGACTTTGGTCCATACGATATTGTGATATGGTACATGGTAGTATGTTGATTCGGATCCATACGATACCATGGCACTATGATTTGTGATACGGCACATGATAGTATGTTGATTAGAATCCATACGTATCATGGTGCGATGATTTGTGATATGGTACGACCGTACGTGGTATGTTGATTCGGATCCATACGAGCACGTTACGATGATTTGTGATACGGCACATGATAGTATGTTGATTCAGATCCATACGTATCATGGTGCGATGATTTGTGATATGGTACAACCGTACGTGGTATGTTGATTCGGATCCATACGAGCATGTTACGATGATTTGTGATACGGCACATGATAGTATGTTTATTCGGATCCATACGTATCATGGTGCGATGATTTGTGATATGGTACGACCGTACGTGGTATGTTGATTTCGATCCATACAATAGCACGCTACTATAAAACTTGTTTGGTAACAAAGATAGTTAATATTACATTACATATTCTTTAGACTTGTGTAGTAAGACTTAGTAATAGTTGTTACATTTACTTTAAATCTTTATTTCAATTACATGGTATTGAAAGACTATTGCGAGTAGTATTTTGCTATCGTGTGATTGTATGGGAATTGGAAGTGTGGATATGGGTAGTAATGAGCATTTTAGGCCTTTGGACACAATTTCTGGTATGAAATTTAGTTCATAGGATTACTTGCTTTCGTTTTACTCTCACTAGCATTTTTATGCTAATGTTGCTACACTTACAAATTTTCATGTAACCCCCGTCTCCTAAGAAGCATGGTAGAGGAGGTGGTGCTGCGTGACTTGCCGAGATGGTGAATGGACAATGTTGAACATCTTTTGGTTTATCATTCTTAGAAATGCTTGTAAATTATTTACAACTTTCATACTTGTGTCTTTTTGAGCCCGAAAGGGTATTTGTTTAAAATCCGTACATGTTTTATGATTTAAATCTCTTTTGGAAGTTTAAACTATATGCTGGAAAGCGCATTCCCGATTTATCGCTTTCTCTGAATATGGGTTGTTGTAAACAGGTTTTTGGTTATCCGATTTTTAAACGAACCCATGCCGTTTTTCTTTAAAAATTGAGTCTTCCACTGTGCATTTGAATTTAAAGAATTTAACAGAAAGCGGGTCATTACAACATGCTCAAACGAAGCATATTGAGCTTGATTAATACTTTGTTCGAGAGAAAGTTGCACAAAAGCTTCTTGATGTTCAACATGTCCCATCCACAACTCAAAATGCCGATCTACTCATTAAAGTTCTACCAAGATCAAGATTTCTTTTATTAAGGGAAAACTCATGGTTCGGGCATGTTAGTGTAGATATCATATCCTTGATTTACATGTAACTATTGTATTTCTGTTTTGATAGTCTTGTTAGTAGTTAGTTACTAATTTTACCTAATCACTTGAGATTTGGTGAGATTCTAGCAATGACTTTACTATATAAATACTTGAGAGATTAATGAAAAGGTTGAGAATGCTTTAGTCATAAAAAGGTTTAAATGGAAACAAGACTTTGAGTTCTCCCTACAAGATAGATTTTCTAGTTCCCTGATGTTTAACAAAGTGAACACAATTTATGAAAGTTAAAATGAAGAAACTCCTTGGAATTCTTAATAACAATTTTTTGATGACATATTTAACAATATCACACAAACTTCAACACTTATCCATTTCATACTTGAACAACATTCAAAACTTCTAGCCATCACAATATTAATAGTAATTACAGCCTAATTTAATGAGATGGTAGTTGTTTATGTGAAAGTCATAACCACATTATAAAATTTATGTAGTTGTAACTTATAGTTTTAGTAGTTGAGATGTTAAAAGGTTTAAAATTTTGAATCTAACCAAATTTAAGCAATCTCCCCCTCACGTTAGTGAGACTGCTTGCATCCAACAACTATTTTGTTTTAATTCAAGACTACTGCATATATGAGCATTGTTTTCCAAAATTCATATTTTAAATGCACCACCCTGACTTGATATGGATCACAATGCATCTTCTGAAATATGCCAGCGAATGAAAATAAAATGGAAAAAGCTAGTTTTTTAATTAAGAAAAATTTGTAGATGAGAAAAACCTCCTGATTCATAAAATTAATAAAACAAATTGATGTCAAACGTCAATTGCATTAGATCTTATGGTGCCAATCAAATAAAAACAGAGAAGCATAAACGTCAATTGAATTTATTAATCTTGCTAGGCGAATTGGTGCATTGGAGGGGATTTTAATGTGGTTCGTTTCTCTCACGATAAATCGAACTCACAGTCAAGCACTAGAAATATGTTGTTTCAACGACTTCATCCAATCCTACGAATTAAGAGACATTCATTTGTGAAATGCAACTTTCACTTGGAGTCCTAAGTTTGTTGTCGATTTGTTATCTTGAGATTTTTTTTGGTACATGTATTACTAGAAAAATGAAATTGCTATGGAATTGTGTTCTTGCGGCTTTACTTTAGACCGTTTGGATTGAAAAAAATGCTTGAATTTTTTAAGACATATATTTCTTTCAATGTTTTGTGGAAATAATACAAATAAAATTCATTTATTTAGTCTTGCTTTTATTTTATTTTTTTGTATTTTGAGGATTCCTAGTCCTCTTTTTCTATTTTTTTTCTTTCTTAATCAATAAAAGTTCATTTTTCTATTAAAAAATAATCAAATATCAAACCTTGAGGATTCCTCGTCCTCTGTTTCTATATTTTTTCTTTCTTAATCAATAAAAGTTCATCTTTCTATTAAAAAATATCAAACATCAAACCATCATGTGAAATTACCAAAAGCATAATCACAACCACCTTGATTGATATGATTGACCTCCTTGAGGATAATCTGGAAGTTTGACAGAAATTTAAAGGAACGGAACCTCCAATAAGTTTCAATTAGAGTAAAATACCATCTCAGAAAATCAAAGAGCTATTTGGAGGCTTTTTTTTTTTTAAATAGAAAGAATGAGACTAATTTGGAGGCTTTCAAGAACAGTAACTCCGGAATATAGATGCTGCCTATCAAAAACTCAAACCACCTGACTATGGTGGACGCCTCTCAACCGCCCTCAGGCTCCAACTACCCGATGGGAAGAAAATTTAGCGAGGAAATATCAAATGGGTGAATGACTAAAAACAAAAGTTCATCACAAACACCATATTGTACTATCAAATGCAAAAGAAATAAAGAAAAACATTTAACTTTTTCAAAAACTTTCCACAATCTTCTAGACTTCACTCTTCTCAACCTATGAAAGTTTTCTGTTGTTCGGTTTACATTCATAATAAGGATTTGAATCAAAGTAAGTGTCCGCTTGGGATAACTTTTGGAAGTGTTTAAAGGTGTTTTTGAATAAATAAACTGTTTTTCTATTACCATTAAAAAACATTTTTATAAGCTATCCCAAACGGGCTATAAGTTTGATTTGGGAGGAAAAAACAATCTATCCCAAATGGGTATATATGAATTCCCCTCCTGGATTTGAGGA
Source organism: Gynostemma pentaphyllum (assembly GCA_028015215.1). NCBI lineage: Eukaryota > Viridiplantae > Streptophyta > Magnoliopsida > Cucurbitales > Cucurbitaceae > Gynostemma > Gynostemma pentaphyllum. The sequence continues at coordinate 24,422,888 of CM051348.1, forward strand.
ATAGTTTGGATCTAAAGTATGCAAACTACGAAAATCTCTCTACGGATTGAAACAGTGAAAGATTTACAAATTTTGTGAAGAAACGGTGCCTACTCAGAGGGACAGGTCTGATCACACTATTTTTTTAGAGGAAATACTGAATGGAAGATTGCTATCCTTATTGTATATGTCGATGATTTGAACAAATGCTTGGCTATCGAATTTAAAATTAAAGACCTTGGGAGTCTCAGATATTTCCTCTAAGGAAGGAATTTAATAAAGTGAGAAAAGAATAATGGGAAAAAAATTAAAATCTCATTTATGGAATACTTAAGCATTTATACACCATGAGAGTAGTCTAACTATATGCTAACTAAATGTTAACAAACTAACCAACTCCCAACTATCTTAATACTCCTCAAGATGGGAGGAAAATATTAGAAACGCCCATCTTGCCTAAAAGAGAAAATAAAAGAGGACTAGGAAATGCTTTAGTGAATAAATCTGCCAATTGTAAATGAGACCTAATTGGTAGAAGTTTATGAGCACCAGCTGATACTTTATCACGAACAAAATGGCAATCGAGTTCGAAATGTTTCGTGCGTTCATGGAAGGCAGAAGAAGATGCAATTTGTATAGCAGCCAAGTTGTCACACTATACTACAGCAGGGGAAGAAATGAAAACTTGCAAATCTTTTAGCAAATGAGTAATCCATGTCAACTCACTAGCTACTGAAGCTAATGCGCGATATTCTACCTCAGCTGATGACCTCGAAACAGTCGTTTGCTTTTTGGATTTCCATGAAATCATGGAATCTCCCAGAAATACACAAAAACCCGACACAGAGCGACGAGTATCAACACAAGAACCCCATTCGGCATCCACAAATGCTTTAAGAGAAAGAGGAGTGACAGAAGCTTTAAAAGTAATACCTTGGCCAGGAGTCGACTTGAGATAGCGCAATAAATGGTGAGCTGCTTCCAAGTGACTGACAGTGGGCTTTGAAATGAATTGACTCAGGCGATGGACACAGAATGTAATGTCCGGACGAGATATAGTCAGATACAATAGTCTTCTTATTAATCGCCTATAAGACCGCACATCATCAGAACAAAGAAAATCACCATCAGGTGATAACTTTTGTTTAGGATCCATAGGCAGAAGTTGGGGTTTGCTCGACAAAAATCCAGTATGCTTCAAGAGTTGCATGCAGTATTTTCTTTGAGACAAAAACAAAGAAGATTCAGTTCTGGAAATTTCCAATACGAGGAAATACTTCATGCCAAGATCCTTTAGTTTGAATTGAGAGTGAAGAAAGGTTTTAACCTTTTGAATGCAAGAAGTGGAGGGACCAGTGATGATTATATCATCCACATAGACTACTAAGGCCAAAAGGGATGAACCACTTCCTTGAGTGAATAATGAACAATCAGATTGAGATTGTTTGAAGCCAAAGGAAATTAGAGCTGTAGAAAACTTCATGAACCATTGTCTGTTAGCCTGCTTATGTCCATAAATAGACTTTGTTTAATTTGCATACTAAAGGCTCCTCCTGAGAGTCTAAGGCTAAGCTTGATTAGAAGGGATGCAAGGGGCAATTGCATATAAACCTCTTTGTTAGAATATATTTATGATATTCCTTATTTAGATTAGGGATATTTTCCTTATCTTTTAGTTTCCTTGTTCAAGTTAGTTTCCTAGTCTAGCTAGGTTTACTTTTCTATATAAGTTGATGTAGCCTCCATACAATTTAACCTAATTCAATATATCATTAGTCTTTACGTTTACATGGTATCAGAGCCTCAGTTTTAAATTTTCTTGTCGTCTCTATTTTGATCCCGTTTTGTTCCCTCGTCGGGGTTAAGCTTTTCCGGCGAGGGAGCATCTTCATCTAACCTTCTAAATTTTTTATTAGCCCGGTTTGTTTTTTTCATCCTACCTAAGGTAAAATTAGGGTTTGGATCTTGGAATACAACCTTTGAGTGGTTGTTTGTTGTCACCAACCACCCCTAGGAAGAACCACTACCCACCTGAGTCAGCCACCCCTAGGAAGAACCTTTGAGTGGTTGTCTGCCTCCGTCCGCTGCCCCTGTCACCGAAACTTCGCCGGAATCCCGATTTTCACCGGAACATTAATTTTCGTCAAAATCAGGTTGTTTTGGAAGTAAACAGTGCACGATTGGGACAAAAACAGAGTTTTTATTTGCTGTCCAGATTTGCTTCTTCGGCTTGTTGTCAAAATCTGAATTTTAGGGTTTTGTTTTGTTTGCTGTCCAGATCAGGTTGTGTTCGATTTTCCCATCCGTTTGATATTTTGAGACTCTTTGTTAATCGTTTGCTGAGTTTTGATGGCTCCAATTGGATATCGTCTTTGGTGGTGGAACAAAAGTATGAAATACGAGCTTTGAGGGCTATTGGGAATTTTAAAGAGCGTTTGGGTTTTGTGGACCTTGGTGTGCCATAAGGGTTTCTTCCTCCATTATACCTAGATAAATCTAGGGTTTGGATTTTAGGTTAACATTATGTTGTGGTATTTGTTGACACCTCTCCACATAGGAGGGAAGAGAAACCGCCGGTGATTCCGTTTGTCCAAAAGTCATTAGTCTTTTTGTTTCAGATTTGTTTTGTTTTCGCTGTCGGTTTCCCGGGCATATTTCCATCAATTCCGCTTTCTACTTTCGATGTTGGTCTGCCGAACATCTTTGTTCAATGTCAATTTTGTCTGATGGTTCGCTCTCCTTTCAATGTCGGTTTTTCCGGACATCTTTATTCGACATCAGTTTTGTTTGCTTCCACTTTGTGTTCGATGATGCTTTCTCCGAGCATCACTTATAGCTTCCGCTCAACGAAGACATTGATTCACGAAGTCATATTTGGCTCATGTGTTTAGCAAACTCAAGTTGGTCTCCGTTATGCCATCTTGAGTTTGAGGGGGGATGTTAGAATATATTTATCATATTCCTTATTTAGATTAGGGATATTTTCCTTATCTTTTAGTTTCCTTGTTCAAGTTAGTTTCCTAGTCTAGCTAGGTTTACTTTTCTTTATAAGTTGATGTAGCCTCCATACAATTTAACCTAATTCAATATATCATTAGTCTTTCCGTTTACACTCTTCAAACAAATCACCATTAAGGAAAGCATTGTTTACATCAAGTTGAGCAAGTGGCCAAGAATAGTGAGTAGCTAAAGAAAGCAATACTTTTACTGAAACTATCTTTGCCAGAGGGGAAAATGTTTCAAAAAAATCACCTCTTGTTAGTTATAACCCTTAGCAACTAAACGTACTTTATAGCAATCAATGGTTCCATCAGGATGATCCTGTAAACCCATTAAGTGCCAATAGCATAAGAGCCTTTTGGTAAAGGGAAAAGGAGACCAAGTGTTGGTCCTCTCCATTGCCTTAATTTCATCATCCGTAGCAGCCTGCCAATGTGGGAACTTCTTGGCCTGATGATAAAATTGGGGTTCAAAAGGAACAGAGACATTAAGAACAAAAGATTTATGGCTGAGGTAGTTTTGGATAGGATATTTTGTTGATGATGGTAGATGTGAAAGTGAAAGTTGATTGCAATGAAAATCCCTTAAATAAGTGGGAGTTTTATGCAATCTTGTTGATCTTCTAGTAATAACAGCAGTGTCGAGAGAGGACTGAGAAGGCTCATCTTGATGTGCAGGAATTAATGAAAGCTGAGAAGGGTCAACTTGATCAGCATTTGAAGGAGGTAAAACAGAAGGTGAGGAAGAAGAACTTGGAGGAGATGATAGAATATTTCAATAAACATCTGACAGATATAAGATTGAATTTAAACTCTGGTAGATAAAAAGACTCCAGGAAGTAATATATCATTAATCTTCACATCTCCAATCGCTGTGACTTGTAAACGTTGACTGGTTGGAAGAGATACAAAAGTACCCTGTACTTTATTAAGATTGGCAACAAATATGATTTGTAGCCCCGGAATCAATAATCCAGCTATGAATAGAAGAATGGTCAGCTACAGAAAAACATGTACCTGCTTGTATTATTTGAATTCTCTGGTTTATTTCCATTTTGAAGACTTGTGAACATATTCATTAGCTGTTGGCATTGAAGCCAATAGTAGCATCAGAAGTTACATTGTTGGAAGCAGAATTCGAACTTTGTGGCCTCGGTTTGAATTTAAATCCAGGCGGATAGCCGTGTAATTTGTAACACTTGTCAACTGTGTGACCAGAAATATTGCAATGAGTACATAAAGGGCGATCCTTCTTGTTGTTCTTCATTTGAGAAGAATTTAATTTAACAGTCGCAAGAGCCATAGATTCAGAAGCAGGATGAACAATTGGTTTGATATTTCTTCTGCGTTCTTCTTGAACAACCAATTCAAAAGCTTTATCGATCGATGGAAGAGGCTCCATATGAAGAATTTGAGAGATAGTTTGGGCGTATGATTCATTCAAACCCATAAGAAAACGCATGAGATAATCAACACGATCAAATTCATCTAATTTTTTTCAATTCATCTAATTCGCAAGCGAACTTTGGACGATATTCCATAATTTGTTGCCAAATTGGTTTCAATTTGGTGAAATAACAACTCACCGTAAGATCTCCTTGCGAAACATTGCACAATTTTTGAAGGAGTTGAAACCGTCGAGGTCAATCTCCCTGTTGAAAGCGATCACGTAGATCATTCCAAATGTCAGTAGCGAAATCAGTGCAGAGGAGACTGGCTGAAATATCTTCGGAAGTTGAATTGAGTAACCAGTAAACAACTACATCATTGTTTCTCAACCATGCAGAGACTAAAGGTCCATCTTCAGGGCAAATAAGTGTTCCATCAATGAATCCAAGTTTGTTTTTCACTGATAAGGCTAGACGCATGGAACGGCTCCAAGAATGATAGTTGTTCTCAGTGAGAAGAGGCGAAACCAAGACTGTATTAGCACAATCAGAGTGGTGAAGATAATCCGGATTATCTTGGTGATTTTCAGCCATTGATGAATCAGAGGTAGGAGACGCAGGAGAATTAACTCCAGTAGGTCCAGGATTAGTATCAGCCATGGAAGAGAAAGCTTAAATCGAGTAAAAATGGAGAAAGTAATTCCTTTCCCGCGAAGAGAGGGAAATTATGGCGCGAAATCAGGAAATCAAGAAAGTGAAGGCGGAAGAATATCTCATGCTCAGCCGGCCATATATTGATTTTACCGGGGATTTGCCTATCTAATAAATTTTTTAATAATATTTATAAAAAAAAAAATTCAAAAAAACGTTTACAGATATAGTAAATTTTGATCGAGTCTATCCATGATAAACATTGAATTACATATTTTTACACTATGTTTATCACTGATAAACACATAAATCATTATCACTAATAAACATGATAAAAATTGCTATATTTATAAATATTTTTTTGAGTTGATATTTTTACAAACGTTGCATAAAAATCTGTTACCCAATGAAATTTTACGGTTGGATTAGTAAGTGAATTAATGCATTATCCAAAAAATAGGTTCACATAGAGGCTATTTTTAGAATTCTTTATTATCTCCGAGGATTGCAAAGAAAAGGGCTGATTTTAAGAAAAAATAAAATAAAACAAAAAATAAACCAAGTTATTGAGACTTGTACTCATGCAAATTGGGTAGTGTGACAAATAGCATGTCAAGTCATCTGGTTAGTTACATTGAAGCATTGTGGCCTGTAGTATGTCCTGACCAATGGACTATGTGTGTTTATTTGGCTATAGCGAATTATCTTTTTTGTGACAATAAAGTTACCAACAATAACAGTACAACATGACACGATAAAGCATGTGGAGATTCATCGTCATTTTATCAAAGAGAAGTTTGAATCTGGTTTCATTTTTATGCACTTTTAAGGCCAACATCTCTATAAACACCTCATATTTTTACACCTGCAGGACGCTTTAAATCAAGCTTTGAATCATGTACTAGCAAGTTGAGTTTAATTGATATATTCAACTTGAGAGGGAACATTAGAAATCGAGTATTTTTCATTTTTTCTAGGAAAGATTGTATAGTTATTTTATTTTCTTTATATATTTATTTTCTTGTTTAAGTTACATCTATGTCTTTTATTAATACTTATGTATTCTTTTTTGTATGATACAAGGAATATAAAAGTTTTTTTAAATAGAAAGATAAACTTTCATTGATCAAATGAAAATAATACAAATTAGAGGATGAGAAGTCCTCAAAGACAGGGAATAGAAATTTCTTTCCTAAGCTTATACCTATTTTAAAAATAAAAACAAATGTTATTGCCGTCAGTGTTTTAAAAGGCACAAAACGTAAAAAAAATGATGAAATCCCCCAGGGATTAAGCGCGAGGCGCAAAGAAATGCGAGGACTTTTTTTTTTATGAGGCGTATAATATATAACTAAAAATAAATATTTTATATATGAAAATTATAGTATTATCAAGAATAATATATTTTAGATAGGGTTTTTTCATTTCCTAAGTGAGCAATGATGTTCGATTTAGGATCCTTGTGATTCACTCACTTCATAGTGAATATATTTAATAAGGAAAGCGATATGGAATGAGAGAAGCTACACTCAAAGAGAAGGTGCCCCATAGCCCTGCATTCATCTTGCATAAATAGCACCAATTCGGTTCGAGAGCAAGTCAAGGCTTTCTAGACTGATTTTTGAAGTTAGAGTTGATGCCATCATTAATGACCAGCCAAAAGAGAACTTTAATTTTATTTTATTTTTGGATATCTCCCTTTCCAAATTAACATGTAGGGTCTGTCTTTTTTCTTCCCATTCTGATCCCACAGCAGCTGGAGGGCAGATTTGCGAGAGAAACCTTTAACTCTATCATGTTTCCAAGTTCTAATGTCTTCGCTATCACAAACACATTCAAAAGTGTCATTATATAAGTTGATCCACTCCACCAACCCAAGGTTGCTCCCAAAACAGAATGGTGTCTCCCTTACAAGATGTATATAAGCTATCTTCTTCCACAATATCTTTGAGCTTATGAATATGTTTCCAAGAACTTCTATTGGCGCTATTATCTTTTAGTTCAGAGTACCACCCCATATTATCAATACCATAGATGCCTAACAATAACCTTGTGCAAGAGTAAGTGTGACTCTAAAGCAAACCTCCAAATCCACTTCATAAAAACAACATAACAAACACCGTAACATTCCTTGCATTCCAGCCAGATACCATGTATTCTAGATACTCAGCAATCTTAGATTACATGGTATTTGAGATAACCGAAAACAAACTGATTCACTTATACATGGTATTTGAGATAACCGGAAATGAACGGCCCCCTAAGTGAATCAATGATTTCTTATTAAATGATAAATAACATAAACAAGTATATGTTAAATTTATAACACAAATTTCTATTTTAAAACTAATATATTTATTTTATTTTTAAAATTATGCGAGATTTATTTAAGTCGAACTTGGGCCGAATCCGAACCAAACTCGAGCCGCCTTTCAACCGCAAGCAGATGATGATGGTGACCTTGTGGGCTTAAATAATAGCAAATTTTCGGATGATGAGACACATTATTTTATCCTTTCACTCAATTTTCCACCGACCAAACTTTTTCTTTACCCTTTTCATCCATTCTAACTCGGTTCCACTACTAAAACTAAATTTAAAAAGATTATTCCCACTTCTTTTTCTTTAACATATTCTCTCTATTGTATATTTTTTATAAATAAAATATGTAAATAAAAGTTACAGTACAATTTTTAACAACATAAAGTTCAGAGTATATGTTGTAAATTCTTTATTGTTTTCCAGTTTTTTTCTTTAATACTTTTCCTACGTATTTTTTAAACATTTTTCTATCTATTTTATAAACTTTTTAGGGTAAAATACTATTTTGATCCCTGAACTTTCACTCAAGTTTCATTTTCATCCTTAAAACTTTCAAAAGTTACATTTTTCGTCATTGAACTTTCCGATTTGTTCTGTTTTGGTCCTTCAGATTTTGTTTTTCCATCAAGGACACTAATGGAGGGCTTATGTGGCATGTAATTGATGATGTGACATTATAGAAATATACCGTGGGGTTAAATACCGTAGAAAAATGAATATAAAGAAGGTTAATCTCATATTTTTTTTCCTTAATTTCAGTCTTAAATCTCACTGTATATTCGTTTTTCCACGTCTTTTAACATCATTGTATATTTATATAATGTCACATCATCCATTGTATGCCACATAAGCCCTCCGGTAATGTCCTAGATGGAAAAACGCAGACTGAAGGACTAAAATGGCATGAATCGTAAAGTCCACGGATGAAAAATGTAACTTTTAAAAGTTTAGGGACGAAAATGAAACTTGAGTGAAAGTTCAGGGACCAGAATGGTATTTTACCCAACGTTTTAAATCTATATTTTGTTCAAAAAAATATGTAAATATATTACAGGTTATACATATATGAATGGGAAATTTCATTGGGTAGCAAAATTTTCTTCAATATTTATAAATCTAGCAGTTTTAAAAAGTATTTGCAAGTATAGTAGTTTTTTATAAACTCATTCAAATGAATCAAAGAAATCAGTGATAACTTATCAGGTAATCAGTGATTACATGCACGAAATATCATTTGATATAGTTAATCAATCAGTGATTACCTATGCGCGTAATAAGTGATTACTTTATGCAGAAATAAGTGATTACTTATGCAACCTAGTGGCAATTTTGTAATATTTTAGTCACGAATTTGAGTTTTTTGGTATTTTGTAAATAACTTTTTAGGTTGCTATTTTTGCAAATATTGGAACTTTTTCATCTATATGTGCAGCCCCAAATTTCATTAGGTAGCAAAATTTTCTGCAATATTTATAAATATAACATTTTTAAAAATTATTTGCAAATATAGTAATTTTTAAAACCTGCCATTCATATGAATCAATGATAACTTATAAGATAATCAGTGATAACTATCAAGTGATCAGTGATTACTTATAAGATAATCAGTTATAACTATTAGGAAATCAGTGATTCATGCACAAAATATCAGGTTAAAATCAGTGATTAATTATGCGAAACTAATGGCAATTTTGTAATATTTTAGACGTGAATTTGATTTTTTTTAGCTATTTTTACAAATAAGTTTTTTGGCTGCTAATTTTACAAATGTTGGACCTAATTATGCTATTTTTGCAAGAGCCTCTATATGAATATTATCATGTTATTAATGTAACATTTTATATTTTTATAGTTTCTATTAGTTTTTTCATTTAAAATGAGGCTTACACCTCGCCTCTTTATAAGAGAACGCTCTAAAGCCGTCTTAGGACTTCTAAAACATTGTCCACACCTACTGATAATAGGATATTTTTGTCCTCAAACCAAACCACAAATGAGCAAGTACCTTAGCCCTCATATAATGCATGAGTATATATATAAGGTGTTGGACCTGTGTCCTGGCCTCGCGGATGTTAAACGATGGCGAACATGTAGCTACACGCCTGTAAAGCCCATACTTACAAGCTATAGCCTAGTATGTAAACATGGCTAACATACTATACTCAAATCTGTAATTGAGCATTTTAATCTATTTATCTTCAACTCATAACTCCATTTCGATGATATCTAAGAAATTTTGAAAAGAATCTTCATTCCAACAAAAATCAAACTGTCATCGCCAAATTGTAGATGGGAGATGTATGTATTTTGTCTTTCTCAACTCTTTTTTTATAATAAACAAATGTTATTTCATTGATGTATGAAAAAACCCAAAAAAAGGCAAGGAGAAGATTACAAAAAGGTCCTCCAATCTAATGGTATAGTGGAAGGGGCATAATTACAAAAGGATTTACAATTAGCACTCCAATTGGAGGCATCACTAAACTCCCAAATTTCCTCCCAAGTTCTTGATTTCTCCATAAAAATTCTCCTAATACAGTTTTTTTAATGAAAGATAAGCTTTCATTGATCAAATAAGGATAAAAACAAGTACAAGAGAATGAAAAATTCTAAAAAAACAAAAATAAAAAATAAAGACTAGACAAAAGAATTCTATTTATAGAACATGGAATGCGAAAGATATGCAAATCTACTCTATATACAACTTTGGCCCAAACTAAAAGTTCTTGAAGCAAAAAAATCCCATAAGAAAAACCAAGATTTGGATTCTCCCATAAAAAGCTAAGAATTACGTTCCAACCGAACAGTCCATAGTAAAGCAACCATTGCACATGTGAGAATTTTTTTTCTTTTTTTGCGAAATCTATGGACCAAATAGGTCCATAATCAAGAGATCTTTAGCATTCTTTGGAAGGACCCAACTCAAGTCAAATTGGGAAATAAGTTTGAACCAAAGTTTGCTTGTGTAATTACAATGAAGAAAAATGTGAGAAATCGATTCACAACTCCTATAACACAAAAAAAAATGTGTGAAGACAAGTAGAAAGTGGACAAACGAGATTGCAAAACATCCCCAATGACAAGTTTACCTAAATAAAAAGTCCAAACAAAGAATTGACATTTGGGTTGAAAACCCGAAAACCAAATTGAATTAGATGGGAAAGAATATGAATGAAAATAATGAGAAAGAAAATAAAAGAAAGGATTTTCAAGTAAAAGAGCCCGAAAGATGAAGGGGTCCAAGAACTACAATCACGAGAGGTAGAAGGAAAAATATGAGAAATAAGACTAAGAAGAGAAAAAAAACTCCAGGAATTTCTCATCTTTAAAATTTCTAAATAAAGTTATTAAATATTGTTACAAAATATATTTTTAAACTAATAAATATAAAAAGCTAAGTATTATGTTTACTTTTGTCTTAAAATATAGGTTTTGAACATATGATTGACTTTTTAATTTCATTTTATAAAAAAAAAATAAACAGAGAATTTTCCCCGCGGGTAATTTGATCCTCGAAGGGGAATCCTCGAACTCATCCCTGATTCTCCAAATAGGGGATAGGGGCAGGTATGGGGATTAAAAATCCTTGCTGGTTAGGGACGAGGACTGCATCCCCAACCCCACCCCGTTGCCATCCCTACTCAACATGGTCAAAAGATTTCTCAAAATCAATCTTAAAAATAAAACCCTTTTTTTTTCTTAATATTATACTCCTCAATGGCTTAATTGGCAATCAAATTTGGATCTAGAATTTGTCATCCTTGAACAAAGGTTGATTGAGATTGAGCAATAGTAGAACCCAAAACATATTCTAACCTAGAAGCTAGCACTTTAGCATTGATTTTGTAAAGGCAAGTAATAAGAGATATTGGTCTAAAATCAGATAGAGAAGTAGCACTACTCTTTTTAGATATGAAACAAATGAGGGTAGTATTAGTGCACAAATTTAAGATCTCATTCCTATAAAAATCTGAAAACACATTAAGGAGTTCCACTTTAATCAATTCCCAAGACTTTTAAAAAACTCCTAGAAAAACCATCTGGCCCAAGGGATTTGTTTCCATCATAGTCAAAAACTGCAACCCTAATTTCTTCCAAGCTAAATGGCCTTTCTAAAAAATTGTTTGATCAATACTTATTGGATCTAACTCAATTCCTGAAAGTGAAAAAGAACCTTTTGTAAAGAAGTGTAAAGCTTCTCAAAATGACAAATGACTTCTTTAATGATGGTATCTTTTTGTGAATCCAACACCACTCCATCATTAGTTATGAGTTTATTGAGCCATTTCTTCCTTTTTCTAGAATTGGTAATTCTATGGAAAAGTTTATAATTATTTTTCCAATCTTTGAACCATTTAAAGCTTAACCTTTTGATTCCATAAGATTTGTTCCTTTTGACTTAGAGAATCAAGATCAACAAGAAGTTTAACTTTTTCCAATTGAGGATTGACACAAGAGGTCAAAAGATCCAAAACATTATCCAATCATCCAGTTTTTTAATCTTTTCCAAAATCAACTTTTGATCTTTTACATTATTCCCAAAAACTTCCTTACTCCATTGTTTCAAGGGTTTCTTTAAAGCCTCAAGCTTTTTTAGAAAGATATGTGCAACCAACCGGAACACGTGACAAGATGACCCAACATTCTTACAAAGAGGTTGAAAAGAGGGATTGGGGAATCCACACGTTCTCAAATCTGAAAGGAGAAGGGCCCCATTTGAATGATGAAAACATTAAAGAAATGGTTCAATGATCCGAGGTAACCTTGGCTATATCTTTTTGTCGAATAAGAGATAAAGAATTTTTCCAATCACAAGAGAAGAGAAATTTATCTAATTTTCGTCTGAATGATTGATTCTCTATTGTTTTCCTAAGTGAATTTTGCATTCTTAAGATTAATATCCCGGAGTTCATTGGAGGAAATGAAATCATTAAAAGACTTGCATATTTTTAGAGGATCGAGAAGAGTTATATTTTTCATGAGCAAATCTCACCACATTGAAATCACCCCTCAAACACCAAAGAGATAAACACAAACCCACAAGACCTCTCAATTCATTCCCAAAAAAAAAAAAAACCAATCCCTTGAGTAGCAAGTACCATAAACTCTCGAAAACTACCAATTGAGATTAGAGGAGAGAGAGAGAGTTTATAGACAATGAAAAACAACCAATTTTTTTACTATTTAAATATCCCACATGATTAAAATTCCACCAGCCACTTCTAATGAAGGGATAGACACCCAATCTTTAAACCCCCCCCCCCCAATACTGTTAAAAAAAACTCCTAGTAAAATTAGATTTTTTTAGTTTTCTGAAGCACAATGATATCCAGATTGTCACTAATCTTTTTTGTGTTAATTTCATATTTATCCAAAAGAAAACCGTTTATATCATAAAAACCGCATTGGACAATAATATTTCATCAATGCCCACAATACATCCACGCGCCGTCCATAATGGAATTGAAAAGACTGATTCTGCTCTCCACCAAAAGCAACCGTCTTAAATCCCTAAAAAGTAGCAGTTAATTATGTCAAAATGTCAGATATGGGAAGATATTTCAATAACCGTGAGATTTGTTTATTAATTGGTATATTTAAAAATTCAAAAAACACTTTCAAAACCTCAAAACGGATTCATAACAAAAAAAATTGTAACCTAGAGAGAAAGTTGAACAGAGAGAAAAAAAAAGGGGCAAGATTTTCTTATTGAAATTGCAAGGAAATGAGGAAATACAAGAAACGAAGGAAACAGAGGAGCATTTAGATCAGGGGTGAGCAAACTATCATACATATTTCAAAAGGTAAGACTGATTTAAAATGATTTTTTGTAACATTATATCTATGAAAATGCAGGGAAGAGAACGAGGAATGAAGATAAAAGATGTTTTAAAACTGGTGGTTGAAGAAATAACAGAAAATGAACAAAAAAAAAGGTTGTCGACTTGAAACGTATAAAAATGTTTATAAAAATTAAACATATATCAAAAAATAAACATTTGTACTACATTGGAAAAACTTGAAGGAAATTTGTTTTTTGATTTAAATACTGTAATGATGGAAATGATACACTTAATGTGAACTGAAGTGTTAAAAAATATGTTCTCATATATAAGTGACTCATATATAAACAATAAAGAATTAAAAAATACAAATATATTGTAAGGGCCTGAGGGCTTGACGTAGGGTAATTAGAAATTTTCCTTTTATTGGTATATTTTCATTAGTGATTTAAGTGTGGTAAATTATTTTCTATGTGTATTTTGGTTAATTAGAAATTAACCATAGTTAATTTAACCATGGGTGGGGAATTTAGTAAAAGGGGAATATTTAACTATAGTTAAATTAGTGAAAAGGGTTTGTTAGCAAAAGAAAATAGGAGGAAAGACTTGTATTAAAATGAGGAGGTGGAGGGGGGTGAAAAGCAAATAGAATTTAGTTGTTATTTTTAATTTTGGAAATTAAAAGGATATAAATGGAATTTAGGAGAAAAGAAAAGGAAAAAAAAAACAAAATGCCTCATCTTTCTTTCCCCCCCCCCCAAACCCGTGAGCCCTCTCTCCCGTTCCCCTTCATTTTTTTGTCAATTTTTCTTCATCCAATCTTGGTGTTTGTGGGTGAATTCAAAGAGATTGTTGTTGATTCATGATAGAATCAACATATTAGGAAGTTCAACCAAGATTTGAGAGGAATTGGTTAAAGATCAAGGTAATTTCATAACCTAGGGTTCATACTTTTTCTAGATTTCCATGGGATTCTCTTGTTTGGTGTTTAAGAAGTGTTGTGTGGGGTTTTCTTTAATATGTAATTTTTAGAAATTGAATTTAAAATTGATACTCATCAAGTCCCAAAGAGCTATCATGTTAAGAATTGTTGAAAGTGGAAGTCATGGTGAAGAGGGAGCTTAAAACCTCCATTAATGGAGGAATTCCTAGCTATTAGCGTAAGCAAATTTTGAGTTTTCTTATCTTGTATGGGAGAACTTTCAAATCTGAAATTTATGTGAAGTTAAATACGTATATTACACAAGGAAAACTCATTAGAAGATCAATTAGATGGATTTTTGGTTAAACCTCAATTGGCCTAAATTAACATCCTAAAATTGTCGATCTAGTCATGGGACTTTTTCCTCTTAGCGGGTTCGGGTGCTTGTATGAATATTATGGGCTGATTTGTGATGTTAATATTAACCTAAATATGTATGGATTAACTTGTTGTAGGAAGAAGGCAAACGAATATGAGCGGGGCTAATATCGAAGGTGAGAACATAAAGAATTGGAGGGGTGTTGGCGATGTGATTCACGGTTCCTTGTGAAAATGGTTACTTATGAATACGAATGGTTGAATATCGATAGATTATGAATAGTAAGGGATCAAAGTACGAGGTGGTGACGGGAAGTAGAGTTGAGTCGGCCGATTCTAAGAGGACTGCAACGAGCTAGATGGCTCGAACCGATATGTGTTTATTTAGTTGTTTGCTTAATTGAGCATGCTTGCTTGCTAATATTTCCATGATCGAGTCATATACTGATTTGGGGCTAGTTTCATAACCATTCGATAAGTTATTGTTAGTGCTTAGAGAATAGCACGTGAATGAGTACTTGTTATGTTATCGGTTGTTGCTCAATGAATTGGATGTGAATAAGTTATTAAGAAGTAATTCTTGAGATGTGAATTATATGTTTATGTATCGAGCAAGATGTGTAGTAATATTGAGTCATATATTGCTTGGAGGAATTGTCCTATTTCTGCTCGTTGAGCTGAGATTACTTCATATGATGGATATTGAAAGAAAGCATGACTATTCCATTTCATTTTATGACACTTCATTCATGCATTTCATATGATCGATATGTGGCCATGGGGTCGTAACCTGTGTAATGGTGAGTGGTTGTTGGATGGTACACGTGGTTACCGTGGCAGTGATGTTGTGTAGCTCTGAGGCACTGTGTGGTGGATGGCCTGGATGCTAAGTGCTTATTATGATAACCTGGAAGATTATATTGAGCTGTGGCTCGAGTGTGATATGTGGCAATTCTTGATTTGCGCATAGTGGGACGCAGGTTGTAAGTAAGGAACCAAATGATTATTGAAAGGCAAAGGGAAAAGTGGAAATGGCTTATGCATTATTGTTCGATGAAATCTTAAACTTGAAAGTTGATTACTTGCATAAGCATTCATGTGTATGTTTTTTAGCATATTTATGTATCCAAGCATAATTAACTTCTTTTCTTTAATGTGCCTATTGAGGAGCGGGATGTGTAATAGCAAATGAAAGTGATTCGAAAAGTGAATGGAATGTGGTAATGGCTGTCCGAGGCATAATGCTAAGCGAGAGAGTGTAATATATAAAGAGTTATGGCTCGGTTATTGGTTAATGATGCGATGAGTATGGGGCGTAGTGAGATGCCGGAATTGTGAAAATAGGGAGGTATTGACTAGGAGGAAATGATAGAATATAACATGAGGTGAATGGTATTGGCTTGACAAGAGTACGGGTTTTGAAATGTTTACGGTTTGATTATGAGTATCTATTCACATTGCGTACCCGATAAATTGCATTCTTTTACATATGTTTTCATTTGTGTATTATGATATGAGCATCTGCATCACCGTTCATATTCTTTTGTTTTCACTGAGTGTCATGCTCAAAGGTGCTTTATATCACCTTTCAGGTGTTGCATGAGGACGAGGACGAGGAGCGGCAGGTGGTGCTCGTTGACGTACGGGATGGGGACTTTGGATAGGCCACCGGACACTCAAGTCAAGGCGTCAAGTTTAGGAGTTTAGTTTCGTTTTGGGATCTATATGACAAACTCTTTTATGTAAATATTTTTTGAACGATATGTTTTGTAATAACTTTACCGTGGTGCACCACGACTTTTACTACATGTTTTATAACTCTAAACTTTACACGATGATATGAATCAGCCGACGAGCTGAGTTTTTCTTTTGAAATCTGAGCAGGTTTATTAAGAGTTTACGTACATTTCATGTCTGATTTTTCCAACGTCGTGTGGTATGGTCATTTGAACTAAGCACGGTCCTATCTTTCGTTTGCATACTCGCATCCTAGGCTTATGTGAAAAGTCGGGTCGTCACATATATTGATAGTACACGAAGCAAATGAACAAAACGAAAAAAAAGACTGCCGACTTGAAACGTATAAAAATTAAACATATATCAAAATATAAACACATTTGTATTACATTGGAAAAACTAGAAAGAAATTTGTTCTTTTATCGACATAAAAAATGAAACAAAGAAAGATCCTTCATACAAAATATCGATCGACATAGAACGCATATTGAAGAAATAAAAAAAATGCATAAATAAAAAATGAAACAAAAGAAAGATAAAAAAAAACCCATCTAAAAGAAGGAGACATAAAAAAAAAGATGTAACAATGATGATAAAAATACGAAATAAAAAAAATGGCAATGGAAAGAAATATCAAAATCACAACAATAAAAGATATGGTCCATGAATTAAGGGATAATTAAAATAGCAACATTTAAGGAATAAAAACGTACGAAGCAGAACTCCATTTCACAAATGTGCCATGGGCAAATTTGTAAACATTACTAAACGGAACCTCCTTGCACGCCACCATATTTGGTTGTTATTGGGTAAACATGATAAAAAATGAAACTGCCGATAGAAATGAATAAATGGTATTTAAACATGTTATTGGTGATGTTATTCCTTTTTTTTTTGTCATTTTAACCCAAACCTCTTACATTCCAACTTATAATATGCATAAAAAACAGTAAATTCGAAAATAGTTTTAAAAAAAAAAGCAAGAAGGACTAATCATGAGCCAAGAAGAATCATTTGGTTGAAAAGAGATTTTGACATTCATATTCTAAAAAATATTGTGAAGTAAAAGTCAATTTAAACCCTGAATATTTTGAATTGAAGAAGTTGATATTCTTGGAAAAACTTGAATCAAATTATGAATAACTTTTTTTCAATTAAAGACTGAAAATTGTTTTGATTGAAATATCCATATAGTGCAAAATCAGGCTCAGAGAAGTAGAGGCACAAAGAAAAGGTGCCCAAGTTTGAATCTCCACATAACTACTTCTGAATTAAAGGAGAAAGAAAACACTTACCTTAGATAAGTTCACAGCTTGAAATTTACAACAAACCTCTTTCACAAAATCCTAGTTGATTGAGTTCATCAATTGTCCATCTGAGATCCTTTTCAAATCGCAAACTTCACGGAGATTTTTTCCAATATTTTGCCAAACGAAACTTTTTCCTAAAATAGACCTTCCCCCAAAACTTTCTAGAAATTAGATCAGTAACTCTCTCCTTAGAGGTAGGAAATTGAAATTTTGGAGGAGCAATAGTAGGTGAAATATTAACCTGCAACTGTTTTAGAATTGATTTCAGGAAATAAGGTAAGTGGACTTGTCTCAAAAGAAACATAGATGTGGGCTTTAGCTAAAAAGGCCCATAAAAAGAAGACTTCTTAGAACCAAAAGGGGCAAAGTCAAAATTTGTAGTATTTGAAGGGTGTGTTTGTGAGTGCTTTTGGCCAAGTCAAAAGTGCTTTTAAATGAGCAAAAACACTTCTCAAGTACAATTTGTTTATTTGGCAACATTTTATAAGCACTTTTTGTAGAAGTTAAAAGCACTTTAAAGCACTTTTTGAAGAAGTAGGTAATATGTGCCTTTTGAATTGCTTTTGATTTTTTAAACCTTGTATTTACAATTTTTTTACACATTTTATCTCTCCAACTTCTCTCTACACTCTCTCTCTCTAACCTCTCTCCACACTTTCTCTCTTTAACATCTCTACGCACTTTCTCTCTCTAAACTTCTCTCCACACATTTTCTCTATCTAAATTTCTCTCCACACATTTTCTCTATCTAACTTCTCTCCACACATTTTCTCTCTCTAACTTATTTTTCCACACTTTCTCTAATTTCTCCTTATACAATTTCTTTCTCTAATTTATTTCTACAAAATTTCTTTTCTACACACATTTGCTCTAATAAGAACTCTAAATAAGATTAAAAACACTTTTTAAATATTATGTCCAAACAATAAAATAATATACAAGTAAGCACTTTTTATCATAGTACTTATACGGAAGTACTTTGATTAAAAGCACTAATTTCATAAACATTCCCAAACAAGCCTGAAGTTAGAAATGGGAAAGGGATTTATGTATATGTACCCATTCTACAAGTCCTCTTTTAAAAAATAACCAATGTGTTTCAAAATATAAAAAATACCCAAAACTACATCTATGTGGCACAAGTTACATGAAATGCAGTGGGCAGTCCTAAATTATTTTACTTTCCTACGCTTTTGTATATTTGTATTTTATTGATTCAATAAATAATTATATTAAATGATTGTAGGTTCCCAATGCTACTTTAAACTTTTAAATGTTGACTTTTTTTTCCTTTATGGTATTTAAGATTCTTCATATTTTATCAAATGGTTTTTTTTAATTAATTTCCAGTAGCAATGAACATTTTGCTGACGATTTTAAAAATGTATATCAATGATGTACTTCCTACCAAGTTTGTGTATCAATTAACAACATTACAATTTTTTTTATTTTATAAGTCTTTTCGTCGAGTTGTTTATCATTGATAAATAATCAATAATACGATTGATGAGGCATAATCACAAAAAATTACATTAAAAATTAAATATGTATATCAATCACATACGATAAATATCAAATATATATAATTGATATAAAAATCCAAATTCCAAATCTAGTTCCTACACAAATTTCTAAAAAAAAACTAAGATCTGGTTCTTCATATAGACTAGTTTTTTACCACGTGTGATGCACGTAGGAATTTCTCTACTTAATTTGATATAAGAATTTGTTTGAATAAAAAAAATATTAATGAATATAATGATATTATAAATAACATACACACTGGATTCTTTTTATAATATTTTTTGTATTGTTTTAATTTTATGAAATTAATTTTTTATTGAATTTATAAATTAATTAAGAAGAATCTCATAATGAATATAAATTAAAAATGAAATTGATATAATACTGTTGAATAATTTATTTTAAAAATTAATTTTCACATAATTTATTTTAAATGAGAAACAAAAATAATAAACAGTTACCAAACATGTTTCTTTTTTCCCCTTACCAAAACAGGAAACAAGAAAGAGTTATCAAACGTGTTTCTCTTTCTATTAAAAAAAATAGAAACAGGAAATAAGAAATAGAAACTTAGAAAGTTATCAAACAGGGCATAATTTTTTCATAAAATTGTATTTTTTTAAATGTGAAACATAAATAAAAAAAGGGTAAAATATCATTTTCGTCCCTGAACTTTACATATGGTTTCGTTTTCGTCCCTGAACTTTCAAAAAAGATCAAAATCGTCCCTGAACTTTCCAAATCGTGTCATTTTCGTCCTTCCGTCCCTTTTTCCGTCTGGTAGAGTAACGATGGCCTACGTGGACTTCATTAATTGACGTGGCATTAAATTTGTGGGCAAATGTCATAAATGATGTGGAAAACCAAGCTGATGTGGCATTTTCTATTAGATTAAAAATAAGATCATGAGGGTTAATTAGTCAATTTACGTTTTTTTCTTTATCAGATCGAGCAGGTTGTCTTCTTCCCTAAAAAACTAGGGCAGTCTGGTTCCTGTTTCGCACATCACAGTGGAGAAGACGAAGAGGAGAAGGAAGATCTAAACTCGTAACAGATGTCGACGGAAAACAGTTTAGGTAACTCAAATCTGAGTATTAACGATGGATCGAGGAGAAGTAACCAAAATCAGACTGTGGCGTTGTGCTACTGTGGAGTTCATGGTAAGTTATAGACATCGTGGATAAATGCAAACCCAGGGCGTAGATTCGTTGGTTGTGCATATTACAAGGTTAGATTTATACAAGTTGTTCTTTTCTGATTTGGAAATTCTATTATGATTTTAATCTGATATGTTATTCTACTCATTTATCTTCATAGGGAGGTTCGTCAGGATGTGGGTTTTTCCACTGATATGATTCAGAATTCACATATCATGAAATGATGGTCATAAATAGACTGAAAGATGATGTTAAGAAGCTGAAGAAGAAGAATAGGAAGCTGCTAAAGTGGAAGGGGGCTTGTTACTTATCTATGGTTGTAGTTATAGGTTTGATTATGTACATGTACTTAGGAAGCTGTAAATGAGTGGAAAAGTCTGTTCAACGGGTAGCATGAACTGCTGAATTGGAAGTTTTCAATTTTAGTCCCTCAAAAGGACTGTTTGTGTTTTAGCTCATATGAACAATAGTCCCTTGTTCCCTGTATTGTATCAGTTGGATTAATAAAATGAAATGAATTCATAGTTATCAGTTTGTGTTCAACTTTTGCTGTGAATGGATTTTTTTAGTTTTTTTTTTATTGAAATTGTAAATCTTGAGCAAGACAATGGAAACAAAAGAGAATATTTTGAGATTGTAAATTGTGAGGAATCTCTTACACAAAATAAGGACATGTGGTCCCATGATGTACATTAATAAAACAAACTATAGGTGCACAAAAAGCATCCTCATTCACCTACCAATTACACCTAATACACAAGCACATAAGTGCACCAAAATAGAGTCTACAAACCCTAAAATAGCAAATAGATAATATAAAGAAACAGAAAATCAGTTGTCATCCTTTTGACTTGGTCCTCTTCCTCTTCCATGACTTCTTCTGCTAGTGATTTAGTTGGGGAAATTGGTTGGGAATTGATTGAGGAAATTGGGGAATTTTGTGGGGATTTGATTGGGGAAATAGGGGGAATTGATTGGGGCATTCATTGGGGAAATCGGGGGGGAACTAATAAAGCATTCAGCAAATTTGGTAGAGAAATTTGTTGGTGAATTGGGTAGTTCAATGTCTTCATTGGAGTAACAGGGAGGAGACCATGGCGTGTTGTCATTGGAAAAACGGGGAGGGGACCACGTCATTTCTTCATTGGATAAACAGGGATGAGACACTGTTATGTTGCCATCTACATTTTGATCATCACCTACATTTTGATCATCATCCAACTCCACTTTATCATCACCTACATTTTGATACTCAATATCATGCCATCCCAGAAGAGGTATGTGAAGAATTGTGGTGATCGGCTTCGCTACAATATAGAATACTTCATTCGGGTTGTGTTCAACATAAATGTGGATGTACTTATCCTCTAGAATCAACTTCACCATTTCAGGAATGTCCTCATCAACTAATATACAACGAAGTTCGTCACTGATGTCCATTCCAGGTTTCACGTAATGAAACCACACATGGTTGTAAACCTCCAACCTAACCATAATCATTCCCAACTCTATAATAGAGAGTCTATCTACTTCGTAAGTGACTACTTCTTGAACGCCCCCAACATAGGCAAACTTCGGTGTATATACTAGTCGTCCTCTATAATGTATCACTAGATGACAGTACTCTTGCAAATATACCATTTTTCCTCCAAATTTCAGACAGAACAGAATCGAGGGTGACAAATGCACAATTTAGGGCTTGTACAACTTTAGGGTTTTCCACTGTAAGTGTATGGTACACAAGTTTCAAACCTTTTTTCGGGATTTTTCTTTCACAAAACCGTGTACCAGACAACGCAAAATCGCAACTCTTGTTCGTAAATGGCTTCGCTTCTCCTTCAAGTCGTTCACCTTCGCTTCTCCTTCTTCTTCCTTCGCTTCTCCTTCGTCTTCGTCTTTGTTTCAAGTGATTCTGCTACACGGTTTGAAAGATTAGGGCAGTAAATTTAGGGATGGAGGATTAAGGATCCAGTTTATGGAAGTTTTACTTTAGCAGTTAGATATTAATTCAGTTTCTAAAAATGGATGGTTCAAATTTATTAGGTGTGTTTAAAGGTCCAGATCATGCCACATCTAATAGAAAATGCCACATCATCTTGGTTTTCCACATCATTTATGACATTTGCCCACAAATTTAATGCCACGTCAATTAATGAAGTCCACGTAGGCCACCGTTACTCTCCCAGACGGAAAAAGGGATGGAAGGATGAAAATGACACGATTTGGAAAGTTCAGGGACGATTTTGATCTTTTTTGAAAGTTTAGGGACGAAAATGAAACCAGATGTAAAGTTCAGGGACGAAAATGGTATTTTACCCTAAAAAAAGTTACTAAATATGTTTTTTTTTTTTCTTCTAAGAAACAGAAAACAAGAAAGGGTTACCAAATAAGTTTCTCTTTCTTGAAAAAAACGGAAATAAGAAATAGAAATAGAAACGTATAAAATGGGGCATAAACTTATCTATTTATCAAAATTCAGAAACCAAATAGACACCTATGAAAATTCATGGACAAAAAAAAAAATCATATTTAAAAATTTGAAATCCGACAACCAGGCGTCGAATCAAAACTAGGAGTGGCTTCCAAAATTTTCGCGCGCGACCTCATACTGTCACAGAGAAACGAGGCGGCAGTAACGTCGGAGCATCTTCATTTCTCTTCTTTCGTTCCAAATTTCAATTCTTTTTACATAAATTCCTCTAAATCAGCTATTTTTCGGTACGTTGATTCAGCTTTTAATGTTCTTTGTTGGTTTATCTTATATTTTACATGTTTTTGCTTCCTCTCGTTTCTTTCAATCATAGTGTTCTAGGGTTTCGTTTCATTTTTTTGGAACGAAACAGGCAAATTCGTTTTTCATGGATATTTTCTGTTAATTATTTTTTTGTTAATGTTTCAAGTTTAAAGAAGCTTTCGTAAATTTCAATTGCTACATATCTTTCTTGATTCAATAATTAATGTATAGGTTTACCAATTGCATATCAGATTTAGTTTATGATTTGCTATAATTCTAGGTTTTCCATGTCTCAAGTGTATTACATACTTTTGTCTTCAGAAATTTTGGAGAGAAATCTTTGAAAAAATATACACTTTCTTTGCAAACTGGAAAAAAGAGCTCAGTCTTTGTCGGTTCAGATGCGACAGTCCAGCATTCTGGATCACTTTGCTTCTACTAATAGATGCAAACGAAGTACGGCTGAAGCTGAACCGGCTCCTTCAATTTCTGAACCAGGAGTGTCTCCCTATCAACTGGAAGATACTCAGGAACATCTAAGATGTGAACTTAAAGCTGAATCAGATTCCTATCTGGTTGATTGGAAACAAGAGCCAGATACCGAGTTGGATTGGGAGAAGAAAGTGAATAGGCTTCTGAAAACACGTTTTGGCTATCCTTTCTTAAAGAAATTCCAAAAGGAAGCTTTGGAAGCATGGCTAAATCATCAAGATTGTCTTGTTCTTGCTGCAACGGGATCTGGTACTGCTCTGCACTCTCCTTCAATATTTATTATAATGTTTGAATTCTTCTTTCTTAGAGACTGCCGTGGATGGACGATAATCTTTTTTGCTTGTTTTAGGGAAATCTATCTGTTTTCAGATCCCAGCTTTATTAACAGGCAAGGTGGTAGTTGTTATTTCGCCATTGATAAGTTTGATGCATGATCAGTGTTTAAAACTAGCAAAGCATGGGGTTTCTGCCTGCTTTCTTGGGTCTGGGCAACCTGATAGTACTGTGGAAAAGAAAGCAATGGGAGGTGCATATAGCATAATCTATGTATGCCCAGAGACAGTTTTAAGGTGACTTACATGCAAAAGGCAATGACTTATGTTGAAGGAAATATTTCTTCTCTTTTAGCGGTAGTTAAAAGGCTAATTTCATTTTTTCAGATTGATTCAACCACTTCAGAAACTAGCGAAAACTCGTGGAATTGCATTGTTTGCAATTGATGAAGTGCACTGCGTTTCTAAATGGGGCCATGATTTTCGGCCTGACTACAGGTTCTTTTCCTTCCGAACTGGATGACTGGGTTTGTTCAGACTCCTTGTTTTGCATACATTACCCGCACATTTCTTAACTGCACAATGTGTATGTATTTTACAGTAATCAACCGAAGAATAAATGACTGGAAGAAATTCTAAAAAGGATGCTCAAATTTGGAATATTGATTTCCACATATTCTGATTTTTCAATTTATATGATTTTACTTTTTAATATTCAACTTTTTCAGTTTCATAGCTTTTTAATATTAGAACTTCGAAATTTCAGGCGTTTGTCTGTTTTGCGAGAGAATTTCAGCTCTTCATGCCTAAATTTTTTGAAATTTGACGTTCCTCTGATGGCATTGACTGCAACTGCCACAGTTCAAGTTCGAGAAGACATTGTGAAGTCATTATGCATGTCAAAGGAAACGAAGATTATTCTAACTTCATTTTTTAGGTCAAATCTTCGCTTTTCCGTGAGTATTATCTTTATTTTTTTTTTGGTTACATATTCCCTTGAATAAGTTGTTTTGCCTAAAGTAAAGAACATTTTGACTTTCTGTTCAAAATTTTCTATTATTTTCTTCTGGCATTTTTCCAATCTTAAATTATTTTTGTCTTTGCTTTGTGAAGTTTGCATCACATGTGGCATTCAAACTATAAAATTTTCTTCTCACTGCTGAATCACTATGATTTATTATTTCCTTTTAGGTAAGACATAGTAGAACATCTTCACCATCCTCCTATTCGAAGGACTTCTGCCAACTTATAGACATGTATGCTGGAAAACAAACTATAGTCTCTCACAAATTTGAGAGTGTATTGGATTGCTCTACCAGCAGTAGCTTATGTGATTCGAATAGTATCTCTCCAAACGAATTAGAGGACACTGTGGACTGTTACTCAGATGGAGATGATGAAGAAGATAATTCTGCAAAACAATGTTCAAGTACTTCAGATGGAAGGACAATGTCTATTGAATACTTGGAAAATGAGGTTGATGTCTTTCAGAGTGTAGATGATTGGGATGGTACTGATATTTTTATATGGACTTTATTGTTTTTATACAGTATCTGAACTTTGGAAGCCTATGGGGAATGAATGAGTGAACCACGTATGTGCCCCAAAACAAACATGAATAGGCTTTAACTATTGTTTTTTTATTTGTGCAGTTGCCTGTGGTGAGTTTTGTGGACAATTGCTGTCTGAGGATAAGAATGTAAATGCATCTTTCGAGGAGACTGAACTGCTGGATAAAGCAGAAGACAGACTAAGACTCTGTCAAGACACTTTGGAACAAGGGCCAACCATTATATATGTTCCTACTCGAAAAGAAACTTTAAGCATCTCAAAGTATCTTTGTCAATTTGGTGTGAAGGCTGCTGCTTACAATGCATCAGTACGTTATTAATATATAGTAGGTCAAATTTGTATTTATTTTTTGTCATGTTCATACATTTTAGTCTCGTCGTTTGGCGACCATTTTAACTTGATAATGCTCTCAATTTCTGTTTTGTTCCTTGTATTGTAGATCTTTCTCTTCCCTTTAATTTGAGACCAACCATAGGAACTTGAAAGTGTTTCAGGTTTTCCATAGAATTGTTTGTGCAAATTATTTGCATTTGCTTGTGTGCAGGTGATATAGGGATATTTGGAAGTCAGTGTTTATTCATAGTTCTTACTTGTAGCTGTAAGTGTAAGGTTTCAGTCAACTTCTTCGCGATGTTGTTTTTGTTTTTTCTGCTTTGCCAATTGTCAGTTGGACTTGTCTGTATATAAAGACACCAAGGGCCCTGTTTTGGAAAGAAAGTTTTTTCACTGAGAATTTCTAGCTAGAAACAAAGTAGATGATTTTCCATGCATTGCTAACTGTTGATTGTTCTGTGGAAAGTGTCATATTGCCATTAGATCTTACCTAGTATTTTACATAATTTTCTACTCATGCAATTTCCCTTGGGTAGAACTTCCTGCGGATATTAAAATGAAGCTAAACTACATTTTTTCTTTCCAGCTTCCAAAATCTCATTTAAGGATTGTTCACAAGGATTTTCAGGAGAATAATTTAGAGGTACATTTATGATTTAATTTTTAATTTCCTTGACTACCTTTTTTACCCCTCCGATATTTTTCTTTAATAAGCAAGCATTTGGAACTCTGCCTATGATTATATACATATGACATCGAAACTTAGCAAGTACTCTTGGTCTGTGTGGATTGAAACCATATTTGCTATGTGATACCACTATAGTTGACATTACTTCTTCTGATACCGCCATAGTTGACATTACATTGTATTCTGACTAGACTATATATCATTCTCAAGTTGTGTCAATTATGCGTTAGTTAGGAAACACTGCCTAATCTAATTTAGTGACCAAACACTCTTCACTAGGGCATAAAATTGAACAACTTAATGATCATATAACGAATAATTAATTAATGTAAGCTATTAGCAATGTTTTAAAAGGCTAATGGCGGACTTGAACCTTTTTCTCTCGAAGAGGTGACTGGTGAGCCATTAATTTAGTCTCTAAGCGGTATGGGGCGTAAGGCTGAATTTATTTTTATTTAAAAAAAATGTAGAAAGTTTAAAAGTTTGAAATCAAGTATTACTAAATATAAAAAATTATACAATATATAAGAAAGTGAGAAAAGATGGATGTGAGATTATATATATATATATATATATAATCTCACATCCATCTTTTGTCACTTTCTTAAATAAAGTTTCTAAACATCATCATTATTATCACTAATATGATCAAGTTCATCATGATCTTCAATATTTTTTAGCATTACATACGTGATTGGACTTTTATATTTTTTAAGAATAGGAAACAAGTTGATATTATTCTTCTATCCATTTCATGAGGCGTCCCCCAGTAAGGATTCCAAACCTCAATGCCTTCTCATTAGAGGCGTGAAACTCTTCTGATCCCAAAGAAGGGATAAGTCTTTACTCTTGAGGCGAAGCCTCAAAAGCCGTTTAAAATATTGGCTATTATCACTTGGAACTTCTTCATAGGTTGTACACTTTTCCTCTTTAGATTTAGATTTTTTTAAGTATATACACTTTCTGGACCACCTTACTCGTTATTTTTTATTTTTTTAAAGATTTTGATCAGTTAACCACTTTTGGCAATCTTTGTTGCAAATCAATTTTTATTTTCAGTGACTTGAAATAATCTCTTCTTTCTCCATAACTTTTATATCATAAAAAATCATTGTTCCTAAAACAATAAATTGTGCTATATTGAATTGAAAGGAGGTTGAACTTTAAATTAATTTCTTACCGATACAATATTTGTTTTCCCTGTTGTCTCATGGACTTCTGAAAAGCTTTAAACATCCAGAAGGGGAAATGTTTTTTCTTTATGACTTAAGCTTCCACTCATCTCTAGGTTGTAGTTGCAACAATAGCATTTGGAATGGGAATTGACAAGTCAAATGTTCGGAGAATTATTCACTATGGTTGGCCACAGGTGATCATTCAAATCATGAATTTACTGGATATCGTAACTCTTTGTTTGTGCTCTCACACAACTTAAGATGGCTAAAAAGAAAAAACTTTTGCAGCCAGTTTGTTTGCTCACCGGTGTCTAATATGTGACGTCCCTTGTGCAATTTAATTACATGTGTGTCTAATCAGTCATTTCTATGTCATATTTTGCCAGTTAGCTTCTGAGCTTCTTTAACTATTAGCTTGGTTTCAGAGTTTGGAAGCTTATTATCAAGAAGCTGGTCGAGCTGGAAGGGATGGAAAGTTAGCAGATTGTAGTAAGTTCATTAACAGTTTAAAGAATATGTAGTTCAAATTGAGGGACAAACTTTTATCATATAGAAATTTGGAGTGAGAAATAATTAACCTCAACTATTAGCTTAGAATCTTGGGATTAGTGGTACTACTAATACCATGATATTACTATTAGAGTTGAAGAACCTGAGTTAAAATATTTGCATTATTGTTTCATATTCCGTTCCTTCTACTTTATCATAAACAATTCATCTTAGTTTATTAAAATTTGATCCTACAAGAAAGCTAGGTTCAAATCATGTTGGCCACCTACCTAGGATTTATCCTACGATTGAACCGACGCCAAGTGTTGTAGGGTCATGAGGTTGTCCCGTGAGATTAGTCGTGGTGCGCGTAAGCTGGCCCGGACTCTCACGGTATAAAAAAAAAAAAAAAAAAAAAAATCCTACAAGAAAGGGAATATTAAGAATTAATATAAATGCATATCTGAATCTCTTATGGTACTTTAAAGTTTAATATATTGGTAGAAATGTGCCAAGTTATGTGGAAATTCTCGTGGCTTTCTAGTAATTCCATTTTTACATCACTTAATAATTTTTCTGTGACAAATTTGAATTGCTCGTTTGACTTTATCTTGCTATTGTTTGATTGATTTGGTTGCGACCTTGGCCTGTCTATGGTGTCATGAGCGTTCATATAATTAGATGGACTTCACAGTATAGCAATACTACTTTTCTATGTGATGATTAAAGATTAATATTGTCCCATTTTAACTTGTAAAATTATGCCCATTCTCACCATTCTGTAAGCAGTTCTCTTTGCAAACCTGACAAGAATACCATCCCTTTTACCAAGTCGCAGAAGTGAACATCAAACTAAACAAGCATATAAAATGTTGTCTGACTGCTTCAGGTGGTGTACTTCTCTTTGCAGTTTTACATCCTCCTCCCTCCCTTCCCAAAATATGGTATTTGATCAGTGTTTTTTCCTTTTCACATTCTTGAAGATATGGGATGAACACTTCATGTTGTCGGGCTCGAAAACTAGTGGAGTACTTTGATGAGACTTTCATTCAGGAGAAGTGTCTCATGTATGTATATTTTTCTTTCAGTACTAAATCACTCTCAAATTTTGTGTGTGCATACCATGTTTAAATTTGATCCTTTTATCTTTATTTATAGTACATTATCTTTGACAAATAAGGAACTATAATTCCTATTTTTCATGGATAGGCAACTTGACCAAACTTTATCTCTCCCAAATTTATTGATTAAAGTTTTTACAGGTGTGATGTTTGTGTGAAGGGACCTCCAGATATGCAGAATTTGAAGGAAGAGGCAGATATACTAATGCAGGTTATTTCTGCACATCATGTAAGTATTTTGATAACATTTGTTATTTTATTGTCTTTTGAGGCAGACTGTATCAACTCAGTTACTTTTTTCTTTTTTGTAAACTCTAGACCGTATAGTAATTAGTATATGCCTTAAACTCATGGTTCTCAATTTAATATTCATGTTTTGTTTTCATCATATTTATGTCTTTATTTTTTCTGCAAAATTTTCTTCCGTACGCCTTCGGGATGAAGTTTTACTGTCTTTAGATGCTATTATTCATTTCAAAAAATATATGATCTTGGATACACCAATCTCAATTTATATCGCACTTTTTGTTGGGTCAAATACTCTAATTAGTTAGATTTTCCTTTTCATTATATGTACATAAAATAGAACTCAATCCAGTAGTTCCTTGCTAGTGTTCTTTTGTTTAGTCGACTTCTCGTCCTCTTGTATTTTGTATATTTTATTTTTCGATTAATGAAAGATTTATCTTTTCATGAAAAAAAATCATCTTAATGAGTTAGTGGTCAATTTCACATACAGCAATATTTAGCTGAGGGATTGTACGATGATATCACATATAGTGATGTCAAGCAAAGATTCATGGAGAAGCCAAATTTGAGGATGTTCATCAGTAAAGTAAGAGAGCAGGTAATGTTAGATACTCCGTTTGCATTTTTATATACACTTCAATGATGTAGTAAATGTTATTTTGCTATTGAAGATGCCAAGTTATAGCCAGTTTGATTATTTTCATTCATCACGTGCTTGCAGTCTCTGAAATTCACGGCAACTGATCTGATCTGGTGGCGAGGCCTTGTGAGAATTTTGGAATCTAAAGGCTACTTAAAAGAAGGCGATAATAAGGTATGCAGTTATAGTTAGCTTTAAGAAGGCACATCCCTTGGGCATCTAATGGACAAAATTGACCTTGTTTAGTTATATTATATCAGTAATAGGCAAAGTGATATTACTAGTTTTCTATTCTAAAAAATAAAAAATTACTGGTTTTCTAAGTACCTGTCAATTTTTTGTTCCAAGTATACTCTGTGTAGGTCCAGTCTTAAATTACTTATTTGTTTAAATGATTACATGACGTGACTTATGTAGTTCTTTTTTTAATTCTATTTTTACTGTTTAATACTCCTTCAAAAGCTAAAATATTATAAAACTACTAAGAAAAAATGTTCGAATGTCATATAATTAACTTCATTACTTTATCATCATCATCATTTAACATGTCTAATCAACTCTATATTATTTTAGTGAACCAAAAACTTACTGTCGGCAAAGACCATTTTTTTATAGGAAACACAACTTCCATACCATCTACTTATAAAAGATAGATATAAAAGAGCAGTGATAAACCACGTCAAGGGCAGGTAGATTGTATAAAAGCAATAGGATAATTCCAAAATCCAGACTCAAATTAGAAGCCATCAGGATCTGCATTGCATCCCGAGAAACTTTGAAATGCGTCTCTGAAAGTTTTTTTTTTTTTTTTCAAACCAAAGTTCTTAATACCCGAATAGCATTCATCGACAGTGTTTAATTTTTTCCCTTTTTTCTAACTTTTTTTTTTACAAAACTCGTTTGCTGCTTCTAATTCTACTTTCATGCACATTTTGAGCATAACTTCTTCATGTGCAGAACCATGTTCAGATAAAATTCCCAGAGCCAACAAAACGGGGGCTGGAGTTTCTATCTGTTAAGGATCAAACATTTAATGTCTGCCCTGAAGCAGACATGCTCCTTTCAATGACCACATGCAAATCCTACTCGACCTTCTCAGAATGGGGCAGAGGGTGGGCCGATCCCGTAATACGACGCCAACGATTGAAGAAGCGTTTGGTTGACAAGCCACAAGGGTGGAAAGCAAGAAAAAGGAAATATAGTAAAAGTAAGCAAAAGCCAGATTCGAGGACAGTTCGAGGTAGAATAACTGCAAAATTGTCAACAAAAAAGTGACGAATCAATCTTGTTTGATTAATTTGATATTGTCAATTGTCTCGAAACCGAAACTAATATTTATCATATGATTGGAAGTTTTATCATAATTTTATTTTCACATGAAATTATAGAGCTTTTAATTGATAATATGAAAAGAATGTTGTATAAAAAGGGAGAGACTCCGATTAGTATTAATTACAAAAGAACCATAATTCTCAAAACCAAGGGATAAAGAACACCAAAAAGAACACATTTATCATAATAAATGTGATTATTGGGGTGGGGCATGATCCACGCTCTTGAGGGTGGTAGTACATGTCTTTGATTTGGTTGGGTCAAAAGGCCAATGTCATGGATGGTAGTTTGTGATGGATTTTGAAGATAGATGAAGGTTATAAACGGTGATTGTATTGGCATCCTATCTCCTGTCTGGGTCAAAATCTTTAGATTTTGATGTCAGGAGAAGGGAAATGAAATAGCGTCTATTATTTTTTAAACTTTATACACCAATATGTATCACACCATAGATTTCTAAGTCACAAATATAAAATTTCATCGAGATTTCATGGGAAATCATGACATATTGTCCTT
Organism: Gynostemma pentaphyllum; assembly: GCA_028015215.1. Taxonomy (NCBI): domain Eukaryota; kingdom Viridiplantae; phylum Streptophyta; class Magnoliopsida; order Cucurbitales; family Cucurbitaceae; genus Gynostemma; species Gynostemma pentaphyllum. The sequence continues at coordinate 24,454,651 of CM051348.1, forward strand.
GTTATTTGTCAATACTTAATTTTATGTTTTCTTTTAGTGACAAATCGTATTGATTGATTAAGTTGTGCATAAGTTAGGTCCATTAATGTAATTTATTTTTTTAATATGTATTAAAATATCATTGAGGTTTTTAATGTATTTTTTTACATTATCAACAACCAAATTTTTTCACTATCTTGTGCCCTATGTTGAAATTATGTTGTCATAATAATATTGAGTCTGCTAACAAACTCAATAGAAAAGTAGAGTATATTTGATGAATTAATCAAATAAACGGTACTTACGCAATGCAATTCTAACTGCATCAACGCTTTTCTTTTATTTATTTATTTTTCGATTGCTTTTCTTTTTAAGTTGAGGAATATTTTCAAAAAAATTTCTTGGAAGGTTGACTGAGGGACCAAGTTAAAATAAGTATATATTAAAAATATAGCGCATTTCTCAAAATGCGCATCTAGTGTAGTGGTATCATAGTACCCTCCCACGGTACTGACCGGGGTTCGATTCCCCGGATGCGCACGTCTTCAGGGATACATTTTATTTTTTCTAGTGGAGCGTGGTTTAATATAACCCAGTTTCACTTTTTGCTTAAACTGTTTTGTGTATTTTTAAAAATTATATTGTTTTAATAATAAATTTCAGAAACAATAATGGTATTTGCTATTCCACCATACAAGAGGAATAAAATTAATGAAAAGAAAACAAATTTATTAATTTAATGAAGGTAAATTCCATAATTTATTTCAGCAAAGACTAAGAGTGTTAGTTTTTTAAATTAATAAAACTTTTTGTATATTTAAATATTAAGGTGGAAAAAGTTCTAACTAGTGTAATTTCTCAAAAAAAAAAACACTTATCGTAGCTTTTATCATAATTATAATTGAAATTAAAATATGATTAAATACACACTTTATATGAGTTCGTTATTGAAACTTAAGTGAGTAGCAATTTTTTTTATTTATAAATATTGCATAATTGAGATTGTCGATAGTTAACTTCACATGATAATCATTGATGTAAATAATTCGGTGATTGATTTAGATATTGATGGACAATAATCACAGTAAATAATTGATTAACATACTCAATGATATACTTTTAAAATATTTTAGAAAAATTTACTAAATACAATTATTTTTAAAAATTACTATATATCTCTATCTCTACTATATTAAAAGTGGGGCTACATAGAAGAAACATTTTTGTACAACAATATCCTTCATGATTTTTTAAATTTATAAAATATACCATTAGATTTTAATTACCATTTTTTTTAAAAAAAATACCAACTTATCATTTATTAATCTAGGTCTTAAACTCTCACTCTCAAATAAATTATTAATTATTAAAATTTATATTTTTAATATTATCCTAACTTTCTTTTTCCCCACAATATATTTTCAAGTTTAGTTAGTTTTTAGGATTTTAATGCATTTATTATATAGTGAAAGTTTAAAATTTTCTATTTGTACTATTTTTCTTAATTTATAATTTAATAAACGTAATTTCTAAAAAAAATCTCTACATCTTAAATTAATCATGGTTAGATTTTTTAAGTCATTATAACATTTATATAAATAATAAATATATTTTAACACCAACTTAAAATATATAGTAAATGTTTGAGATGGATTAATTACTGACATTTATATATTTTAGTTTTATTTATCAAATTCATATAAAACTCATCCAATTAAAAAAATAAAACTAAAATATTACGTGCATCGTACGTGTAAATAATCTAGTTTTTTTTAAATATGAGACAATTTCATTAACATGAAATATACGCCTTTAAAAGTTACAAAATACCTTCAAAAGTTATAAAAGGCTAGACCAATTGAGGGCAATATGAAAAGAACTATAATTACAATAATCTATATTATCTAAAAAGTGGCTTAGAGGAAAAACTTTTTATTTCCATTTTTACCCTTATAATTCATTTAAATTTCTATAATGTCATCATTCAAAATTAATAACCATTTTATCTATACTATCTAAAAAATGGCTTACTATCTCAACCTCATCTTCCATAGAGAATCAATCCACGAGAATGCTTACTAATTTTGTTGTGTGACTCATCAATTAGGGATCCTCCATCTTTGAAGTAACCGGTAAACAAACAAAAAACCTGGGAATGAAATGACATGTAGGGCCCGTTTGGTAACTTTCCCAATTTCTATTTCTCGTTTCTATTCTTTTAAGAAATGAAGTTGTTTGGTAACTTTTCTTGTTTATTGTCTTTTTTTTTTAGAAACACTTCCCAAAAGTGTAGAAATTTTATAAACAACAAATTCTAATTTCTTATTTCTCTTCCTTGTTTCCAAAATTTTCATCACATTGATAAATTATTACGTTGTCCCATTTTGACTTATAAAATATATTATAAATATCCAAAAATTATATAAATATAATATTTTTAAATATATCATTTAAAATTATAATATTTTTAAGGGAAAATCAATTTACACCCTTGAACTTAGCTTAATGTGTCAATTTGAACCATGAACTTTGAATTTTATCAATTTAAACCCTGAACTTACATAAGTGGATCAATCCATACCCGGTGTTAGATTTTCTATCTTAAATGGACATCTTCCACACGTGCAAAGTGGCTTTTGAAACATCATCTTCCTCAAATTTAATAGTGAATCTCGTGGTCTGCATCTGCTATAGTTTTTTCTTACCATTGTTGCAAATTGTTTAAGAAGGTGAAATGGCGAATTATTTGTCTTTGTTAAGACAACGAAGATGACTATTTCCCCAATTCTTTTCTCATTATAAATTATCTTTAGCAAGTTAATGGCTATGGCTGACCACTTGCAAGAGACAAGAACAGAGACCAAAGCTGGAAATAGTTACAGAAAAAAAAAACATTAAAACAAATGACAATAGTTTGATATGTTGTGTAGTAAATATACGATTGTTTTCATTTGTAAGTAAAGGTTTAGAGGCAAAATTTCCAAACATCAATTTCATGTTTCTGCACAATTCAAAACCACTTTGCATTTAAAGTTAAGAGAGAGTAAAATTAGGTAACAGGTATGAGAAAGGGCTGAAATAAGCATTTGATTTATTTGAATTTCTGAATGGATTCAATTTTTCTCTACTTCAATCCTGACAAACTCGACTCATGCACCGTATCTCAACCAAATCGCAGAAATGGTCCAATAGTAGCTGACCCACGCCATTCCTAGGGAGATTTGAGGAAGATGGTACTTTAAAAGCATTTGCACGTGTAATAAAAGTCTTTTTAACGGAGATGGATGGAAAATCTAACTGTGGTATGGATTGATTCATTTATATAACTTCAGGGTTTAAATTGATAAAATTAAAAGTTCAGGGTTTAAATTAACACTCTATGCTAAGTTCAGGGGTGTAAATTGATTTTTTTCTCTATTTTAAAATATTTCTTTTAAATGAAAATAAAAAACAAGAAATAATAACCAAACACATTTATGTTCATTTTTTCTTTCAGAAACAAGAAATAAGAAACAATTATCAAACATATTTCGGTTTCTCTTTTTAAAAAAATAGGAAAAAAAAAAACAAAAAATAGAAAAAAAAAACACATAAAATGAAAATAAGGAAAGTTACTAAACGGGCTCGTTTTCCCATACTCACATTCCCTTCAAGTGACATGACTGAATTAGAATTTGGGACAAACAAGAAAGGTCAATTGTATATTTTAACACAATTAAAGGAAAAAAAAATACAACTATTTGGTGTCAAGGGTGGATCTACATGGTTGGTGCGTAGTGGGGCGAATGCCACCCTTTTAATTTTTAAAAGTAGTTTTTTTTGTTAAAACTAAAGAATCGTTGAGGATAATTGAATTTTGAATACAATTTATTTTATGGGTGAAAAATCAAAATAGCCACTTTTTGAGGTCAAAATTAACAAATGTCCATCTTTTGAGAGAATTAGTAGGGTAGTAACTTTTACCATTCAATTTTTTAATATACCAAAAATGCCCTTTTCGTATAGCAAGTATAATCTGACACCCCTTGATATTCTGACACATTTGTATATTGCGTATAGTCTGACACTTCTAACATTTGTCTTTTTCAATGCAATTTTTCTTTCCTGATGCATTGTTTCTTTCCAGTTTATGGTATATTTAGTATATTGTTTATAGTTCTTTAGTCTATTCAGTATATTTTGTATATTTTTTATTTTTTATTTTATACTACATATTTCGATTTTAAATCATTTTAGTATATTATTTATATTTTTTCCTCTCATATAAAGTGTTATGTACGTTTGGTATATTGTCTATATTGTCCTCCGGTTCGTAAGTGCATTTGAGAAAAAGTGAAAGATGTACGTAATATACATGTCATTTAATCTGCAAATGAAAAACGAAAAGAGTGTTAATTACACAATGCTTAATATACAAAAAAATACTTAATATACAAAAAGATGAAAAACGAAAAACGAAAAGAGTGTTAATTAACACTCTTTTCGTTTTTAATCTGCAAATGAAAAACGAAAAGAGTGTTAATTACACAATGCTTAATATACAAAAAATACTTAATATACAAAAAGATGAAAAGAACTGTATTTTATGTATAGTACATATATTACATAATGTACAACTAACAAAAAAAAGAACATAAAAGTGGGAGGAGTGTATATCATGTATAGTAAGTATATTATCAAATGTACGACGAAAAAAAAACATAACATAAAGGAAGGTTTGTGTACACCAACCCTCGCCATTTTTCGTAGTAAATTTTAGTAACCAACATAGTGGACTAAAAAAACAGACAGTTATGCATATTACGTATATTACAGAACTATACATTAAAAAGACATTAGAGAGATGATGAATATAAAAACAGACAGTTATATATAGCACATATATTACAAGATATATATTTAAACAGACCACAGAAAAAGTATATTACGTATATTACAGACTATATATTAAGCAAGATAGAAGTAGAACGTATATTACGTATATTATAGACTGAATATTAAACAGACCATGAAAAAATATATATTACGTATATTACAGATTGTATATTAAACAAGATAGAAGTAAAACATATATTACAGACTGAATATTAAACATACCACGAAAAAGTGTATAATACGTATATTACAGACCACGAAAAATGTATATTGCGTATGAGAAAAAAAATACCTTTCGTCAAATCCATGCAATTTTTAGTTTGGATCTTCGTGATTCATAACAAAAACAGTGAAAAATATTTATGAAAAAAACGAGAATGAGAAGAAATTAAGGAGAGATAGGAAATTAAAAAAAGTGTAGGAAATTTGTGAGATGAACATTTGTAGAAATGGTGGATTTTAAAAAAAAGAAAGAGAAAGAATGAGAGAATCAATAGAGGTTTGAAAGAAAAATGATAGGGAATGGATGAAAAATTTAGGGAGAGATGGAAAAAGAAATGAGAGAGAAAATGAAAAATGAAAAAAAATGAGGGTGAGAGGGAGATAATCTAATATATAAAAGAAAAGGGGGGGGATTTTTTTTTTTTAAAAATTATGAAAAGAGAGAGAGTTATATTAATATTAAAAAAAAAAGCAAAAGGAAAGGACGGTGGAGAAGGAGGGGGAGAGAGGAGAGAGATAATGATTTGATATCAAGGACTTTTTGGTCTTTTTATATTTATAGGTGGCTAATCAAATTACTTTTTGAGAGGTATGACTATTGGTTAAAAGAGGATGAACAAAAGTGCTATTGAGATAATTAATCCTTATTTTATTCTATTTGTCCCTTTGTCTATTAAATATAGTTTTATAAAGTTTTTGTCCCTTTATAATTCTTATCGGTAAAGAGAAACTCGTATTTACTTTCATATATGTCATATCCTCAATAGATCAAATGTATTAAGTGACACCATATTTATTAATTATAAATTAAATTATTCAATAAGACTAAGGGCCCATTTGTCAATGGTTTATTTTGACTTTTTGTAAGTTGTGACTGTTTTGAGTGTCAGGTGAAAGAAGTTTTTTTTATAAATTTTTAAAAAAAAAACCACTTCATGTAACTACCAGTACTAGATTTAAAAAGTGGTGTGGTCCCAACTTTTAAAATAACTTGCCCACGAAATCTCATATTATCTCTTATAAATGGGGCTATGACATAAATAGAAGAATTAGTTTCAATATTTGTAAAATAGAAATCCAAAAACTTATTTGTAAAAATAATAAAAAACTCAAACTCGCGCTTAAAATATTATAAAATTGTCACTAGTTTCGCGTAAATAATCATTGATTTCCTTACGAGTAATAATTGATTTCCGCACAAATAATCACTGATACACAATATCAGTTGATATTTTGTGCATGAATCAGTGATTACCTAATAGTTATCACTGATTTTTTTGATTCACATGATAGAGAGTTTTTAAAATACTGCTATATTTACAAATACTTTTTTAAAATACTATATTAATAAATATTGCAGAAAACTTTGGTACCCAATAAAATTTCCCTTATAAATTATATGTCATCTTTCAATTTAGGATGGTATGAAAATCATACCATGCCTTTTATGCAAACTAAACATATATATCTAAAAATCTAAAAAAATATATAATTAAAATCATAATAATCATTTCATTAATATATGCCATAGCTCTTTTAGAAATTAAATTGAGGGAAAAATACGCTTTTGATCCCTGAGTTTTGAGTTTGTTTACCATTTGGTTCTTAAGTTTTAAAAACAACATTTTAACCCCTGAGTTTTCATTTTGTTGTCAATCTCGTCCCTGCCGTCAAACCCCAGTTAAATATATAACAGAATGGTGACGTGTCATGTCATTATTTTATTAATTTTTTTTATATATTATATTGCTGACATGACATATTTTTAAATGAGTTGGATGATAAATAAGTTTTATATTAATATTTTATTTATTCATTTATGTATTATTATTTTTATTATGTGGCATTTCCTCTCTCCTGACCCAGTTCCCCTCTTTCTCTCTTCCATCTCAATATCTTAAGTTAAATATGCACTTTCTCAACCACCATGGATGCTTCTCAAGGTTCATCTTCTTCATAAAAAAATCTCAGACATTTTTTTACTCAAGTTTTATGTTTCTTGTAATATTCTATCAAAATCTACAATATTATTGCACTACAAAAAAACTGCCAATTTGCGACCAGAAAATTGCGACCAAATGGTCGTTTTTCACCTAAAATGCGACCAAAATGCGACCAACTGAGTGGTTGCTAAAAAGGCTGGTCGGTTTTGAATTTGTGCGATCGCATGGTCACAAAAATTACCATCCGGTCGCAAAAATTTTGGTCGAAAAAAGTCAAACTTTTTAAAATGCGACCATATGGTCGCATTAAAAGGACCATATGGTCGCATTTTATCTTCAATAAGTGACCATTTGGTCACATAAAAAGTGACCAAATGGTCGTAATTTTTGTGACCAAATGGTCACTTATTGGCTTCATGAAAATGCGACCATCCGGGTCGTAATTTATGTGACGGATAAGTGACCACTTGGTCACATAAAAAAGTGACCAAATGGTCGCATTTTACGCGACCAAATGGTCACTTTTAGTCTCGATTAAAATGCGACCGGATGGTCGCTTAAAAGTGACCATCCGGTCGCATTTAAGAATTTTTTTAAATTTAAATTTTAATAATTAGTTAATTAATTATTAATTATTAATTACTAATTATTTATTTAATTAATATTAAAATTTCATAAAAAAAAAATTGGAATTCAAATAAAAAATATATATATCAAATATTAAAAAACGTTTTATACAATCGAAAGAATCCTAGAACTACTGCGGAGGGGCGGGGTGGGGGAGGAGGCGTCGATGTAGAAGGCGGCCGCCTAGAGAGATCAAGCACGCGGCCAAGCGGATGCGACCGGGCGCGACTCGTGCTCGTATGTCGGCCTCGACTCGTGCCTCGTATGTCGGCCTCAATAGTAGCGACTCGAGCAACGAAGTCCTCACGCATAGCCTCCATGTCCGCGCTTGCACCGCCGCTCACCGGAGAGAAGGCCGGAGCTAGTGCTAGCTCCATTCCCCGAGGCCCGGGCACATCCGCATAAAGGCGTCGCCCGTCCGAGCCGAGCCCAGGAACCGACCCATCGAGGCCGAACCCCTCCCGCGCCTCCAAGAACGCCTCATACGGTTCTCCCGAGCCGGTTCGCGAGTCCGGTGTGGGCAAACCGCCGAGTCAAGGACTCCGTGAAACGTTCCTAAACATTTAAAATTCGGAAAATAAAATGGTTAATATATAATGTATGAAAAATTTTAAAGAAAGAATAATAATTGAAAAAATATTAAATACCCCGAACTTCTTTTTCGCCTTATCGCCGATGAACGCCCCGTCCTTCTTCGTGTGAAGAACTCGGTGCAACTCATCTCCAAGGGCGGGGGCGCCTGTGCTTCGCTTCCTAAAAATCAAATAGTGAAGAATAAAACATAATAAATTAATTAGTAATTGAAAAAAAAACGAGAAAAAGAAACGAGAAGCGAGCGGGGAAAAAAAGCATACCAATCGGCGATGGTGCTCGCCGTGGGTCCGCGCCCCATTGTGTGTTTTTCTTGGATTCTTCGCGCGGTTGGCCTTATTCCGCTTGACACCGCCTTGCCCCGAGGAGTGATCAGCTAGCGAAGCCGCGCGTGGTCCTCCGGGCTCATCCACACGGGCGGTTTCTTCGCTTGCCTTCGCGCGCCGGAACATGAGGTCCTTGAATCGATCCGGGCGGGACTGACCGCCCCATAGGGGAACAATCTACCGTCGGTGATATCGGGATCGATAACGAAACTTGCCCTGAAAAAATTGAAATAAAAATTGTTAAAGTAATAAATTTATTTCTATAAATTTCAAAATTAATTAATTATGAAAATAAATTATGTTTTTACCTTCCAACTGCCGTACATCCGACGTTTCTCCGTAGTCGGAATCTTCGCCAACGAAGGTCAGTGGGTAGAGGCATGCTCTCGAAGGACCTCGAAACCGTTTTGAAACCGATCAGGTATACGACTCTGCAAAATCACAAAAAATTATTGTGCTATATATTAGAAACTATTAGTTAAAAAGAATGAAAACTTTTAGGGAAATAGTAAACAAAATTACTTACGTACCCCCCCCTCGCCCCCCGGGACGGCAGCTGCGTGCATGAAGTCGAGGGCCGGCGGATCCGACCCGATGCACCGAGACTGACGACCCGGGACGCATACCCCCCGATGCTAAGCCCGAGGCGTGGCAAGGGAGTCTGCGGCGGCCGTGGGGTGTCGAAGACTCCGGCCTCAGGGACTCTATCATCGAGCGTGGCGGCAAGTCGCGTATCGTGAACCGAAGAGGATGTCCAACTCCTCCGTAGTCGCCCCGCATCGGGGGCAACGCCCGAGGGCGTCTGCGGAGACCCTCGTCACCCGCATCGTCAAGCCTGCCTCGACCAGGGGAGGACGCTCGTCGCCCGTCATAATCCTACAACCAAAATAAACTAATTTAATACTAATTACGTAAGTAAAATATTGATTAGTTTATTTAATTAATTAATTAATTAATGAAATAATGTAAATTAAACTAACATAAATTTAAGTAAATAATTTAAAATAAACTAATCAAATTAATTTGAATAAAAGTAAATTAAAATTAGATTAATTGAACTAAAAGTAATTCAATTAAACTTAAGATTAATTAAGTAAAACTAAAATAAACTAATCATTTAATTTGAAATAAAGTAAAGTAAAATTAGATTAATTGAACTAAAATTAATTGAATTAAACTAAAATTCAATTAATTTTAGTTTCAATTAATCTAATTTTTACTTTACTTAAATTCAAACTAATTGATTAGTTAATTTTAGTTTTTAATTAATTAATCTTTATGTTTAATTGAATTAATTTTAGTTCAATTAATCTAATTTATATTTACTTTTAATTCAAATTAATTGATTAGTTATAACTAATTAATTCAATTAAACTTAAGATTAATTCAATTAAACTAAAAGTAATTCAATTAAACTTAAGATTAATTAATTAAAACTAAAATTAATTCATTTTTAGTTTTAATTAATTAATCTTAAGTTTAATTGAATTAATTTTAGTTCAATTAACCTAATTGTACTTTTACTTTAATCAAATGTAACTAAAATTAAGTAATTAAACAATTTTTATTTAATAATTAAACTAAAATTAATTAATTAAATTAGTGTAACTCATTAATTTAAACTACTTAAGTATAATTGAAGTTAATAAACTAATCATTTAGTTTGAAATAAAGTAAAGTAAAATTAGATTAATTGAACTAAAATTAATTGAATTAAACTAAAATTCAATTAATCTTAGTTTCAATTAATCTAATTTTTAATTTACTTTTAATTCAAAGTAATTGATTAGTTAATTTTAGTTTTAATTAATTAATCTTAAGTTTAATTGAATTAATTTTTAGTTCAATTAAGCTAATTTATATTTACTTTAATTCCAAGTAATTGATTAGTTAATTTTAGTTTTAATTAATTAATCTTTAAGTTTAATTGAATTAATTTTAGTTCAATTAACCTAATTTTAATTTACTTTTAATTCAAATTAATTGATTAGTTCATTTTAGTTTTAATTAATTAATCTTAAGTTTAATTGAATTAATTAATCTTAAGTTTAATTGAATTAATTTTTAGTTCAATTAACCTAATTATACTTTTACTTTAATCAAATGTAACTAAAATTAAGTAATTAAACAATTTTTATTTAATAATTAAACTAAACTATTTGAATTAATTACCCTACTTTAAATTAATTGATTTAATTAAAGTAATCTAAATTACATTAATTAAACTAAAATTAACTAATCAATTATAGTGTAATTATAAATTAATTTAGTTTAATTTTATTAAATTAAAGTAAACTATCTTAAATAAACTAAATAAGTAATTAAACTACATTAGATTAAGTAATTAAATTAATTACTACTTAAATTGAATTAAAGTAAACTAAGTTAGATTAATTAAACCATTACTTTAATTAATCTAATGGTTTAATTAATCTAAAATTACTTAAAGTAATAAAATTAAGGTAAACTAATTAATTAGTTAATGTAAACTAAACTAATTAAATTAAACTACATAAACTAAAACTCAACTAATTAAAGTAAACTATCTTAAAAACTAAAACTAAGTAAACTCTAAATTCATAAACTAAACTTTAATTTGTTACGAAAACTAACCTCGTGTAATCGAAACCGGGATTGGTGGTTGAGGATTTTCGGTTTAGAGGAAGAATGGGGAACGGAACGGGAAGAAATAACGGGGAACAGGATAGGAAGAGAGAAACGAACAAAAAGAGAGGAAGAAAAGGAGAGAGGCACGAAGAGGAGAAAAGAAGAAAAGAAGAGAAAGCAGAAACGGGGAAAAGGGAAAAAGAAACGGGGAAAGGAAAGGGAATGAAATTTAAATCAATTTTTACGACCAACCGGTCGCAAAAATGTAATTATGACAGGAAATGAACAATCACGCGTGTGGGAAATTGCGACCATATGGTCGCATTTACAAATATAAATGCTACCACTTGGTCGCATTTACAAATATAAATGCGACCAAATGGTAGCATTTAAAGAAAAAGCGACCAAATGGTCGCCCAATTGTCATTACCAAGGCCATTGCCTTGTCACGCGCGTCCGTCAGCGATTGCGACCATCCGGTCGCATTATGAGATTCACCGCCAAATATTGCGACCATATGGTCACATTACTTAAATTCACCGCCATAAATTTCATGAAAATTTAAAGTTATCCCCATAATTGCGACCATATGGTCGCAATTCCAATTGTATTTTTTAAAAATATTATTATACTTTTGCCCAAATGCGACCATTTGGTCGCTTTTCTCCCAAAACCCTAAACCCTAAACCCTAAACAACCCTAAACCCTAAACCCTAAATCCTAAACCCTAAATCCTAAAAATGCGACCAAATGGTCGCATTTCCTTCTAAATTACTACCATATGGTCACCTTTTTTGTAAAATTGCGACCACTGGTCGCAAATATTAATATTTATATACTTTTTTTTATATTGGGTTACTTTTCGATATTTACATATGACTGGAACTCTTGTTTCCATGTTGTTATATTCATTGATATGTTTCTTCATGATTGTCGAGATACATTTTTGTAATTCTTGATTTGGAACTATTTGATTCTAATTAAGAGTTTTTTTTAATACGATATAGATAATTTTATTCTTTGTTTTTCAAGATAGAAAGTGCTAGAAGGGAACCAAATAGACTATTGAAGATGTACATATTTATATATAATTAATTTGCATCCACATATTCATTGGAAGCAATTCCAACTGCAGAATTCGATATAAACATGTCAAAGTTGGAATCAAGAGGAATCTTTCTTATAATAAAAAAAAAAAGTTAATTTCATTTTCATCGTATTTCGTCATCTTTTGATTTTAAGTTTGGTCTATTGCTTTTATTCATAATTGTAAATGCTTTTACTTGAACAAAAAGAGTCACACGACTATATTCAACTAGAGGTTTAAGGAAAATATAATTATTCTCTTTTACAATATTATTGTTCTCTCTTTTGTATGGAAATTCGGATATTTTCAAGACGAGGTTAAATATTATTATTTACTCTACACAAATTTTAGAACAATCTAAAGGCGTTTAGATAGCTTATTGATCTTCAAGAGTTTTTATATTAATTGAAAGTGAATAATTTTTATTTAATTGACATTATTATTATTGTTAAGAAATGTAATCAATAAAATTAACCACATCTTGAAATTTTGGAATTATTGGTAATTTTTTCAATCATCTATTCTTATTTTTATTTTTTCTTTTCTAAAAGCTTATAATGTAATTTTTATTTTATGAACAAATAAAATAAGACAAAAATAGTTATTTATAAATAATTGGTCATATAAAATCGGGATAATTTCGACCATCCAGGTCACTTTCTAATGTGACCATATGGTAGCTTAATTCCTAGCAAAATTTTAAGCTACCACTCCCCAAAAAAGGTCACAAAATTGCGACAGGATGGTCACTTTCAATTGTGACCACTTGGTAGCTTTTTTCCTCCAAAATTACAAGCCATTTTTTGCTACCAAGACATATTTTAGTCACCAAAATTGCGACCAGGTGGTCACTTTTAATTGTGACCACTTGGTAGCTTTTTCCCCTCCAATTTTAAGCTACCACTCCCCAAATATGGTCACAAAATTGCGACCAGATGGTCACTTTTAATTGTGACCATTTGGTAGCTTTTTTCCCTCCAAAATTACGCGCCATTTTTTGCTACCAAGGCATATTTTAGTCACAAAAATGCGACCGGATGGTCGCTTTTTTAAGGTGACCAACCGGTCGCTTCCTTTGCGCCATAATTTCGCGCCATTTTTTATGACTATTTCTACTTTTGAGTGGCATCTGGCAAAAAAAGTGACCAGGATGGTCACTTAAAGTCAACCTTCAAATAAAGTGACCAACTGGTCACTTTAAAGCTACCACTTTTTTTTGGTCGCAAATTTTTGGTCGCATTTTGGCAGTTTTTTTGTAGTGTTGGTTTCGTTTAAATCCATAACTAAGAAAATTCATATGCCTTTTCCCAGATTTGTTTGAAAAGCCAAAAATCCGTGGAAACCAAAGGATTACAAATTCATATATGAAACTCAAATTCAACAAAAAAACGCATATAAAACTCAGATTTGAAGAAGAAATTTTAATCCATATCCTTCATGCTCAATCGCACCTTCACTAAAATACGAACTCATATCTAAACCCACGATGTGTCATTCGCCAGATTCAAGTTCAAATACGGCACATGGGCGCTGGATATGAGCTTGATGGTGTTATCCATGGCTGAAATTCGACGAAAATGGAGTTTTAATATATGAAAATGAAATATTTCAAAATTATGTAGGAGATTGAGATTGATTCTTACGGTGCGTTCATAGATCTGAGAACAAGGTGGGTTTCTGAAAATTTTACAGAAATTGTGATTGTGCAATTTGAAAAGAACGTTGTCATGATTCGTTGGTGAAAGAGATTAAAGCGAGAGATACGAAAGGAAGTCTCTACGATTTTGCAGAAATTTCTTTTGTGGTCACTGTGTAAATGATAAAGAGTAGAGAGATGATTTTGACAAAACAACATTTACCCTCAATTTTTTTCACAAAAAAATTAGTATTACTTAGCTAAACAATTCGTCAAAGATCTTTAAACAAGATTCCAAGTTGAAATTTCCCTAAAATTGTGGTTCTTTCTTTTTTCCCTGAATAGATTAAGGTTCTTTTCTCCCTTTAATGAAGCAAATATGATGAAATTGTGGCCATGACCATCGTTAGTTACGAGGAAGTGTGAGGTAAGTAAGATTGATGCTAAAAATACTAGGAGGGTCTAATCTGTTTGAAGATGGTAAAGGCAATGAAAAATGGGTACTTAAAAAAATGTCGATTTGTTAAAGATGAGAAGCTGAAACAATTTTGATATGAGTTTGCAAGGAAGTTATATTGAATTTCGATGATGGTGAAGCTTAAAGTTTGGCTCTAATGGCGGATGAGAGAGATGAAGAGCTGAGGCAGTTTGGTAAAAGAGATGTGAAAAAAAAGGGCTTGGAGGAGAGTTAAAAAGGGAGGAGAGAGAATAAACTAATATAAAATTAATATATTTGCTACATCATTTAAAATCTATCCATGTAAACAATTTAATAATGCCACATCATCCTAAAAATTGATTAAATAATGACACGTCAGCATTCTGTTAAATTATTAACTGAGGTTCAACGGCAGGGACGAGATTGACAACAAAATGAAAACTCAGGGGCTTAAATGTCGTTTTTTAAAATTTAGGGACCAAATGGTAAACAAACTCAAAACTCAGGGACCAAAAGTATCATTTTCCCTTAAATTTACTAAATACTAAATTACTTCATGATTCAATTGATTTTTCTAGTGCACATTTAATAGTTACGGCAAAATAAAAATTAGCCTTGCGACACAAATGAAAGTGAGTAGTATTATTTTAAAAAGAAAATCCTTTAACTCTACACCCGTTTGATGTCATTCCTCAAAAATTCCTCATCATCTGTTTGGAAATATTTTTTAGTACACTTTTATGGTTTGTAAAATTATAAATTACACCCTTTAACTACTTAATATATAGAGATTGTAACACATGCTTATTTTACTTTAGTCACACAGTTTTAATCTCTACCTCTACTACCGTAAAAGTTTGAATAAGTGGAGAAATATTATATTCCACTCTTACCCTCACTTTTTTACTTTATATTCATTCTATCCCTAGCTATTTAATTTCCTTTTTATTTCAAAATTTCAATTTTTTTTTCAAGAAGTTTCTACTTTCCCCAATAAAAATAAAATAATAGCATTCTGAAAGAACCTTTTCAATGCTCAACTCTTCTTGATAAATAAGCATCAACGCTCTTCCTGCTTAATTGATAATGATTGCGCTATAAAAACTGTCCTATGTCTTCCTTGCTCAGGTACGAGATCCACCCAATTGTTTTTTCTTTTACATTTACATTTATTTGTTCTTTCACTTTATTTATATTTCATGAATTTTATTTATGTTATATCATCACTATTTTTTTTTTTGAATTTGGGATTTGAATCGGGGCATGAATAAAGTTGAAAAAGTAATGAAAAAATGGGAAAGATGAGGTGTACAATATTGAAAATATGATATGTAACTTTTTAGTTACAATAATTAAAATTTCAAGTTTTTAACTAATTTTCCATCACTTTAAGTTGTCCTCTTAAGAGTTGAAACTTCAAGACTCGGAATAAAAAACCGCTGCAACTAAAGCTCTAGAGGATCAAGAATCATAAGAGCACCAATCAATTCAAAGATAGTTCAATAAGAACTCAAAGTTCTTGACTCCATTCTTATTTGGAGTCTTGGAGAGATGAGAACTCAAAATTCTCCTGGAACAATGTCTATCAAGTCTAAAAGGCCGAACGACTATTAATCCTAAATTTTTGGCTTTCATGTTTTTAGTATTTTAATTTAATGTTATCTTTTATATTATAAATTCTCATTTTATCATTAATTTTTAATTTGATTGTTATGATCGAGTTGTAAACTTTATATATTTTGATTAGTTTCATCACAATGTGATTCATTTTGATTGATAATTCATTTTTTTTTATTTTGTCTTAATATTTACCTTAACCTTCTCCATGTAATATTGATTTTTAGGATTAAACCACGTGTATAGCACATATATGATTAAAATGATTCCATTAAAAATAGCAACTTTTTAGATAGATGAATATAATCCAATGAGAGAAGATAACCAACGAACTTCCAGCATCGCTTACACAGTGACATAATACGGATCCAGTCGCCACGGATTGCCAGCGTGTACTAAATCTCACCCGTTAGATCCACATTCAAAAAATGTCCAACATCATAAAATCTCCGATCCAATTACCCAAATTAAATGACGCGGATCGCTAACGTGGAAGAATCACAACCGTCCGATCCATTTTCTGAAAATCAAACAACCATCCCGCCATCACAGCCTATATATACTTAACCATTTCTCCCTCCCTCAGAAATCCCAGCCATCACCAAACGCTTCAAAAAATTTCATCGCAGAAAGAAAAAAAAATTCCAAATTTCATCAATGGAGGGAACGAAAGCCGCTGGAGGAAGAAAAGGAGGCGATAGAAACAAGGTTTCGAGATCCGTCAAAGCTGGCCTTCAATTTCCCGTTGGTCGTATCGGAAGGTATCTCAAGAAAGGCCGTTATGCTAAACGTACGGCCTCCGGAGCTCCGATCTATCTCGCTGCTGTTCTTGAATACCTCGCCGCTGAGGTAATTTCATCAAATCCGATTTCATTTCAATTTCTTTCACATTCTCGATATCTGAATCGAAATCTGAATTTTCTTCTGTTATTGTTGTTTGATTGTGAATTAGGTTTTGGAATTGGCGGGGAATGCAGCGCGCGATAACAAGAAGAGCAGGATAATCCCGAGGCATGTTCTATTGGCGGTCCGTAACGATGAGGAGCTTGGGAAATTGCTGCAAGGAGTTACGATCGCTAGCGGAGGAGTTCTTCCGAATATCAATCCAGTTTTGCTTCCCAAGAAAAGTGCGTTGAAAGAGCCAGCTTCGTCTACTGCTGAAAAGGCAACAAAATCTCCCAAGAAGGCTTGAATTTTGATTACTGATAATTTAGGGCTACAAATTTTAAACGCTTCTTGTAAAAATTTAGGGCCAGTTAGTTGAATCTTTAGCCTGATAATAGCTCTTGGAATTGGTGATTTGTGGCTGAATCTGTTTCTTGTTGAATGTTGCTTTCCAATTCTCGCAATTCTAATGGAGAATTTCTCGTGTTTTTAAATCTCTTCATCTTTAATATTTTTTTTTTAGCAATTAGCATTTCTGTTAATTATTAAGGGTTTCAAGAAATTTCTTCAATTTAATAAAATTTCTGTTTTTCATTTGTTTTTAAAAATGATGGATATGTGATGAAATGGAAATTAATTGGAAGTGAGTGATTTATTTGTGGCTAAAAAGTAAAATGTTGTCAAATTATTATAAAAAATAAAAATGATGGAACCTTAAAATATATTTTTAATATATAAACATAACTCTAATTTATTTGGTTAGAAAAATTGAAAAAAAAAGGAAAGTAAATAAAAGAAATTGTTTCCATTTGCCAGCTAGGTTTATTTAGGAAAATTTTCAATATGCTACGTTTTTGTTTTTTTTTTAATATTTAATTCAATGATTAATTTTTTTTAATAATAAAAATCATATGTAAATAAAAGAAATTGTTTGCAAAATAATAAAAAAGATAATGAACTAAAAATAATAAGAAAGATAATCATATTGTTTGGAAAAAAAAAAGGTATAATGGGATATACAAAATTTAAAATATTTTGGTCTGGAAGCCTATTATCGTTTAATTATCAAACGAAGGGTTCAGGCAGAGGTTTTGAGAAGGCGTCTTGAATTTGAAACTAACGAGTAGGAGAAATTCCGAGCAAGACGCCGATGATCCCATTTCTGGTATTATTTCTGGACCATTATTCAATCATGAAGCTAATTTATAACGGGTTTGGTTTTTATTTTTTCGACGAATTGATTTTTACAGAGAAAGGCTTCGAGATCACATAACAATCTTCTCCGGATCGCAGCTGTTGCTTCTGCTGGGACTGGTTTCTTTGTTTATGCCCATAATAATAAACCAGATTCTAGTGAGTTCTTTAACTCTTTCATTAGTTTCTTAGAAATGAATGAACGGAATGGAAATGGATAGTTAATATGTTATGTAACTGTATTTCTACTGAATTCACGATGTGGAATTACTAACAATCTAGCTTTTTTTTTTTTAATTTCAGGAGCGACTGTAATATTGTCGATTCCTACGGCTTTGAGTGAACCACTGTCTCTTCCCTTGTGCCATTTTGATACCTGGCAATTGGGTTTGTTTTGTAACATTTACTTCCTTTTCCCTTTGGGGGCGGGCGAGGTGTTTTAGACTCAAGTGTTTTTAAGTTGTGGGGTTAGAATAACATTTGGATATTATTACGGTAATGCTCTTTATACTGGCGGGTTTTGTGTGAAATTGTAGGTCTTTCGTTTCTCTCTTCTAGAGTTAGTCCTGCTCTACCATCTGCTGCATCTGGGGTTGATGGAGATGGCCAAAAGCCTTCTCCACAGTGTTTAGGTAGAGATACAATCGCTAATGCGGCTGCAACTGTCGGCCCTGCTGTTGTAAACATATCTGTTTCACATGGTATTTGAGCTGGAAGTTATCTGGTATTTTGCTGTGGTTTCCTTGAGTAGAAGTTATTAAGCGCTTTTTTTTCTAGGTATTTATGGAATTGCAACTGCCAAGGGTATGGGCTCGGGAACAATCATTGACAAGGATGGTACAATTTTAACATGTGCACATGTTGTGTCTGATTTTCAAGGTTTACGAGCTGCATCCAAAGGAAAGGTAAGCATTTATATATTTGGTAGTTTGTTCACAACTTTGTTTAAATATCAATGTCATTAAGTTTCCATGGTGCCTAGAAGGCTAGAACTAGAAAGGTTGATATGCCTGTAGCAGCTGCACAAAATGATTTGTTTTGCTAATGCTTGGAATTCTAAATTAATGTTCTTGTATAGTCATAGATGAATTTGTATAGTCATAATTATGATTTGTATGCTTTTTTATTCTTTACATTAATATCAGGGTAGTTTATGTAATCATGTAATGAGGCTGAAATGATAATTGATAACTGAGCCTCCTGTTAGGTTGACTTCCCCTCAGAAGAGGGTTTGGTGAGCATGACTAAATAATAAGGGTAAGATGGGGAATAACAATAAGTGAATCAGAGAGGGGGGTGTGCGCTTTGATTTTGTGGGAACTACTAGGATAATTCTTTTATTTTGTGTTGAGTCTAGGAAGGAAATGTTTGTGTTTACCCATGTAACTAGCTGATTAAGATAGGAAATCAGTGAGTAATAGTTGGGAGAGCTTATAGACCTTTCAAATTGAATGTGTCTCGCATACCAGTTGACTAGAATTTCCCCATTTTCTCTCTAATATCTCTAATTATCCTATCAGAAGCATTGCACAAAGCTTTGCCAATAATTAATATCTTCAACCTCTTCAAACTATAGATTAGCAAGAGATACCATTGTCTTTACATTATACTTTTTCAAGTTTTTATGTTTCCTCTAATTAATTTCCATCTTTTAGCTGTTGACTGGTTTTGAGATGAGAAGATCCACTTTTTTTCAGAAGACAAAGATTCACTCATTTTTTTAGAAGACATATCCTCTCTATAATTTTCCATTTTCTCATACCTGAACTCTCTACAGGTAGAGGTTACTTTACAAGATGGTCGGACATTTGAAGGCACAGTATTGAATGCTGATTTTCACTCTGATATTGCCATTGTGAAAATCAATTCTAAAAGCCCTCTTCCTATGGCAAGACTTGGTTCTTCAAGCAAGCTTCGACCTGGGGATTGGGTCTTAGCAATTGGGTGTCCGCTTTCACTCCAGAATACTGTCACGGCTGGTATAGTAAGGTAGTCAAATGATGAAAATTTCATCGTCCTAATTTTTTTATGGAAGAGAAAAACACAAACTATTTGCTCATATATTTTATCAAATTGCTGTTGTGAAGATTTCAACAGGATTACCTTTTTTGAGTCATTCTAGAGTCAACCGTAAAGAAAAGAGTGGTATCAAATCATTTTCCCTTAGTTCTGGAAACAAATGCTTTTAGATGAGGGCCTATGCCATTTAAATTTGAGAATTTCTGGCTCAATCACGCTCTCTTTTTACCTTTTGTTGCTGAGTGGTGGAAGGATAATGTGGTGAGGGGTTGGCCTGGTTTTTCCTTTAATCTAAAGTTAAAAGGTCTTAAGGGAGCTTTGAAATAGTGGAGTAAGGAAAATTTTGGTGATCTTAATATGAAGAAACTCTGCATTCAAAGAGAGATAAATTCTTTGGATTTGAAAGAGGTGTCTGCTTCCATTAGTGAAGAGGAAGGAAGCAAGCGCCAGAGCCTGAAGATGGAGTTCCTACAGATCATTGAAGTGGAAAAACAAAGATGGTTCCAAAAAAGCAAGCTGAAATGGATCAAAGAAGGAGATGAAAATTCTTGTTTTTTTCATAATGTTGCTAATCAGAGGAGGAAAAAGGATATTATTTTGGAACTCTACAATGAGGAGGGAGAGAAGATTGTCACAGAAGCTGTAATTGAGCAAGAAGCTACAACCTATTTTCAGAATCTTTTTTCAAAATTGCAAAGTGATAGGTTCATTTTTGAAGGCTTCAGTTGGGATCCGATTAATGAAGAAGACAATAATTTCCTAGTTCACCCGGTGGAGAGTTTAGAAATCTGGCAAGCAATTTCAAATCTGGGGATTAATAAAGCTCTAGGCCCAGAGGTTTTACTATGGAATTCTACCAAAAGAGTTGGAACATTGTCAAGTCTGACTTATTGACAGTGTTCCAAGATTTTTTTTAAGAATTCAAAGCTCAATGCTTGCTTGAAAGAAATTTTTATTTCTCTGATTCCAAAGAAGAAAGGGGAGATGAGAATGAAAGATTTCAGACCGATCAGCCTGGTGAATAGTATTTATAAGATCTTGGGGAAACTGCTTGTGGAAAGGCTCAGAGGGGTGATTCATAAAACAGTAACTAAATCTCAATTTGCCTTCATCCAGGGGAGATAAATCTTAGATTCAATTTTAGTAGCAAATGAAGTAGTCAATGAAGTACAGGAGGCAAGAGAAAAGGCTTGGCTTCTGAAGATAGACGTAGAAAAAGCCTATGATCTAGTTGATTGGGATTTCCTCATGACTGTGATGGAGAAAAAGGGGTTTTCTGGTAAGTGGCAAAATTTGATTTATAGTTGTATTTCTCACACAAAGTTCTCCATTTTTATAAATGGGCGGCCAAGAGGCAGAATCTCTTCTTCAAGGGGTCTTCGCCAAGGAGACCCTCTCTCTCCTTTCCTCTTTGTTCTGGTTGTGGATGTCTTGAGTAGATTGCTGGACAAGGCTCTCACCTCAAATGCCTTGAGAGGTCTGTGTGTAGGGAAAAACAATATCAAGCTGAATCATTTGCAATTTGCGGACGATATTCTGATTTTTGGAGCGTATGAGGAGCCTGAACTCGAAACAATCTTCCAAAAATTTTGTATCTTTTTCAAGAAGGTTCAGGTCTCAAAGTCAATTGGCAGAAAACCACCCTGTATGGTCTGAACATTCCTAAAGAAGAGGTTGAATCAAATGCCAGGAGGTGGGGTTGCAAATCCGGGTCCTTGCCTCTAGTTTACCTGGGCCATCCCCTGGGAGGAAATCAAACAGTGTAGTTCTAGGCACCAGTGATTGATAGAGTTTGCCAGAGATTGGATAAATGGAAGAATGCTTTCTTCTCCAAAGGAGGTAGGTTAACCTTGATTGAATTTGCTCTCTCCAATCTACCTACCTATTTAATGTTTCTCTTCCAAATGCTGTCTAAAGTAATCAAGATTCTGGAAAAGAAATTGAGAGATTTCCTTTGGGCTCAAAAGGGTATCGACTCAGGCAGCCACCTTGTAAATTGGAAACAAGTGTCGTTACAAAAGATTAGAGGTGGTTTGGGTGTTGGAAATTTGAAGGAAAGGAATTTTGCTCTGATTTCAAAATGGTGCTGGCGCTTCCCTGTTGAGACAGACTCTCTTTGGTTTTCTGTCATTTCTAGCATTCATGGTTTGGATAAGTTTGGGTGGTTCATTGACTCCAAACGTTTGAAAAAAGGAAATAGCCACTGGTCTTTTGTGAAGACTTGTAGACAGAAGTTGAATGAAGTTCTGTGCTTTAAGCTGGGAAATGGAAGTAGAATTAGTTTTTGGGATGATTGGTGGATAGATGCTATCCCTCTCAAAAGAAAATTTCCTAGACTTTTCAACCTAGCCTGTAATAAAAAGGCTCTGGTTCGAGATTATTGGCAAGCTGATACTGAGGTGTGGAATTTAACCCTTGAAAGGTCGCTCTTTGATCATGAGATTAATGATCTAATATCCCTTCTTCAACTTCTTCAGCCTGAGAAAGTTGCAAACTTTGAAGATTCTTACCGTTGGATTTTGGATAACGGTTTCTCTACAACCTCTTTGTTCTCTTATTTGACTGCAAAAGATGGTACGTTGGACAGAGGGTTGGCTATATGCATTTGGACAAAAGGATGTCCTAAAAAGATCAACTTTTTCGATTGGAATTTAATGATTGAAGGCCTTAATACTGCGGATACTATTCAAAGAAGAAATTCGAAAAATGCCCTCTCTCCTTCTTATTGCTGCCTATGTTATACTGCCTCAGAAAGTCAGGATCATTTGTTTTTTGACTGTAACTATGCTGTTTTCTTTTGGCAAAAGTTGTTGCAGACTTTTGATGTTAGTTGGTGTTTTGCTGAGTGTCCCAAGACAAATCTCTATTCTCTTTTGATGGGGCATCCTTTCAAGGACAAAGCGAAATGGTTATGGGAAACGGCAGTCAAAACCATTACTTGGGAAGTTTGGTTGGCGAGAAATCGATGTATCTTTGAGAACAAAACAAACAGTCGCTATGATGTTTGGGAACTTATCCGTTATAAAGTCTCGCTTCTCGCGTCCATCTCTAAAACTTTTTGTAATTTTGATGTTCTTTTGATTAACACTAATTGGAAAATTTTTTGTAATCCAATTGGTGTAGGGTGATTTCTCCACACCCGCTTTTGTAATTATTTCTTTTCATTAATGATATTTTCACTGTTTCCTTGAAAAAAAAAGGATTACCTTTTTTGAGAATGATGTGCTTAGATATCTTTACTTGTTGAACATTCTATATCAATTATCAAATAGTTGATATTAAAAGAGAGTGAAAATTGAAACAAAATTAACAGGGTAAAGTGGTTTAGAGCTTATGTCATGTTCTTACGTTATGATGCTGAATATTAACTATATGTCCACTTTTCCTCTTTTATCCAGTTGTGTTGACCGTAAGAGTAGTGATTTGGGTCTTGGTGGAGTGCGAAGGGAGTATCTACAAACAGATTGTGCAATTAATGTGGTATATATCAACGTTTCTCCCCATTCTTTGTGCTTTATTACAGTTGAAGCTTGTTAACTAATGATCTGGATCCAAAATGTTGACATATTTGCCATATCAATATTTATCATGTAGGGAAATTCTGGGGGCCCACTTGTTAATATTGATGGAGAAGTTGTTGGTGTAAATATTATGAAAGTGGATGATGCTGTTGGATTAAGTTTTGCTGTACCAATGGATTCAGTCTACAAAATTACAGAGCAATTCAAGAAAAGAGGGTAAATTTTTATTTCTGTTCAATAAATTTGGAGATTATAGTATTGTTGCAATGCATGAGTGAATCAAACAGACTCTATATGTGATGTGCGTAGGAGAGAGCCATTTTACTCTTGGTTTCTCTGTCACACTCAATCGAGAAATGAATTAAATGATAGCATTAATCTGATAGGCCTCCAATCTGTTGCAGTTATGGTAGGAAGAACTGCTAGTGGAATTAGTACTGGTGTGGATTGGGCCTTAGGTGTAGTGAGGAGCTTGTAAGTCACAAGGTTAGGAAGTGGGACTTCATTTTTAGTTCAATTAGTAACCGGAATAGTTGTGTGGGGTAGGGGTAAGCAAATTTAAATACTAGACTGCAGGCAGTTGGGTGATTACATAATTAGTGTTTTTTTGTTTGAAGTAGAACTCTCTAATGTTATCTGTTTCATTTGTTTCTTCTTCTTCAAGTAATACAATCTTTTGTTGGAAGGGGGTTCTAATATAATCATCTCACATTTCATATTTTAGTACTATCCTTAATGGTTGTTGGCACAAGGGGGCCGAAAAAAAGGGTCTGTGCTTTCTTCTCTTGTATAACAGCACATAGTGGGGTAATCAATTCTGACATTTTTTATTTTAGTACTATCCTTAATGGTTGTTAGCAACTTAAACTGGAGGAGCATCTGAAAAAACAAGTGATCTGTGCATTTGTTCTCTTGTTAATAACAACACCACAATCCAAGCTTTAGACTATTTTGCCTAGGACTCCAAACCAAATTGAGTCATTCTCAATACGGACATTCTGGTCCCCCCCCCCCCCCCCCCCCCTTTGTTTTTTTGAATTCTTTCAGCTGTGTTAATGCTTTTGTGGTACAAGGTCATCCATCAATGGACCTATCTACTCTACGCACTAGTATTCAACAATTACTCATCATCCGATGGAACCCTCTAACAAAAAGTGTCTTCTTTTTAAGAGGCCTTTCCTTTTTTTTTGGGCTTATATCCCAAAAAAATTTAAAAAAACCCCCACAAAAAACCCCCCAAAAAAAAAAAAAAAACCCCCCCCCCCCCCCCCCCCCCCCCCCCCCCCCCCCCCCCCCCCCCCCCCCCCCCCCCCCCCCCCCCCCCCCCCCCCCCCCCCCCCCCCCCCCCCCCCCCCCCCCCCCCCCCCCCCCCCCCCCCCCCCCCCCCCCCCCCCCCCCCCCCCCCCCCCCCCCCCCCCCCCCCCCCCCCCCCCCCCCCCCCCCCCCCTTTCCATGTTATGGCCAAACAAGTTGATATGATTATGGTATGGTTGTTATCCAGATGGTTATAGTAGGCAAGTATTTAAAGGTTTTTGGTGGGAGAGAGTTACCCTCTCAAAAGGCTAAAATGGCCAGTATTTTTTCTTTGGTATATCAACGAAAAGTTTTTCACTTTAAAAAAAAAAAAAAATTCCAGCCCCAATTTTCTAAATTTTCAATTTTTATATCAAGTCCCTAGGAGTAGGGATGGCCACGGGGCGGGGTCGGGGATGCACCTCCCATCCCTTAACCCAGGGGATTTTTAATCCCCATACCCTACCCTATCCCCTAATAAAAAAATCGGTCGGGTTCGGGATTTTCCGTTCTGGGATCGGGTTCCCCGTTTTACATTTTAATTCTTATTTAAAATGAAATATAAATTTAAAATATACATTTTTAAGTCAAAAAGAAAACATAACACTAAACATTTTATATTTTATTAGTTAATATAATCATATTTTAAATATATTTTTCAATAAATAAAGATAAAAGTAAACAAAATACATAAGATATTCTTAAAAAATCGGGTTCGGGGTCGGAGGTGGGGCGGGGGATGTATTCCCATACCTGTACCCTATAACAAATCGGGGAAATTTCTCACCGTAACCCTATAAAACAGGGATTCCCCGCCTCTATAGGGTTGGGGCCTAGCGGGGCCCCTAACCCGCAGGGAATTTTGCCATCCCTACCTAGGAGGCCCCTGTCACAAGTTTTCTTGCTCTGTGAAGATTTAGTATCTTTCATATAATTTAAAGAAAAGTGACTTTACTGAACAGGGACCTCAGGGTTTTAGCAGCCAGGTCTTTTTATTTAGGTGCCGCCTTGGAAAGATGCCATCCAAAGGTGAGTGAGTTATCTGAAGTTATTATAGAGGTTGTTTGTTTCAAGGTTTGCATGGTTTAGCATGCTTGGATGTCTGTGGATTAGATGGCTGTTTGGTTTTGCATGGTTTTTCTCCATGGATATTTTATGATGGTATATGATAAACTAATTGATGAAAATTAAGTAAAATAAATTATTTAATTAGTTTTAATATTAATTATTTGATTAAATAGTTTAAAAATACCTTTTTGATCCTTGATTTTTGGATTTGTGTCTATTTAGTCTTTATCGTTAGTTTTCCATCCTCTACAAGATCAATTAGGTATGTGCCAAAAGTGTACTACCTTATGACTCTGGTTTTTAGTGTGAAAATAAATTATTTAGTTAGTTTTAATATTTTTTTATAGTAACCAAATGCTGTTATTTAGTTAGTTTTAATATTAATTAATTAATTAATTAAAAAAATTGGAAAAATACCTTCTTGGTCCTTGAGTTTTGGGCTTTGTGTCTATTTGGTTCTTATCGTTAGTTTTTCATCCTTTAGATCTAATAGGTAAGTGCCAAAAGTGTTAATAAAACTTGGCCAAATTCACCTCGAGTATGTCCTACATATCTTGACTTTTGTTTGTAAAAGAAACACTATTGGGGATTTATAGCAAAAGAATTTCTCCGGAAAAAGTGAGAAGAGGAGAATTTCTAAATGGAAGCATGTGCTCTTATCTAGAGGAGGGAGGTTGACTCTTCTGCAATCAGTCTTGAATTGCTTGCCTACCTACTATTTTCCTGTTTTTAAGGCCCCTGTCTAAGTTACTAAAAGCATTGATAAAATCCTCTGCAATTTCTTTTGGAAAGGAGCTGAGGGAGTTGTTGGTGATCATGTTGTTAAATGGGATAGAATCCCACCCCCTTTCGTTAATGGCGGTTTGGCCTTTGGAGGGTTGAGAAAAAGAAATGATGCTGGTCTTCTTAAATGGCTTTGGCGGTTCCATCTTGAAAAACACTCCCTTTGGCTCAAGGTTATTGTCAACATCCATGGTATTGAAGATATGGGGTGGTGTTCAAAGATCAAGACTAATTGCTTTAATAAAAAGCCCCTGAAAACATATTCTTAAGCTCAAACCCCTTATGAATAACAATTGTAGCTTCTTGTTGGGTAAGGGAAGTGACATCTTGTTTTGGGATCATATTTGGATTGGGGAAAAGCCTCTTAAACCCAGCTTGCCAAAAATAAGGATAGCTCGGTTAGTGAAATCTGGAAGGAGGAGGCTAATGCTTGGGGTGATTGTTTTTAGAAAGAATTTTAAGGATCAGGAGGTGGTGGAGTGGATTAATCTTTTGGCTTTATTGGAGCCTTGTAGAGTCCATAACAGGGAGGATGTCAGGGTCTGGATTCCTGACAAAAGGAAGGGTCTTTTCTTGCCCTTCAGCACTTCAAAGAACCTTGGGCCTGCTGTTGACAATGAGCACATGCTGATTTGGAATGGGAAATATCCTAAGAAAATCAAAGTTTCTTTGGATTGTTATTAATGGTGGTCACAACTCCAACCAAAAAATTCAAGCTAGAAAGCCTTGGCTTAGCCTTCAACCTAATTGGTGCTGCCTCTGCATGAAGGCTTTGGAAACTACTGAACATCTTCTCTTTGGCTGCAGCTTCTCACAGAATCTTTGGTACTGTTGTTTAATACTTTCAATATGTGTTGTGTCTGTCACATTGGTCCCAGAACAAATATTCATAAGAGGAAAGTGTTATGGGGCAATGCGGTGAGATCGATCCTAAGGAATATCTGACTTGAAAGGAATCGGAGGATCTTTTTGGATTTGGGCAAGTCATGGAAAGTTAGTTGGGACTCTAGTGTTCTCAATGCCTCCCTTTGGAGTGCAAATTATATTTTTTTTTTTGTAACTAATCCCCCTCCATTATCTCCAATTGGAAGGCCTTTTTGTAATTTGTTTTTTTGCCTCTTTCATATATCAATGAAAAGCTTTGTTTATTACCAAAAAAAAGAAAAGAAAAAAGAAGTGAGGTGTTTATTCTCTAGTGCTACTGACCAAGAAACAACCAGACTTTCTTAGGGATCTTCACTTTACCTGCCTAAGATTGGAGAAAAAAGTTAATTTGTGCGGGAAGGAAAGTAGTTGGATGAGTAAAGAAAAATTTATAAGAGAAATTCCTCAAAGGGTCAATTGCGCAAATTTTACCCTCTCTTTAGGAGAGGCCATCCGAATGCGACAAAAGGGAGCTCAAATTTCCCGTCATGTCAATTTTTTCTGAAATGGAAGTTAAAAGTTGGGTTGAGGCCATCCCTTCCTAGGATAGACAAAAATGGGGGAATTTTCAAGGAAGAACAAGTAATATAAGAGTGGAAACTTAATACACTCATCTATCCAAAACTCCTACTAGAAGCAGATTTGATTACCTACCTCTACTTTCCACGTTGAAACAGTTGAAAAACGAGGGATAAAGATAGTATCTAAAAAATTTTCTTTCATGGTCTTCTACCAATACTTTGGACAGCTACCCTCGTGTCCCTCTTGTTAGGGTGGATACTGTGCCTGCTTACTATAGATTGATGCAAAAACGTTGTGGTGTAAGCAAGGTTGAAAATGTCGGCAATGTCGCCGACAAGACATAGTCGGAAAATTGGAAGCTTCAATATCGATTGTTGGGGGGGGGGGAGTCGTTCTTCCGGGGAATTTCCGGAATGTCGCCAATATTGCTAGAATGTCGCCAATGTCGGCGAGATATCGTTGAAACAGTCAACATTTCGATCGATTTTTCCTTGTTTCTTAGTTAGATGGGGAGAAGAATATAGATTTGAGAAGAAAGACAAAGAAAGAGAGAAGAAAGAGGCCGGCTACTTCTATTTTTTTGGTAAAACTAGGGTTTTGTTTTATTTAAAAGTGAAAGTGGTGGGCCATATGATTGGGCATTTATTTAGGGCTTGAGGGATTAAAGTGGTTGATTGTTTTTTTTTTATGTAAACTACTAATATATAATAACCAACATGGGTTAGCCTAGTGGTCAAGGGGTTGCTTTCCAACCTTGAGGTCATGGGTTCAAACCATGTTGGCCACCTACCTAGGATGTAATCCTACGATTAAACCGACGCCAAGTGTTGTAGGGTCATGAGGTTGTCCCATGAGATTAGTCGTGGTGCGCGTAAGCTGGCCCGGACACTCACGGTATAAAAAAAAAGATATATATATATAATTTTTATTTACTAAAATTTGAAATTCTAATAAAGTAAGTGTATTTCTTAAAATATTTAATAAATTTGATATAAAATTATCTAAAAATATGGATTTATTGAAGTTTATATTTATATTAAGTGATATTTTTTATTTATAATTATAGAGTTATATATGAATTATAAAAAAAAAATAAAAAATTTCATCATCGACATTAACTTCGACACTTCTGGAATATCCGTCGACGTCGACATCGACATCGACATTTTTATCCTTGGGTGTAAGGGGGAATCCACCCATTATTTTGTGGTGTTAGTTGTTTGCTCAAAGCTGTGTCAATTTTATCCTTAACTATCACGATGTGCAATTTCTGATGTTTGGATCGATTTGTTCCTTATGGTCCTTGCTAATAATACAAGACTCAATGTTCCAATTCATACATTTTATTTGTGTTAAGGCTTTAAATTTGACATAAGGGTCATTTTTCACTGATGAAGTCCATTAGCTTAATCAAAGGAATTTTTTCCCTTTTTATAATCACTGAATTCCTTCGTTTAAACTATATCCGAGAAATGGGAGGAGAATTGAGTTTTGGAATGACAAGTGGATTGATGATAAGCCTCTAAAAAATCTGCCCAGTAATTTATGCTTTAGCAGTTGATAAAAATGCTTTGGTGGTTGATTACTAGACCGAGACTCGTGAGGTCTGGGCGCCTAGGCTTAAGCATCCTCTTTTTATGATTGAGAGGTTGAGGAGTTCATGTCGTTACTTCAGATTTTACAGCTAACGTGCTTAACTAACTGCCCTGATTCTCTTGTGTGGACCTTAGACGTTAATGGTTTCACCATGTCCTCTTTTAGTTCAGCGTTTAACTAAACAGGTCAGCCTCTTTGACAAAGATCTTTTGAATATAATTCGGAAGGTGGGTTGTCCCAAGAAGATAATTTTTTAAACTGGAATCTGTTTATGGGAGGTTTAAATACAGTGGATATGATTCAAAGGAGAAACCCAAATTCTGCCTAGTCCCCAATGTGTGCAGTTTGTGTCATCTTCATTCCGAAAGTCATAATATTTTCTTTTATTGCAACTTCGCTGTTCAATTGTGAAGTAGATCCTTGGATAATTTTAACTAAAGTTGGTGTTCTCAAGATATTTGTAAAGATAAACTACTCTCTCTTCTTCTCGGGCACCCTTTGAAGGATAAAGCAAAATGGTTATGGGAAATGGTGGTTAAGATCATTCCTTGGGAAATATGGTTGGAAAGGAATCACAAAATATTTGCTAACAAAGCTTTGACTGTGGACGAAATTTTGGATTTAATCCGTTTTAAAGTGTCTTTGCTTGCGTCTCTTTCTAAAACTTTTTATAACTACAATGTTCTTTTGATTAGTACCAACTGATTTTTGTTTGTTTGTTTGTTTGTTTTTGTTTTGTTGTAATCTATCGGTTTGGGTTGATTTCTTATCACCTGCTTTGTAATCTCCTTCTTTTCAATAATATTTTTGTTTCCTATAAAAAAATATCAATCTATTTATTCTTATGAAGAGTATATTCATAAAATAATATCCATTATTGAAAATTTCATTTTTAATTATTCTTTTACAGTACATTAAATTATATACAAGTAAAAATTAGGGTAAAGTACTTATTTGGTCCGAGTTTTGGAGGTCGTGTCTATTTGGTTCCCACGTTTTCAATTTATGTCTAAGTGGTCCCTTAGTTTTGGATATTGTGTCTATTTGGTCCCTGCGTTTTCAATTTGTGGCTATTTGGTCCCTGAGTTTTAAATATTGTGTCTATTTCGTCACAGAGTTTTCAATTTGTGTCTAAATGGTCCTTGGATTATTAGAAATAAGTTTAATTGTTCCTTAATTTTTTAACTCATTAACATAATATCGACTTAATGGTGAGGGTGCATAAAATGTTTCATACTGACATGAGATTAATTATTATGTCAAATTTTAGGACTAGATTGATGAAAGATTTGAAATAATATTTAATCCTATCTTCGTATTTTAACACATTAAACATGTTATGTTAGTGTTAAGTCAATAATCTGGTAAGAAGTTCACAAATACGTTAAATTAAGAACTAATTAAACTTATTTATAATAGTTCTTGAAAATCTAAGGACCAAATAGACACAACTCAGAGACTACTTAGACACAAATTGAAAACGTAGGGACCAAATAGACACAACATCTAAATTCAGGGACCACTTATATACAAATTGAAAATGCAGGGACCAAATAGACACGACTTTCAAAACTCAGGAACTAAAGGGGTACTTTAACCTAAAAATTAAGATGAGTACATTGATGTAAATTTAGATTCTTTGTTTTAAATTTTTTAAAATTTCAAGGCTTCCATCAAAGTTTTTTTCACGAAATTATATCATAATGATAACTGCAGATTTTATTTTTGTCAAATCTTGTATTGAACATAGGGTATTGGCTCAAATTTTAAATATGTTCACCTATGTAATTTTCCTTCACGATTTGTTTTGGTCAGATATATTTCTTATGCTTTATGGAGTGGTTTACATTATGAAAATTTGGAAGATTGCTATTTGATTGTTAAAAACTAAATTTTAAGTGTGGAGATTCATCCATGAAAAATGTTTGTTTTTCAAGGTTGATATGGAATCTGAATCTGTTTGCATTCTTTCATTTGGCCAAAGATTTTTGAGATGATATTGTTTCTTGTCTCAAAAAAAAAAAAAAAGATATTTGAGATGATTGGTGTTGTATGGCAATTGAAATACTGAAACATGCTTATCTTTGATGGTTTATTTTTTAATAGATGATGGTAATGTCATAGTATCATGCAGGAGAGTTGTTCGACCTTGGCTCGGATTGAAAATGATTGACCTAAACGAAATGATAATTGATCAGCTCAAAGAAAGAGATACAGCTTTTCCAGATGTCACTAAAGGGGTTCTTGTAGCTATGGTAATGATAATTTTCTATTGACCCATATTATTTTCGTGTTACAAAGTTTTCGGTTCCCTGTATGTAAGTCCTTATACATATTATAGCACAAATGAAGTTTCTGCATAACATGAGTGATTTTTATATTTAAGATTTTTTCCATATGCTTCAATAGGTAACTCCAGGATCCCCTGCTAGTCGTGCTGGATTCCATCCAGGTGACGTCGTTATTGAGCTTGATAGAAATCCTGTTGCAAGTATTAAAGAGGTATTTGGTTCTTCTCTTTAGTAGTGTTTCTAGCATATACAGTTTACAGATTAGATGGAAAATATCGTTTTTTCTTCCACTGCATTGAAGAGGAAATGATGAGTTTAATTCTTAATCATTAGAACATTTTTTTCCCATTTCTTGCAGATCATTGAAATCATGGGAGATAGAGCTGGGGTTCCCTTGAAGGTGGCTGTGAAAAGGTCGCAAAATAGGACCGTTACTTTGACGGTTATTCCTGAAGAGTCTAATCCAGATATGTAATAAACTTGGATCATATTTGTGAAAATTTCATTTATTCATCAACCCTTGAATGAAAAGGGAAAAAAATGCAAACCTAATGAGATTAGGAATAGCAGTTTTGGTTACATTGGAAGAACTAACATTCAAAATCCAATTTAACTCTAATGAAAAGTTCAGTTTCATTAATCTGCTTTTGTTTTGTGCTTCTCGTGTTCTTGTCGGCCCTTTGCTTTGGTCGAGTTATTTCTCTCTAGCTTTTTCTGAGCAGAAGAATGGTAGAATCTTCATTCTACTTCAAGGCTTGAGAAATATCACAACACAATTTATTTGGATTACTCACCCTTGAAAGTAGGATTCCGATTCTGATTCTTATCTAACCAAGTATGACCATCTTAATGTCAGTACTTAGTAGATTTGGATATATAGTTTTTATTGTTACTGGTTTAAATTTTGAAGCCCATCAGTCACTTGAACCAAGGTGAAATCAACTTCATGACTGTTTGGGATAACTTTTGGAAGTGTTTAAAAGTGTTTTTCATAACCATTAAAAATCACTTTTTAAACACTTCTAAAAGCTATCTCAAACATGCTATTCGTATAAGTTAATTATGAGTTTGTTTGATAACTGTGTTGTTTTAGTTTTTTGGTTTTTAAACGGGACTTAAGATGTTACAAATTACAATATTTTCAAGTGAGAAAAAAAACTAGTCTTGTAAGTTTTACTATTTTATTATTTTGTTACAGATTTTTAGATATAAATATGAATCACTTGAATGAATCTAACCCAAATATTTGATGTGCGTGGAACATAAATTTATGGGCCTGATTTGAAAAATACATTTTAGTTTGTAAATTTTAAATATGGCTACCTAAGTTATTAAAGATCTATTGTATGTAATGTCTTATTTATTATATTTTTTTGAAATATCTAAACAAATGAAATTGCCAAAAAAAGAAAAAAAGAAAAAAACTCTCAAAAGGTTTAAAACGGTTCTCCAAATTAAGGGGTTATCTTGATGGGAGAGTAATTACATTACAACAACGTTTGGGAATAGAAGCAAAGGAGTATACCAAACACTAAATCTCAAATGTAAAGAAGATTTGAAATTTAAAAGACTAATCTTGATTTTTCCTTTCTTTCTTATGATTAAACTAGTATTTTTTACGTGTTGCACGTGTCTTGTATTCTTTAGATTTGATCAGACCTTCACGTTTGCACAATGACTTGAATTTTTGTTCCCTACATTTTTCTTTAAAAAAATGAAAAAGAAAAATCATAAGTATGGCGAAATGCATTTATTAATTTTTTTTATTAAGTATTTCATCCAAAAATTATGAACTTTTAAAAAATTCCACTTGATTTTTTTTTAATTTCTCCATCATTCCCTTTCTATTGAGGCTTACTTTTATAGACTATACATTTTGGGAAATTGAAGTTTTCCAAATGGAATATATACTCACCTGCATCCAATAATTAAAATAAAACTTATTTAATTATAAAGGGAGTTGAAAATAAGATGGATAGGTTAATTGATACACATGATAAATTAAAATTAAAATAGATATAAAAAACTTTTTAAAAAAGCACCTGGAGCAATTCTTCCCTAACTTCATCCTAAAAGATCTAGAATGTTCTTTCAAAATGGTGTGTTCATTCTTCTCCATTTATTTGTATATAAGCTAAAAGTGAATAATAAATAATGAAGTAAATTAATTGGCAAGGTTACAAATCTATTCTTCTACCTATTTAATTGAAGTGTTTCAAAATTTTGTTCTTTATATCTATGTCCCTTGGTTTTCCTAGTTTACACTCACGGAAAAAAAATATAACAATCCAACCTATCTAAATTATGAAGGAAAATTTCAGTGGAAAGTTTTTCTTAAAACTTATATGGAATCGGTTGGAGGGAAATAGAATATGAAAGTATTTCTTATAAATCATATAAAGGGCTTGAATTAAATAAATCAATAAGAAACAATAATATGTATACGAAGTATAAAAAATAATTTTAAAAAACATTGCAATTACGAATAAATTTTAACTTGTAATGTAATGAAACAACACTAATGGGCAAGTTACATAATTTTCCATCTACTAATTTTATTGGAGGTTGTGCAAATTAGATTATCATCAAAATGATAATCTAAAATGATAATGATACAAATTGATAATACATGATTAAATAAAATTTAATCTTGTTGTATAAATCCATCATCAAAATTGATCAAATATATTTTTAAATATATTTATCATTTTCTTTAAATTAATTAATAAAATATTAAAATATCATTTTATTATTCCATTATCATTAAATTAAAAATGAAATATTAGATTAATTGTACTCTAAATTATATTCGTTCTAATACAATTTGAGCAAATAGAATACAAATTGATAATGGTGTAAATAATTAATATATGATTAAATAGAATATTATTTTTTTAAATATTTTTATTTACCATTTTTACTAAATTATTAATTAAATATTACAATTTAATTTTTATTATATTATTGTCCTTAACTAATAAATAAATTATTATATCAATAGGACTCACGTTAAATTTATGAATAACTACAATGTTGGAGTAATAAGTACTAAACTAATTTATAAAATATTAGAGTAATAAATTTGTAGAGGGTAAAGTTGTCCCATTAAATAGGCCCAGGTCGAAGGCCCAAACCTTGACTATCATGGCCCAAAAAAGATAAAATGATCCTAAAGACCCATCACGACAAGAGTACACAGCCCAACAAGTATCCTTGGAACGGCGTGTAAACTCTTTTTTTTTTTTTCTAAAAAAAAAAAGGTAAGAAGATAAGTTCAAAAATTAAATAAAAAGAAGAAGATAAGGTTAAAAAAGGGGGGGTTGTCTTGGCTTGACATGTTGCAAGGAGTGGTATTAAAAAAAAAAAACCCGAATTTGGTTCAGCCACCCGTGGGCAAGCAAAACAGAGGAGAAAAGGGAGAAAAAAAAAGAAAGAGAAAAAGAAAGAAAGAAAGGAAAAATGAAAAATTGCTTGGAAATTTTTGAAGATGCATCAATTTATGGAGTTTCAAGCTTCAATTTATGGTGTAATGGCTAGTTGGTAAGTAATTTCTTTAACCCACTTTTTCTTTTGATGAATATTTTTCCAAGTTTCAAGGTTGAGTTATGGGTTTTATTATTTATAGAATTTAAATTAAATGATGAAAGAGTTGAACTTCCATGAGTTAAATTGAGGTTTGATGTTTAAAGATGAATTAAGAATAGTGTAGAAATGAGAGATTTTCCATATTTGATGGAGTTGTTATGGAAAATTGTATGAATTAGAAAGCGGATTATGTGTGATTTTTCTTCAATTTGAGTTGGGATTATGTGTGGGAAGAGGAAGAGCAACAAGATTGCTATTATTTGGCTTGAAAAGAATATTGGAAAAGTAGTGACTGAAGAAAAAATAAAAAATGAAGATTTAGCCATGTGATATTAACCACAATTTTATATTATTTTCAATATGGTTTTCTAACATTTCAAATTACTAAGTAGATGATTGATATGTATTTTCTTAAATCAATATTTTCAGGTGATATAGTGGCGTAAATGATTTATGATTT
The DNA here is from genome assembly GCA_028015215.1 of Gynostemma pentaphyllum. Taxonomy (NCBI): domain Eukaryota; kingdom Viridiplantae; phylum Streptophyta; class Magnoliopsida; order Cucurbitales; family Cucurbitaceae; genus Gynostemma; species Gynostemma pentaphyllum. Next base: position 24,490,741 of record CM051348.1, read on the forward strand.
CGAATGTTCTCAGCAAAAGTTTGTGAGTGATTTTCTATTTTAAGATTTATGATATTATCGATATTTAGCTACAAATTTTACGGAAATGAGTTTTATGATATAATATATATTATTTACGAATATTATGTGTACACAGTTATGTTTTTAGAAACAGATTTATTTTACGAAAGGTTTGAAAATTAAGTTAATAGTTTAAGTAATTTATTTTCAAACCGCTAAAAATAGTACCCTTAGTTATCAGCTTTCAGCAGGTCTTTGGGACCCACTTTAGCATACACATAGGCTTTGGGCCGTATGTTAGAGTGCACAACCCTTTGGGGGCAGCTCTGTGCGCGTATGACCAGTTTCAGTTTCAGTTGCTCTGCTGCATGCATGATTTCGCTCTATATGCAGTATGACCAGTTAAGGGTATATTTTTAGTGTGGTTTTTAGCACTATGATATAGTATATGAATAGTTTCTATTGTATATATATATGTTTACGTACAATTATTGATCTGACTTCGACAGCTGAATATTATGATTATTAAATTACGACTAGATCACGTTTTACGGGTTTTAGTTTTGAATATTATGATTATTAAGTTTTACGAATATTAGTTTTGAATAGTTTTATGAATTTGAAAACTACTATATATTATGTAGTTTTGAAGAAAACATTAGTTTAATAACACTTCCACTCTACTAAAAAAAAAAAAAATTCCACTCACTGAGCCTTTTTAGCTCATTCTTTTCAAATGTTTTTCCCCCATAGGTAGCATTCGAGTTTCAAAGATGACCGAGCCTATGACGAGCTTATCCACCACATGTTATGCATCAGCTTAGCTAGTACATGAGTCATTTTTAGTTTGATATATTTTTAAGTATATTCATGTTTAGTTTGCCTTGATGGTATGTGTTGGCCTTTGGCTATCACTTGCCATCGGCACACGACTCATCAAAAGTCTATAGGAAGGTCTTGGGTCGGGTCGTGACACGGCCACCATGGACATACCAGATCATCTGAATAAGCCCCAGCCAAACTCGAACTACTAATGGCGATGAGCTTAGTCGAGGTCTATAAAAGGAACATTCCATATATGATAATTCTGAATATCTCGTTCCTATATATCCTATAAAAGATATCATTTCCTCCATATTGTATTCTCCTGATAATATGGAAGCCCATTGGAAATTAGCCCATGAGATTGAATATAAAAGGTATCGAAAACCTAAAAAATAGGTAATGCAATTTTATTTAGAGAGAATTATCTTACTTTTCTCTACTTTCAACCTATAAATTTACCGACTTGATCGTCGGAGACAGTTTGGCAGGCACCACGCCGTTGTCTTCTTACCCGTCATTTGCAGTTATTCAAAGAGTGAAGGAAACGATTGCACGTGAGACGTACGTGATTGACTGCAGCGAAAAATCATCCTCTACAGTTTGGCGCCCACCATAGAGATTCATAAAACATATTCATGAAGGCCTTACCATCACAAATTAGACGGAAAAAACATGAATAACATGAGAAGTAAGCAACTCTTCGTTACTGGAAATCCTGCCGGAGACCAAATCAATGACGCGATAGACGAAGACGTGGGACACGAAGAAGCTAACCTTGAGAATGAGAAACTGGCTATAGCGTCACATGAGGTGCTAATTCGAGGATTGTGCGAAAATCAAGAGCTTTTCATGACATAGATGAAGAAACAAATGGAAGAGGCTTTTGAGAAGGCATACTCTGATGGAACAAACCACCAACAGATCAAAGGCCGCCTTGAGAACTAAGGCACCAACACTGACTCATTCTATTGGGGAATCTAAAAAACAGACGTTGGTTAACAGCAACACGAAGCAAAAGTGGTGAATGAACGAAGCCCTGGAACATTCAAGGGCACACCAATCCAAAGCAACGAACCAAGATAGGGCTACGACTGATTCCACAGGGCGAATCTCAGCTAAGAAGAGATTAAGCCCTCAATGCGTGAAGTGAGTGGAGCCGGTTTTGTCTGAGAAAGAAGCGTTACCTAAAAGAAAGCAAAGAATGAGGGACGAGGTGGACCTGTCCTCGAATGAATACTCCTCAAACCGAGGTAGCCCTAGAAGAAACTGGAAATCAAATTGTTTGGAACATTCCTGATTAGAATTCTGATAAAAAGAAGTAAGGCAGATCGAGAAGAATATCGAAAGGCGAGTAGGATCTAAGAATGAGAAGAGTATGGTCAACGTAAGGGCTTTAGAAGAATCACCACTAAATTCTTACATTCTGGCCGTAGAGCAATCAGAGATATTTCGTCTGCCCACCTTTGAACTCTATGATGGAACATGCGATCCCACCGGACACATCGCCCACTTCATAAACCTCATGGAATCAACATGCATTCCAACTTTAGATCTTGAGAGGATGACATGCAAACTGTTTCCTGTAAGTCTGAAAGGCTTAGTCCTGAAGTGATTCAACAGTTTGAGAAGAGGATCAATTCAGAATTTCCAAGAATTCTTTATCGCATTCTAAGGAGAATACATCGTTAGCAAGAAATATACGAAGATAAATCAGGACCTCTACAATGTCATGATGAGACGCAATGAATCTATAAAAGACTTCATCTTCATACTTAGAAAGGCTAAATTATAAATCCCTTACTGTAGGGAAGAAGAGGCCATCTCGGCCTTCGCTCATGCTATCCATTCGAATCATGCACTCTGGAGGTCATTCAGCAAATCGACTCCTAAGACTCTAACTAAAGCTCTAGACCAAACCTCTAAAAAATTGTAACGCTCCGTTACAAGGTAATTTAAAATTTCGGTTAAAAATTATTTTTTTCATTTAATAATACTGAGTTTTGAATTTTATTTTCGATTTACAATTTCTTATTTGCATCCATAGGCTTGTTGGAAGACAAATTGTGAGGGAAGAACTATTTAGCAATTTGTTTGGAAGAAAGGATGAAAGGTCAATTTTTGGAAAGAATGAATCAAGGGAGTTAGGGTTTGCTTCATTTTATCAAAAAAATAAGAAAATAGAAAAAATCTTTTCTCTCCTCTCCTCTCTCATGCCACCGCCCCCTCCCTCATTGGAGACTCTCGAATTTTGCTCACTTCTTCGTCAATCGTTCGTTGTTCTGCGATTCGTATTGGAATTGGTAGTAGTTGGTGTCCGTCTTTCTGATCAAGAAGGTAAGATTTTCCTTCCCTTTTGAATTCCTAATGCCGCTGCCCCTCTCTAGGGTTGTAGGTGATGTTTTTCGTCAAATCTCTTTGTTAGGTGCTCGTTTCGATCATGGGAATTCATTAATCAAAGATTGTGGTCCAAATCCGTGTTTTCCTATCATTGGGTGAATGATTTGAATCAATTTATTTTCTTTTTAAATTCTGGATTTTATGGTTAATTATTAAATTATGAGTTTTTTGAACCTTGCCTAAAAACCCATCTTATAATACTTCTTGATTCATAATCCTTAGCCTAAACCTTAATTGGTATTGATTTCCTTTGCCTAAAACCAAAACCCATCAAGACCGATCACCCGGAACCCAAAACCGCTACCAAATCGTGCACCAAAGGCCACGGTTCAGCCACGACAAGGGGGCAACAATGCCGTGACTGTCCCCTTCCCAATGGTGGCCCGTTCGTCGTTTGCTTTTTCCCGTTCTTCGAGTCGTTGAACCCCAAACCTTTTGTACCTTTTTGGGAATATTTTATCATATAATTTAATTGTTTAGGACCTTCGTTTTAGGTCTGATTCATGGTGGAAAGTAGCTTGAGAATTTGGAAACAAGGTGAGTTAACGGTTTGATCAACGGTGGGGTTTTAGAGAAATCTAAGGCTCTTACCGTAGCTTGTTTGCTTCCATATATTTAAATATATTATTCTGGAATGTTAGGACGAGAGTTTAGTTTGGAAACACCGAAAAACAATTGGGAGAAAATAATTTTCGGTTAGAACTAGTTTAGGAATTTTTTGACGAAATTTGATGTTTTTAGTTTCGAAATGCTTATGATTGGTTATGGATTCAATTTTGGAATTTTTTTGGAGATATTTAGGTTCAATTTCCTTGATTTTTGAGTTAGGAAGCATAAAAGTGCATTTTTCGATATTTCGGCAATTTTTGGCAGTTTTTCCGTTTTTCAGTAATTTTGAGAAAGTTATGTTATAAGTTGGGGCTGATGTATTTTTATACTTATAAATGAATTTTATTTATCATTATCATGTGTATAATGATGTTTGTTATGATATTGATGGCCGGTTTGATTTTGTTTACTAGTGTTGAGGCTACGAGCTCAACACTAAGTCATTTTAGTTATGGAAAAGTCCATAACCGAGTACTAATGTTCATTGCTCGTATAAACGAATCATTAGGGGATTATCAGTTATAGTTGAGGCTATAACCAAGTACTAGGAAGTGTTAGTAGTCCCGAGGGACCACCTCCTTAGTGGTTTGTTTGATGTATTGTTTTGCTATTTTAGAACATTCTAATAATCGGGAACAATAATATGGATGTTGGATGTCTTGGGTAAAAAACTAGTGAGAGTTATCTATCCATGTTAAGTGAGGAATGTTAACAAACCTTGAATATGGAATTTATGTTAATTGCCTATTCATGTAGAGATGTAATATTGAGATTAAGTGACACTTTGAGCTTAAGAGACTTTGGAGGGTGTTGAGTGCTTGAGACTCGGTTTGAATTGTTAGAGACTACTTAAGACTTCATCTTTGATTAAGTCGTTTTCTCATTGGCTTTACCCTCACAGTGTTATCTATTTTTTTTTCAGGTAACAATGGACCGAGAGGTGGCGGTTGATGAAATAGAAGAGATGAGAGTTCATGTCGAGTTGGCGCCAGTTTATTTATTCATTATTATTTATGAATAAAATAAAGATTTTATTTGGGATTCATTTGGTTATCGAGACTTTAGTTTATATGTTTTTGAGTTGTGGGATTTGAGAATATGTTTTTGGATTATTGTTTTGTTTTAAAAGGTTGAACTCCGGAGTTATTGTTTTGATTTAAGTATTTCTCGATTTAGTAAATTTGCATGTTTTTAATAAAGGATATTTAGTTAGTCTTCCGCTGTTTTAAATAAGTATATTTTTTACTCTGAAAAGTCGGGTCTTTACAAAAAATCTCAAGTAGATGAATCTGAACGAATGGCGAGACAATTATGAAGAGGTGAAGAAAAGAAAGGGAAGGGTCGTTTCCCAAAGGAAAGAAGAAGAGCAAAATCATAAAAAGCCGACAAACTCAAAGATTCGTAGAAAAGCAAGAGAGACGAGGAAGGTGAAAAGAAGAACTGGAACCGTGATTGAAACGGTTCCTCACCAATCAACATGAACTAAGCAGAGCTGAACAATCGAAAAGAAGGATCACAGAATCAAGTACCAAGAGAAACCAGTGGGAAGATCCCATATTGCGATTTTCATGACAATAATATGAAGGAACTAGTTTACTAAATTATAGGAATTTTATTTAGTAAAATAATTAACATATAATTCAGGATTCATTAATATCATGCAATTGTGATCAAACCTTAAACTGAAAATTCAAGGTTTTCGAAAAACTAAAACTTTTACTCACATTGAGTAAATCATGGAGAATTGGTTGGAGGTTTTTTTACAGCATCAATCCTTAAACACTGGATCATCTAGACTATATCCACAAATGTTAACAAAACCCAATGGTGGGATCGAACTATAAGAAATTTAGGAAGAAGAAAATTTTTCTTCCTAAAACTATAGAAAAATCGACAATATGAGCGGAGGAGGAGAAGAGAGATCTTTCAATTACTAAGAAATTGAATTGGGGTAATTTATGAATAACCCAAATCTCCTATTTAGAGGCCAATGAAATATCTAATCAAATTAGGAAAATTCCATCAGATAAATATAAAAGAAAAGAATTTTTTTTTCTCTCCTTTACATCATGTGGCTGATTTCACCATATGATAAAGGGAAAATTGATTTTTCTTTTATTTGTTTTATCTTAGGTAAATCAAAAGACTTCACTAAATACATGTGATCAAGGATTTTTCTTTTATTTGTTTTATCTTGGGTAAATAAAAAGACTTCACTAAATACATGAGCTTCAGGACGCGATCGAACGGTGGAGATCGATTCTCAATTCTTTTCTCTTTTAAAACTGAAATTATATATATAACTCCCTTTTTAACAAACGTCCACCTCAATTGAATTTTGTATAAATAGCCATGAGAAAAAAAAGTAAAAATACTAAATTGCCCTTATATCAAATCACCACATCAAATCAGATTTAAAAAAAAATAAAATCTCTCTCATCTCTCCCCCTCTCTCTCTCTACACGTTCAAACAACTCCCCCCACCAATATCCGCCCCCTTTTTCTCTCTTTTCAGATTTCCTTTCTTTTTCTCTCTTTTCAGATTTCCTTTCTCTCTCTCTCTCTCTCTCTCTCTCTCTCTCTGTCTTTTTCAAAAATCCACCATTTTCATCTTCTACAAGCTTCATCTAAAAAAATTTACAGATTTTTTAAATTTACTATCTATCTCTTAATTTCTTCTCTTTCTCGTTTTTTCATAAATATTTTTCATCTTTTTTTGTTGTTATTTTTTTTTCATCTTAGATCTTGCAAATCTTGAATATCTAAACTAAGAATAGCATGGATTTGACAAAAGATATATATTTTTAGTTTTCTGATTTCCCGCCCCATAAATTTCCATATTTTTTGTTCTTGTAATATACGTATTTTACTAATAGTGTTTTCTGTGATACACGTAAAGTATAAACTACAATATATGTAATACGTTATGTCTGTTTCTTTTTCATGATGGTTGTTTTTCTAAATATTTTTTTTGTAATATACGTAATATACATAATTATCTGTTTTCTTCATCATAGTCTATTGTTTTGCTTAACGTACAGTTTGTAATATACATAATGTACATAATTATTTGTTTTCTTCATCATGTTATGTTGTTTTGCTTAACGTAACAGTTTGTAGTATACGTAATATACATAACTGACTATTTTCTTCATCATGTTTTGTTGTATTGCTTAACTTACAGTCTATAATATACGTAATATACATTTTTTGTAGTCTGTTTGCATATTAAGTTATTTTTTTGTATTCGTGTACTAACACTTTTTGTTTTTTATTTGCAGATTAAATGACATTATTACGTATATTACACAAACGTTATATTTTCTCAAATGCATTTACAAAATGGAGGACGATGTACCCATAATATACCTGAAGACAAAACATTTACATGATAATATGATGTACCCAATATACTAAAAACGATACACAAAATTGAATTATGTAGTATAAAACATTACACAAAATATTGAAATGTAAAAATATAATGAATGCAATAAAAACTATGAACAATACACTTAATATACTAAAAAATTGGTAGAATAATGCATTGGGAAAGAAAAAATAGGGAAATAAAAAATGTCAGAAGTGTTAGAAATACGTAATATACGGAACTGCCAGAATGTCAGTGTCAGACTATAGTCGAAATACAGAAAGGGTAAATTTGATATATTTCAAATGGAATAAAAAAATGTGGCTATTTCCTTGACTTTTTAAAAAATGTGGCTATCTTCTCAAAAGTGACTCCAAATGTGGCTATATTAATTTATCCCCCCCTATATATATATATATATATATATATATATATATTGGGTATGTAGTCTTCTGCTTCGTAAGTGGATTTGAGAAAATGTGAGGATGTATGCACATAAATATACATGTCATTTAATTTGGAAATAAAAAAATATTAATTACACAAATACTTAATGTACAAAAAAATAATACTTGGCATGTAAACAAACAAAAACAAATGTATATTACATATATTACAGAATATCTATTTAGATAAACATACAGATGTATATTACATATGTCGTGTATTAAATATAGTACATATATTACATAATGTACAGATAATAAAAACAGAGCATAAAAGAAGAGGTGTGTACATCAATCTCTCATCATTTTTCATATATTGCATATATTACAGAACAAATATTTAGTAAAACAAATAGAGTAAACTAAATAAAAACACATAGTCATATATATCATGTATACCACAGAAAATGTATATTACGTATATTATTGACTGTACATTAAGCAAAATAGAAATAGACCTAATAAAACAAGGGAAAAAGACACTTTTGTCCCTCACTTTTGAGTTTATTGACAATTTGGTCCCTGAGTTTTCAAAACCGACATTTTTTACCCTTGAGTTTTCGTTTAGCTTTCAATTTGGTCCCTGCCGTAAAAAACTTAACTGAAAAGCTTACGTGACATTATTTTGTTAATTTGATGATGATTGTATATTATTTTATTATTTTTTAAAGATGATGTGACATTAATTTATAATTTAATATTTATAATCTTTGCTTATAAGGAAATAATTGTTTTTTTACATTGAATTGATTTTTTTAACAAAATCATTATTAAACAGATGTTTTTTAAAGAAGACCCATCGTTTTTAAAAAAAAAAAACCATCTACAAATCATTAAACAAAATTGTTTTACCTTTTTCTTTTTATTCATCATCAATAAAAAAAGCTCCATTTACAGATCATTAAACAAAATCAATATTTTTATTTTATTCATCCTCTATACAGATCTGGGAAAGAGAAATGTATTAAAACAAAAAAAAATTCCAGATTTGGGAAATCAAATCTACAAATCTAGGAAAAACCAAAAAAATTCCTTCTTGCATCTTCCTCATGCATGCGGGAATTAAAAAACCAAAATCACATCTACAGATCTTCTTCATCTTCTCCCTCTCGCAAGCATCAACAACCCGCTTGACCGTCCTCGTCTTCTCCATTCTCGACGAATCCATCGTCTCAAGCTACAATCTCTTACTCTTCTTCTTCAAACACAAAACTCAGATTTGGTCTTCTCACATTTCTTTCATCTTGAAACCAGTTCAACCATTCGAAGAAGCAAGTTTTATTTTTTTTAATTTTAATAAAAAAACTAAAAAAATCCCTTAAAATTTGAATGGAAAAGATGAAACTTTTCCGTTTAATTTTTGAACTACCATTCCTCTCTCTCATCTTGCATCATTTCATCTTTAGACTCTCCCTCTCTCGTAGATCTGAGAAGTATTTCAGATTTACAGTCACAAGTTCTCATTCGTAAGAAGCGTCTAAAAGTTCATTTTTTTTGTTCCATATCCGTTTTGTTTTTGTTTTTGTTTTTTGTTTTGGATTATGAGAAAATGATAATTGATAATGCAATTAGGGAGGTGTTTGAGATAAGAATGATTCAAATGTTCAGATAAAGAAGATAGATTTTTATTTGAGATATGGGTTTGCTTCCATAGAATCATTGGAAGGCACCTCTTAAATCTAAAATCTGGTAACTAGATTGGGTTTTCTAGCAAAACGAAATCTGCTTTATGGAACAAGAAAGAGGAAAGACAAGGGTGAGAGAGAAAGAGAAGAGAGGAGCTTTTAAGATTTTGTGTTTACTTTGTATTTTCCATTGTTCTTGATCAGATATGGGTTTGATGAAGAGAGGGGAAGAAGAAGGTGTTGAGAGAGGAGAGAGAAAGTGAATAGAAATTCATTAAAATATATAAATTAAAAAAATTAAAATTCTTCAAACATGACACCTCATTTAAATTGTGACACATAAGCAATAAAATAAGTTTAAAAAATAAAGTTTTAATGCCACGTCAGCAATCCATTAAGTATTTAACAGTCTTTTGATGGCAAGGACCAAATGATAAACAAAACGAAAACATAGGGGTAAAAAATGTCGGTTTTGAAAATTCAGTGACCAAATTGTCAATAAACTCAAAACTGAGGGACCAAAAGTGTCTTTTTCCAAGAAAATAATTATGTATCTTACGTAAATTACAAAAAAGCTACATTTAGATAAACACCATTTTAAAATATAAACCAAAAGAACGTATATTGCATATATTACGTGTATGACAGAAAACACTATTAAAAAATTACTTATATTATATAATAAAACAAAGGACATAAATGAGAAAAAATATAATAAACTAAAAAAAATAACTTTCGTCAAATCCATGCTATTTTTGGTTTAGATCTTTGAGATTCGTAACAAAAAACAGTGAAAAATATTTATGAAAAAACGAGAGAGGGAAGGAGAGAATCAATGGAGGTTTGATGTGAGATGAATATTTGTAGAAGATAAAAATGATGGATTTAGAGGGAGAAGGAGAGATTCAATGGAGGTTTGAAAGAAAATGATAGAGAAAGGAAAAAGAAATGAGGGAGAGAGGGACGAAGAAATGAGGAAAAAAATGAGGGAGGGAGGGAGAGAATTATATATATATATATATATATATATATATAAGAAAAGGGGGGGAATGAGAGGGAAAATATTTTTAAAAATAATTATGAAAAGTAGATAAAAGAGACAGGTATGTTAATATTAAAAAAAAAGGAAAGGGACGACAAGGCAAGGGAGGGAGGATAGAGACGAGAGAGAGGATGATTTGACATTAAGGGTGTTTTTGTATTTTATATTTAGATGTGACTATTAAGTAAAATGTTTTTAAAATGGTGGCTATTAGGAAAAAAAGGGAGGCAAAAGTGGCTATTTTGATATTTATATTCTAAAAAATATCACGTGCAACGCATGTGATAAATGACTAGTTTTATAAAATGTTTCCTTGAGTTTTTATGAGTGTTTAAAATAAACCCTTTCATTTATACCCATTAAAGTTTATGTTTCACTAATTACACGTGTGATCTGACACATGCGAAATTAAATGACATACTACATAAAAGTTAGAATTAATTACACCAATAACCAATTAAATTCATTTAATTTCAGTTTTAATGGTTGTTTCATATTAATATCAGATTTACCCATAAAACACCATTTATGGTGGCGATTCTGGTGGATTCCGATTTCATTGCTTACCTTATTACCCTTTTATCTCTCCTAATAACTATATCTCATTAATTACATATCATTTAATTAAGGAAAATTTATCGGGGTATGTTTTGTCATTTCACAATGTAATTAATTTTTCTTGTGGTGGTTTTGGGTAGCTTTGATATATATATATATATATAAAAAGATTGTGTTTTTTTGAAATAAACCACATTAATTTGTCCAATACTGAAATTAACCCCAAAAGTTATGGGGTAGCATAAAAAAATTATTTAACGAAGATGAGTCACATGAGTTTCATCTCTCCATCTCTGCAAATCGTAAGTTCCCTTCTATACAAATTGAAATTCATGCTCAAAAGCTGAAATTTAAGGAATAAGATGACCAGTTTTGCATTTATCAGGTCATTCATATGGTAAGAGAAACAAAAAACTTAAAACAAGTGTAAAAGAAGAGTTTGTTTTAAATGCTAATAAAAGCTATGTTATATTTACTTAAAAAAATAGTTTGAGTGTATACTTGTCACAATCCACATAGTTCATGGGATATTTGTCACAACATTCAACGGGTAAAAAGGTGTGCCCCGTTCGGTTCAACCGATTTTTCTGTAATTATTGAACTGAACCGAACAATTCGGTTTTGCTAAAAATGGAGCCGAATCATCCAAGAAATATATAGAACAAGTTCTTGAACCAAACAATAGCTCGACTTAATTGTTTCATATTTGTTTGTTTTGGGCAACAAAAAATTAACATAAATTTTGAGAGGAAATAAATGAAAATGTTAAAAAATTTCAACTTGTGTCCATTAAAATCAAGGGTAAAGATTAGAGAGAAGAGAATAAAGCATCTTTCAACAATCTTCTAAGAACACCTAAAAAATGGAATCGAAAGTTATGCAAGAGTTTTACTTCAAATGAAAAAGTGTACAGTACAACCCAAAATCTAAGTTTCAAACTTTATGATAAAGAGAGACTGCAAAAGGTATTCAAACTCATTACTTACATATACAAGTTCAGTTAAGGTTGCATAGTGTGACCAAGTAATAAGAGGTAAAAAGAGCTAATATGCTTTATTTTTTTTTCTTTATCATTACTTATATAGTTCTGTTCGATTTTTATAAGGTTTTTCAATATAAAAACGAACCAAAATCGATTCACACGGTTTGCAAACCTTAAAAGGGCGTTTGGTATGCGAAAATTGGCCATGGGAATGGGTTTTTAACCCATTCTATTTTTTGGTTAAATCTATAATTACCATGGACATTGGCATCCAATTCCCATTCAAATCCCCCCTTAAATCCTCTCAAATTTTGTGCTTTTTCCTCCGTAAATAAGGGACGTTTTGGTATTTCTAATAAAAATAAATAAATATGAGGAGCATTTTAGTAGATTATAGTGAACAAGATAATTTTTTTTTTAATAAAAAATTAAAAGAATATACATTTTTTTAAATCAAAAATATTTTTTAAATGAAACTCAATATATTTTAAATAATTAAATTAAAAAAATATGTTCAAAATAATACACTCAGTAATTTAGATAAATTTTACTTTATAGTAATTTTTTCAAGCTTAATTTCAAATACAACACTTTTTTTTTAAATAACAATTTTTTACTTTCTTTAAATTGAAAAAAATATTGTTTTCATTGAATTTTTCTCTCATGTCATTATAAAATAAAATTACATTGATATTTCCTATAAAAATTATTTAGATCGCATGAAATAGAATTTATTAATTTTTCAAATTTTGTTAGATTTTACTTTTCTAAGTTAATTAATTTAATAATTTTGTTTCATTAATTAATGAGTGTTAAAAAGTTCTACTTTGAAAAAAAAAAAAGAAATCATTTTTTTGCCCCATTAGCACACTTTAAATTGATAGTTAGCATAAATTGAGTAATAATGGTAGTTTAGATATTTACTAATAGTGAGAGGGTATTAGTGTTCAAAAAAGTTTATCCCATTAGCACACTTTTTAAGTAGTAGTAATAATAATTTTGATCATATATTATTTAGCATAAATTGATATTTAATATTTAAATTGAGTAATAATGGTAGTTTAGATATTTACTAATAGTGAGAGGGTATTAATGTCCAAAAAAGTTTCTCCCATTAGCACACTTTGTAAGTAGTAGTAGTAATAATAGATAGATAGATAGATAGATACATGATTTTAAAAATATAATTCATCAATTTTATTTTATTTTATTTATTGAAATGATACTTAAAAAGGAAATTAAAAAAAAAAAAAATCCAAGCTTATATATAAAATATAGTTCATAATCTTAATTTAATATCATTAATAAATTTTTTTAATTAAATTTTAGATAATAATTAAATAAAAAAATCAAATCATATTATACAAATCTTATTACTTTCTACCAAACCCAAAAATCATATTCTCATTAACCCAATTCCATTCCAACACACTCCAAAAACATACATCATATTGCCAGATATTTGAATATCATTCTAGCACACTCCAAACTTAGGCATCATATTCTAATACTACTTATTCCCATACATCTAATTCTCAGACATTTGATTCTGATGCGGGCATACCAAATGCCCCCTAAAAACCATTGATTCTAATATTTTGGCTATGAGTTGGCTAGTTGAGTCTGGTTTCTATATGGTTTTTCAACCTTTTTAACATCCTTAGGTATTTGTTTTAAAAAATAGTTAAATATATTTATCACATGCATGGTTTAGAGGTATTTGATTGTAAAATATAGGGGTGGTTTTTGGTTTTCTTTGTCTAATAAGTAAATAAATAAATAGAAAACGCGTATATTTGAAAAGGGAAATTCGGATTGAATTAAAAAAAACGGAAAATCCTTTCCTATAATACCACACCCATAATAATAATATTTTTTAACACTTCCAAAAAAAAAAAAAAAAAAAAAATACTTCTGAAGACGGTTCTCAAATTCCCCTGCGTTTCTAGGAAATTTTTGGGAGTTTTCTTAATCTCTCATACTACCTTCACAACTTATCCTTATCTGCTAATTCTGATTCTATTTCACAATTCTTTCATCTTCTTTCTCTAAATTCAAAACCCTAATTTCTTCTTCTTAATCTCATCCATGGAGCGTAGAAATTTAGATATCACAATCAAGAGAGCCAACGGCATCAAGAACGTCAATCTCCTCACCACCATGGACGTTTACGCCGTCCTTTCTATCTCCGGCGATCCCTTCGGTAAATCGAAGCAGAAAACCCCCATCGCTAGAGACGCTGGTGTTAATCCTCATTGGAATTATTCCTTCAAATTCACTATCGATGAATCTGCCCTTCAGAGTAATCGCCTCACTCTCAAAATCAAACTCGTCTCTCATCGCACTCTTGGAGATAGGAAGATCGGGGTAGTTCAAATTCCGATCAAGCAGCTCCTCGAAGAAAGTCTCAAAGGCTGCAATGATGGTAAATCGGAGAGATCTGTCACTTATAGCGTCAGGACGGCTAGCGGCAAGGGAAAGGGGACCGTGGAATTTTCATTCAAATTTGGGGAAAAAATTAGGGTTCAAGCGCCACCGCCACCGCCAGTAAGGAAAGCGGAAGAACCAGTTATGGCTTATCCTCCTCCTCAACAAGGATATCATGGATCTACTTCGGCATATCCAGCTCAACCTGCTTATCCATACCCGCCTCCACCTCCGCAACACGGGTATGGATATCCACCCGCTCCGCAACCCGGATATGGATACCCACCGGCGCAACCCGGATATGGATACCCACCGGCGCAACCCGGATACGGATACCCACAGCCGGTGTATCAGCCGCAGAAGCCGAAGAGGAGTGGTATGGGTGGAGGAGGAATGGCGTTGGGATTAGGAGCTGGTTTGCTTGGTGGTTTGTTGGTTGGTGATATGATTTCTGATGTTGGTGGTAGCTTTGGTGATGGTGGCTTTGATTTTTAATTTCTTTTTCTTTTTGATTTTTTTTTTTTTTTTTCCTGAAGTTTTTAATGTTGTTCTCACAAAGAAATTTCTAAGTAAAGAAATTAGAATGCGGAATGAAATATATTTGTATTTGATGAATGTAGTGTTACAATCTCTAATATATTATTCCTCTGATTCTTTCTCACAAGTATGAACTTCAATACGAGGGCCGTCGGCGTATTTCTCGGATCAAAGTGTTGATGTTGTTGAAATTTTAGTTTTCAAAGCGATCTTCAGGAGTTCTTAGGAGTCTTGAAAAGTCTTGATCTTGAAATTCTTTAATCTTCAAAGCAATTTTCAAGGAGTCTTCGGTCTTCAGGGTCTTCGAGAAGTCTTCAGTCTTTAAAGTCTTCTAGCTTCTGAATATTTTTCAACCTCCCCAAATGAATGAATAACCCCTCTATTTATAAAGTTTTTGATGGACATTTGGTGGATATGAACTTCATTTGACTTTGAGCCCAATTGCCGTATAACATAATTTTATTGGACAAATTTTGTGTCATCCAATGGTCATAAAAAAGACACTTGGCATTATTTGGCTTGCCAATTTTATGTCTTTTAATTTTATTTAAAGACACGTGTCGAATTTGGATTTGTCTATATTTTAATGACATGTAATTTTGCCATTGATTTGAATAATTACTTGGCAATTTGTATTTTGACAAATTTTCTCCTTCTACAAATGCCCCGTTTCAAGATTTATGCACGGATTTGGTTGTGGGTGGATCTTGAAAATATAGTTACATTTATTATTATTTTTTTAAAAAAAAAAAAAACATTGTTTTATTTGACACTTTTTTTTTACCGATATAATCAAAATTTTAATTTTGATTTGGCGATTTTTTTTTTCAAATTTTGATCATAAATTCGTTAGAAGTAGAATTTAAACTTTGATCGAATTCTATCTTTAAATGAGATTTATGTTTGTGGCAGATTGCAATTTAAATAGGATTTTATCTTTTAGGAGATTTAGATCATTATCCTTTCACATGAAGATTTACTTTTAGAGAAATATTGATAGATATAAAAGGATATTCTACATATTATTCTTTTATAGACTATAATTTCACGAGGCATGTGGCAATCAAAGGTTTCGTGGGATTTATGGTGATCAAAGACTTTGTGGGGCTTGTGATTATCAAAGAACTTCACAACCAATTTATTATTTCAATTTCTCTTAAGCCACTGGTGGAATAGCAAGTCAAAAGGCACAAATAGTTTGCTAAAGTAATTGATTAGGATTTTCACATCTTCGAGTTTTCAAGTATGGCTTCTTTGACTTACTATTTTTTTCTTTTTCTTTTTTTTTTCTTTTTACACCAAGAGATATCCTGATTGCAAATACGAATGTTTCGAAATTCATTCAATTTTTTTTTAATGCCCATTGGATCATGCATATACTTTTGATTTTATCTTTAGTCAATATTAGATACTTCTCAAGTTTCTTTGGCAGAGAGATATCAAATGCTTCGTAGAATTATTGAAATAAAACTTTGCGATAATTTGGCCACTTGTAAAGATAATACTATATTTGTCTACTCATCAGGATGTTATTTCAACACAAAGATGGGGTTATTCCAAATTTCTGAATTTCATATTCAAAATCCACGCTAATAATGCACTTGTGAAATTCATCGCTTGATGTCTCGACGTTGCAGTTCTCTATAATTCAAAGCTACATTTATGCGGATAATTTGATCGTCCGAATATAGAAGGTAAATTTTGAACCCTTCATTATTTTCATATATATATATATATATATTTTAATTCACTTCCTAATGAGGCGTCAGAATCACTTTTTTTTTTTATTTAGGATTTGAGAAAAAAAAAATACCTTGAGTGGAAGATTCAGAAAGCAGACAATTTCTACCAATATAAGAGGTAAGCCACATATTTGACTATTCAAAGTCTTGATTCCTTATATATGAACTTGTCAATTATATCATTACATATATTTTTTTTTCTATCATTGGGTGCTTTTTTTTGTTGTTGTTATTTTTTGTTTTTGTTTTTGACTTGCAAGGACAATGCCCCCGGTTTATCGATTGACTTCTCCTTGCAGTGACAACACTCTCATGTGCTGGTTTTGGAAACAATTTTTTCACATGTACTGTTGTTGATCATCTTTTTGAAGATATTGGCTTACCTTTCTACAGTGACAACACTTTCATGTGCTGGTTTTGGAAACAATTCTTTCACATGTACAGTTGTTGATCACCTTTTTGAAGACATTGGCTCACCTTTCTACAGTGACAACACTCTCATGTGCTGGTTTTGGAAACAATTCCTTCACATGTAATGTTGTTGATCACCTTTTTGAAGACATTGACTCACCTTTCTACAGTGACAACATTCTCATGTGCTGGTTTTGGAAACAATTCTTTCACATGTAATGTTGTTGATCACCTTTTTGAAGACATTGGCTCACCTTTCTACAGTGACAACACTCTCATGTGCTGGTTTTGGAAACAATTCCTTCACATGTAATGTTGTTGATCACCTTTTTGAAGACATTGACTCACCTTTCTACAGTGACAACATTCTCATGTGCTGGCTAATGTTTCCTTTGGTAACAATGCTTTTACATGTGCGGTCGTTGATCATCTTCCTGAAGATATTGACTCATCTTTCTACAGTGACAACACTCTCATGTGCTGGTTTTGGAAACAATTCTTTCACATGTGCTGTCGTTGATCATCTTTCTGAAGATATTGACTCGCCTTGCTGACAATCTCGACAATCTTTTTTTATATCTATGTTACCATATTTATGTGTATGTATATATTCTTAGATGTGTACATTTTAACATCTTTTTTCATCATCTTTATTTTTTTTAGGATTATGGTATATTTTGTGGAACATGTTGGCTCCAAAAAGAAGTATCTATCTATTTTAGAAGATGAAAATCAATTAAGTAAAGATGGAGTTCTTCTTGTTTTGAATGAGCCGAAAGACGGTCCTTTTGCAAAGAAATGGTTGCGCTTGGATGATTCTGGCTCATTAGCCAAACGGTCTGTGGAGAAATTAGTAGCTCGTGACTCTTCAAAAGTATGGATTTTGCAGTCTCCTATACACACCAAGCCTTTTAATGAAGATCCCGAACTAACTTTAGGCCGTCGAATAATTTCTGGTGAAACTCGTTGGGGTCCTTTACTAAAGATATATGGAGAATTCTCTTATGTCTCTTATTATTGGGAATGGTTGGAGACTGTAGTTGGTCGGAGTGGCAAACTACTTCATAATGCACGTTTACTTGATGCCGTGCTTGGTTCACTTTATACATATGATCATGATTGTAATATAGTTCGAGCTTTTTGTGAAGCTTGGTGTCCATCAACAAACACACTTCATACATCTTTTGGGGAATTATCTATCTTTTTATGGGATTTATGGAAGTTTGGGGGTCTCCCTATAAGAGGAAATTTTTATGACGAAGTTGTTCCATGTAGTAAAGAATTGACACCCCCTCCCGATAAGATTGAACGACTTCCTAAAAGTTGTGAATATCTTTTTGTCGCATATCATCGTATTGCATCTTTAAGGTCAGATCAATCTCAAATTCCCGTTGAAGCTTGGATTTCTTTTTGGTACAAAGGTATTTTAAAATATTTAAAACCCCCTTCCAGAAAACCAAAAAAAATGATTCGTTCTCGATCAATTAATAATCCAAATAGTTTATCTTCTAAAAAGCGTGAATGGTCAAATGAAGAAGAGAAGATATTTTATGATCTTGGCGTCAAAGATGAATGGAAAGAGAAAACTTATTTAGCTGCTTTTCTTTCTTGCTGGCTGTGTGTATTCGTGTTTCCTTATAAGGGTAACAACTTCATTCGTCCGGGGGTTTTTAAGGTTGCTAGCTCAATGGCTGAGGGTTTTGTTTATAGTCTTGCAGTTCCAGTTCTTGCCAACATTTATTATGGATTAGGAAAGATCAGTAATTCTTCTCCTTTAGTTGGTCGTTCGGAGGCTTGCTCACTATTTCAACACTCATTATAAAATACCCACAAAAGTTAAAGGTCCGATGATGACTAATTTTTCGGGAGAAGGTAGGGCTAAGCATTTTGATGATGTGCAAGCTCGTGAGCTGATTCATGGAGGAAAATCTGTATTTTGGCATGTGAACCTTCATTTTAAGGGTGAGCTCTTAACAGATAACGACAACTTGACTTTTTTATTCATCTCATATTTTGTGAGTCTTCGATCATGTTATTTATCGTCAAGGCATGGAACTTCCATGATAATAGAATCATATAGTCCTTACAGATTTAGTAGGCAATTTGGGTTTCATCAAGATATACCCAATGAACTGGGAGATGCTCCTGTTATTGACTTAGACAATGTCTTACGCCATTGGAGAATTTGCATTCGCTCTAAATCTTTGTCTCAGGTGTATGTTCCAGTACCTCTTTCGAATCCTCATGACCAAGTCTCCCGACGTTATAAGAATTGGTGGTCAAATAAGCATGGAAATTATCTGGAAGAAGGCTTTGATGCTCTAGTAGCTAGCTATCTTCCTTTACCATCGAAACTGAAACGGCCTAAAGGTATTGGCAACGACAATGAACATGGAGGTAAAAAGATCTGCCTACTTGAAACTGATCTATTACAACCAATAATCAATGTTTCCAGGGATAAAAATGATAGCAACAGTAGTACCGGTGATCGTCATTGGAAAAGACCTAAAAAATCAAAGAAGCCATCTCTTTATGACGATGAATTTTTTGATGATGTTCCAAGTGCTTCAAATTTTCCAAATCAAGCTGCAGCTTTGGTAAGTTGTCTTTTTTTTTTTTTTTTTTAACAACTCTTTTTTTTTAAAAAATTAATTTTATTTTGTTTTACTTGATTTTTTTTTATAAACTTGTAGCTTCCTTGTGATGATTTTGTTCAAGAAATTCAAGGACAACATAGTGATCATTCATTCACGAGTCCTAATGCTTTTGATTTTGTGGTTGCCGATGTACAAAATTCTAAGGCATTGGAGAAAGATTTTATGGTGATACCTGATAATTCTCCCATTAAAAGAGTTGACAATGAGCAAAACAAAGAAAAGCAGATTTGTATTCCCCATTCATAAATCTCCAATTTTTGTGCAGAAGATGTTATCTCCAACTTTCGGCGCCAAAGTGCTTTAGCTATGTGGGAAAGTATTCGGCAAAAACTTATTCGTACTTCTTTTGAGATGGTTCCGAATATCGAGGGGGGAGTACATAAAATACTTCACGCCATTTCAGAAATTAATGCAATTGATTCAGTGCCTTTACAAAATAATGTGAACCAGTATTTTCAGGAAGTCAAGAGGTATAACGAGTTGCAATCATCATTCTCTTCTCAATTGACTACAGTGGATCGAGATCGTCAGCTAGTGGATCACAAGTCTCGTTTGGAGGAAGTATCTTCGAAAGAGAGTAGTTTGCTTACAAATCAAGATGAATTCCAACAACGTTCAATGGCAATTACTTGGGAAATTGAAGAATTAAAAGCAAAGATCAAAGAATTAAAAGCGGAGCATGTGGCTTTAGAAGTTAAAAATGAGGAGAATGAAGAAAGTTTAAATCATCAAAGATCTGAAGCCTAAAAAATACGTGAAGAAGTAAGTGCCCTTGAGAATGTTCCGACTTTGACTAAATCAGATGTGAAACCTTTGAATGCGCTCCGTCAATTATTAGAAAAGTCTCGTGAAGAGTTGAAAGAGTACAAGTGGGCTCCTTAATTTTTATATTTTTTTTTACTTTTCAAAATTGAAAACATATATTGTTTTATGTCTTTTTTTTATCAGTGAGTTTTTTTTATATTTTTTTATTACTTTCAACTGAATGAACTTGGAATTTCTTCTGAATTATTTATATTGAGCTGAACCGTAGTCACATTATATTGGAAGTTTTTTTTTATTTGGTGAACTGAACTTAAGGCTTCCTTTAAGCTGCCTACGTACCCTTTATATGAACAGGGATCAAGTCAAACGTAGTTTAATTACAAAGATTTTTTTTGAATGAACTGAACTTAAAGTTTTCTTTAAGCTGCCTACGTACCATTTATATGAGTAGGGATCAAGTCAAACGTAGTTCAAGTACAAAGATTTTTTTTTTTTGTATGAATGAACTGAACTTAAAGTTTTCTTTAAGCTGCCTACGTACCCTGTATATGAATAGGGATCAAGTCAAACGTAGTTCAAGTACAAAATGGTTATTTATTTCAAGCGTAATATCTTTTAAGAAATTTGCCATTTATGGGACCGATTCTTAATCCATCTTTATCAACTATCTTGTATGCTCCATTTGTGTAGACTTCTTTCACAATATAAGGTCCATCCCATTTGGGTGTAAACTTGATCCCGGTATGTCGAGTCGTGATGATCGGTCTTCGAACTGCAAGTACCAGATCGCCTACTTGAAATGATCGAGGTCGCACTTTTTTGTTGAAAGCTTTGGACATCCGCACTTGATAACATTCTAAAGACTGTTGAGCATCAAGTCTTATTTCATCGAGAGCTTCTAACTCCTGAAGGCGTATCTTTGCGTTATCTTCTTCAGTTAATCCTTCTTGAATCGCCATCCGTAAAGATGGAATTTCTCTTTCTAGAGGAAGGACAACTTCCACACCGTAAATAAGAGAATAAGGCGTAGCTTGAGTAGGAGTGCGATAAGTTGTTCTGTATGCCCACAATGCTTCTCCAATCTTTTCTTGCCAATCTTTCTTTGTCTTTGACACAACTTTCTTCAACAAGTTGCAAAGCGTCTTATTGAAAGCTTCTGCAAGACCATTTGTTGCTGCATTGTACATGGAAGAGTTATATTGCTTGAAGGAAAACTTTTCACATAATTTGTCAATAAAGGCATTAGAAAACTGCCTTCCATTATCTGTCACAATATAACGGGGAATACCATATCGATATATGATGTGAGTACGAATGAAATCTGCTACGTGTTCTTTCTTAGCTTCTTTCAACGCGATGGCTTCTGCCCATTTGGAGAAATAATCTGTTCCTGCAAGAATGTAAGAGTGTCCTGCTGATGACTTGGGCGTTATAGGTCCAACAAGATCAAGTCCCCATGCTTCAAAAGGCCAAGAAGCCACAGTTGGATGTAATGGCTCCGGAGGCTGATGAATGAAGTTCGCGTGAAATTGACAAGCTTCGCACCTTTTTGCATATTCCATAGAGTCTTGGACCATTGTAGGCCAATAATATCCCGTTCTCTTCAATTGAAAATGAAGTTTAGGACCTGATTGATGAGCACCACAAACACCTGAATGAGCTTCTTCTAATGCTTGGCTTGATTCTTCTTTTCCTAAACATCGAAGGAAAAGTCCCTCGTACGAATGACGATATAGCGTATCTTTATAATATATGAATCGAACCACTCTTCTCCGAACCTCACTCCTATGGCGGGAGCCTGAAGGGAGTATTCCATATTGAAGATAGTCAATAATGGGTTATCGCCAATCTTCCTCTTCTATGACGTAGGCGGATATCATATTTATTTCAAGATGTTCGTTTTCGGCTATTGGCATGATCCATTTCTGACAGAGAGGGATATTTAAGATTCCTTCCTTGCCAAGTGTTAATGTAGTTGCAAGATTTGCCAAAGCGTCTGCTTTATTATTTTCTGCTATTGGAATATGCTCTAAGGTTACACTTTCAAACTTGTCTAAAAGATTTTTGGCAAGTTTGAAATAGGGTATAAGGTCTTCATGTTTGACATCATATTCTGACAATAACTGGTTGATTATCAACTTTGAATCATCGTAGATGTTTATATGTGATATTTCAATCTCTAATGCCATTTAAAGACCAATGATGAGCGCTTGATACTCAGCGACATTATTCGAGCATAATTCACCAAATGTGAAGCTGTATGGTAACATGTGCTTTTCAGGTGAAATGAAAATTACACCGGCTCCTGCTCCATTTCTTCGAGCTGCTCCATAAAAGTACATAGTCCAAGGTTCGCTAACTTCAACACAAAAGATTTCATCATCCGGTAAATCTTCAGATAATTTCCAATTCGACGGGATTGGGTGATCTGCTAGGAAATCTGCCAGTGCTTGTCCCTTGATTGCTTTTTGCGGAATATAGACAATATCATATTGTTGAAGTAGAATTGCCCATTTAGCCAATCGCCCAGAGAGAACTGGTCTGGATAAGATGTACTTAATTGGATCTGCCTTTGCTAACAGATGAACTGTGAAAGCCTGCATGTAATGTCTCAACTTGTCAATGGAAAAAAAGAGTGAAAGACACATTTTCTCGATCGGAGAATAATTTAATTCGGCTCCAATCAAAGTTCTGCTCAGATAATAAAGTGCTCGTTCTTTGCCTTTTTCGCATTCTTGTGCAAGTAAAGCTCCAAGTGATCTTTCCTGTGCAGCAATGTATAAGATCAAAGGTTTCCCTGCGATTGGTGCACATAGAACTGGTGGATTAAGCAAGTATTTTTTTATGCTATCAAAAGCATTTTGACATGCTTTATCCCATTCAAACTTAGCATCTTTCTTCATCAATCTCTGAAAAGGCTGACAACGACCTGCCAAGTTTGAGATGAACCTTCGGATGTAAGCTAAACGCCCTTGAAGACTTCTTAACTGCTGTAAATTTTGAGGCTCGGGCATATTCTGAATGGCGTCAATTTTTGCTTGATCAATTTCAATTCCTCGATGTCTCACGATAAAGCCAAGGAACTTTCCTGAAGTCACGCCAAATGCACATTTGAGAGGATTCATCTTCAGTTGATACTTCCTCAGTCGTTCGAAAATCATCCGTAAATCTTGTGAATGATTCGCCCTTATCTTTGATTTGACTACCAAATCGTCTACATAACATTCAAGGTGTTTATGTAGCATATCATCAAAAATCTTTTGCATGCCTTTTGGAGTACGAAAAGCAGTCAATTCTTCATCTTCAAGAGCCATTCGTATTTGATTGTAACCAGATGATCCATCCATAAACGATAAAGCTTCATGTCCTGTAGTTGCGTCCACCATAATTTCTGTGATTGGAAACGGGAAGTCATCTTTTGGACACGCATTATTCAAGTCACGAAAGTCAACACAAACGCGAAGTTGTCCATTCTTCTTTTTTACAGGAACAATATTTGCTATCCATGTCGGATATTGCACTTCACGTATGAATCCAGCTTCAATTAGTTTATTGACTTCAATTTCTATCTGAGGAATAAGCTCTGGTCAAAAACGACGTTGTGCTTGCTTGATTGGTCGATACCCGTCTTTGATTGCAAGGTGATGAACTGCAATTTTAGGGTCAAGTCCTGGCATTTCTTTATATGACCAAGCAAAGACATCTTTGTATTCGGTAAGCAACTTAACATACTCGATTTCTTCATCTTCAGTAAGTGATGCACTTAGAAAGGTTAAGCGAGGCTCTTCTGTCGTTCCAAGATTCACTTCTTTAAGTTCATCGACCGTTGGCTGATTACCATCTTCTAGTGTTGGTGGAGCCTCATCAGCATCTTCCTCAATTGTTTCTGAATCTGAAGTTTCTTCAATTGTAATATGATGACAAGTCGCATCATCATGTTCTCCTTCTGACGAATTGGTGGAGATAATGAAATGTCGCTTCACCTTTAGAGAGCCTTCTGTTTTTATGAGAAGGGAAGATTTTCTCTTCATTCTTGAAGGGACAATACTTCGAATTTCCTTCTTGTCTCTCTCTTCTATTGATGATCTCTTTTTTAAGGCTTTTGTCTCACCTTCATGTTGGTCATTTATTACTTTAAGGCGACCAAATACAGAAATCCGATCCTGCTTCTTTTTTCTTGTCGTAGCTAAGCTCAGTCTCTGAAAGTCTGAAGAATGGAGTGAAGAATAATGTCGATCCTTCTTCGCTATAGTAGATACACTCAACCTTTCGAAGATAGGAGAACGAGTGGCCGGAAGTTCTATACGATCAAAGACAGATATTCTTTTATCAACTTCTTTTTCTTTCTTTTCAGGGATATCAATTTCTTCTGCTGTGATATAATTCATATTTACAGCTTTCTTTTTCCCCTTTCAAGTTATACGTATCGGCTCAGATGGTTTATAACCAATTGCTTCTCTAGAAATAGGTATGGTATAACTTTTCTTCAAAAGCTTTTTCTGTGTTTCAGAGAGTTCGGATCTTTCATCATCAAAGATTTTCAAACCTTTCATCTCTGGAGAAGCTTCAAAATCGTAACCCGCCTTTACAAAAAGCTTGTATGCATTTGGATCGAATCCTTCTTTCGTTCGTTTGTTGGGAAGAGATTCATTCTTGTTTCTCCCCTCATCATGAGTAAAGCCCGCAGGTGGATTCTTGATTTCTTGATTCACTATTTTTGTAAGTAGAATCGTAAATCCCTCTCTCAAAATTTCAACATTCTTAACTTTTACACCTTTTTGACATTCGACAAACAGTGACTAACCTTCCTTCCGTCGGGATAAAGGTACGTAACGTAAAACAGAAGAATGTCGTGAAGTTTTTGCCTTCGATACTTCTTGCGCTTGTACATCCGAAGTATCTATTTTTGAATTGGACATTTCTTCCATTAACTTTACTTGCTTCTCGTCAGAACCTTCGATCATAGGAATCTCCGTCGGTACAATTTCTTCTACCACATTACTTTGCATATAAAATTTGGCGTCTGCAAAGTGAGATTCTGCCTCTGTAAAAGGTTGGGTATCGGCTTCTACTTTATTTACACCATTTTGATAAAACTTGAAGCATTGGTGTAAGGTAGACGTTATAACTCCATTTCCATGAATCCAAGGGCGACCTAGTAGCAACTTGTAGGTGGTCTTGCAATCAATTACATGAAATATAGTGCAAGCTTTCAAATCTCCAATGGTGAGCTCTAGGCGAATCATCCCTATTGCTTGTTGCCCTCCTTGATTAAAGCCTTGGATCACCAGCCGACTTTTCGATAATTCTTCTATTGTGATGCCTAACTGCTTCATAGTTGATTTAGGCAGTATATTGACAGCTGAGCCATCATCAATGAGAATTCGACTAACTCTTTGTTCACGGAGATATCCTAAAACAAATAGACGTCTATTATGTGGTTTAGACCCTAATAGTAAGTCTTCATCTTTAAAGGCAATGGCCATGAAACATGAGGCACATACATGCTTTTCGGAACTTTGTGAATGAGAAGTACTAGAACCTTGTAATACCTCTGCGAGAGTATCTTTTACTTTCTGGGGTAGTGAAAGAAGATCACTCATCGTGAAAGAAGACAATTCCTCTAAATTCACCACGGCTTCAATTTTATTTGTAGCGGGGATATCACTGTCCACCACACTTATGGTGTTGCATGTAACAATGTCACAATCTTCTCCATCAGTGTTACTCAAGAAATTCATAGGAATGAAATCTTGTAGAGTTATCTTTCTGCGTGGTCGAGGAATTTCTTCACTTTCTTCTACAACCAATTTAGGCATCTTCACTGTCTTCTTACTTTTCTTCTTCTTAATATGCCTATTCTTCTTTCCATTTCCTTTTTTATTCTTCTTCCTGAAAGGGAGAGATTTCTTTTCAACATGATGTTCTTTTCTTGGCTTTTGGCGGGTTACAAGAGTCCATCCATCCTCATCATTTTCGGATTTGACTCTGTCTTTGTTGGCTTCAAGCCTAACTTCATATTCACGGTCTTCAAGTTTAACTTCATGCTGCGAAGTCTCTATCGGAATCTCAGTCCAGAACCAAATAGCAACTGGTTCCAAAGTCCCAAACTGAATTAGGCTGACTTTCAAATCCTTAAACTTTGGATTGTTCACATTTGATGCTAATGCAGTATGGTTCAATTGAGCAACTTCATCAAGGTCCAACTCAATCTGTGACGACCCGTCACTTTTAAATAATTTAAATTTAGAGAAAACAGCGGAAGTCTTTTAATTTACAAAAAATTGGCGTGGTTTTGTTTGAAAATTGGCATGCCGAAAACCTGTTTACATCCTAATTTTTCAAATCTATCACATGAACTTTAAGTCCAAATCAGGAGTTCAAATATGTATATCATATAAACATCAACATTAGGCTCTTAGGAGCCAAATACAAAATACAATTCATTAAAGTTCTTAAAGTTCATCAAAATAAGACATAAACTTTACAATTCCATTAGTCCATCTTGAGGTTAGCATCCCTCGATCACGCAGCACCATCTCCCCTTCCACGGCCTCTAGCCAGGGCATTACCTGAAATTGGTTGTAATATCATGAGCTAACAACTTAAGCCCAGTGAGAATAATAAGCATAAAAAGTAAAGATAGACCTCAAACTCGCATTTCGATTTGTGTCCAAATAAACTGACACAAAACACTCCTAAAGTCCTCCAAACTCTAGGTAATTCTATTCCATAAGTTCCAAAAGATGATACAATTAGCACACTTAGTCTAATTGTTCATCCAATAACTTATCATAACATAAAAAAGAAAAGTAAATAAATAAACTTTGCATGATATAACATCTCGATTCTCTTTCTCGTCTATCAAATGCATAAAAGTAATGAGTACTTCCCGTAGGATACGCATTCACCATTTATGCATGAAATGGAGGTAATGTGGATTTTTACATACTATCCACCATTATCCTTATATATGAAGTAGTGTGGGCAATTATGGCGTCCCACCAATACTTATGCATGGAAGTAGTGTGGGCAATTATGGCGTCCCACCAAAACTTATGCATGGAAGTAGTGTGGGCAATTATAGCGTCCCACCAAAACTTATGCATGGAAGTAGTGTGGGCAATTATAGCGTCCCACCAAACTTATGCATGGAGGAAATGTGGACTTTCTCGTATTCCACCATTAACCTTTCGTTTTTCTTTCTCAATTTCTTTTCTTTTCAATAATGCGAGATGTTATGCATATGGTTGCATATGCTTGCAAAATTAATAAAGTAAATGTAAATGATAAAGCAACCGAAACAAGCATAAAGTAAAGGGGCATAAAGTAAAGAACATAAAGTAAAGGGCATAAAGTAAAATAGATAGAATCCCGGATGAACGATATATCGATCGAACTCCGCTAACAATAATAAAAGTAAAGGTCAAAACATAACGATTAACCTAAACTTTCAAGGATTCTAAACTTCCAAATGATCCAAAGTTCTAAACTCCGAAACTAATCTAACTTAGAATCTTCTAAGATTCGAGGTTTTCATCGAGAAATCCTAAGTTTCTCGCTTAAAGGATTAACTTCAAATCCTAAGGCACTATCTCACATCCTCTAACCTTAGATTGGATTCTAATCTTAGTTTCCGATTCTACAAACCATCACACTTATTCGATTTCTATAATTACTTTAAATCCTAACTATTCTCACCTTAATTAAAAGATGACCTTGCTCCTAAGTCCGGTAGAGCAATCAAACAAGCGGTTCAAAAACACCTACAAAAGGATTAATATCCCGAAAATTAATAAATTACCAACTAACAATTAAACAACGATGAAACAAGCAAAAAGACGGAAAATCCACCAAACCCCCATCAAAGAGGCTCTCGACCCTCCCTATAAAAAAGGTCTCGGGTTTGGTTTTTCGGCAATTTAAATACGTTTTGAGTTGGTTTTAAGCAAATTCGATAATCTCGATTTCAATGGGTATCGATAATTAGGGTTTTTGAACATTAATCTCTTTCCCGAAATGAATTTAAATATGCAATTATACATGAATCTATAACCCAAATTCAAACCCCAAAGAGGAATTTTCAAACGGGAAGGGTTTCGACTGAAACTCGGTTTTAGGGTTATGGGATAGTTTCCAAAAACACGTAAAACTACTCCCGAGTTTACAAACACCGAGTTCTACAACACGAAATCGAAGAAAATCAAGTAAAACTCCATTAAAACACTATTTGGAGCTTAGGGTTTCAAGAAAAACTTACCGAGAACTCCGTATAATACGAGCGGCAAGTATGAAGGCTAGGTGGAAAATGATCGTAGGATCGATACCTTTCCACTGGAACGAGAATCGATTCGATCCGGCAAGAAACGAACGAAATCGAAAATTTTCTTTTTCTTCTTTGATGCTCACGGCAAAGGAGGAGGAAAAGAATGAAGATTTTTGGTCAACTTTTGAGTCAAGATGAGTTTTTAAAGACAAATGAATAGTGTTTTTAGATATTTTGCAAATTGGGAAATTACGATTTTGCCCTTTTACGACTTTTGGCTTAAAAACGATTCCCGAACATCTCAAACTATCCCAATGGTGATTAATAATTATTAATTGGCCCGTGAATAATTATTAATACCATTAAAACGTATTTAAATAAATAAAGCCATTAAAATGAATTAAAATGAAATAAATTACTAAATTCTAATTTAATAATAAATAAATGAATTTTAATTACTCAAATTAAAATAAAATAAATAAAAGTTTTTTTTATCACAAAATAACGGGACGTTACACAATCTTTCGTTCTTGGG
This sequence comes from Gynostemma pentaphyllum, assembly GCA_028015215.1. Lineage (NCBI taxonomy): Eukaryota > Viridiplantae > Streptophyta > Magnoliopsida > Cucurbitales > Cucurbitaceae > Gynostemma > Gynostemma pentaphyllum. Next base: position 24,519,935 of record CM051348.1, read on the forward strand.
CTAATTTTAAGATTATTTCCTTCAGAACAAAACATTTTTCAACGGGGTGACTGACGACTCGGTGATATTTGCAGTAGTTGGGATCATTAACTTTTTCTGATTCTTCCGGTCTTTTACACTCTGGTAATTCGATTAGTTGGTTCTTTAATAACTGTTCTACCATGTCCGGAATGTTTGAATCGGGAAAAGGATAGACTTTTTCTTGTCTTTCCTTTAAAGTTAAACGACGCTTTTCATTTCCTGGTCGCTTTTCATCCTTCTTACTTTTCCTTGGAACTTGAATGGGGTTGTGTTAACAACAAGTGATTCTTTCGTAACAGGCTTTGAAGCCTTCTCTACCTTTTTTACTTCATTATTTTCCTTGCGCTCTGGCCCTAGAAGTTCTTTGCTCCCTCTACTAGCAATGCTCAACTCCATATCATGAGCACGGGTCGCTAGTTCTTCGAATGTTCGAGGTTTTATACCCTGTAAGATATAAAGAAAATTCCAATGCATGCCTTGAATACACATTTTGACAGCAGATACCTCCGTTAAACGATCTTTGCAATCCAGACTTAGAGATCTCCAACGGTTGATGTAATCGACAACTAGCTCATCTTTTCGTTGTCGTGTGTTGGTGAGTTCCATCATGCTGACTGTCCGTCTCGTGCTGTAAAAGCGATTCAAGAACTCTTTTTCAAACTGCTCCCAACTATCAATAACCTCAGGCACTAAGTCTGTGTACCAGTCAAAGGCATTCCCCTTCAGTGTTCGGACGAATTGCTTGACAAGTAAATCTCCGCGAGTTCCAGCGTTTTCACAGGTTTCCACAAAATGAGCTACGTGTTGCTTTGGATTGCCTTTTCCGTCGAATTGCTGAAACTTGGGTGGTTGATAACCTGTCAGCATTTTCAAACTATCAATTCTCTTTGTATATGGTTTGGAATATAAAAGAGAAGTTTGAGATGGTCCACTGTATTGAGCTCTAACAGAATTCATTATCATGTCCTGCAGCTGTTGAACAGATAAAGAAGCAATCGAGGTGGAGTGTTGATCTTGATGAACATCTGGTTTGGTCATCTCTTTGTTATTATCTCCAGTAATTTTGTTTTGAGAAGCACTATGACTTGATTCACCATCATCATGAATCTCCAACTTCTTCATAAGAAAGGCAATCTTTTGATCTTTTTCATCATTTGCCTTAGCCAGGGTGGAAAGTTTTTTCTCCATCTCTGCCATCTGTTCTTCAATCGTAGCAGCATTCGCCATCATAACGGAAACATGAGACCCATCTGATTGTTCAAAAGAACAAGACGATTTGTCTTCAAATTCATGTTAAAAAAGAAGGCTAGCTTTGACGGTAACATTCTCTTTAGGAAGTGATGATTGTTGTTGCTTCTTCATTTTACTCTCAGCAACAGAAAGAGATCGGTTCTCTTGTAGTCGAATATCTTTAGAAAGACTGCGAGTGATAGGACCCGATTGGGAGTTAGTTGTAGCAGCAATCTTTAAAGATGTTTTCTTTGATGCCATTGAGTTTTTGTTGAAACTTGAAGTTAATGATAAAGAGATGAGAGGTAGAAATGGTCCCACCGGGCGTGCCAATTTGTTCTCACTAAGAAATTTCTAAGTAAAGAAATTAGAATGCGGAATGAAATATATTTGTATTTGATGAATGTAGTGTTACAATCTCTAATATATTGTTCCTCTGATTCTTTCTCACAAGTATGAACTTCAATACGAGGGCCGTCGGCGTATTTCTCGGATCAAAGTGTTGATGTTGTTGAAATTTTAGTCTTCAAAGCGATCTTCAAGGAGTTCTTCGAGGAGTCTTCGAAAAGTCTTCAGTCTTCGAAATTCTTTAATCTTCAAAGCGATCTTCGAGGAGTCTTCGGTCTTCAGAGTCTTCGAGAAGTCTTCAGTCTTTAAAGTCTTCTAGCTTCTGAATATTTTTCAACCTCCCCAAATGAATGAATAACCCCACTATTTATAGAGTTTTTGATGGACATTTGGTGGATATGGGCTTCATTTGACTTTGAGCCCAATTGCCATATGGCATAATTTTATTGGACAAATTTTGTGTCATCCAATGGTCATAAAGAAGACACGTGGCATTATTTGGCTTGCCAATTTTATGTCTTTTAATTTTATTTAAAGACACGTGTCGAATTTGGATTTGTCTATATTTTAATGACATGTAATTTTGCCATTGGTTTGAATAATTACTTGGCAATTTGTATTTTGACAAATTTTCTCCTTCTACAAATGTACATAAAAGAAACTTGAAGCTTTTGAAATACTCAAGTTTTGAACAAGTTAGTGGATTTACTAGGGGGGCGTTTGTTTGCACTGTTTGCTCCGGGATCAGATGCCTGGGGATCAGATTACTGGGGATCAAATGTCTAGGGATCTGATGTCTATGTTTGGTATTACATAGGAAGTGATCAAGTACCCGGGGATTAGATGACTGTGTTTGTTTTATGGAATTAAAATTTATGACAATAGTTTAAGATTATCGATTTTATATAATTAAATAAAAATTACTAAATATTTATTAAATTATTAAGATTTTATTTACATTTTGAAAACTAATTTTTTACCACGTCTTTTAATACCGAAGAATTCGAAATAATTTTTCTTAATAGTTACTACTACCAACCATAACATTTTATTCCTGAAACTAATGTCACTGAACTCAAATGATTTCAAATTTGGAAAATGGAACACAAACCATAAACCATTTTTAATTTGATTAAATACTGGAAGTTTGGCATAAAAAAAAATTACTAGAAGGTTGATACTTTGACCTGAACCAACTCTAAAAAAACTCCAATGCTTATTTTAACAATCAACCTGTAATTTTATATCACACCATGCTTTCTTACAAACTAATTCACTCATTAACACATGAACCAGAGAAAGAAAGGGGTTGATCTTCAATTAAAATCAACTTGATATTTTACATATGATATAAAGCTGAAAATCCTAACACAAAAGTGTTACAAAATGAATACCAAGATTTTCAACATATATGGTTATAATATAACACCATATATGTAACAAAAAATAATGGTTCAAAATACAAAATATACCATCCATTATTCTAACTAACGTTGTGCATTGGCTAAAGTACGCATTAGATAGCAATGCTTAAAATACTCCGGCAATTGAAAAAAGTAATCTATCTTCCGTTGATCCTGAATTATTTCTTCACTAGCAATCATTTGTTCATCATTTGTTAAGCCTTGTACCTTCCTCACTTCTTCAAATACTCGCTCTCGCCTATCAGCTGCTCGAACCTCAGTTTGATAAGCAGCGGCTATATCTGATATGTTTCGATTTGCTATTGAAAACTCTTCCCTCAACCCTTGTATGGTATCAGCAACAGATTGCAAAACAACATCTCCTCCCTTAGATCGTTTTTGCATTGGCTGCTTTGATGCCATTGATGGTGGAGGCCTACTAGTTGGTGTCTCACTCATAGATGCCACTCCATCATCCACTCCAATTGGTGGCTCTGGCACATAAAAATCATTGAAGTCAGCCCATGGATCTCCCTCCATCTCACGATCAACAGCAGCAGCCATATCTGATGGCCCCTCAGCACCAACACCAGTGGCTCGATCCTTTCCAAATATCACAACAAGATCTTCAGAAAAAGGAAATGGCTTGTTTCGCAAGCCTTTAGCAGTAGGGTGACTCTGAAAAAAAAATATATAAATACTTCTTTACTACATAATATGATAATAATATAATAACAATAGAAATTACAAAATAAATGAGGTGTTTAACCTTCACCCAATCATCAAAAACACTTTTTTCAGCCTCAATGCATTTTAACCTATCATTCCATCCAAATCCACTGCAATTAGGTCCTAGCATTTCAGCAATCGCATTATATTGTTTCTTTAGTGTTTTTATGCGATTTTCAATGTGCGGTGACGCTTTCAGTCCACATGTTGGAAGCTTTTCAAACATCCATTGTTCAACCTGTTGTAAGTATCCTGGCTTAAATGTTCCATTATCAGCCTTCCAATTTCCTGTATGTGTCAATTCCATTAAACTCTCAACTAATTTCCCGTCCTCAACTTGCATCCAGAGCCTCTTCAATGCTATCATGTGATTGACAACCAGCCATAGCTACAAAGGAATATGATTTATGTATTTTGATCTAACTATACCTATTGGCATTAAACCAACTATCCAAACAGCAGACTTTTTAAGAATGAAAATAATTGCAAGATGGAATTAAAATTACAACACAAAATAAAAGATAAAGTCTTGTAACAATATTAATCCATAACTAAAATTTCAAAATATAAAGAAAACCAACTACATATGACGTGAGTTTTTCCACTCATCAAATATTTTCCTAGAAAATTCATCTCTCTAAGACGTCCATTGACTAGAGTTTTCTATAAAAGTTATCGGCTCATTATTCATATTGGTCGCCAAATGGGTATTCAATATCTCTACTTCCAAAGGATCAAATGACATTTCTTTTCTGATGAGATTGTGAAGAAGGCAACAGCTGTTATTGTTCGACATTGGATTTTAACAGGATAGTATGATTTTCCTCTGAGAATAGCCCACCTCCCTTTAAGGAGTCCAAATGCTCTCTCAATTACATTCTTAGCAGATGAATGTTTCATGTTAAACAACTCTTCATGAGTACATGGTTGATATCCACTACGCCAATCATTCAAATGATATTTTTGCCCTCTATAGAGTGCCAAAAACCCCTCACCATTAGTATACCCTACGTCACATAGATAATAATATCCTGTATAATGGAAGGTAGTGGGTTTTAGTAGAATGCAAAAGGTTCATGTGGTAATTATGGGCAATTTTATATAGTACAAATAATTACCTCTAGGGACTTTTAACCCATTTCGTCTTGAAATAGCATCTCTAAGCACTCTAGAGTCGGAAGCAGAACCTTCCCATCCCGGGAGGACATATATAAACTTCATATCATGAGAGCATACACCTAACACATTTGTTGCAATCTCATTTTTTCTTGTTCTATATCTAGGTCTATCAATAATGCCTACGTTCACTTTAATATAGGTTCCATCTAATGCTCCCAAACAGTTCTATATCAAACACATTAACAACAAAAGAATCCAAACATCAAATTTATTATATAAAAAAAGTGTCACAAGACGAAAGAGGTTGATTGTTAATTTTATTATACCTGGAACCATTTCCATCTTGCATCAATGCAATTAGAAGTTATTAGTTCTGGTTTGTGTAGGAGCACCTCATGTAATCGAAGGACGAAGTTTAAGACGATACTAAAATACCGACTTACAGTTTCACCAGAACGTGCAAATTGCCTACGGATAACCCTATTCTTAACATCGTGAGCTAAAACGTGCAAAAAATGGCCACCATTTCTTCAACCTCAACATTTCTTGTTCCTTCTAAACGACCAATTGACTTAAGCAAATGACATAAAATAGTAAAACATATTCTATCCATTCGAGTATTCTCAATGCATGCAAGGTCACTTTCATGTATCAATCTAAAAAAGTTTAACTGCCTAATGCGATGTCGAGTAAGCAAAGAATGAAATCGTCTATCACGGGTTTGCCTCATATAGACTATTAATAAGGTGAGTAGGGAACCTAGCACAGTTAATAATCTCAACATCTCTAGGTAGTACAATAAAATTACAATAAAACGTTCCCTACGAGCTGAGGATGAAAGATTCATATCTGCAATCAAATTAATTCCATTTCACATAACATAATAAAATAAATTGAAAGTAACAATTTCATATTATACATTTTTTACTATGAAACGAGGATTTTATCACATAACAAATAATCCACGATTATATGGTATTGCAAAACATGAAAACGAAAAAGGAAAGTTCAATACAGAGGAAGTTTTATATATTTTTCAATACAAACTATGTATTAGTAAAGTTTGATATTTATTCCTATAAAAAATTTAGCTTTCAAATACTAAACCACCTCAAATGTTAAAAGAAAATATAAAAACAAATCTCATTGGTTTTTTTATATGTTCTGTAGAAGTTAATCCTCCTCACCCATCCCTAAATTAAAGCAAAAATCTACCCATGAATATCATAAATCAAAACTGATATAACCTTTCTTGTAAAATTGAGGATGCAAATATTGTAAAGTGAGGAAAATTTTTAGCAAAACTGATGAAATTTTCCTAAAAAAGCTGATGAAAAAAATCTTATTACAAAATAGGGGTTTGTAATTGTGGTTTGGAATAGGGTAGTAATACACTAGCTACTTTTGTAAAACTGATAAAAAAAATTCTATAACAGTATGATTTTCCAGAAAATTATGGTTTTAAATTTGAGTTTTCATAAAAAAATTTGACTGAATATTAAAAAAATTGAACAGAGAAATTTTGTACTAACTTGGTGATAGCAAGGTGAGAAATTGATTTTCTAGAAGAATCCTAAGATGCAATTGTTTTGGGGATTTAAGATTCACAAATAAGAGAAAAGAATTGAACTTCCAATTGTGTACTTACAAAAATCAAAGAGGAGTTACTTACCTCTACAACGATGAATTAAGGATCTGGAAGCCTTCTTTTTTTGCCTCTTCAAGCTTCAATTTTTGAAGAACCCTAAAATCAAAATAAACTTGAGAGAAAGTGGCAGATGGAGATTAGGTGGAAAGTAATGAGGTAGATAAAAATTAATGAGGCAGATGAAGAATGCAGGAGAGGTTGATGGGATCTGATTCCCATCCATTTGGACAACCTTCCCATACCCTGTAGACAGCTTCATCTGATCCCTATGGTAATCTGATTACATCCCCTACAGTGTTTCAACTGGCCAACCAAACAAGGTGATGGGTATCAGATACAGGTCACCTCCCTTCAAAAACGGCAAACAAACGCCCCCTAGTAGAATTAGAATGAATAGTTTTTGTTTAAGGATGTGTATTTTGGTTGTTTGAAAAGAATATTTCAGTTTCTATTGACTTGTAAAATATATATCATCAATTTGCACAAAGCTCAAGTGACTAGGCACAAGTCTCTATTCTTTTTCCATGGTTCGAATCCCCCCTCCCAATTTAATATGATAAAAAAAATATAGTATATGTGTATTCGGATTCTTTTCTACCTTGTGTTATGGATTTCTTCGTATGAGATTTGTAGAGGTAAAATCTTACATGGAATGAGGTCCAAAATTGAAAGTCTAATCTTGATACGCCCAGCTCATAAGAAAGAGTTCGAATCATCCAGCACAGCCAATGAACTATGACTAATTCGGAACGCTTGAGCCACTATAAGAAAACTGTGAAATAGCGACGAAACGGGCCTAGTTTTCGTCGTTAGCTATAATTAACGATGAAATTAACGACAGAAAGGCCTGACATTATTTTTGTCATCGTTAGACAAAAATAACGACGCAATGCCCGTTCATCAACGAGGAAAAAGTGTTCCATCGTTGGCTTTTGTTGACCAGAAACTGGATGATGGAATGCGTCGTTATAATATCCAAAGTATCCGTTGACTACAACGACGCAATGCGTGGTTATTTAAGTCAAAGTGATTTTGAATCTAACGACGCAATGTGTCATCCATGTGTTGATCATAACGACACAATGGGTCGTTTGTAAGTCAAAGATACAGATTGACTACAACGACGCAGTGCGTCGTTATATAAGTCAAAGTGATCTTTGACTCTAACGACGGAATGCGTCGTCCTGTCTATTTTTTTTTTGAAATTTAATTATATATTATTGTGAATTGGAAATTAAATTTAATAAAAAATAAAATAAAATAAAATAAATTTAAGAAAAAGAATATTATATAAATAATATTAAAAATCCCAAAATAATACAAAATAACGTATAAACCCTAAAGCCTAATCAATAAGAGGATCAGATGGAGGATCGGGAGGAGGCCAAGCAAAACCGGAAGTCGAAGAACCCTCGCCGCGCATCTGCGCCATGAAGATATCCATCGTTGCCTTCATCGACCTCTCGAACTCGAGCCTAGACCGCTCGAACTCATCGAGACGAGCCGTAATCTCCTTCACCTTTGCCTTGAGCCTGTCGTTGCTCTCCGGAAGCTCTGCAGTCTCAGCCCTCAGCGTCTTGTTGATCTCGCGAAGCTCGGCAGCCTCGCTCGAACGAACTGCCTGGGAAGACCGTGGCTGATCGGTGTAAATGACAGGCCCGAGGTTGCCGTGTCCAGAAACAGTGCAGTCTGGATGTCTGCCTCCTGCTGCCTCAAGAAAAGTCGACTCGATATCCTCCTGTATTGATAGAGTGTCGGAACTCGGTAACCGATCAGCGAAAATTGCTTCGTAACAAGCCTTAAAACAGAGACCAAATAAATTCATTAGCTAAAATACTAAAAATCAATAAATTTGAAAAATGAATAAATAATAATTAACACTTACAGCTTTCTCTCTTGCTTTATCGTCGACAAAAGTCTGCTTATCTCCACCTTTGGTGTGGACATGGAGAAACACCTCAACAGCATGAACCGGAAGACCCAATTTTTGTTCCTGTGAAAGTTAAAAAATTAATAAATAATGAATAATTAAAATAAAGTAAAAGTTAATTATTACAGAAAATAACTTACAAGTCGTTTCTTGTACTCGTATGTCGAGAGTGACGCTGCAGTGTGCTTCTACAGGTTGGCATTTTTGTTGGCGCTATTGATATTAGAAATGCGATGGGCCTCCAGCGTCTGAGTACGCGCCAAGATTTCCGCCAAGTCCTCTACGGAAATGTGGGCAGGCCTTTTATCGGCAGAGGCGCGGCGAATATTGCAGCTATCGTCCTTGTACCGAACGCCAACCTGATGATTCTGGGGAGCGTATATGACCTCGTCGGTCAGCTTAGCTGGAATATCAAAATATTGTTGAAAAAAATAACTGTCAGTTTAAGAAATATTATGAACGAAGGAATGAATAATAAATATAAAATTTTGAATATGTTTACCTTCCAAGCTTGAACAACCGCATCTTGTGCCAGGCGGAGCGGTGCCAACGAGGGTGTCCCCATACCCGACGAGACGCTCTGTGATGGATGTAACCTATTGAAATGAAAGAAAAAAAAGTTAAAAGTTATATTTTGTAAATATAATAAATAATTAATGAAATAGAAATAAAAATTAAATAAAACTTACTGGCCGCCCTCGAACATCAGGCGAATCCTCCCGGAAATAGAAATCTCCACGGACTCTTACGTCGGGTCGCTATCCTCCTGTTGAACGATCATGTCAGGGTATCCCCGAGACGGACATCATCCTCCTCAAGAGGGGGCTGATTCCTTGAGCTGCTGGCACCAGGTGTGTCAGAAGGTACTGTAGGGCGTCTACGGGGAGGCATGACCTACAATACAATAATTAACTAATTAAAATTCTAAACTATAAACCCTATACTCTAATTACATTATAATTAAGTAATTATATAATTAAATACTAATTTAATATTACATAATTAAAATAAAATTAACTAATTACATACATTATATACGAATTACACATAATTAAGATAAAATTAATTAATTACATAGTAATTACATACATTATAACTAATTACATATAATTAATTAAAACTAACTAATTACATATAATTAAATTAAAACATACTAATTACATACATTGTAAAATAATTACATATTATAAAATAAATTTAACTAATTACGTACATCCTAATTCACTACAAAAAACTCTGGTACTAGCCACGTGCATTCACGTCATTAATAATATACCATCGCGTCTCCAATAGTCTTTGGTGACGCGAGCCACACGTCGTCATTGGTGACGCTCATGTTTGACGTCACCAATAGTGACCATTAGCCACGTAATTTCTGTGCGTGGCAAATTCCTGCGTCACTAGTAACACAGATTCTTGTAGTGATTACATAAAATTACATACATATTACATACATTATTCAAATTACACAAAATTAAATTAAAATCAACTAATTTCAAACTAAATTAACATACTAATAACATGCTAATTACAAATTTAAACTAATTACATAAAAACAAATATATTGAATTTGATGAAACTTACTTGGATTCGTTCCAAAGATGAAGGTTTTTGAGAAATGGGAAGGATTTTTAGAGAAATGGGAAGGAATTGATTGAGGGAATCGAAGGAAGAAGAAGTAAAGTTGAGAGAAAAGAAGAAAAAGGGAAGGAGAAATGGTGAAAATGGTAGCCATGGTGTTGTTTTATTTGTGAATTAATGACGTATTTCGTCGTTAATCACTTAAAAATTCGTCGTGCGTGTTTTTTTAACGACGAAATCCCTCATGCCCTCTATGAAGAACGTCGTCTATGTTCTTATGGAGATGAACAACACGACGCATTTCATCGTTACTCTATGTATTTTTTTTTAATTATTTCCCTCGTTACAAATAAACACTTCAATCATCGTCATCATAATCATTCGTTTTTTTTGAATCAATGCTGTCTTCTTCAGTTTCTTCTTCGTTTGTTTCATCTGGAGAAGAATCTTTGTCATTTTCAGGTGGAACATACACATTCCCTTCATAAAAAAGTGTCTCTGATGCATCATTCAACGGACGCGCAGTGTCAAAATTAATACCTTCATCGATGTCACGATTTTGCACTTCATCCTCCTGGAATGCAACGTAATATTCACTATTTTTATCGGGGAGGTTGTCATCTATTATCATCGGTCTTACTTTACATACAACTAACCAATCGTATACATCTCGACGATGAGCAGGATAATTTAAGTAGTAAACCTGAATTGCTTATTGTGCCAAAACAAAGCGATCTTGGGCGTGCATGTGTTTTGTCTGGTTCACCTCAATAATTTTAAGATTGATATTATTGCGAATTCCACCTCGTTGCGTTGTTTCAAACCATGTGCAGTTAAAAATGATTGTACGTTTAAGACTCGGACCTGCAAATTGAAGCTCAATAATCTCATCAATGATTCCATAGAAATCTTATGCATTGTTCCCGAACACTTGACCCTTTATACATACGCCACTGTTGTTTGTTGCTTGGTTCACTGAATGAGCTTTGGTTTGAAATCTGTAACCTTGCACCAGATAACTGGTGTAAGATCTTGCAATTCTGGATGGACCTTTTGAGATCCATATTATACGTTGATCAGCGATCAGAATTGTGGGATTGTCAACGTAATTATAAAACCAGGAACGAAAATGTTTATTGATGATGTTCCCTTCTTCTGATTCAGTAATACCGGGATGCGATGGTTGTACACATGAATTTAAAAATAATCTACAGAAAATGTATGAATTAATGAAAATTTAAACAAAATTATTCATGTTAAATAAAACAAAACTTCATGAATTAGAAAAACTTACTCAATATATGGCTCTACTTTCGCACAGTTGCATAATAAATAAATCTGGACGACATGGTACTCCTCATCACTTAAGTTTCTCCGCATAGATTTTCCTAAACCTTTGCCTGGTATGATAAACATATCTAGGTCGTTCAAATCTACACCTTCTGAAAGATTGTCAACCACGTTACGGTTCCGGGTGAAAGCCTGGTCGGCGATATGTTGATCGAAGTAATAGGAACAGAACGTAGTTGTCTCGTGTACCAGGTACGCATTACAAATCGATCCTTCCACTCGTGCTTTATTCCAACAGTTTTCTTCAATCTATGTAAATATCTAGAATCCATGCAGTAAAGTAAATCTAAAATTTAACATCATATATATTTAAATATATTAAAAAGGGTAATTAACATATTATATTTTACCTTTCAAACGGGTACATCCATCTGTATTGAACAGGGCCGCCAAGTAGTGCCTCATACGGTAGATGAACAGGAAGATGCTCCATCGAATCGAAAAATTCGGGTGGAAACATTCGCTCCAGTTTGCATATTATAACTGGAATCTCTCGTTTTAATGATTAGATTGTCTCTCGTGTTAAATCTGCGCATGTCAAATTTCTGAAGAACACATTTAACTGCGCCAACGGTTCCCAATGTTTCTATTCGAGGAACGGTCTAAATGGAATATGCATCAATTGTTGCATGAAAACGTGACAATCGTGACTTTTCATTCCGAAAACAGTATGACTCTGCACGTCAATGCATCTCGAGAGATTAGAAACATAACCATCAGGAAACTTAATCGATTGCATCCATTCAAACAGTAATTTCTTCTCTTCTGTATTTAACATGTACTTGGCCTTGGCGTAGTTCCCATCTTCATCCGGCTCTAACTCAGGGAAACAACATATTTCTTGAATGTCATACCGTGCCTTCAAGTTTTTTTCGTCTTTTTTGGCACATTTAAAACTGTATTGAAGACATTGTCGAACACGTTCTTTTCGATGTGCATGACATCCAAGTTGTGCATGATTAGTAAATCTCCCCAATATGGTAAATCGCAAAATATACTTCGTTTCTTCCTTCCACTATTTTTACCAGCGACCTTGTTTGCAATCTCAGCACCTATTTTAGTAATTTTTTTCATGCCAATAGAATCTTTTTCATGCCAATAGAATCTAACCCGTGCATTACGACCCTTATACCAATCTGTCTTGTTTGATCGAAACAAATGGTTGCTCGGTAAAAATCTTCTATGACAATCGAACCAACAAGTTTTCCGTCCATGTTTCAAAGAGAAAGCTCCAATGTCAATCATGCAATGAGGACAAGCAAACTTTTCAAATGTGCTCCAACCTACGGTAAGTTTAAATTAATTATACATATTATTATGCAATGAAAATAATTTATAATTAATAAGCTATCATGCTTACCAGATAACATTGAATATGCCGAAAAGTAACTTATCGTCCAAATTACTACAGCTCTCATACAAAAATTTTGTTTTCTCGATACATCGTAAGTCAATGCTCCATTATTCCACAAATTAGTCAGCTCAACAATAAGAGGTTGGAGGTAGATATCTAACCTTTGTTTTGGACTCTTTGGACTCGGTACGATAACCGTTAAGAATATAACAGGATATTTCATACACATCGATGGAGGGAGATTATAAGGTGTAAACATAATAGGCTATAGAGAGTATTGTGCACCAGAAGCGCCGAACGGCTTAAAATCGTTAGTACATAACCCCAATCTCACATTTCTAATCTCACTTGTAAATTCTGGATGACAACGATTCAAATACTTCCACGCATCAGCATCAGGTGGATGTTTCATATGACCATCCTCTTGAGAATGCTCGCAATGCCATCTCATATGAGAAACCGTGACTTCTGATACATACAATCGTTGAAGTCGAGGAGTGATCGATAAATAAAACATACGAGTATGTGGAATGAGAGTGTGTTTACCTTGTTTATATCTCGGATGGAAACCGAATTTACAATTATGAAGACTTGAATCTCCATCACTCCAGAATACCATGCATCCGTTTGGGCAACAATCAATCTTCTCAACAGGCAACCTGAGACCCTCCACTAATTTTTTCGTGTCGTATAAACTTTCTGGCAGCGTGTTGTTTGCAGAAGCGCAGTGATGAAACCATTGTGCAATCAAATTAAAACGTCTCTCTGGAATATGATATGACGCTTTTATATTTAGAAGCTCCGTAGCTACAGCCAGTTGACTGACATCACAACCCGGGTACAATGGCATACTTGCGGATTCGAGCATATGTTACATTCGTTGCACTTCTGGATTCATTTCCTCCTCCTCCTCCTCTAGAATAGTTTGATTATCGTCTTGAGTATGATTAAACGTACCTTCGTATATCATATGCTGCATCTGTCCATACTCTTGCTATCTTTCATCACGATCTTCTTTCAAATTCGGTACAACATTTGAGCTGCTTCCTTGGTAAAACATGGCTCCCTCCAACGCCGCATTATATTGATCGTCAGATTCCCCTTGATAAACCCACTTGAAATAATTCTCCACAAACCCACGACTATACAAGTGTTTCTTCACATCAAATGAAGAATATAACTTCTTATTTTTACATTTTCTGCATGGACATCGTATCATTTTTCCATTACGATCAAAATCCTCTGTACTTTCACAAAACTCAACGAACTCTTCAACCCCTGCTACGAACTCATCGTTCAAATAGCCTTCTAAGAGATGAACATACATCCATTCACACATTTGTTTAAACAGTAGAACAAACAACAAAAACAAATAACAAAGTGTTTTTGATGATGAATATTTTTTATTGCTCAAGACGTCTGTTTATAAACTGTAATACTAGCGACGGAATGCGTCGTTCATTTAGTGGGAAAGTTTCCCTCCATATAATGGGACAACGGATTTCGTCATTCCTATGGCGGGAAAATTTCCCGCCAGATCATGGGGCGACGCATTCCGTCGTCTCGTTTCTCGCCATATTACATGACGCAATGCATCGTTCCATTTTTTTTCGGGAATTTTTTGGCGCCAAGATTAGTGACGGAAACCATCGTTCCTTTCCCATTACTTCTTCCCGCCAAATATCTCCTACCAACCATACGACGAAATACATCGCTGAAAGTCAACTCTCCAGTTAGCGATGCATTCCGTCGTTATCTTGGGACGCATGTATCTTCCGTCCCTAGACCTCCGTCGCTATTCCTTCAGTTTCTTGTAGTGAGCCCAGTTTAAACTAGAGAGACCTGATAGACTCCAACCAGCTCGGACATATGTAGTTAGATCGCTTGGTCGTGATCTACGGTTTCAGATTCCTTCATCTAATGATATGAGTATATCTTTGCCCAAAGATTAAAGAGATAAAGACTTATCTCCAAGGGATATTATTTCCACATTATCATAGATAAACACATAATTTATCTATAGATTCTCTATATAAAGCACCTACGTACGATATCACATTATTCAATTCATATTATGTTTTCACATACACTACTATTATTTTCTCTTATCAATTAGCCTCCAAATTACCGGCTTGATCGTCGGAGATGGTTTGCAGGCACTATACCTGGTGTTTTCTTAAGATGAAGAATATGAGAAGCAAACAGACTCTCGTCAATACCGATCCCCCTTCTGAAAACGAAAAAAATCTTGGGACAAAAACCGAAGGACCATTGACAATGATGGAGACCCAAGAGTCACTCATCCAAGAGATCTATGAAAAGTAAGAGCTCTTCATGAAGAGATGCAGAAGAAGTTTGACGAAGTTCTGGAGAATCATCGCATATAAAATCTCCCTCCGCCGAACTAGGAAGATGTGGTAATTTTTTAATCATGCTCGGCCCGTCGCTTCACGACGGCGCAGAAACAAAAGTGGAAGGTCGGTGAAGAACTTGAACAGTCAAAAGCCAATCAAACCGGGCGCGAGATTTGATGTAGAATATGTTAATTCTTCAGAACGAATTTCGACCAAATTAAGTATCGGTACGGAAGGATCGAAGTATGCAGAGGCTATATGGTTGTGAAGAGGAGGAACTAGAAAGAAGTGCCAACATAATAATCTTCAAGTCATGGATCCTCCAGACAAGCCAGCCCATGCAGACATCGGAAGCATGCTAAAGATCATTCCAGATTAGATTTCTCAGACTAATGGAATAGAATGTTATGAGAAGGATGAGGTCTAGAATAGAAAATTCCGTCGTAAACGTACGAGCTTCGGGGGAATCACCCTTAGACCCTTATATCCTGGCAGTTGAACAACTCGATCAATTCCGCATACGACCTTTGAGTTGTACGATGGAACAAGTGACCTTTTCGAACACAGTGCTCACTTTATTAACCTAATGGAGTCAACTTGTATCCCCATATTGGATTTGGAAAGGACGACGTGCAAACTTTTTACAGTAGGTTTGGAAGGGTCAACCCACAAATGGTTCAACAGCCTAAAGTGAGGATCGATTCACAATTTTCAAGAGCTCTACACGACTTTTCAAGGAAAGTACAACATCAGCAAAAAGTATGCTAAAACAAATGAGGACCTCAACAACGTCCTAATGGGGAAAGATGAGTCCTTAAAGGATTTCATCTATAGATGTTGGAAAGTAAAGTTAGAAATTTCTAACTGCAGACATGATGACGCAACTTTGGCCTTCGCTAGGGCCATCCATCTGGATCATCAGCTCTAGCGATCTTTTAACAAGTCCGCTCCTCGGACCATGAGTGAAGCCTTAGAGAGAGCCTCCAAGAAAATTTCGATAGACAAATCTGCAAGGATGACCCGTGAATTACACAAAGGTGAAAAAGAGCATCAAGCACTTAACAAAAAAGATCTGAGTCCAAGAAGAATGAAAAATGGAATAATCTTGGAGAGGAGTTTTGAAAGGAGATAGTTTTTTTTAAGTAAAAGGAAATATCTATACTTTTTATTAATCAATTTAAAAGGAGAATTTTTTAGCGAGAATTAAAAGAAGATTTAAATAAAATATTAAAAAAAATATTTATGAAAAATGGAACATAAAAGCAGATACGTTTAAAAAAATCGAGAATCTTGAACAATAACACAATTTGAAGAATCCTAATTTTTTTTGTAGAATATTGAAGATACAGAAAAAGGTGAAGAATCATAAATAAGAAAAAAATTGATTACATGATGATGAAATTTTCTTAATTTTTGAAATGGAGAGAGAAAAGTGTTAAATATTTTTCTTAGTATGTAGAATTGAGAGAGAGAAGAAAATGAAAAGACTTCTTGTTTAGTTTAGTTTGATTGAGAAAATGAAGAGATTTTAATGAGAAATAGAGATGAAAAAGTAATACTGAAGAGAGTTATTAATGTGGCACATGTCAGGCATATTCAACCACTTCATTGGTGAGTAAATACTCACTAATGAGTATTTTAATATTTAAAACTTAAAGATGTAGAGTTTTTTTTACCTAATTTTTACTCGGTTAAATTAAAATAGTTAAGTTTTTTTAACTTATTTTTAAGGACAATACTTCCATACTCACTAATGAGTATGGAAATATACTCACCAATGAGGTGGTTGAATAAATCTTTGTCATGTGTTAACATCTATCTTTCTTATTAATTTTTAATCTTAATTTATCTTCAAAATTTTCCATATTCTGATTCATACCAAACGTGAAATAAGAAAATCTTTTCATATTATTTTCTCTGTCTCCAATCTACAGATTTATCAATATTTATAACACTTTTCTTTCTCTCCATTTCAAAGATTAAGAAAAATCTTTTTTTCATGATGGAGTCTCTCCATTTTTATCATTAAGAAAAAGGTAACTATTTTTTTTCTTATTGTAAAACTTTCTATTTCTTTAACGGATAATTTTGGAGCATTTTTCTTCATTTTTTTTTTTGTATCTTCAAGATTCTACTAAAAAATATAGGATTCTTAAACTTCTTAATTTTCTTAAAAACTCTCCTCTCAAATAGTTTAATTCTTTAGCAGTGCGAGGCCAAAATTTTTTTTTTGGAGGGGCAAAATTTTATATAATTGAGCGGATCGTATAAAATGACGATTCAACACCAATTTTTATATATTATGAATTATAAATTGACAAACTTTTTTCTTTAGAAAAAATATTTTTTTATTGTTATAATTGAATCAATAGTTAGAATTTTTAGATATTATTTATGCTCTAATATAAAATTATAAAACAGACTTTTTTTTATTAAAATTAAAATAATTTCTTTTTTTTTTCTTCTTAAAAACTGATAGTTCATTTGTTTGTTTTATATATTTTTAAGTTAATCAAAAGAAATTATACTATTTATAAACATTGAGCCTAATATTATCACCACATCAGTCATATAAAAAATAACAATATAAATTGGTATTTAATTAATATTCAACAATGAGTAATGTAATGTATAAATCATGGATGACTGCAACAAAAGTTATCAAGAAAAATAAACAATAGTCTTGTCTACTAAAACAATCTATTTAAAATAATAAAAACGTACATTAATAAAAAATAAAATCCTTCCAATTTGATCCCAAATGACTGTTATAGAGAAAGTTTCTTTTTAAAAGAGTTAAATGTCCCTCAATACTCCATAGAGTTAATTTCAGTAATAATCATTTAATAAATGGAAATTTAAAAAAAAACCGTATCTTTCATATATATATCAAAATTACATAAAACCGCCACCGGCCAAATTAAATTACATTGTGAAAAGACAAAACATACCCTCGATTTAACTTTTCCTTAATTTATGCAATATTTAAGGAAAATTATAAAATCCCTAGGGCAAAAAGGAATTCTAAGTTGGTATAGAATTCGAATATTTGACAATTCAACTGTAAATAAATATTGAATAAAAATAAACATTTGATTAAAAAAAATAACTTCTAGAAAATACAGAGAAAGCTAGCTCGCCGAGAATTGAAGATCAGTAATTTTTTTTATAAAACTGTTTACTTTTAGTAAACACTAATTGATGTGTAGTTAAAATTGATACAGGGCACAAAATTGAAAATGAAAAGTGGTAACAGTTTTGAAAGATATATAAAATAAATCTAAATTTTTTTATAAACCGTTTACTTTTAGTAAACATTTATTGATGTGTACTTAAAATTGATAGAAGGCGCAAAATTGAAGATGAAAAGAGGTAACAGTTTCTAAAGATATGTAAATAGAAAATTAAAATAAATATTGAATAAAAATAAACATTTGATTAATAGTACCTTGTTTTACAATCGAATTCCACATTCAAACCCTAACCCTCATTCTAAGAAAAGAATAATTTAATCATAGTATAATAAAAATAAACATTTACTCGCATTCTAAGAAAAGAATATTTTAATCATAGTATAATAAAAATAAACATTTGGTTAAAAGTACCTTGTTCTAAATGAAAATGTTGTTCTTCGATCGCCCATTCCTTGGCGATTGAGATCGGGTAGGATGAAGATGATGATCCTCCTATTTATCCTGCCATGGAGGAATCTGTTTCAGGGTCCTCTAAGTCTCAAATTTCAAGGTCTTCAAGACCTATCACCACCATCTTTGACTCCAAGAAAACTATCTCCCTTACCTACTGTATCACCAGAATCACAGGCCAAGAGTGTTGAGGATTTGGTATGGAAGGAGAGTTTTTACCTATCACCTCCTCCACCACCCCTGCCTCCACCGCCACCAAGTATTCGTAGAATATCCTCAATGAAACAGAGCTCTTACGATATGATTTAAATTAGGTTAATTTTTTTTTCATTAAATAAGAATTCTTAAAATCAAGATAGAATGATTTAAATTCAAACTACATAATTAAATAAATTATAAATTTAAATGATATGTATTTAATAAGATATGGTTATCAGGAGAGATAAAAGGGTAAGATGGTAAAAAATAAAACCGGAAACCACCAAATCACCACCATAAATGGTGTTTTTTGGATAAAAATGAAATAATATCATAACCTCCAACATTATTGTAATTGGGTTAATTAAACTGATTATTATTGTAATTAATTATACTCCATATAAGAACCAAGCATAATTTTTTGAAAGGGTAAAATTGAAAGCTCATATAAAATTGAGGGACCATGCATAATTTTTTTTGAGGGGGGGGAGGGGCAAAATTGAAAATTTAAATAAAATTATATATAGAAACTAAAATTTTAAAATTTTTAGTGGGGCAAAGGTGGCCTCGCCACTATTCTTTAGGATTCTCAAATTTTATTTTGAAACATCTATTGTATTCCTGTATCTGCTTTTGTGTTTCATTTTTCTTAATTATTATTTTGTAAATCATTTATTTGAATAAGGATTTAAGACCACATTACAGGAAGAAGCTTGAGTTTTTTGGGTTATTCTACATTTTAAGGTACGTTCTCAATCTCAACACAAATATAATATATTTCATATATATTAATTTCCTTTTTCTGTATTTATGAAGTCTCCATCTAATTTATCTATTTTCTTTTATCAATTTCATATATTATGTATGCAATGCAAATAAGTATAATATTTTATTATATTCTAATTGTATTTTTTTATGCATAGATTTTTTAATATCAATACCTGAAGACATGAAGAATGCAGAAAGTACAAACTTAGAGGGGTAGTCTTTCAATAATTTTGAACATCATTAGCAAGATAATGTAGAGCTCAATATCAATGCTCAACCTGAAACTGAATGGCCATATGTTGGAAATGGTTTAGTTCTTGTGAGATTGCATATAAATTCTATATCAAATATGGAGGACAACTTGGTTTTAATGTAAGGAAACATCATAATAAAAAGAATAAGAATGACGATGTTTCAAGGGTTGTATTTTGTTGTTCAAAAGAAAGATTTCGTAAGGTGAACAAGCAAATAGAGCCTACTTCATATACACAACCAAATTTTAAGACATGATGTGAATCTCATATAGCATGTTTGCTTAAAATGAATGGGCAATTCAAAGTTGTGTCACTTAATCTAAACCATAACTATGACCTTGTTAAAACACTAATGAAGCATATTTTAAAGGTCAATATGAGAATTTCTAATGCCCAAAAATCCCTAGCTTATGATGCCAATAGATCATGAATTTCAATTATGCATTTGATGAGTAGGGAAGTTGGTGGTAGAGAACATTTGGGGTTTTTTTGGGATAAATATTACATAAATTATATATACAAGGAGAGAAAAGAAAAAAAAAAATAAAAGGAGATGCGGGAGAAATATTACAATATTTTAAAAAGAGGCAAATCAGAGGAAATATTACAATAATTTTCCCTTTATTTATTTATCGATGTATCCAAGTTATAAAATTATTCTTATTTAAATAAATTAAAAAATTGCGAACATGTGCATAGCTCGATTGGTTAGACATCTACTCCATTTCGATTAAGTCAAACCTTTGGGTATCCCCTCCCTCAATTTGATATAATAGCTAGAAGAAAAAAAAATTAGAAATTATTTTACATATTCAAATGTGAAGTTCACGACATTTTAAATATTTATTGAATGGAAATTTTTGAAGTTAAAATTAAATTAAGAGATAATATCAATGATTTGAAGATAATTAATATTTACTATTAGATAAAAGATAAACTTTGCTTTCCAATATCCATATTTTCCTAAAACTCTCTATATATAACCCAATCCCTTCCTTCTAAACCCTCTTAAAATCCCAACTCACAATTAATTTCTCTTCAATTTCTCTGATTCCGTTTCTCAAAACTCCAATTTCCAAGATTTCCTTCGTTCTTCTTCTTCTACTTCTTGTTCATCCATGGAGCGTAGAAGTTTATATATTGTAATTTCAAGTTCTCTCTAACCTCACTCAACACATCAATGGAGTATTCAAGAATTGAAAGAAGAAGAAGAAGTAAGAAGTCTTTTTATTCCAGCTTGTTTCTCTCTCTACCAGCTTACACAAAAGGAAAATAGAATATGAAAACTAAAACTAACTAATTACATTTTAGTCTTTATACTAAGTTGCATAAGCCTAACAAGAATTAGTTACAAATCTGATTTTAAGTCCAAATTAACTAACAATCTCCACCTTTAGATTAATACAGATTTTCAACCTAACAGATTCTTCTATTTTCTCATTATCCCAGCATTCTCCAAGCAATAGTCTAATTTCTGTTGAGTCACCACCTTGGTTAACATGTCATCCAAGTTCTTTGTAGTGTGGACTTTAACCACTTCAACATCCTTCTTCTCTATTACCTCTAGATGGCACTCTGATTATCACAGTTTATCTTTACTGGTTTCTGCATAATGCCAAACTCTAATGCTATCCCTTTAAGCCATATTGCTTCCTTTGTAGCATCGGCAAGTGCCATAAACTCTGCCTCTGTTGTAGACAAGACAACAACAGCCTGTAAAGATGCTCTCCAACTTATGGTGTTCTCTCCTAATGTGAAAATGCAGAAATTGACCTCATTCTATCGAGATCTCCAACATAATCAACATCCATATATCCTTCTATTTCTGAACTTGTGCTTTTCCTATAAACCAGACCAATGTCAGATGTTCCTTTCAAATACTTGAGGATCCACTTCACTGCTTCCCAGTGTCTTCTCCCTGGTTTGGCCATGTACCTACTAGTCAAGCTTGTTGCAAATGCAAGATCTGGTCTTGTACAGACCATTAGATACATTAAGCACCCCACACCATTTGAATAAGGAACTGATTTCATATAGTTTATATGTTCTTCTTCATTTTCCTTTGGTGATTTCTCAGCTGACAATTTAAAGTGCTGAGCCAAAGGACTCTTCACAGATTTGGCTTCTTACAATTTGAATTTGGACAAGATTTTCTGGTAGTAAATTTCTTGATTCAAATACAGTACTCCAAGAGATCTATTTCTAACAATCTCCATACCCAAAATTCTGTTTGCTTCTCCCAAATCTTTCATATCAAATTCAGAATTTAGAAAGGCTTTTACATTATTTAATTATGTTTTGTCATTTGCAGCCAATAGCATGTCATCTACATAAAGCAGAAGATATGCATTCTTCTCCCTCAGATATACACAGCTATCATACATGCTCCTTTTGAACCCATTTCTTATGATAAACTCATCAAACTTCTTGTACCAACACCTTGGAGCTTGCTTTAGGCCATATAGGAACTTCTTAAACTGACACACCAAGCCTTCTCTGCCCTTCACCTCAAAGCCTTGTGGTTGACACATAAAGATCTTTCTTCTACTGTTCCATGTAGAAAGGTAGTCTTGACATCAAATTGGTGCAGTTCTAAATCATCTTGAGTTACAATTGATAAGAGAAGTCTAATTGGCGTGTGTTTGACTACAGGAGAAAACACTTCATAGTAGTCTATTCCTTCTCTTTGTATGAACCCCTTTGCAACAAGTCTTGCTTTGTATCTTATTGGCTGCACACACTTGATTTCCTCCTTTCTTTTGTATATCCACTTGTAAGCTATGAGTTTATGATTTTCTGGTTTTTGGACAAGAACCCAGGTTTGATTCTTCTCTAATGAAGTCATTTTATTCTTCATTGCTTCAATCCAGTGATTGACTTCAGGGCAGTTGGTAGCTTCTTCAAATGTCTGAGGTTCTTCATTATATGTATCTGTCACCACATTCAGGGCAAATGCAGTGATATCATCCTCTTCATACCTGCTAGGGGGTCTAATAACTCTCCTCTCCCTATTTCTTATAAGTAAATAATCTGATGTTTGGTCTATTCCCAACACTTCCTCATTCTCTTGCTCTTCAACTTGTTCTTGAGATTGACTGTCTAAGTGTTGTTCATCATCGATTTCTCCACCTCAAACACAGTGTTGCTTATATTTGGTTTTAGTGTTTGATTTGTGGCTGTTTGTGTATCACTCCCTGCTAGGAACATTACTCTTTCTTGAAAGGTCACATCTCTACTAATCATGCATCTCTTTTCTATTGGATTCCACAACTTAAATCCCTTTACTCCCTCTGGATAGCCCAAGAACATGCACTTCACTGTTCTAGGCTTCAGTTTCCCTTGAGACAGATGCATGTATGCAACACAATCAAATACTCTAAGGTTGTCTATCTTTGGTGGGTGTCCATACCATTTTTCTTCAAGGGTCAAGTGGATATACATTGGCGACACTTTCATGTTATGTTCGAGGACATTGACAAACATGAAAGTGTCGCCAATGTGATCAAGAATGCTCGAGCAATCACAACTTTCTCTACAATCACAATTGGTTGCTTACAAAAATGAGAGAGTTCTGTAGAGGTGATATAGTTCGTCCTAGAGCAACAAGATTTGCAACCAACTTTATTGCCCTCGAGAGTTTGCTAAAAAATAAAGCTGGTTTAAAAAAACTGTTCACCAGTGATTCGTGGTTCCAAAGCAAGTTAAGTAGAACTGAAATCGGAAAGACCATTAAAACTCGAGTTCTAAATAGCCCATTTTGGGATCAGGTTGATGCGGTTGTGAAGATGTATGAGCCAATGTATGCAGTGCTTCGGGTAGTGGATTCAGAGGTAGTCCCAACAATTCCCATAGTTTATGACTTGTTTACTAATCTCAAGGCAAGGCTTGGTCAGTTGAAAGGGAGGAAATGGGCATTAAAAATTGTTCAAACTCGATGGGACAAGACGCTTTCGTATCCACTACATGCGGCGGGTATGTACATCTTAACAATTTCCTTACTTTACTTTTCGTTTTTGGACTTTTAATTATAAACTTTTCTATAGCCTACTACCTGAACTCGCGATTCCAATATAATACCGGTGTGGGGGAAGATGCGACACTAATCACAACAGTGCACGAGGTTTATAGCAAACTATTCCCAAACAGCTCCGGCATTGGCGACTTCGGAAACGAGGTACTTACTAATGAGCATGAGTCATTTCAAAATGTCTGAACTCTGAAATTCAATGTCATAATGATAGGATTTTATCTTCCCATATATAGTTGACGTATTTTAGAGATGCACGAAAGAGCTTCGCAGATCGTGCTGCTATCACATCTCGTAAACAAATGATTCATGGTAATGAATCTTAAAGAATTTTCCTAATCATACTAGGGCTTTAGTCCGCAGGGAACTTTAGCGCTTGCCTAACGTATTAGGGCTTTTAGTCCTCGGAGGACTTGATTGTTTTCCTAACGGATTTGGGCTTTTGTTCGCTAGGGACTTGGTCGTTTGCCTAACGGATTTGGGCTTTTAGTTCGCAGAGGACTTAAGATGCTTGTAAGAAGAACTCTGTAATGTTTGTATATTAACCTTGAAAAGTGAGCCTGTTCGGCTTATTTCACATAGTCTTCCTACTTTATACATGATAAATCCTCAGATGCGTCGCATTCCAGGCCCTCGGTGTTGGTTTTTCGTATTGGTCTTCGAGGCGATAAGTTCCTGGCTTGACTTCCTCGGTGATTCTATACGGGCCTTCCAGTTTGGAACCAATTTTCCCGCTCCAGGTTCCTGTGTTTTTTGAAACACTTTCCTTAGAACGAAGTCATTCACTCTAAAGATGCGTTGCTTTACCTTCTTCTTGAAGTATTTGGTCAACTTTTTCTGATAGCCTGCGGGGCGAATCAACGCTTGTTCCCTTCTTTCTTCAGCAAGATCTAGCGCCTTTGCCATCATGGTATCATTTTCCGCTTCTGGGATCGAACTACGGGTTGTGAGGATGATCATCTCGGTGGGGATAATGGCTTCTGCTCTGAAAGCCATGGTGAAAGCTGTTGGGATTCTCGAAGTGGTCTGATACGCCCATAAGACTCCCGACAGTTTTTCCACCCATCTTCCTTTTGTTTTCTCCAGCCTCTTGTTCAGAGAGTCCATAATGGTCTTGTTTGATGCCTCTTACTATCTATTGGCTTGCGGGTATCGAGGCTTTGAATACCTGAGTTCCACTTTTCTGTCAGCGCAGTACTTCTTGATAGATCTTCCCATAAACTGGGTCCTGTTATCGGTGATGATAACTTTGGGAATTCTGAAGCACGTAAATATGTTCCTCCAAAGGAAGGTTTTGATCTTCCGCTCAGTGATTGTTGCTAGGGGTTCGGCCTCGATTCACTTGGAGAAATAGTCAGTTGCGATAAAGAGATATCACTTTTGTCCCGAAGCAAGTGGCAATTTTTCCACTGGATCTAATCCCCATTGCATCAAAGGCCAAGGGGCCTAAATTGTTGTCAGGGTCGTGGGCGGAGCATGGATGGTTTTGGCAAATTTTTGGCACTTGTCGCATCTGGTGACGAAATCCTTGGCGTTCTTGAACATAGTGGGCCAATAGTATCACTGCGTCATTGCTCTGTGACTCAAGGATCGTGGTCCTGCCTGATTTTCGCAGTGTCCGAGATGTAACTCCTTTAACACATAGGAGCTCTCCGGCTTTCCCAAACACTTGAGGTACATGCCCCATCAAGGCCTGCAGTTCTCATTGGATGATCAAATATCGTCACCCTGGATCAGGTTCTCCTGGGCTTCCACCTTCTCTTAGGAAAATGACCGGCTTGCAAATACTCGAAGATTTAATTTCTCCAATCGGGTTCGATCTCTCCTGGTTTGCTTCTATAGGCATTGCCTGTTCAATCCCATCGCCCCCACTCCCCTTATGCGGATCGTGGTTTTTGATCGGTTCAAGCAAGTAATCTCCACAGGATCATTCTTCTCGTTTGGAACTTATCTGCGAGCCGGCATCGCAAAGACGTTAACATGTCTGTTCTCGGCCCTCGACATTTGGTTGATATCGTACTCGACGAATAAAGGGAGGATGTATAAGACCTATTTCAAATACTTGGCCATTATGGGGTCTTTCACTTCGAACAACCCTTTTACTTGATTCACCAACAGTTGAGAATCGCTTTTGATATTCAGTTTTTCAACTCCTAGTTCTAAGGTTCTCTGTAGCCCAGCTATCAATGCTTCGTATTCGGCTTCATTGTTGGTAGCGGTAAATTCAAAAGCAGTTATTCTAAGAGGTACCCCGGGGTCGACTGAACCAAACCCATAGAGTGTAGCGATCTTGTTTCATCCTTTTATAGAGTTTCTTTCTTTGACATTTCCTGGGGTCATTTACGCCACGAAGTCTTTAAGAATCTGTCCTTTAATGGCGATTCTAGGTTTGTAGACGATGTCATACCCTCCCAGCTCTATTGCCCATTTAATAAGTCGCCCCTGAAACATCAGGCTTATGGAGCACAACTTTTAGTGGAAAGGTTGTTCTTACCACAATTTGATGACCTTGGAAGTAATACTTCAGCTTTTGTGAGGCAACTATTAAAGCCAATGCTAGTTTTTCCATTGTTGAATATCATGTTTCTGCGTCTACCATGGTTTTGCTCACGTAGTAAATCGGCTGTTGGGCTTGTTCGTCTTTACGCACCAACATTGAGCTAACCACCGTATCAGATATCGCCAGATAGAGGAATAACTTTTTATTATCTGAGGGCTTGGCTAGCAGTGGGGGTAAAGACAAATAAGCTTTGAGTTCCTCGAACGCTTTCTGGCATTTGTCTCCCCAGCCAAACTCCATACTCATCTTTAGTGCTTTGAAAAACGGCAAACATTTATCCGACGATCGCGATATGAACCGGCTCAAAGCTGCCAGTCATCCAGTCAGTTTCTGCACTCCTTTCAGATTCGTAGGCGCTTGCATGTCTGTTATCGCCTTGATCTGATAAGGGTTAGCGTCGATTCCACGGCTGGTTACCAGATGCCCCAAAAATTTTCTTACTGGAACTCTGAAGGTGCATTTATCAGGGTTTACTTTCATCCCGTACCTGTTTAGCATTGCGAAGGCTTGTTTGATGTGTGTTGGATGATCCTCGGCTTACTTTGATTTAACTAACATGTCATCAATGTACACCTCCACTGTTTTTCCCAGTTGATCCTCAAACATTTTGTTCATGAGCCATTGATAGATCGCCCCAACGTTTTTTAACCCAAACGTCATTACCTTGTAGCAGTTGGTGCCTATATTGGTTATGAACGATGTCTTCTCTTGATCTCTCGGGTTCATTTTAATTTGATTGTATCTGGAGAAGGCGTCCATAAAGCTGAGCAATTCATATCCTGTTGTGGCGTCTACCAATTGATCTATTTTAAGCAACGAGAATGAATCCTTTGGGTAGGCCTTATTGAGGTCAGTAAAATCGATGCATGCCTTACATTTTCCATTCTTTTTCTCCAGGGTATTTGACCTCTCGGATGTACCCTGCCTTTACAAGTTTCCTTACCTCCTCGTTGATTATCCCATTCTGCACAGGTGTGAATTTCAGCCTTCTTTGCTTAACCGGAGGTTGGTTTAGATCAACTTCGAGGTTGTGGGTCATTATTCATGGGCTATCCCCAACATGTTAGTGTGGTCCCAGCAAACGTCTTCCAATTTTTCTTCAGAAATTTTGCCAGTTCACTTTTCAGGTCCTCTCTCAATGCTTTCCCGATGCTCGTCATCTTTCCCTGGTCTTTTGGATGAATCTGTATTTTTTCATATTTGTCCTCAAGTGCTTCTATTTGCAATCGAGCAGAGGGCGGGTCTCTTTCGAGACCCTGCTCCTGTAATTGCTACGACTGGCATTGGGATTCAGCTTTACAATTTCGACTAGAGAGGACTTGAGACTTGTTGATCTCCCTTTATAATTCTGTCTCCTCAGCTCGTGGGATATTTTAGCATCTGATGTAGAGTCGACGGGTGTGCTCCCATCTCGTTAATCTAGGGCCTTCCAAGTAAGGCGTTATATCCCGAGCGTGTATCAATCACATGAAAAAGGCTCATAGGGTTCGCACCTTCCCACCGTATTGGCGGCTTAATAGTTTCGGAAGACTTCATAGTAGTTCCGTTGAATCCCACAAAATCTTAGGAGTTCAGGGTGAGATCCGAATCTTTCAACTTCATTCTGTTGGAAGCTGACATGTACAGTATGTTGATGGAAGAGCCTTGATCTATCATCACTCTTTCGACAGTGTGGGTTCCGATAGATAGTGAGATCACCAAGGCATCATTGTGGGGGAGGTGAACGTCTTCTAGATCTTTTCGGGAATATTTGATGAGGTCTTCGGAAGTATGCTCGACTCGGTAGATGGGGAGCATAGCTTCATGTTGGACCCTCTTGTGGGCGTTGATGGACTACCCAGTACAGTGGATTGAGCCCACAATGCCTTCTCCAGAAATCATGACCGTTGCGGCTAATCTCTCTCCATCATCCCTAGCCTCTCGTCTCTCATTCCCTCGGTTCTGGCCTTGTTCACAAAATCGATCGATCTCTCAGCAATGATTTTACAATTCTCTGTACTATGCCCGCTTGTTTTGTGAAACTTGCAGTATACGGGTTCTCTTCGCTCGGTGCTTTTCTATACTACCTTGACCTTTTTTCTCTCGGGATTTTTTCTTTTTTGAAAGAACTCCCAGCCATCTCCGCCTACGAAATCTACTCCGGATTTCACTTTCTGTAACGTCCCGTTATTTTGAAGTGAAATTTTATTTTATTTTATTTAATGTTATTTATTTATTTATTTAATTCAATTTAAGTATTTAGTGTAATTATTATTTTGTAATTTCGATTTTAGTAGTTAATTTACGTGAAATTCCTTTTAATCCTTTTAATGCTCTAAATTCGTTTTGGTGACATTAATAATTATTAATAGGCCAATTAATTATTATTAATCACCTTTAGATTTATTTAAGAGCAGGGTTTCGATTCATAAATCAAAAGTCATAAAAGGACGCAACCGTCATTTCCAATTTCTTAAAATATCTAAAATTACTATTCATTTATCTTTAAATATCAACTAAGACCAAGTTGCCTTCATCTTTTTTTTTCTCCTTCCCTTCTTCCTTGCCGTGACCTTCATTTCCACCATGGGTGAGTTTTTCTTTTCTTCATTTCTCATTCGTTTCTCAATGGATCGGCTTGATTTCGGTTGCGTTGGATTGGTAGGGCTGAGGGCTACCTATCCAACCTACCTTTTCGGAGTTTCCCGTTCTCTAAGGGAAGTCCCAAAAAGTAAGTTTTCAAAACTTTTTATATGGATTTGTTCGTTTTTGATTATAAATGAGTTTTGAAGTTGAAATCATGAATTTCTATCATGAAAATTGACGATTTTGAGCCCGGATTTTTGAAAAACACTATTCACCCAGAAAACACTATTCATCCGAAATCACTATTCACCCGAAAATGCACACTTGTTCTCATCTTAGTTATGAGTTATAATATGTTGTGCAATTGGTGAATTGTAGGTGCGATTGCTCAATTGTTGATTCGTGGGAATTCGAAGGTTTTGATTGAAATCTTCTTTTACAAAGGTGAGAATAGTTAGAATTTAAAGTATCTATAGAAAGCAAATAAGTGTGAAGATTTGTAGAGTTTGAAACTAAGATTAGAATCCGAATCTAAGATTAGAGGGATGTGAGTTAGTGCCCTTAGGATTAAGAGTTAATCCTTAAAGTGAGAACTTAGAAGTTCTCAAGGAAAGTATTGAATCTTAGAAGATTCTAAGTTAGATTCGATTCAAACTTAAGGTTGGATCATTGGAAGTTAAAAGATCCAAACTTGTATTTAGAACGATTAATAGAACCTCAGATTATATTGGAAGTTTAGAATCCTTGAAGGTATAGGTTAATCGTTTAAGATATGATTTTACTTTTATTATTGATACCGGAGTTCGATCGACGTATCGTTCGTCCGAGATTACTATCTATTTTACTTATGTCCTTTACCTTATGTCTTTACTTTTGCTCCTTTACTTTATGCATGTCTCGGTTACTTTAACATTTACATTTACTTTATTTACTTTTGCAAGCATATGCATAACATCTCGCATCATTGAAAGGAAAAGAAGTTGAATGGTAAGTTGCGGACGTACACATTACTTCCTCATGTGGAGTTGAATGGTAAGTTACGGACGTACACATTACTTCTCATGCATATGAAGTTGAATGGTAAGTTACGGGACGTACGCATTACTTCCTCATGTGGAGTTGAATGGTAAGTTACGGGACGTACGCATTACTTCCTCATACATAAAGGCAATTGCGGAATCCTACGGGATGTCCTCATGCATTCATGATTTTGATTGATGATATAGAGAATCGAGATGTTATATTTTATACAAAGTTTATTTACTTTACTTATTCTTTGTCATAACAAGTTAATGGATGAGGATTGACTACGAGTGTAGTAATGTCATACTTTGGAGAAAATGGAATAGGATTACCTAGATTTTGGAGAATTCTAGGAAAGAATGTGTCAGTTTAATTGGACACAAATCGAAATGCGAGTTTGAGGTCTATCTTTACTTTTTATACTTATTATTCTCACTGGGCTTAAGTTGTTAGCTCATGATATTACAAAAATTTTAGGTAATGCCCTGGCTAGAGGCCGTGGAAGGGGAGATGGTGCTGCGTGATCGAGGGATGCTGACCTCAAGACGGACTCTTTTGTTGTAAAGTTTATGAATTTTACTTTTGATAACTTTGAAGGATTTGTGAATTATACTTTGTATTTAGCTCATAAGAGCTTTTTTTATCGTTGTTTTTATGATATTACATCTTGAACTCCTGATTGGAACTTAATGTTCCATGTGATTTTATTAGATTTGAAAATTAGGATGTAAACAGGTTTTCGACATGCCAACTTCCAAACAAAACCACGCAAAATTTTCTTAAAATAAAAGACTTCCGCTGTTTTCTCTGATTTTAATTTATTTAAAAGTGACGGGGCGTCACACTTTCTTAGGTCTTTTACTCTCCCCCAAACTGATTTTCTTTCTGGTCCCTTTCTTCTCTCTTCCTCTATCTTCTCTGAGTGTCTCCGCTCTCTTCTTCTTCCTTCTTCAAACTCTCCTTCCTTTTTCTTCCATACTTCTTCAGCCTTTGACCTCATCCTTCGCATCTCTCGAGCCACCCTCTCTGACTCATCCTGTGATATCTTTACCATTGCTCTATCCAGCCCTCCTTCATGGTTGTGGGTCTTCTTTTATTGAAAGACCTCCATAAAGGGTGGTTCTGGTGTATCGCCTGCGAGAACACGGTCACTGCCTCTAAATCATTGCAATCTGGGACCTCAATCTTGACCTTCCTGAACTTGACGATGAAATCTTTTAGAGTTTCCTTTTCTTCCATCAAGACGTCATAGAGGTTGTGGTTCGTTTTTATGAACTTTTGACTCACGCTATATTTGCTAAGGAATGCAGAGGACAGGTCTGAGAAGGTTTCAATGGACCTTTTAGCAAGGCCATTGAATCACATCAAGGGTGATCCTTTCAGGCTCGTCAGGAAAGGCTTGCAAGTCATCGCGTCTAGATTCGCAATAGGCACGCATGTGAACTCCATCATGTTAACAAAATGGGCCATGTGCTCCATCGGGTCTCCGGTGCCGTCATACATCGTGAACTTCGGAAGGATGAAGTTTCTCTTTTGTTCGACCGACATGATTCTTCTTATGAAAAGAGAATTTCTAGTCTCTCGGGTGCTGGTTTTAGGGCTTGTCTTTTTCTTAGACAGCTTTTTTGCCTCATTTTCGTTAAGGAGCTACCTCATGTCGGCATGCTTCTATTTCTTTTTTCGATTTCGGTCCCTCCCAGTGGATTCCGAACTTTCTTTGTCGTCATTCCTGGTTTGGATTAAATCTTCCTTTTCTTTGCTCGACTTCTGATAAGGTACCTTGCTCTGAGTTTTACGACGTGTGTCATCCCGTATGGAGCCTCACTTACTTGGGGCTCCCTTTTCGGAATAGGAGACGTCTAGACTGACATCTTCCTCTAGTCATCGAGCAGCCAGCTTGTTCCGTAGAATGTTCTTAGCCGTTTGCTTCCCTTTTTCGGACGTGGTGACCTTCCAATGTCGTCGCCTAGCTTGTGATTTGCTGGCTTTGAGCATGGAAGGACCTCCCTCATCTTCATTCAGAGGGTTTTGGCTGTTTTCTTGGACCGCCATCAATCCCTCTCCAAATAAGGCCCTCATTCTTCTCACTTCCTCCAGTAGTTGCCTATTCGTTTCCATCATCTCTCTATGCTCTGCCAACGAGATGGTGACCGTTCTCGGTGCTTTGTTACGATCTTGAACACCATCATCTCCTCCTTCATCCTGGGTAAGGGTCTTGTTGAGAACTCGTTGTCTAGCTGACCGAGTGGTCATTGTTTCTAGTTGTGAGTACTGCTTGAGTATCAAGGTTCGGACGGAAACTGCTTGATGAATGGCCCCATGGTGGGTGCCAAACTCTATGAGATATTTCTTACACACAGTTAAGTATGTGTGGACATGTGTCCGGGTTCTTGCTAGCTCTACTATCTCGAAACAAAATCAAAGACAATCGGAAAGGCACCGGTGTGGTACCGGCCAGGGACCCTCCGATGATCAAGTTAGGTGAGGTAGGTAGAGTGTGTCGCAAGACAATATGTAGGGTTAGGGATTTGTGCACTTCTTGATTTGATAAGTTAAGGAACCTTTTATACTCTCTTGATCATGGGCTCGCTTGATGGGCTAGTTCAGGACTAGGCTTTGTGGATATTCTAATGGCCCGATGGGAGTTTGTTTGCCCAAGTTGGGAGTCAGTTCTCCCAGACAATTTTCTTGATAGGCCTGGACTCGTGTGGACTGACCAAATGTGCGCGGTTCATAAGAGGGCTATTTTCACCCTTTATGTGAAGACCCGAATTTTCTCAAAATTATAAATTTAGAAACACACAACAGAAGACTGGATTTTTATAAAATTTTGGCATGAAACCGTTTAAAATATGGACTACCAAAACCTTTTTACATGGTCCCAATCAGAGAAAGTAAAATCATAGGAAGTGTGCACTTCAGTTTATAAACAAATCAAAGAAAACAAACTCGAAAACATATACATCAATTCTTAGATTCTCATGAGTCACAAAATAGAAGTTTTAAGGTAAACGACATGTATGGTTTTTTCATCTAGCATTCATAGAATGCCCCAAAAATTACATGTAGAGTCCATGTCCCAAAAGCCATCTACTCGCGATCAAGAAACACCACCTTCTCGACCTCGCCCTCTACTACGAGTATTACCTGAAAAAGTTAAAGTGTAGCAACATTAGCATAAAAATGCTAGTGAGAGTAAAATGGAAGCAAGTACTTCTACGGACCGAGTTCCATATCAGAAAATGTGTCCAAATTTCTATCTTGCTCTTTACTACCCGATCTATACTTCCAAGACTATGCATAAGCAACACAACAATCCATTCCCAACGATATCGAATTTATGAAATTAAACATTCAAGCTCATAAGTAAAATGCTAAGGCAACCATTTAGTTCTAAACCATAACGAAACAAGTATTAATGTAATTTCTCACCACACACATCCACACGTTGTTTCCACACAATAAGTAATCATACCACGTATGTTACTATGTTCCACACGATATTTTATTTCACACTTATCACATCATAACACATTTCACATCATCACTACATTGTCACATTTCACATCGTGACCACATTGTCATATTTCACATTGTGACCACATTGTCACATTTACCACACCGCGTATCACAATGCCACAATACCACACCGCGTATCGATACACCATAATTACCACACTGCGTATCACAACGCCATAACTACCACACCACGTATCACAACGTCACACGTACTACACCCCTTTGGTAGTACCCAATAGTGAATCTCATCGCTATAAATGTTACAACTAACTCAATTCCACACTTTCGTTATCACACATTCCACATGATGTATCGTTTTACATTACCACATATTCCACATGATGTATCGTTTTACATTACCACACATTCCACATGATGTATCGTTTTACATTACCACGCATTCCACATGATGTATCATTTTACATTACCACACATTCCACATGATGCATCGTTTTACATTACCATGCTCGATGCATCTAATGTAAAATAGGTAAAAGAAACCGATAAGTATTAGGACAAAATATATGGAGAAGCCTAAATTGAGCTAATCGCCACAACTCCTCTTCTCCAAGTATGTTATAGTCCAAACTAATCACGATACTTTCTCTCCAAAGTTTCCTTTAACTCCCCTATAACCACTCAAACAAAAGGGAACAATTCTAACACTTACTCCAATTTCCGGAAACAAGATTCTCATCGAGAATGCAACCTAACGCACAATGATCAACTTACTTTTAACAATACCAATAGTTAATTAATTCTCCTTATGCACTTTCCTTATCTCCCAACTACATCCAATCTTGGATAAACTCTAAAATCATGTAAGCCTCTTAAACCCGATCAAACATGATCGTCATGCAATCCGGAAACATAAAACTACTCGACAACCACTTTAAACTCACCTCAGATTTGAAGTCAAGTATCCAAGGAGTCGAAGTCGAATCCACGCGAGCAATTACAATCCTACAATTTATCAATTGAACAACAATTTACAATTCATAACTGATATGAGAAAAGTGTGATTCTCGGGTGAATAGTGATTTTCTGATGAATAGTGTTTTTCAGTGAATAGTGTTTTCAGATGAATAAAATTTTCAGGTGAATAGTGTTTTTCAAATATCCGAGCTTGAAATCGTCAAATTCCTTGATGGAAATACATTATTTCAACTTCAAAACTCATTTAGAATAAAAAACAAAGAAAACCATATAAAAAGTTTTGAAAGCTCACTTTTTAGGGCTTCCCTTAGAGAACGAGGAAGACTGAAAAGCTAGGTTGGATAGGTAGCCCTCATCCCAAGCAATCAAACGCAA
Source organism: Gynostemma pentaphyllum (assembly GCA_028015215.1). Taxonomy (NCBI): domain Eukaryota; kingdom Viridiplantae; phylum Streptophyta; class Magnoliopsida; order Cucurbitales; family Cucurbitaceae; genus Gynostemma; species Gynostemma pentaphyllum. The sequence continues at coordinate 24,554,871 of CM051348.1, forward strand.
CTAGAATTGAGACGATCCGCCGAGAAACGAAGAAAAGCCAAGAGAAAATCCCCCCACAAGTGGCTCACGGCCATGGCAAGGAAAAGGAGAGAAAATTTGTCTTCAAATTTGACTTTTGACCTTTTAAAGAAGATGAGTGAATAGTGTTTAGATATTTTAAGAATTCGGAAATTACGCATACGTCCCTTGTTTGCTTTTAGCTTTTAAAAGCGAAACCCAGGCGTTAAACTAGCCAATTGGTGATTAATAATTATGAATTGGCCCGTTAATAATTATTAATATGACCAAAACTAATTTAGACTAAAAATGCAATTAAAAAGGTTCCCGAACGAACTTAGGTACTAAACTTTAAATTACTAATTCTAAAATTAACTTTAATACTTTAAAATGAAATTAGGATGGCAACGGGCCGAGGCAGGGTCGGGGATGTATTTTCTATCACTTAACCCGTGGGGATTTTTAATCCTTATGCCCTACCTTATCCCCTAATAAAAAAAAATTAGGGGTGGATTCGGGGATCATGTTTCCCGTAGAAAAAATTCCACGTTTTATATTTTAATTCTTATTGAAAAAGGAATATAAAAATGAAATATATATTTAAAATATACATTTTAAGACAAAAAGATAACATAATACTATACATTTTATAATTTATTAGTTAATATAACCATATTATATATATTTTTCAATAAATAAAGATAAAAAGCAAACAAAATACACAAAATATTATTAAAATATCGGGTTCAGGGTCGAGGCGGGGGGGAATGTATTCCCATCCCCGTACCCTAAAACAAATAAGGGAAAAATTTTCCCCCTAACCCTAATAAAACGGGGATTCCCCACCTCTATAGGGTCGGGGCAGTGGGGGCCCCTAACCTGTGGGAATTTTTCTATCCCTAATTCTAACTCAATTTCACAAGCCATATGAAGAATTAAAATATAACAAACTTCTCAAAATCAAAGCATATAAGAAAAGGTACCCTCACAAGATATTCACTCAAATTGCTCATAGTGTTTAAGAGAGTCAAAGAATATCACTCAAGTCAAAACATGTAGGATATTTACTATAAGCTTGCAAATATATCAAATAAAAATCGAATAATGTAAGAAATCGAAAAATATGAATCCAAGGATCTTTAAAAATTGTAATGGGGCTTAGTGGGGGTAAAAGGGTAGATGGAAGACATTTAGGCTAAATAAATGAGAGATTACTCTAACCATAATCAATAAATTCAAATACAACTCAAATTCAGCTTGAAGCATGAACCCTCAAAAATCAAAACCTTTCTTCACATTTTTCTTTTCTTTTCTCAACTTTCTAACGTTTTTTTTGGATTTTCAATAACAAACTTTTTTTTTGTACTTTTCTTTTTCAGAACACAAATTTACATTTTTATCAACTTTTTTCAAGCATACATCTTTAAATCTTAGCAACCTCTCAATTTGGGTGAAAAAAAAGACAAAAAGAATGGGAACATTTTATTTATTATGTGGTTAAATATCAAAGAAAAATCTAAGGCTCCAAATTAGGCATCTAAGGAATTAAGTTCGGGTAAGCCTTTGGAAAGCTAGAATTTGTTCCCCTTATTTGTCCTTATAGATTTCAAGGATTCAAGATCAATGCATAACAGAGCAAGTTCTAGAAATAAAATCAATGCATGACATACTCTCAACAAAGAATAAATGAAGCAAATATTATGATGATTTCTCAAAAGGCTCAGAAAATGAAGCTCAATGTATTGCATCCTATATACTTATCAATCAATTAGAAAGCAAGATAATCATTTGAGATATGACAAGCATAAAAGGAATCAACTTTAAAAACTTTTTTTTGGTTGCAAAAAACATGATCAAAAGTCCCTAGGAAATTTAAGTAGAAACCCTTTGAACGCACAAAGAACCCCTAGATACAAATCCCCCAAAGGCAATAAGGTAAAACCCTTAGAAAACAAGAAGAAGAAGATTATTCCAATAATCTAATATCTTGAAATAAGAGAACTTGTTCTTATTTCAAGATCCCACAAACACAAAAGATCAAGTTATGCTTGAATGTTCCTAAAACATACAACCTAAGAACTAGGCAACAAAACAAAGCAATTTCGGCTAAACCAAAAAAATATTATTATCATAAGAATTCTGAGTATTTAGGGTTACAAATGAACCTTTAAATAGGTAAAATAAAACCCTAAAAGTAGCTAAGAAATTCGAAATAAAAAAGAGAATAAAATCTGCCCAAAACTTGCCTTATATTGATTTAACAGATTTTGGGGAAAATCTTTTCTAGATAATAATATCTTTCCTAATTATTTCTAAGCTAATAAAATGAATATAAATGGCCTAAAATATGTCTAAATACATCATAAATTTGTGAGAACCGTATATAGAAAGTGGTCCAAATATGGAAAGTTTGCAAAGTGTTGCAAGTTTCCTAACTAGCTCTTCTCTTCATTTCTGATTGCAAAAGTCTTTTATACTCTTATTCCAAATGAATTTTCCATATATTAAAATGCATCAAGTTCTCTTCCTTAGCCTCCATGCTTGGATCTTCAAAGCTTGTCATTACTTTACTCATGTAGGCGTCAATGGATGTCCACTGCTTGTCTTTAACTTTGATCTTGTGATTGGTCCATGAGTTATTCATGAGCCTCCATGATTCATATCAGAAAATGCACAAAAAGTATGGGATTAAGCATGAAATAAAAATTGCATAAGCATAAAAAAACAAGTCTAACAGTTAGACATCTTCTAAGATTTTCATAAAGCATGTAATCACATCAAAAATATGAAATTCAAACCCCAAACTTAAATCAAACATTTTCCTCAATGATTTAAAATTAAGTACAAGGTGGTAGAAGACATTTCCATGAATGAGAAATCCTCAGCATTTGAATCGCTACATGCTTAAAATATGGCGAAAAACTTCATGCTTCAGCATGCATAGCCATTGTTTGATCTAAATTTCATTTTTCCTAAAATAAAAACAAAGCAAGAAAAAAGTAAAACAAAAACAAAAACAAAAAGTATAATAAAATAAAAACAAAAAGCGTTGAAATTTGGTTTGCCTCTCGTCAAACGTCTTATATTTAACGTCTATGGCTAGACGATGCTACTTCTTCTTTAATGAGTATCTCAAATTGATTTGACATATTTCCTTATTACAACTATTAATTCCTGCAATTTTGGGTTTAGGAGTAGAAGCAACCTGCAGTTCATCATTTTCAAATAATTTTAAAATATCAGTAGCCAAAGGATCGACAAAATCAGTCAAAGCATAAATTGTGGATTTGACACTAGAATGTTCCATGGAGTTTTGAATATTGAATTTAATGACCTCACGATCAAACTCCATGATAATTGTTCCCTCATGCACATTAATTATAGTTTTAGACGTGTACATACATAGTCTTCCTAATAAAATTAAGTGGGAGTAATAACATCATCCCTCATGTCAACAACATAGAAATAAGCTAGAAAGAACAAATCGTTCACTTGAATTAAAATATCCTCTAAAAGACCATCAGGATTAACATTAGATCTATTTACTAAATGAAGTATCACACCAGTTTCTTTCAATTCACCCAAGTTTAAAGATTTATAAACATAAAGAGGCAAAACATTAATTGAGGCACCTAGATCTAGTATGACTTTTTTAAATTTAACATCTCCTAATTGATAGGAAATAGCAAACATACCTGGATCTTCACCTTTAGAAGGTAACTTCTTTTGGAGAACAGCAAAAACGTTCTCTCCCATATTCACTCTTTTTTTACCTTTCAACTTCTTCTTATTTGAGCACAAATCCTTGAGAAACTTAGTATATCGAGGTATATGTTTAATTGCATCAAGTAAAAGAATGATTACCTCCATTGTTTGAAAAGTTTCAAGGATCTCTTTTTCTTCTTCCAGTTTTTTGGAGTTGATCAATCTAGATGTAAAAGGAAGGGGAGTTAACATTACCTTTGGTTGGAGTTTCTTAGATTCTTCGACTTGATCATTTGGTGAAGAAGTCAAGACTTTTTTTTTTCAATATGCTTACGCTCCTTCTTTTGGGTTTCATCCAACTCTTTTCCACTTCTCAAGGTAATCGCACTTACATTTTCTTTTGGGTTGAAAATAGTTTGTGAAGGTAGTTTATTCTTAGATTCTATTCTACTCATTGAATAGAATACTCATGGTGGTGATAAATATTCTAGCTTCTCTTGGGGTCTTATTAACTATTGCACCACCACTAGTGGTATCCATCAACCTCCTCTCAATCAATGTCAATCCTTCATAAAAGTACTAAATGAGGAGTTGTTCTGAAAAACCGTGTTGTGGGCAACTCACACAAAGCTTCTTGAATCGAGTCTAATATATGTGTAAAGTTGCATTGTTCTTTTGCGTAATCTTATAAATTTCTCTTCGAATGTTTGAGGCTCGGGATGAAGGATAAAGTTCATCCAAAAATAATCCAACCAAATCAGTTTATGTAGTCACGGAATTAGGAAGTAGATCGAACAACCAATCCTTAACATGATCAATTAATGAGAATATGGGAAGGCACACCGTTTAATCTGATCTTAAGTTACCCCTTATGGCTTCATGCTTTAGTAGACGACAAGGGTCGGGTCATCACATTCTCATATCTATATTTTATATATAATCCACATAATACAGAATAATAGTTTTTTTTTTAAATATCGGTTTTAATAAGTATGTAATTAAATGTAATAAATATTAACTCAATATAATAAATTAACGTAAATATTTAAAAATAATAATTTGTTGATTGCTTCAGACTCCGAAGCAAGAAATCTTCATGCCATGGCACCCACATATGTTTCAGACGTAAAACAAAAAATCAGCCTTTTTCTTTTGCTTTATCTTCAATTGGTTGCTCCAAAACTTTTCCAATCAGCTCCAAAACTCTCATTAGACATGTCAAAGCATATGATAACATGTTTAAGCTCAATTTATCATAAAAAAGCCCAAAAAAACTAAAAAAAAAACTATAAAAGAAAAGATAAATTATAAAAAGTCCTAAAGTTAAGCTTAAAGTTGCCTAAAATCTATTCATTACTAATTTATTCTCTTGAAATATTAGTAGGATAAGGGCATTACTACTCTACTTTCATAGAGTTATCACCCTCCAACACAATTTACTTTTTTTGTCATAACTTTTTTTATTTCAACTTCAATTTAAATGATTCAAGATGTTTAGAAATCCTCATTTCGAGCTCTACGTTATTATCACTTCAAAACTTCAAAATCGTCAATAAATAAATGATTTTCTTATCATCAAAATATTAGGTATGATTGAAACCATTAACCTTATTGTTTAATTATGATTTAGAAGTTTTGAAGTGACAAAAACGTAGAGCCCAAAATGAGGATTCTAAAACATCTTAATTCATCTAAATCGGAGTTCAAATGAAAAAGTTATTGCTAAGAATGTTTACTATGTTGGAGGGGAGGGGACTCATTGACATAATTTCAAATTATGTCATTTTAAACTACAGGGGCTATTCATGCATTTGACCAGAACCACAGAGGTGTTATTTGCAGTTTACCCTATAATAAATTTACGTACATATTTTAAAAATAAGTATATAAAATTAAGAAATAATATTCTTACAAAAATAGATAATCCATATAAAATAACATAATTATTAAAAAAATTCTAAAAAAAAACTATTTGTTTTAATAAGTATTATTAAATTTTAGATACTATTTTTAAAATTTTATAAGTTGAAAAAAAATATTAAGAAATGATATTTGAGAATTGGAAAACTAATAAATCATAATTAGTATTGAGATTCTAATAATTTATTTGAAAATTATATCACATAAGTTTATATAAATCTTTGATAAGATAAAATAATCTATTATTTCAATTCTAAATGAAGAGTTACATATATCTATAATCTATACTATCTAAAAAGTGGCTTAGAGGAAAAACTTTTGATTTTCCTTTTTACCCTTATAATTCATTTAAATTTCTATAATGCCATCATTCAAAATTAATAATCATTTTATTACCAATTAATTAAATACAATAAAAAAAATTTATACTATCTAAATTTTTCTAAATATACTTTCTTATTATTAAATTAATTAAATGCAATAAACAAATTTTATACTATCTAAAATTTTCTAAATATACTTCTTATTATTTAATAATTGAATATTATTGTCAATTATTACCAATTAATTAAATATAATAAACAAATTTTATACTATCTAAATTATTCTAAATATACTTTCTTATTATTAAATTAATTAAATACAATAAACTAAAATTATCTTCTTTCAATAAATATTTCAAATATATTTTATCAGGAGCTCAACATTAAAATAATTCTAATAATCACTCTCCCATAATAAATGTTATATAATATTACTAATTCACTATAAATTCTATATAGTCACTATCCCATAATAAATCCCACGACCCTAAAAAGTTTATAATTTAACTTTTATGAAATTATAACTCTTATATTTAGTTTAACACCTCTTAATATAAAAAAAAACGACTCCACTATTTTTTTTAATGCACAAGTACACGCAAACACAGCAAACGAATAAAAAAATAGCTAAAAAAACGACTCCACTATTGGAATGCAAGTTAATAGACAAAAGTATTAAATTTAAATAAAAACTAATCAATTCCTCATATAATGGACTTTTAATATTTTTTAACGGAGACTTTTGATGTTCTTTTTTTTTCAAGAACTTTGATATTCTTAGTTATCACTCATTTAAATTGCTATAAATTCATCTTAAAATAATTCCTCATTGTCTACCTTCAAGGTCGAGGCTAAAGGAAGGTTTGATTCACCCGTTACCAGACAACCTTGGCGCCAAATCCAAATTTTTTCCATTGTCGTTCTTAAGGCCTACGATGTAATCAAGATTGACGAGAAAGAATTGCCCGATACATTTGACAATGCGACACAGTGAGTTAAACTTTTATAGTTGACTAATCGGAGTAGACCAGACCAATGTATGATCGGTGAAAGAATTTTGTGGGTAAAATATAGGCCACTAATTATCAAGAATTAAATACTTTTCTTATTGAATTAGGAAGTCGAAGTTGCAAGTGTTGCTTTTACTAGAGTTCCTTCTCAATTGATTTTCTATGCATTTGTCTTTAACATTTTACCAATTAAATCAATTGCTTGTTGTTATAAAATAAAATATATATGAGAGAAGATGGGAGAAAATTTGTGGGAAAATGTTATAGTTTATTATGAAATTGGTGGTGTTTGTTTTATTTTTCCTTAATTATAGTGAGATATTTGAAATATATGTTTCGAATTATGTTAGACTAAATAAATTTTATGTTGTAACTATCATGTTTGATTTATATATATATAATTAATGTTTCAACATATATATATATATATATATATATATATATATATATATATATATATATATATATATATTTGTGCAAACCATCTAAGATATTTGATAGTAAATAAATTTAAGAAGAAAAAAAATTGTTTATTTTTTCGTTCATTAAAAATTCGTAATTTTATATATTTGATAATAATTCTATAATTGTTTGAAGTTACAAAATCTATTTATATATGTAAATATATATTTAGTACTATTATTGAGGATAGTAAATTTAAAGATTATTTTTAATATGGGTTATGTTAATTTCTTCCATTTCATTATAAAATTGGAATTTTAACTTCATAATAATATTGACATTTTTATTATAAAATTTGAAAGACAAACCACATGCCCCACGTGCATGCCACGTGTGAAAAACCTAGTACCTCTAAAAGGGACTTAAGAGGAGAAACTTTTGATTTCCTCTTTTGCCCCTCTTTAATTGTTAAGTTTTATTTTTTATTTTTATTAAAGGACCTATTTCTTAATATTTAAATAATATATATATCTTTATCTCTTCTAATGGTTTATTTTATTATTTTTTTTCCTTTGATATATCATTAAATTAAAAATGGAAAACCGTGCATGTACCTTGGAAAATACAATTATATTGAAAGGAGAACAAATGAATTATGAAAAACTCTTGACTTCTAAACATATAAAATAATGTAGATGCATTCTCTTGCAATAAATGATTAATCTGTGTAGGTTTAGTTCCCCATGAGTGGCTTTTCGAACATAAATGTTGATTTAAATAGCTTGCAAAATTAGCCAGAACCCATGAATTCCAAGAACTCTCAAATGAACCTCAGCAAAATTATTAAAAAAAGGCTCCGGTATATTTCTCCTCTTTTTTTTTATCCTTTTTTTTGCATATCTAAATATGTACATCACGAGTGTGATTCGATTAATGAACTAATTGTTTCTTAATATGCACGAGTTTTAATTTTCTCTGTTCGCCTAGCTATTTCTTGGCAAAAAGAATTTTCAGGTCCTTTATTTTCGCTTTTTTTTAATTCTATATGGATACAATTTCTTCAAAATATAAGCTACTTGGCGAGGAGTGGGAACAGAAGAATAGAAACAACAAATTGCATGGTTGATGGGTATTTTGTATAATCTAACTTTTTATAAATTAGAGACTATATGAGACACGTGAAATCAAATATGGAACTTTTTCGGATGAAGAAGATAGAATAATCTTCCAATCCATGTACATGATCAGTAAATGCATAACTCTTAGAAAACATTATCTTTTACTGCTAAACAAATACTATTTACCTTTTATTATCTTAGTCGATGTATATAAAGATAGGGGATAAAATTCAGTTATATATAAAAATCCTTGAACCTTCACCTTTTATTTTCTTAGGCCTTTTAGCTGGGACTATACTATTTCAAGACCAAAAAATGTGACAATCTTGATGTGTTTGTCAATCTCAAGTATATCTCTAAGTAGGAAGGTCTTGATTTTAATCCTTCATTGAATTTGGGCAACCTTATTTTAACTTTCAAATGGTAATTGAAAAAAGTTTTACCTTCCCCCTATATAATATTTCTTTCTAAGTTTAGTCATCTAATGAATGAAGTTTATTGCTATCATTTTTTTATAAAAATATATATTTAAAATTTGTTCTTTCATTTTAACTCTTCATAAATGTACTATACAAATTTTAAAAAATTTAACAATCTTTACGTAATGAATTTTATCTTTATATTCAATTTTAATTTTTAAAATACTATTAAATATTGACATTCTATGTCCAAAATAATACAAATTTATTTAAGGTTCATCACAAAATTCAATTTTAATAATCTCAAAAACCAACCCCAAACGAAATTCATCTAAAAGCTAAAATACTTAATACACAAAAAAATTGTAATGTTAAAATTTTCATCAAATGGCTCTTAAATTAAAATAACCGATCACACCAATAGTATATGATCACGTGCGACACACGTTGTTTCTACTAGTTTATATTAAACACGAACAAATTTGAAATTTTTTTATATGTAATATTATATTATTATCTATTATCCTAAACAACCATTAATCCTAAATTTTAATAATTAAAAAAATATATCATATCTATATTTTATATATAATTTACATAAAATATGAATATGTACATTTGGTACATCTAGTATATTTTTTCGGGTGTGTACATCATGTACAATAGTTCCACCTTCGATCTCATTGGCTGAAAATAAAATAACGATAGAGAAAATTAAGTTGGCAATAAATACGCCAATAAATATGTATAAAAAAAATTAAATGAGCCAGCATATATGAAAGAGAATAAAAATGGCAAATTGAGAAGATAAAAATTTACAAAATCTTCTCGATAAATACAAAAGTGGTTACTTTCAAGTTGGTGTTTTGGCCATTCTTTAACAAGGAGGTATGAAAAGTAATTATTCACCTAATATAACCTAATAGATAATATATTTATAATCATGTTTATCCCATCATAATTAGAATTGATAAATCTATCTTCATCTTCAATCTTCAATATCTTAAAAGTGGGGATGTTTGGAAATCATTTTTAGACTATGCCCCTATATCAATTCTCAATTTTACAAAGTTTGCCATGACCTATTAATTTATCATTATCAATTGAGAAATAATATTAATTAAACATCTAACAAATTAAATGGTATTTTAAGAAAAAAAGATAGAAACATTTCTATCATTTGATATAAGATCCAGAATCTAATTATTTACAGATAAAATAAAATTATATTTGGTCATTTTAGCTTTCTCAATCTCTTATTTATTTATATCAATTCACTATAATAATTTTAAATATTATTCTTAAAGAAAATAAAATATTATTAAATAATGCATTTAGTATAAAATAAAAATATGTTATCATTTTACCACCAGTGATGATATAAAATGTTTATCAAAACACTATAAAAACAACACAATACTTTAATTTATATTTGATGGTTTACATTTAAACGATGATCAATTAATAATTAAATGAGTTAAATAAATAAATTAACTTATTTAATATAGGGTTAATTTCATATTAGACCATAATAAATAGGTATAATAGCATTAATACTTATATGTTTTATAAATTAGCAAACTTACCCACTTTAACTCCACGCGCCGTTTAAGGGAACAATGAAAAGACGTTTTCTACCCTCTATTTATTATGGTCTACAACATTTAAGGAAAGAGCATGATGATAATTGTTCAAAACGGAAAACATGGGATCACCGCCATTATGGTGTTTTTTGAGCAAAATTGATATTAAAAAAACATAACCGGTATTAGTGAATAAATGTGAATTAATGTGGATATTCTTGATAATATTTCTTTAATATATGAAATGTCGTAAAATAATTGGTGAATGAGAAATTAAATACTCCCATATAAATTAAGGGTTCATGAAAAGTTATAATTTCAAAAGTTTAAATGTTAAAAGATGTTTTCATTTGTTAGTAATTAGTTTTAAAATTTTAAAGGTTTTGACATAAATTATAAACGGGAAATATAATTATTGATGTTTTAATTAAATTCATTTTTTTTTGTAAGAAATTAAGATAAACTAAAAATTCTATGTGCAATTTTAAAATTTACAAAGTCATGCATTCATTTGTGAATTATCTTTTAGTTATTAATTACTATTTTTTTTAAATGCCCATTCTCATGAACATTAGTTTTTTTATATTAAAAAAATTTCAAAAGACGGGTTGTTAATTTCCACCCACTTGAACGCAATAATTATATCGCATTAAATTGAAATGTTTAAAATACCATACGACGGCTTTTTAAATGAATTGAAATAAATGGTCTGTATCGGAAAAAAAACGTATACAGTTCTGTTCTCTCTTTTACTATAAATAAGCATGCTAAGCGTAACTGATCTTTCCACATGAGTAAGAAACATTGAACCCAATTCTTTTGGAATAAGCATTTTTACTATTATTCTCTATTCTATGCGTTGGAGTGAATTTTTTTTATATTTTAATTTTAATTGTGTATTGTGATTTCTTTTATGTTTTGCAGTTCATATCTTCTTCTTTTTTTTCAGGTAAAATCATTATATTTTCTAAAATTCACACTATTACAATTGTTTTATTATAATGTTTAAAATTAAGTTTTTTCCATAGATTTACTATGTAACAACCCGAAAAAAAATTCTCAAATACATTGAAACACATAAACCCAGCGGAAGCAAATAAATATCAACATTTCGTTCTCTTTATTGAAATCAAGTCATAAATAGTTCTCAACCGATCGGTTTGTTTAAAACAAATAACAATTCAATGAAAGGCAATCTCAAACCGTTGCCTAAAATTTCTCAAACAAAAGTTATCAGCTGTTATTATTAAAATCAAAACAAAACATGAACAATTCAAAGTTTTCACCCCAAATTAACAAAAGATAAATAATTCGCTAGCGAGCAAATCCACGCCAACCGGTCAACACATCGAACCGCATCAGCCACCGAGCTTCTTCTTCCCTTTACCTAAAAAAAATAAATGTAGCATCATGAGGCTACGCCCAATGAGTAGAAAAATGTTAAACTAAAAATCACGCCATGAGAGATTTTTCTAAGACTTTAAGTCCTTAAACGACCTTACCGACTTCCGAAGATACTCTTTCACCCAAAGCTCTCTTAGCTATTACATTCCTCCATGTTACCTTTTAATCCTCAAATTAAAAGAATATAAACTTTCGAAACAGTTCTAAACTCCCTTTCTCATTTTAAAACTTTTCGATCAATAACTTTCCTAATACCTCTAATCTCCTTTTTGTCCGCAAACAAAAAGAGACTATACTCAACAAGGCATTTAAAAACTGTTTTCACATATTTAAATCCTTAAGAGTTTTAAAATATTCTTTTCCATTGTACATATGGAATGAACCTGCCCCGTTAAGTGCTATATAGTTGTGCACAACCGTATAATCTCCTTTAACGGCAAGTATTCTTCGTTAAGCAAGGCCTTTGCTTAAAGCGAACCTACTATCATATTACTCGAGGTATTTAAGTAATATGATCCTATACATCACTACTTTGATGTTCAAACAAGTCTAAACTCAAACTTCTCAAAACACCCTCGTATTAGGCCGAAAATTCCCTAATATTAAATTCTGGAAAATTCTCCTTTTTTTTCACTCCAAAACAACCCAAAATCACCCAACAAAACATCCTTGGGTCACTTCCAACAACTCCCAACGATTTACAAGTCTAGAAGCGAAACTAGCCTAAACTAGTGTAGTTTCGCTCCTTTTTCGGGCAATTTAAAACTACTAATAATCTAACTAAATTTCAGCGGAGTAACGCCTATAATACGACTCCCAAAACAGCCCCTAATCATATATAAAATCATTCCAAGATTACATAACACAATAACAATGAAAGCAATTAACCTCCTAAGCTTAATTATTGACTTAAGGGCGCTATTCTCCAATAAAGAATTCACTACAACAAAATAGTTGATACTTGACCATTAAAAAGGGTCAAGAATCTCATACTTGACCCTTTTTCAAGTGTCAAATAAGCGACCGTCAAGAATAGTTTGAGAGTCAAGAATAGCGCTTTCACTTGACTTGGTAAAAGAGTCAAGTTTTATGATTTTTGACCCTTTTTAAGGTTCAAGTATAATGATCATATCTTGACCCTTTTTTAATTGTCAAAAATTGGCATAATTTGATACAATGTAAGAGCATGGGTCGACCTGAATTAAGAGTCAATCAATATATTTCTTTTCTTAAAAAAAATATGATATTCGAAGCTAGGCACCTGTTCATTATAATATATAATTAGAAATTTTCATTCATCCAACTAAAACATTCAAATTTCATTGATTGAAACCATAGAAAGCTATAACATAACATAGAAGCAAAAGTTCTACAGCAAAAAATCGATGTCGTAGTTTACGTTTCTAAAAGCAAGTAACATAACAAAACTTTTTCCCATAAAAAAGAATAAATCATGTCTTAATGTCAATAAGAGATGTAACTTCTATTATAAATTCAGTCGACAAAAACAGTCAATAGGAGGTGTAACTTCTACATAAGTTGAGCCAAAAATTCAGCCCACTCTACCAGCACTTCATCAATTTCTTCTTGCGAGTATCCAACCCTTGTGTTGATCTACAAAGTATAATAAAATTAATTAGTATAATTTTATACTTTTGATGAATAATAATAAAATTACCCACCACCTTTGAAATCAAAGTAGATTTGGTTGATGCTATACATCACATGTATCTCATGACTTAGTATCCACACTCGACATTTTCCGTCTTGAAGTGGGCACTATATTAAAAAGAAGACAATTAAAATTTATGATTATAGAGTAAACAAAAAAATTAGATGTAAAACCATAAGGAGGACATAACATCAAAAATTCATTTACATTTCATATAAGGTTGGTGAACCTAGCATAAAAAATCTATTACTATATAGCATACAATATCATGAAATTTAGATGAACAGATAAAAGTAAGATGCTTCTATTTCAACTAGCAGAGGCCATTCATCATGCACATAACAGTTTATTATTGCATAGGAATTATGTTTTGATTAAGCACAAGTATGATATTGATTTTAACTTACAGCTTCTTATAATTACTTCTCTCTATGGATTTAGATTGGATGGTTTTCATGTTGATAGTAGTTTAGAAGATGGAGAAAGGACTTGTACCAAAAACTAGATACCAAGGCGGGGTCTTCTTCTAGAGTTGAGTGTGAATGTTCAGGAAATGAGACTATTTCTAAAGTTAAGACTTTTCGGAGAGATCACTATGAGATAGAATCAGTGAGGTAGAATCATAAGTTGTTGATTGCACATCACATGAAGCAGGAAGTGTAGAACATTCTTTAAAAGAAGATGGACGGTTTGAAAGAGGTTGGTTGTTTGAGAATGAAGTGTTAAAGAGTAATCACCAAGCACTATAAGAATTTCGGGAATAGGTGACATCCTTTTGGCGTCACCTATTCGAATAGGTGACGGTTTTTTTACCGTCACCTATGGCAGTGTCACCTATTTAAATAGGTGACGGGCAAAAAAAAACCGTCACCTATTTGAATAGGTGACGGGTAAAACAGGTCACCTATTCCAATGGGTGACATCCTTTTGGCATCACCTATTCCAATGGGTGACATCCTTTTTTCGTCACCTATTCCAATGGGTGACCCGTTTTACCCGTCACCTATGGTCTAAATTTTGAGAAAAAAATTATTTTTTTAATTAATTGATTTTAAATAATGCCATTTATTACACCTATCAAATTTAACTAAATGTTACAATAAAAATTACAATATCACTAAATGACTACATAAATTACAATATTTTTAAACAAAAAATTAAATTACATTATACTTGGACAATAAAACAAGAATTGCTAATAGAAAACTAGTCCTGATTCTTCATATAATTGAAGACATCAACAACAGCTTCTGCTTTAAGGGGGACATTTGTCCAAGGGCTCTTCCCGATTGCACAACTAGACTGTCCTATATCCATGAATAAAAGGAAGAACTGATAAACAATAGGCCTCCATTTAAATTACACAATCTGGAAGGGAAAAATTAAAGGCATATGTTGAACAACATTCAATGAAAAAATAAAGGCCATTGACAGAAAATCTGCGTTAGTTGTAAAATAAGAGGCACTGATACGCACCTCTTCACATGTCCATTATCATAGTGATCATATTGTGCAGAACTTGAAGTAAATAAAAAGAGCCTTATCCACTCAAACTTGATGCGGTTTGCCTGATTGATCAAACAACTGAAAAGCCTTCATAATAAACACAAAATAAACCAACAGAAGGGGCTTCTGAAAAAGTATAACTTAAGCATAGTGCTCTGATTCACTATATTTCAAGTTTCAAGCACAAGCAAGGCGTGTCCATTGTCAAGCAAAATTACATGAAAGGTTCCAGAAAAAAGAGAAATTTTCATGTCAATCTAATTAACAAGACTTAGAGACCACTCCATGAAAACTTAGTGCATATCTGAGAATATAATTAGATTTGGAACAAAAATATATTCTCCTTTTAAATAAAAGGAAAGTGCATGAAACTTGGAAAACTTAAAAATTTGATTCCTTGCAATATATCATTCATATCAAATATTTTCAATGAATTCCACAGATAAACATTTCCCAAACTCTTCAGATTACTTAATCACCCAACCAATACCCTGAGTCTTAAATATTAATTGATCACAGTGCAAAACAGAACTAGACATGAATGTTTAAGAGATAATTATGGGGGGCGGGGAATGGAGGAAGTTTTGCTTTCATGGCCAATAAAAAAAGTTGAAAAACTTGGTAAAGGAAAGTGATTGGATTTTGAAAATAACCTCTGTTTATCACTCCAATCAGCTAGCTGTAACCTGTGTTAGAAAAAAAAACACTATTAAAAATCAAAAGAAAATAGTTAACGGGAGGACTACTCAAACACATATGCCACGCTTCCCAAGCTACTATTAAAAGTTAAATTAGCATATTTGAAAGGAAAAAGTAGAACTGAAAAGATTAATCTCACAATGAGATGATATTTTAGCATACATAGAGGGAAAAGAAGTTACAAAATTAGCAAAACGAAAATCAGTTACATATAGATTGAGCCTAAAATGACCTTAATAATTTCACATCATGAACTCAGAATCCTTGTTTGATTTGCAAACAAGCAAGCTACTCAGGGCAGTAATTAGTGTCAATGAAAACAACCACTCTTGCTCCCCAACCATGAATGAAAACAACCACTCTTCCTCGTTCACTGGAGAAATATCATAAACAAAGATATAGCCAGAATACATGCGAGAATGATTTTATTAACTTCTCATGACTATATTGTGTTAGCCACTGTAAATCACACTTTCATTAAAGAAACCACAAATTTAAAACTAAAATTAAATTATATTCAAACTTCAGAAGAGAGATAAGACTAATTAGCATGAGAAAATAAACAAAGCCCAAGATCCAAAATTTTCAAATTTGCAATTAAAATTTAAAATCAAACAGAAATTACAATAAGAAAAGAAATGAGAAACCTTGCACGGGTGAAATTAGCGAATGTAAGTAGTCAAAGGGATCCCATTACGAAACTGATATAAAGAAATATGTCTATCAGACCATAGAACAAATGAACTTCATAAACATGATATAAAGAAACTGATATTAAGAAAATTGGAAATAGATGGTTTTCAGCTTAGCAACCTATTGAAAGGCATTATTGGCTGCAATCAATGTATCCAAAAGTGGGAGATCAGGGTGCAAAGAAATTTTTCTTTGCTAACATTAACAAATTTAATATGGAATGGTAAGCTAAGTCTAAGAAATTCAATTTTATTCCATGTCAGTTTAGCGAAACTATTTGTAGTTATTGCATATAACACTAACACTAGTTGATGTTAGTTAATAAACTTTCAGAATGGCTCATGTTCATAATATTTAATGTTTGAGGAACATAAAATACCAATACACAAGCCATAGTAAACAAAACAACTGTCACAGTTTTCATAGTAAACGGAACAATGGAGTAAAAATGCAATCAATCTAATCCATCAGTGGCAATAATCCATAGTAAACAGAACCTAGCATATAGTATTAATTGGGTAACTTAAGAGGTTTAACCAGCTTTATGAATTGTTAACCTCGTCTAAATTGAACTATCAAAGTAAAACAGTCACTAACATACTGTACCTCATGAAAAGAGTGTCTAGGCATTTTAATTCTTGAATTCTTGAACCATGAGCTGTCATCTACAAATGAAACAGACCAGCAGGAATATTACATCTTGGCATCTACTACATTGTGCAGAACAAATCAATAACAATGAAACAATATTGATACTCTTCCAACACAGGAGATAATGATATGACACCTTGTTATCAACTAATGATAAATAGGTAAGACTAATATTAGACACCTAGACTATTCTAAAAAATCATGTCTACACAGGGTAAACAATGATAAAATCAAATAACTATAAAAGCCAGGCTTGTCAAGGTTCAGTTCAATACAATGTAATCCAACCTTCATAGCATTAAATAACTCAATCGTAAATAACTTTTCGGTAACCTTCACAAAAACACTTAAAGTTCTTTAATTCTTTTAAGCAAAGTAGATTCAGGAAATGAAAAAATATAAGAGAGATAAGACTAACTAGCATGAAAAAATAAAAAAATTCAGTCATTTAAAGAAATTGAAACATAATCTCACATACTAGGAATTAAAAGAATAAAAATGACCCAAAAAAATATGCATGCTAGGTGATTGTAATTGAAGACTGCAAATTCATAGGAGGGAAACGAGGGATTTCTAATATATATCTGCAGACTGGACTGCTTATAATTCCAGAGTCTATTGAAAATTTTAAATTATCTTCTGTTCTAATATACTTGAGCAAAATCCAAACATCTGTAATACCTATGGCAAAGTTTATAGAAAAACTCAATAATCAACGAGCAAGAGAGTAAGAATGGTTCTATAAAACATTAACACAAAAATGCCTTACTCTTACATATCACTCACCAATCAATTCCTGTATATTTTCACATTGTTGAGACTTTTTCTAAAAATCAACGAGCAAAAGAGTAAGAGCATGTCCGAGTTCAGTTCTAAAACTTACAGCAAGGTTAGGAGTTCTTACTTCTCATTATTGAAGCATTGTGGCAATCTCCTAATAATAGCCTTGCAACTTCATCTAAGGAAATCATTTCCACCTAAACAAGTCAATCCATTATTGAAGCAATGTGGCTTTCGTAAAGAATTAGAACTTGCAAACTTTCTTACATACATTATAAGTTGTATCACAATTAGATTATCTACAGCAAAACTAATACAAAAATGTAGGGAGAGAGGATCCACTTTTTGTTATCATATTTTTGTTTATTTAAATGTGCATTTAAGAAGCAATAAGTCATGAAACTTAGAAAGTTATCAAATTTTCAATTAATGACACCCACCAGAACTGTAGAGTTTAAGTTTATAGATTAAAACTACAACCTCAGCAACAACAAAAAAAAACGAAGAGGAAATCAAACAAACAACATTAGAAACGTTAAAGCACCACTACCTCTTGAAGAAGATTGTAAGAAAGCCATGAAGTTGGAATCGTGGGAACTCGATCTTGGGCATCCCTACATTGAGACCGTTAGAATTTGTGCTAAATAATTGAAATAAAACACACTCATAAGACATCTCAATCCAAGAGACTGTTATTCATCATAAATTAACTGGGATAAAAACTTTAAAGCCATATTTAACAACGATATATCTGTAATCAAACAGCCACCACTACATATTTAAACTTTTTCTTAATGAAAACTTTATGTAGCATAATAAAAACACATGACATCTTCTCTTACTATATGTCACATATTATCCTCACGGCCATTATATAGAGAAGTCAAAATCTCTCTCGCATTGTAAACTGCAATAAGAAAAACATGAAAACATGAAAACATGAAAATAAAAAACTAAACTTGAACTGAAGTGTAAGTTAAAAATCAAAATGAAAACTAAACTAATTAATCAAGCTTACTGTATGATTGTCGAAAATACAACCATTGGAAAAGATTAAACAAGACAAGCAAAGTATCTTAGATCTTTTTGAAACAATATACTTCAAATATTTGGTGGAATAGTAAACACCGTGTGTGTTGCAAGATGCCAGTCATTTATATTTATTAGCAAGCCATTGATCTCAAAAGTAGGAATATAAAACATATTAATGTTGAAATCCATAATGACAACCCTAACTAAACTGCACGAGAAAGAAGCCACAAATAGATGTTTATCCTAAAGCTCCACATCATTACTCAGAAAATATTAATACTTGATAAATTTTACTCACCTACAAAGTTGAAATCCATCGATGAAAAGCACCATGAGGCACCACCCAAAAAAAAGTTCTTTAGTAATTATGAAATCTATATACACACCTAATCAGATACTTAAATAAGGAACTAAAAAAAAAGAAGATGATAAATATAAAAAGACCTAATTGGAGAGTGAAAATGAGGACTTGATCAATACTTAGATTTCATTCTTCCACGTGTAATTTTCCAGCGAGATTTGAGAATTGTTCTCTAACTTTGACGACCCTTTTGTAAAAACCATTTATTCATAAAAATATAGGGCAAAAAGAATGAATTATTAACATGCTTATATGCTAACAAATAAGACATGTTAATCTATATATAAACCAAACAACCCACTCAAGAAAATTTAAGCCGTTTTCAATTTCCATGTCTCGCAATTAACAAAAGCACACTTATCTGATGCAAGCTGTTCTAAGAGAGATTAATGGAGACCTATGGCATGAGATGCATCTGCGTTATGGTCAGAGAAAGATTAATCAACATTCAAAAATTGATTTCGGTGGTAGGAGAAGACCCATATTGAAGAAATTGGAACAGGAGTTCAAAAAATATTTTAATTTAAGCACCTAATACAGAAATCAGATACCACAATTACATCTTAAGCATCGGATTTTTCTGGAATTTGAAATAAAATTAGGGTTGCGATGAAAAGTGAAAGAGGGTTTGGATGAGAAAAATCAAATAGAGATAGATTTAGTTGAAGGGAGAGATACCTTGATGAAATCGAAGTGAAATCAAGTCGCAGAAATGAAGATTGAAGACTGAGACTTTGAGAGGTTGTCTGATTATCATCTTAATTTTTGCTAAATGATGAACTGAGCTTTGAAAGACTAAGAATCTTAGGGCTTCCTAAATGATTTCGTCTGATATCAAGATCGAGAGATAGAGATGAGGGTTTCATATGAGATCGAGAGTGAGAGTTCAACGAAATTTCCTAGAGCAAGAACGAGAGCTGAGCAATGTTTTAACCTTCAACTATTCGATTGATCCTTCGATTCGATTTACCAAAGTCATTGTGCTTCCTTTGATTTCATTAGTTCACCCTTGCAGACTTCAACGATTTTCACTTTGATTAGGGTTTAGGTGACTAGAGAGAGAGCGAGAACGGAAAGTGAGAGAGAGAATTTGAGACGGAAAGTGAGAGAGAGAAGTTGCGAGAGAGCGAGAATTTTTTTTTTAATCGTATAAGCGAGAGAGCGAGAACGGTAGGGAAACAGGTGACGTCTTTTTATTTTACTTTTACTGTTCATCCGATTTTCCTTTTATTGCGTCACCTATTAAAATAGCTAGTATGTTCTATTCTGATTTTTCTTATAGTGAAGCTATTCATGATATACCCACACCTCCTCAGTATATTAACAGGAAGAATGCATTTGACTGTAATTCTTCAGAACTACAGCCTGAAATTTCTACAATAAGTGGAGTTTCATGTGGAAGTGAAAATGTCACCTAGTTGAAATACCCAACAGATAAGTCTCAATGAAACCCACTGCCAAAAATTGTTTATGGTCTCTCACCTAGTTGAAAATGATTATTTGAATTAATGAGAATTAGTGTAATGTGAACTGTGAAGGTCGTTGAAACCATATCCATAGCTGGAATATTTGCCTAATGTATTTTTCTTGTTTTCTTGATGCATAGGACATCTAATAAACAAAGTGACATTTAATGAAACTGATGGAAATTCCTCTAAATCAAGAGCAAATGTAGATAGGAAACTAAAATCATGAAAGAAAATTATAAATTCGTGTTGTCAAAACCGTCATTGCATAATTATAAATTCCACAAAAAGATGAAGCCCATTTGCTCTAAATTAAACCAACAAGCCCTGCTCAAAGAATGATAACAACCATTCTTTGTATACAAAAAAAAAAAACCCATTAAACAAATTTCATAATCTTAGAACCAAAGAAGGACAAAATTAAGAATTTGGGCAACTAAAAGAAAAAGAAAGAAAGAGAGAATGAGAGATGAAAATATGGGGTAGTATGTACATATATTTACCTCAAGATTCCTCCATAATGTTTTTTCGAGATTTCTTTGATGGATTATGTGCGTCTCACTTATCGTAAACGGCACAATTACACCACCAAATTCAACCAGCATCGGGTGGTCAAAACCCCTAGGGGAAAGCTTGTTTACCAAACCACCAAGAAAATGGCTAGTGGTCCGAAATGCCCTGTCACTGGGAAGAGAGTTCAAGGGATTTTACTTGAGGCCTGCTAAATACAAAAGGTCTAGGTTTCCTAGGAACCGAAGGACAGTTAATCGGGCCATTTTTGTATTGATTGCTACAATCATTTAATTATTTCCAGCCATGTTCTTCTTTTTAATTACCTCATCTTTCCTTCTAACAGATTGACTAAGGCTTTACTGCTAAATTATTCTTAACCATTTATTACTATTGATGAGTGTGAAAGCCACATTTTATAACATCTTAAGTATCATCCGATATGCCGATACGAAACAGATAATCAAAAGATCTAGAGATTATTTCAAGATTACTATATTTTTGTTTCTCTATTTATAACAGAATGCATGTTATTATGCAGGAGATAAATATAAGATCGCATTAAATGAATTTTTCTCAATCACGTATTAACTTAGCTAAAAAGTCATGCATATGAACTATTTAATTTTCATAAAAGGAAGAGAATATCATATCAAGGTCTCATACAAAACACAAAAATCAAGCTACGACCAGCATGTTAGCTAAATCCTATCATTATTAAGTACTTTAGATAATCAATCAGGGATCATAATTGACTTTAATAATCAATAAATGTGTAGTTAACTTTATTTTAACATGTATTTCCTCTTTCTAAAATCAACACAAATGTCATCTTGGTGATATTTTCAAGAACTACATTGTGAATCTGTAATTTTTAGATTCCTACCTTCTTTAATTTAGCAAAATTGGAAGGACATAAGTTATTATATATAAATATTATTTTAACAATTTTTGATTGGTTATATTTTGACACCTAATATTAAATATTAATTATAAATGATCTAGATGAAAATTTTCTAATTTAACTTAAAGCTGAACAAATGTCTCATTCAATTTTTTAAAGGCTCAATATTTTAAGAAAAGTTGAGATGATTAAAAAGAAGAACATGGCTGGAAATAATTAAATGATTGTAACAATCAACACAAAAAATGACTAGGAACTAAGCTAAATAAAATGGTATTAGATAAAAATGGTGGAGGTGAAATAGCTGAGGGTGAATGGTGGTGTATTGTCTGGAGGTGCTGTTAGGGAAAAGATTATTAAGGGAGGTTTGATCACCTAAGGATATCATGAGTTTTTGTTTCTTATATAAACAATAATTTACATAAAATCACAATATACATAATCACCAATCGAAAGTTATCAAAACATAATCGACAGTAAATCTCACATAACTCAGAAATTGAGTATTCCAGATACACAAAACGCACTAAAAATAGAATCTAATCTAATATTCATGGACAGCAACTTAGAAACATCTTAAAAACATCCAAAACATGCATAAGTATTTAGTTTCAAGCCAAAGCTTACAAGGAAACAACTTATGTAAATACCGATACCAAAAGTCACCTAAAGCATGCTTTAAAATCCAATTCTAGTCATACTTAATCTCCAACACATCAATTCTTTGAAACAGCCCCTAAACATCCTTAATATACTTTTAATTGCAAAGGAAAAATACCACGAAGCATCGCACGAAACGACGGACCGAACTGCGCAAGAACAGCCCCATATTGGGGCTGCCTTGCCATGGTAGCAGCAGCCTTTTGGCTGTTGCTGCCGCTGCTGCTAAGGCAGCGGCCCTTCGCGGCGTCCCGGCGTGTCGTTTGGCGGTATTTCTTCTTGGTGGGTAGTTTTCTTTGAGAAAGGTAGAAAATTAGGGTTTCCAAATTTAAAGAAGATGAGTTTTGGAATCATGAACTTGAAGAATAAAAAGAAAATCAAAGGGTTTTGGATCCATGAACTAAAAGAATAATTCAGAGATTAGAAGGAGAAATTCCTTTACCTTGAAACTTTTCTTGATGTCAAACCCTAATTTTCCCTTCCAACTCAACCACCACCAATTCACCTAATACCAAGCAAGAGAAAAAAAATTGAATAGTCGTTTAGAAATCAAACTGAGACCTCCATTAACGACATTGAGAAGGAGAAGGAGAAGAAGAAGAGGAATTTGCCTACCTTTTGTCTCTGCCTCTGTTTTCACGTGAAGGAGATGAATGACCAACCCTATTCTCTTTTCTCCCTTCCCCACGTTTACACGCCTCCCTCTTTTCTTTTTCTTTTTTTTTATTTTCTTTTCCTTTATCTCCAAAAATTGATAAATAGTAATTATATTTATTCCTAAAAAAGAATATTTAAATATAATTACTAAAGCTTATCCAAAGTTTTAAATAAATATTAAAAAGGAAAAATTAATATTTATTTATTTACTTACCAGAATACGGGACGTTACATACTGAGTAATCAAATGTGTTCAAAAATGATAATTTTGAATTATTAAATACAACTTTTGCGATAAAACCCCAAAATGGTAAACTAAACTGATATTCAAGACGACGGCTGCGATAATCAGTCAGCCGACTCTAGCTCAATCTTACCCCTTAAAGCTCTCTTTGTGACTCTTTTTTTTTCCATAGATATTACATCAAATTAGAGAAGGAGAGACTTAAAACTTTCGACCTCATGGAAAGGGAGTAGATGTCTTGACCAGTCGAGGTATGCTGAGGTTGACCTTTCTCTCAACCTCTTAATAGTGCTTTAGTTGGATCGTTAATCTCTTACATTTGGAGTTGTTTTGTTAAATAGAATCTAAGGTAAATTTAATGTCGTTTCAATAGAATAGAAACATATAAAATAAAAATAACTTTACCATTTTTTTTGGGGAATAAAGAGTGTTTGATTTACTTTTTCTTTTTCTATATTATACTTATGACGTTTAAAAAAACTATTTAAATGAGTCATTTAATTATATCAAATTAAACTAAATCTTTATTGAAAAAACTATGGTCATAAATTAAATATTTACCACACATGAAATATTTTCAGATTGAAAATTTGGTGACATTGATTTTGTTGCCTTTACCAATTGTTTGGAAAGAAGTAAAATTATTTATATTTGTTTCGAATATATACAGGATATAATAAAAAAGATTTAAAGAAATAAAGCTTTATTTTCTTTAGATATAAATATAAATTATGAGAGATCAATCGATAGATAACTATAACATGATACAAATTAATATTTTCAATTAAAAGAAATATAAGACACATATACCTAATTTAACATAATATAATATAAAAATATTTTTCTTTGATAAAATAATATGACATTAACTTTTGAAAAATATTTTAAAATAGTAAGGAAAAAATTAGTTTTGATAGTATACTCATCGATTTTTCTTTATATAAATTTATATCACTTTTATTATATAATTTTTTTTCATGGGTTAAATTTTATATTTGGTTCCAACGTTTGTTATTGTGTCTAATTTAATTGAAAAGTTCGAATTTAATCCCTTAATCCCACTCAATTATTTAAAATTGAAATCTGTAATCTATACTTTATTAAAAAGTGATATCATACAAAGTAAAAATATAACATTATTGTTTAACCTAAAAGTGACATTTTTTATGGTTTTAATTTAAAAAGATAAATTCATGACGTATAATCTATTAAAAAATTAATATTTTTATCATCTTGAATGATCTAATCTACAATTAATAATGTCTATTTATAATCTTTTATAGAATTAATATCGAATAAAATATACAAAATTCAAAATGATTTTAAAATTTTATTATTTAATATGTTTAGTTTATAAATAAAATTACTAGATTAATGCTATAAAAAAAGTTACGGTGTTTTTAAAAGTTATAATAAAAAAAAGTTTCAACAAAACTTATTATTCCCATTTACAAACAAATAAAATAATGCTGACATTTTATTAACTATTTATAAAAATAAATTAGGAAAATAGTTGTGATGTCAGATTTGAAAGTTTTCAAATTCTCAAAACTTCAAAAGTGGTTTGGTAACGCTCGCGAGTTATCTTTTCAATTTTGACGTTTCTTAACCCTTTCGTATTTGATTTTAATTGTCAGTTTCTTTTCTTTTGTTTCATATTTCTATTTAAATGTTTGAATTTATTATTTCTACAATGTTTTTCATTCAGGTAGTCTATAAATAAGATTTGATTTCATCTTTGAAGAGGTATAAAAAAAATCAGTTTGTTCTCCGATCTTCTTACTTTTGTTTTTATATGTTCTTCTTCACTGTTTCATGTTTCCATTTCAATTATGGTAGCATTTTTTTTAATATTTCAATTCTATTGGTTATAGGTTGTTTGAGTATGGTTCAACTGATTCAATGTAGACAATGCTTCGATGTGCTCGATAAACTACGACGGTCTTATTATCATAATATTTCAATTGTATCTTTTTCTATTTCATATTTCAATTTAAATATTTGAATTAATTATTTCCACAACATATTTCATACGAAGTTTCTTAAAAATAAGATTGGATTTAATTTTTCGAGATGTACCAAAAATCAGTTCATTTTATGTTTCATTTGTTATCTTTACCGTTTGATGTGTGAATAACATTTTTTGTTTCAATTCTACTAAATTTAGTTGTTCGAGTTGCGGTTCAACTTATTTAGTGTAGACAATGCTCTGAGTGCCGAGAAAACTTCGATGGTCTTATTATCATAGTATTTCAATTGTATTGTATTGTTCTTTAATTATAAAATTTATGTTCTTCTGTTCATAATTTTGTACGACCATCTATCAATATAATTCGTACCGATTCCAACATTTAATTTAATAAATTATTTTTTGTAAAATATTAAATAAAAAATTAGTTCACAATTAATTTTAAAGAATTTGTCTCAAATAGCATAAATCTGCATACTAATTACTAAAATGTTTCAACTTTTTAAAAATTACTCAAATAGCATAATTATAGTTCAATAAATTATTGAACTATAA
The DNA here is from genome assembly GCA_028015215.1 of Gynostemma pentaphyllum. Classification (NCBI taxonomy): domain Eukaryota; kingdom Viridiplantae; phylum Streptophyta; class Magnoliopsida; order Cucurbitales; family Cucurbitaceae; genus Gynostemma; species Gynostemma pentaphyllum. The sequence continues at coordinate 24,581,111 of CM051348.1, forward strand.
TTCAATAAATTATTGAACTATTTTTCATAGGTATTTTTAATGAATTTGTTTGTTTTTTGGTTTTTTAAGTTCAAGAATTTATTGAACTATTTGATATTTTTTATTATTATTTTCAATGCATTTGTTAAAAAATTTAATTTTTTTAGTTCAATAAATTATTGAACTATAATTATGCTATTTGAGTAATTTTTGAAAAGTTATAACATTTCAGTAATTAGTATGCAAAAATATGCTATTTCAGTAATTGTCCCATTATTTTACTAATATCATTGAATAGTCATTATAATGTATTTATGAAACCAATTATTATGTATTTTAAGATTATCAATTATCTTATTAAATTATCACTTATGTATTATTCAATATTTAATAATTAATTTGATTAAAAGAAAATCAATAATTTATTATGAAATAGAATTGTCTTCATTAAAAACATAATTACATCTAAAATAAATAAATTATCAATTCATAATTTGAAAAATAATGTATATATTGTGGTTGTTTTTATTTCTATATTCATATTTCATAAATATTTTTTAGTTAATTATAACAATTATCTATTTTTTCTTAATAAAAATGATTTTGAGACAATTATTTAATATGTAATTTGTAATTAACAAAAATAAATTTAAAACATATAACCAAACAATTTTAATATAGATTTCAAAATATATCGACAAAAAAACTAAATACGTCTTATGAGCTTCCAATATTGAGATAGGTTGTAATGATCTATCATTAATTAACTTATTCCATGTTTTTTTTCTTCTTTTTTTGGATATATTATTTCATATTTTCTTCTCTTATTATTAGTTTTGAAAAGATATACTACTTGAAAAGAAAAATTATTAGTAGCAACTATTAGATTTTCGGCCTTAAAAAAAACAAAGCGCATGTGATGCAATTAATTAATTATTAATAAATCGATCTTTCTATAAAAGAAAATTGAAGATAAAATTAACGTTATTTTTTTAGAAAGGCTCATAATATAATATTGTATTAACCTCCTCCAATATTAGAATTGATGATTGATAATTATTGTTTTAAGTGTATAATTTTCATTATCAAATTTTATTCATTATTTATTATAATTATATGGATTGTATATTTTATATATGTTTTATCTTTTTAAAATTGGAGTTGGGACTTGATCTTAAATTTAATTTAATTATAGAATTATGTTTAATATTTCAAGGAAAGGATTTCTCCTCCAATACAATCTATAATTAGATAGGAATTAAATTGATTCAAAATAATTTCATGAAATAATAGGAAAATAAAAAATAAAACTCTATGAAATGAATTAAATTACGAAATTTTAAGATATTAAAAAAATAAATACACGTGCAACGTATATAAATCTAGTAATAATAAGTTAGGCTTTGATACGAAGCAAAATCCATATAACATACGTTTATTCAATTTTAGATGAAAGCACATAAAATTTTATTCTTGCAGGAAAGATATGACTCACCAAACTTTCGATCTTTACAACCTCCAATCAATCTTCTAGACTATATCTCAACATGAAAAATAAATTAGTAAATAATTCTAACGATTCCTGTCACCTGAAAAATAAATATTAAAATGTTAATTAGGCTAGAACCAGACTAACAAGATAAAAACAATAGAAGAATGGCCATGGGACTGGCTGAATCAACTTGAAAGGAGTTTTCCTCGAGTTCAGTGCCTAAACAACCTCTTATCACTAATATTAAATTTAAATTTATGAGAGAACCAAAGAACCCGTACGAAAAGGATGGGTTATATTTATTCAACATGTTTTTTACCTGCTAATAATAACCAGCAGAGGGCCACCAACTTTTTTTTTTTTTTTTATGGATATAATTAATTTAAAATGTGTGGTAGGTATTAGCACGGCTGGCTCAAGCTATAAGTGAAATATGCAATCGCCTAAGGTACTGGATTTTAGAAGGCCCCATTTTTTTTTAGATATATATAATACACATATATCAATATTTATGATAATTTTCAATTATTATATAATTTCATAATATAAAATATTTAAATAGTATTAAACTCATTCTACTAACAACATCAAAGGCCTTTTGGAAAAGAAAAGAAAAACATTAAAAACGTATAAAAATAGGCCTATTATTACTTGATAATTCACAATTTACACAGCGAATTCCAATTTATGAATTTTCACCTTAACTACTCACATAAATGTAAATATTAATTAGCTACTCATTTGGAAAATTGAAACCTTATTTATTAAAGCTTTTCATCTCCTCATTCATTTCGCTATTCGTTTTGCAATTCACAAAACTAAAGCACAATTACAAATTGAGAGTTCTATTAACAAAGAAATCTTTTTGAACACTCAAACAAACTCAAGACTTCTCCTTTTCTTCTCCTTTCTAAAATAGCTATTAGTTTTGGTGATTTTAAAAGTTCAGGCTTTTGTGTAAATTTTTTAGCACATATTATTCAATACAATATTATTTATGACTCACTTCTTTTCATTTTGTCCTTTTAATATTGATGTTTAAAGAATAACAAGAATATATCTAAATAAATGAAAACAACAAATCATTTTGATGGTGATTCTAATTTTTGTTCAATGCACTATGCTTATAATATATATCATTCGAAAGATGGGAAAATATTGATTCTAAATTAAGATATTTATTATCATAAAAAGGTTCAATTAGAGAAAGTGACATAAATTTTTCTAAAGATAACAATTCTAGACATGTTTCTACTACTAATTGTATAATTGATTTATAAAAAAAAAATTAATTAAAAAACTGCACCTAAAAAATAAGATTTATATAAGACAATATGTCATTTTGAATTTATTTAAAGGAAAAAAATAAAATGCCTCATTTTAAATTTTGTCTAAGGCCTCGGAGAACCTTGAGCCGCCCCTGTATATTTGATCTTATCTCAACCTTTTTTTTTTTTATGGATATAATTAATTTAAAATGTGTGGTATGTATGTGTCATCTTATCTTGTAAACATTAGTGTAATTTTGTCAATCTTCAGGGGTAAATTATGTATCACACTGCTATAAAAAAAAAAAAAAGCATAATTAACAAAATTTAGTATGAAAGACGTAGAAAGAGAGATTTTACAAAAATATGAGATTGGCGATAGTAGTGGTGGTGGTGATGATGATGTACATGGTCACTTCGGCTCAATCGACATTCGCCGAAGATGAGCTTCTTCAGCTGGTTTCTGATGGTGGTGAGAATATATATCCAATTTCATTAAGAAAATCTCTACATGAACCACAACTTAAGTTAAACCCAAATAATAAGTGTAGTGGTAAGTGCGACGTTTTTATTCCTTGCTTAGGGCAATATTGTGTTTGCAAATTCATCAAGAATTCACTTCGGGGTCTTTGCAGCTCCCGATAATTTGTTTAGGGGATTGTGCTTGCAAACACATCAAACTCAGTACTGTTTGTTTGTGTTTCATGTTATCTTACATCTCCGGATCGAATGTTACGGTTTTTTCATGTGTTGTCGGGAATACATGGTTTAATCGATACTTTGATTCAAGGTTTGAATGGGTTATTCATCGATGTATGTTCGTGTATGAGAATTAAAACTGTATGTGTTTTGTTTTAAATAAAATGTGTTATCGTTTTGTTTTGATATATATATATATATATATATATATATATATATATTTATTTATTTTTTTTATTTTTTTTAGATATTATATCAAATTGAGAGGGATGTTTCAAGAATATAAGAATGAATGATAAATATACTTTGAGTCTAAGTTTTGCGTACGTTTCATTCTTATAGTTGGATAGTTGACAATATAATCAATCTATATCTATTATCTATTATTACTTAAAAATTGTGTTTAGTAGAGGTAGAGAGACTTATTTTGGACTACAACATCATCTTATTTTAGTTAATATCTAAACAACCATTAATCCTAAATTTTCATAATTAAAAAAAAAATAACATATAATCTATATTTTATATATAATCCACATAAAATAGCATAATTGTCTTTTTTTCCTTAAAATTTATTGGTTTTAATAAGTATTAATTAAATGTAATAAATATTAACTCAATATAGTAAATTAACGTAAATACACTACAAAAAAACTGTCAAAATGCGACAAGAAATTTGCGACAAAAAAAATGGTAGCTTTATGGTGACCACCTGGTCACTTTCTTTGAAGGTTGACTCTAAGTGACCATCTGGTCACTTTTTTTGCGACCAGATTGAGACCAAAAGCAGAAGTAGTCTTAAAAAATGGCACGAATTTATGGCGTGAAATAAGCGACCATATGGTCACCTAAAAAAACGACCATATGGTCACCTAAAAAAACGACCCTATGGTCGCATTTTAGTGACTAAAATATGCCTTGGTAGCAAAAAATGGCGCGTAATTTTGGAGGGAAGAAAGCTACCAAATGGTCACAATTACAAGTGACTAAATGGTCGCAATTTTGGTGACCTAAAAGTGAGCAATGGTAGCTTATAATTTGAGGGAAGAAAGCTACCAAATGGTCACAATTAAAAGTGACTAAATGGTCGCAATTTTAGTGACCTAAAAGTGAGCAGTGGTAGCTTATAATTGGAGGGAAGAAAGCTACCACATGGTCACAATTACAAGTGACCAGATGGTCGCAAATTATGTGATTTGATGGGATCAATAATTGATAAAGAATTTGGTGGGATAAAAGCTACCAAGTGGTCACCAAAAAAGTGACCATGTGGTCGTAAATTCTGACTTGATGTGACCCGGGTCAGTGAGGAAAACGGCGGGAAAATTTGGCGGGCAACTGCGACCAGGTGGTAGCAAAAAATACTACCATCTGGTCGCAAATGAGCAGAGGAGTCCATTATAAAAACCCCTCCACCCATTGAAAGTTAGCATTGAGAAAAAAGAAAATGAGTGAGTGGATGTATGTTCGGTTGATAGACGGGTATTTGAACGATGAGTTCGTCGCAGGGGTTGAACAGTTTGTTGAGTTCTGCATAACAACTATCTATTATGAAAAGTACGATGGAAAGCTACGCTGCCCTTGCAGGAAATGCGACAATAAGAGAATCATACCGGTTCTGGATGTGAAGGTTCATCTTTACTGATCGGGGATTTGTCTTTGAACTATTATCACCTGGGTGTATCGAGGGAAACAAAGGAAATGTTCGACGCTGCATTACAGGAATCGAGACAATACGAGGGTAGCAGCTCGAATGTCGGGGTTGATGTCGAAGAACGAAATGATGAACAACATTGTGGTCAGATGCAGCAAATGATACTTGAGGGTGCGGGGTATGGGGGCAATGAAAATATCCGTGAAAGTTTGAACGTAGACGAAGATGAAAGAGCTGTTGAAGAGGAAATGAATCCGGAAGCACGTAAGATGCACGAGATGCTAATGACAGCCAACCGACCATTGTACGACGGGTGTGAGGTAAGTCAACTTGCTGCTGCTACAGAACTTTTAAATATAAAGGCGTAGTACAACATACCCGGTAGAGGATTTGATTCGATTGCATCGTGGTTTCGGCGATGCGCTCCAGAAGAAAATAATATGCCCCACAGCTTGTATGACACGAAAAAGCTAGTGGAGTATCTAGGATTACCCGTGGAGAAAATAGATTCGTGTTGAAACGGATGCATGATTTACTGGGACGTGGATGAGGACATGCATCACTGCAAATTCTGTTTTCTCCCAAGATATAAACAAGGGAAACGCAGCCTGATTCCGTATGCCCGCATGTTTTATTTACCGCTGACCCCACGTCTGCAACGGTTGTATGCATCGGATGTGACAGCTTCGCACATGAGATGGCATCACGAGCATTCACATGACGACGGTGTTATGCGACATCCCTCGAATGCGGCATGGCGGCATTTAAATAATTGTCATCCTGATTTTGCACAAGATCCAGAAACGCCGATTGGGCTTATGCACGGATGGCTTTAACCCGGTCGGGGCATCCTGGGCACAATATTCATTTGGCCATCATGGTAACCCAAGATAACTTGCCTCCCTCGATGTGCATGAGAGAACTGGTGATTTTTCTAATAGTGATCGTACCTGGGCCGAAAAGTCCAAAACAGAAACTCGATGTGTATTTGCAAACCACTTATTGCAGAGTTGAAAAGGTTGTGGACTAATGGTGTTATGACGTACGATATTTCGAAGAAACAAAATTTCTTGATGCGCGCCGCGTTAATCTGGACGATCAGTGACTTCCCCGCGTATTCAATGTTGTCAGGTATGTTGACATTTAAATTGCTTTAATCATATATATTTTTTAGTATTTAGTTTAGTTTTCGTTATTGTTTTGCATAGTCAGTAGTTAATTGTGTGGACCTCGATCTCATCCTCTTAAAGGATGGAGTACGGCAGGGAAATACGCATGTCCACATTGCATGCTAGACACAGATGCATTTTATCTCAGAAACGGTCGGAAAACTTGTTGGTTTGATTGTCACCGTCAATTTTTGCCGTTAAATCATACGTTCCATTCAAACCGTAGTGACTGGAAGATTGGTCGACGAGTAAGAAAAGAAACCCCCGACAACGTATAGTGGAAGGCAGATTCTACACGGTATAGATGCTTTAGGGATGAAGAAGGTAATAGTGGCCGGTGCAGATAGTGCAAACAATGCGGCCGGAAAAAACACGGGTTGGAAGAAACGGAGTATTTTTTGGGATCTATCATATTGATTAGACACAATCTGGATGTCATGCATATCGAGAAGAATTTCTTCGACAATATTTTCAATACGATATTGAATGTTCTGGGAAAAACAAAGGACAATCTGAAGGCACGTTATGATATACGGGAGGTATGTAACCGTCCTGAGTTGGAGCCTGACGACAATGATAATTACGCAAAAGCAAAGTACATGTTGACGACGGAGGAAAAGAAAACATTATTTGAATGGATCAAATCTATCAAATTTCCGAACGGATACGTTTCAAATTTGAGTCGGTGTATAGACAGTAAAAAACATATCATGTTCGGGATGAAAAGCCACGACTGTCACGTATTCATGCAACGATTGATGCCTGTTGCGTTCAGGCCGTTCCTAGAGAACAGACATTAGGAGCCGCTTGCACAGTTGAGTGTTTTTTTCAGGGACTTGACATGTACAGAGCTGAATGAAGCATATGTGTCTTCATTGAGTGCAGAGATCGCTGTTATTATTTGTAAGCTAGAGCGAATGTTCCCACCTGGATTTTTTGACTCCATGGAGCATCTGTCCGTGCATCTTCCATACGAGGCATTCTTGGGTGGTCCGGTACATTACCGCTGGATGTACCCATTTGAAAGGTAATCACATTTAACTTGTAAATGTACACGTATAAAGTTCAGTGAGCGAATGTAATTGTTTTCTACATTGTACCCACAGGTACTTACGTCGACTGAAAAAGACGGTCGGAAATAAAGCAAGAGTAGAAGGATCTATCTGTAGTGCGTACCTTACGCAAGAGACCACCACATTTTGTTCGTACTACTTTGATCAACACATTGCAGAGCAGTTTCGACCTGCTAAACGAAACATTGTCGAAAATTTACTCGAAGGTGTTGACGTAAACGACTTGCCGATTTTTACAGAACCTGGAATGACAGTTGGAAGATCAGTGTGTAGGCCGTTAACCGATTCCGAGTATCACGTAATGCAGACGTACGTGTTATGCAACTGCGCAGAAATCGAGCCTTAGATAGAGTGAGTTCGTAACTTCACATTATTTCATCGCCTAAAAACTATTACAAACTATTTTAAATATCTCCTAACTATTTATGTAACATAAAGATTATTTCTAAACCTATACGTTCGAATGACACGAGTTGGTATTACAGCCGCTGAGGAGGGGTCCATAATCGACAAAGAGTTTCGTTCATGGTTCAGTGCATACGTGAGTTAATTATTGTAAATTGAAGAAAAAAAACGATATCAATTTGTTCTTAGAGCTTCTAACTTAACTGTATGTGATCAATGACAGGTTGACTCCCCTACAATACCGGTAGATGATCCTCGCATTATTTCTTTGGCAAAGGGACCTGGACGGATTGCAAGGTCGTATACTGGATACGTCAATAACGGTTACAGATTTCAAATGAAGGAGCACTCAGTTAACCGGGCAACAAACAACAGTGGTGTTTGCATAAAAGGTCATGTGTTTGGCACAAACGAAGACGATTACTTCGGAGTAATCGATGAGATTCTTGAGATTCAATAAGCAAGTCTGACGCTAAAACGCATTGTTCTGTTTAACTGCACTTGGTTCGAGACAACCAGAAGAGGCGGAGTCCGTAAGATTGATCATTTACAAATCGTGGAGGTAAACAAGTCTAAGCATATGCGCACCGCTGATAGGTTTGTCCTGGCTTCACAGGTGTTGCAAGTTTATTATCTAAACTATCCGATTAATAGACGAGATCTGACAGATTGGTTAGTTGTTTGTAAAGTTAAACCACGCCAGGTAGAGGAAAACATATCCCAGCAAGACGAACATGTAGTGGAAGCTGGTGCTTTTCAAGAAGATGAGATAAGATGTCGTGTAATCGACGATGGTCAGAATGGAAGTACTGTTCGTCCTTTGAACGATGGAACGATAACATTGCATGATGATGATACAAATGCTTCCACTTCTCGCGCACGTGACATAGATGCTGAATTTATTCGAGACGATGAATCCGATGAAGAAGAAGAAGAAGAAGAAGCGAAGACCGAAGACACTGAAGATGATGAAGAAGATATTTTGTAACTTTATGATTCACTGTATGTTTTATTGAAATTATTTCTTTAATGAAAGTAAAAAAAAAATATATAATAAGATTTCCGACCAGATGGTAGTAATTTAGAAGTCAAATGCGACCTTGAAGATATTTTGTAACTTTATGATTCACTATATGTTTTATTGAAATTATTTCTTTAATGAAAGTAAAAAATATATATATATATTAAGATTTGCGACCAGATGGTAGTAATTTTTTATGGGTAAATAGAATTAAGTTTTTTCAAAAAATATAAGTTAAATTACGACCATTTGGTCGCAAAAATGAAGGGATATTATAAAATGTGCATTAATTTTTTGGCTGTTTATTTCATAAGTGCGACCATCTGGTCGCAAATCTTTGGCGGTGATTTTAAATTTTCATTAAATTTATGGCGGTGAATTTAACATTTACGACCAAATGGTCGCAATTTTTGATGGGACGCGTGAAATGCAGCTGTTGTGGATAATAGTAAATTCGCGACCATATGGTCACTTTTGGAATAAATGCGACCTTCTGGTCGCAAATATGTGGAAAATGGCGACCAGATGGTCGTAATATCCCCATCTCGCGCGACCTTTCGTTTCCAATCATGATTACATATTTGCGACCAGTTGGTCACAAATTCTGATTTAAATTCCCATCCGTTTTCCTTTCCCCCGTTTCTTCTTTTCTCCCTTTCTCTTTTTCTTTCTCTCTTTTCTTTCTTTTCTCTCTTTCCCCTCTCCCATTCCCCGTTACTTTTTCCCTTTCCCGTTCCCGTTCTTACTCTAAACCTAAAACCCTCAACCTCCAATCCCGGTTTCTATTACGAGGTTAGTTTTCGTATAAAATTGAAGTTTAGTTTACTTAGTTTTAGTTTTTAGTTTTCAATTAATTAGTTTAGTTTAGTTTTGTTAATTTAATTAGTTTTAGTTTAATGAATCTAAATTTGTGTAATCAATTACTTAGTTTACTTTAGTTTAATTCATAGCATTTTAGTTTACATTAACTAATTAATTAGTTTAGTTTAATTTTGTTACTTTAAGTAATTTTAGTTTAATTAATCTAATAGTTTAATTAATCTAACTTAGTTTACTTTAATTCAATTTAATTAGTAATTAATTTAATTACTTAATCTAATTTAGTTTAATTACTTATTTAGTTTATTTAAGATAGTTTACTTTAATTTAATAAAATTAAACTAAAATTAAAAAATTAAACTAAATTAATTTATAATTACACTAGTTTAAATTTTAATTTTAGTTTAATTAATGTAATTTAGTTTACTTTAATTTAATCAATTAATTTAAGTAGGGTAATTAATTGAAATAGTTTAACTTCAATTATACTTAAGTAGTTTAAATTAATTAATTACACTAATATAATTAATTAATTTTAGTTTAATTATTAAATAAAAATTGTTTAATTACTTAATTTTAGTTAAATTGGATTAAAGTAAAGTAAAATTAGATTAATTAATTAGAATAATTTTGTTTAAGTATTAAACTTTACTGAAAATTATTTAATTAATTTAATTAAGATTATTTAATTAATTCATTTTAATTAGTCTAATTTTACTTTAATTAATTAAACTAATTAAACTTAATTAATTAGTATAATTTAGTTACTTGATTTAATTTGTTTTTTTTGTTTTATTTTAATTTAGGATTATGACGGCCGGACGACATCCTCCCCAGTCAGACGAGCCTGAGGACGAGACTCCTTGGCCCCCTACTACTGATGAGTTGACGACTGATGAGTTGGCCATACTCCTCGCACAGTACGAGACGGGAGATGATCTCACTTCCGATCATTCAGGCCCCTCACCGGTCCAGGATTCGACACTTGCGACACCACGGTTGGCGCAGGACTCCCAGGTCACGACTTCAGGGACTGCCACCCAGTCAGATGCACCAGCTGGCCCATCCACTTCTTCCTCGCAGCCTCCTCGGGCCGCATCCTCTACCCTTCGGATTGAGGGGGATACGTAAGTTTTGTTTATAGTTCTAATTAATTATTTTTTAAATCATTTTACTAATTGTAAATAAATAGATAAATATAAATAGTTTTGTTTAATCTAATACCACAATATGTTTAATGTTTTTTTTGCAGATTGGAGCCGCATACAACCGTATCAAAACGGTTTCGCGAGGTCTTCCAGAGTATGCCTCTACCCAATGAGCCATCGCGGAAGATTCCGACGACGGAGAAACGTCGGATATACGACAATTGGAAGGTAATTAACATCAATTGTTTTTATAATTACTTAATTTTAAATTTTTCATAATAAATTGATTACTTTAACTAATTTTTATTTGAATTTTTTCAGGGCAAGTTTCCTTCTATCGATTCCGATATCACGGACGGTAGATTGTTCCCCTGTGGGACAATCACGTCCAGGATCGATTCAAGGACCTCATGTACGGGCGCGCAAAAAACAAGCGGACAAACGACCCGTGTGGATGAGCGAGGAGGAGCACGCATCGCCGCCGCCGAGTTGAGCACTCCCCAGGGCAAGGCAAGCGTGTCAAGCAGGAATAAGGCCAACCGTGCGAAGAATCCCAGAAAACACACAGCCGGGGCCCGGACCCACATCGAGCACCATCGTCGATTGGTATGTTTTTTGTTTCTTCTTTTACGTACTTTTTTGTTATTATCTTTTCTTGATTAATTAATTATTAATATACTTTTTTCCTTCTCAATCTCTCTACTAATTTTAGGAAGAGAAGCACGGTCGCCCTATCCCACCTGATGAGTTGCATCTCATTCTGCACACAAAAAAGGACGGGACGATCGTCGACGATAGGGCAAGAGAAGTTCAGGTATTTAATTAGTTTTTCAATTATTTAATCTTTTTTACTTTTCTTTCTAACTTATATATTAAATATTTTATATTTTGAATTTTAAAAAATTAGGAGCGTTTCACGGAGTCATTGAGTCAGCGGTTGCCCACACTTGACTCGCAACCGACTCCGGAAGACCGTAGGGAGGCATCCTTGGAGGCTGCTGGAGAGGTTAGGCCTGATGGATCAGTTCCAGGCCTCGGCTCGTATGGTAGATGACTGTACGCCGATGGCCTCGACCTCAGCACGGCGGAGCGAGCATGAGTTCCGGCCCTGCTCCGACGGAGCAGCGGTTGCAAGAGGAGGTTCAGCAGCTTCAGACTGCTATGGTGGATATGCGCGCTTCGATTCAGGCGGAGGTTGCGGCCAAGGTCGCAGCTGCATTGGCAGCGTTCTTCGGGCCCGAGATCCCGGGTCTTCATCATCGGCGCCGCCTCCACCACCCCCTGCTCCTCCGCAGTAGTTTACATTTCTTTTATTCTGTACAGTACATTATTTTGGAAATTTATTTATATATAGTTTTATTTTAATTTCATTTCTTTATTTTTTAATTAATTAAATAAATAAATAAATAAATAAATTTAAATGAAATAAAATTAAAATACTATTTACAAATGAAATAATTTAATTTAAATAAATAATTAAAAAAATATAATATAAAACGACCAAGAGGTCACATTTCATTATACATATTACGACCACTTGGTTGCCATTTCATATAAATAAAACGACCTGTTGGTCGCAATTTGGTATAAATAAAACGACCTCTTGGTCGCAAATATCTTGACTGAAAAGTGACCATTTGGTCACTTTTTTGTGGGACCACCTGGTCACTTATCTTCAACTTAAATTACGACCATATGGTCGCTTTTTAAGTGAGCACTTGGTCGAAATGTTGACTTTATTGCGACCAAACATGTTATGGTCGTAATTTTGTGACTAAACGGTCGCACAAAAGTCAGGAACGACTAGCTTTTTTGCCACCACCATGTTGGTCGCTTTTTGGTCGCATTCTAACATAAAAACGACTGTATGGTCGCAAATTTCTGGTCGCAAATTGACTTTTTTTTGTAGTGATATTTTTAAAATAATTTATTATCTATAACTATTCCTGATTAAAAAAGTGTGTGAAGTGGAAAAACTTATTTTATAAAATAATACCCTCTTACTTATAGTTAATATCTAAACAACCATTAATCTTAAATTTCAATAATAAAAAATATCATGACTATATTTTATATATAATCCACATAAAATAGCACAATTATTTTTAAAAAAAATGTTATTGGTTTTAATAAGTAAGGGCTCTTGCATATATAGCTAAAAAATATCCAATATTTGCAAAAATAATAGCCCAAAAAGTTACTTGTAAAAATAGCAAAAAACTCAAATCGCACCTAAAATATTACAAAATTGACACCAGTTCGCGTAAGTAAATAACTGATTTTCATATAAGTAATCACTGATTCCACACATAGGTAATCACTGATTTTACTGATTCACTATATCAAATGATATTTTGTGTATGTAATCAATGATTACCTTATAAGTTATCACTGATTACCTCCAAGTTATCACTCATTTCTTTGATTTACTTAAATGAGGATTTTTAAAAAACTGCTATATTTGCATATAGTTTTTAAAACGGCTAGATTTATAAATATTGAAGAAAATTCTGCTACCCAATAAAATTTTCCTAATAAATATGTAATTAAATATAATAAATATTAACTCAATATAATAAATTAATGTACATATTTTAAAAATAAGTATAAAAAATAAGAATTAAAACTTTTACAAAACTAGATAATCCAAATAAAATAACATAATTATTTTTAAAAATATCTAAAAAAACTTTTTGTTTTAAATTAGTATTATTAAATTTTTAGAAACTATTTTTAACATTTTAAAAGTTAAATATTAAGAAATAATATTTAAGAATTTTAAAATTAATAATTGTTAACTAGTATTAAGATTATAATAATTTATTTAAAAATTATATTATCGTAAATTTATATAACTCTTTGATAAAATAAAATAATCTATTATTTCAATTCTAAATGATCAGTGACATTTATCTTAATATATTAAGAGTGAGAATAGGGGAGAATCTTTACCTTCCCTTTTGACCCTATTTTTTTTTCCATTAAATCCATATTTAATTAAAATTACTTGAATTTTAGTCAAAGAAATAATTATTTGAAGTCACTCACGAAAAAAGAAAAAAGGCACAAAAGCCATCATTTTAAAAAGGGTAAAATGAAAATAAAACCCCTGTGGTCTTTTCAAAATGCATGAACACCCCCTGTACTTTGAAAATGGCAAATCGCACCCCTGTGGTTCCAATTTTTTTCAATCAGACCCCTCCCCTTCAATGTCAATAATTTTCTTTTAGCCACAACTTTTTCGTTTGAACTCCGATTTGGACTATTCAAAATGTTTTGGAATCCTCATTTTAGGCTCTACATAAATGTCACTTCGAAACTTTGAAATTATTAATAAATAAAAGATTTTACTAACATCGAAACACTAGGTATGATTGACATCGTTAACTCTTTTGGTTATTGATGATTTCAAAGTTTCGAAGTGACGATTATGTGAAGCTGGAAATGAAGATTCCAAAACATCTTGAATCATCCAAATCGGAGTTCAAACGAAGAAGTTATGGCTAAAAGAAAATTATTGACATTGAAGGGGAGGAGTCTGATTGAAAAAAATTGGAACCACAGGGGTGCGATTTGCCATTTTCAAAGTACAGGGGGTGTTCATGCATTTTGAAAAGACCACATGGGTCTTATTTGCGTTTTACCCTTTTAAAAATTGTGCACTTGACAGATACAGGTATTTGATTAAATAGCGTTCAAATTTATTGAAAAAATAAAAGATGTTTCTTTGATTCTTTAAGAACTCTTCATATTCATCTCTCATCATAAAGCCAATACCAACCCGGCCACTAATCTTCCCTATAATAGTATATAAGCAAGGCGGAGCCACCCTTTGGCTTAGGGGGCAGTTGCCCCCCTCAATTTTTAAAAAACAAAAAATTATATGTTAAAATTGAATTTTGTTAGGTAAAAAATTGAAAATTTAATATTATTTATCCAATTTGCCCCCCCCCCCCCCCTTTATTTCCTAATATTAGTATTATATAATTTTTGCCCCCTCAATTTTTTAAAAAATGAAAAAAATAAAGGTAAAATTTGAAAATTTTACTATCACTTATCTATTTTGCCTCCCCTTATTTCTAAATATTAACTCTATGTATTTTTTACCCCCCCTTAAAAAAAATTCTGGCTCCGCCCCTGAGATAGAAGCATGAAATACTTGGAAATATGGGGCCAAAATCAAAATATGAATATCAGAGAAGAATTTCTTCAATATAACCCCTTCCGATCCTCAGTCTCATACTAATTTGAGTATTCAACCAAGTATTGTTAATCATAACTTTCCATGTATCAAGCTATCATTGCATAGGATGAGAAGAGAAGCAAAGCAAAGGCAGAATGTAACGTCCCGTTAATTTCGTAGTAATTTTTATTTATTTATTTACTTAAGTTACTTATTTAAATTAGATTAATTAAACTTAATAGGTTAGTTAAATTAGTTTAAGTTAATAAATAGTGATTTGTTAGTTATTTTAAGAGGATAATGGAGTGTGGGGCCTCTTCCTTATTTTGTCATATCCCTAAGATTTAGGGCAACATCTATTGGGCAAAAGAAGAGAAAACACAATCCATTTCCTCTCTCTTCCTTCGTGAACACCGCAAGCTGTATCTCTCTTTTTTTTATAAAAAAAAAAAATTTACCTCTCTCTCGTGGACCACCGCCGCTACAAGGGACCACGCCGCCCTCATCCCTCACCTCTTCCCTTTCTTTTCTTTTTATTGTTTTGTTCGTCTCCCCTTCGTGACTCAGCCCACGCCGTCGCACGTCACTCACAGCCACCATGGAAGCCATGGGAACTTGAAAGTGAAGCTCACCAACTCGCCAGAAATGCCTCGATCTTGAACTTCCTCGAGGTGGGTTCTTTAATCTCATGTTTAAGATTTGTTTTTAGGAAGTTTAGAAATGACCCATACTCACCCAACGACCTTGAAACGGAAACGGCTTATACGATTCATTCTCAATCTTTTTCCACTGCCGAGATGCCCTGAAAATTGTCAGAAAACAAACCACGGTGAGCTGACTCACTTCCCCTTTCATTTTAATGGCTGCCAGCGTCGGGGGTTGCCTTTTTGGAGAAGAGGCGTTTCAACTTAACCGGTTCAGCTTGCTTCAGTTTATTTATTTGCAAATTAGGTCCAGTTGTGAGTATTTTAATCCGGTTCTCTCGTAATTGGTTGTAATTAATTTATTTCCAAGTTTTGGGTAACTCTAGAGGCGATAATATTATTTAATTGAGGTCAGTTCTTTTTTTTAGCAACTCCCCTAAGCTTCAAATGTAAGTTTAAAGTGGTTTTATATATGAATTGCATGACGAATTATTAATTGAGTATAAGAGTGGATGTGAAATTTGAATCCTAAAAGGATATTGGTTGCTTTGATGTTATTGGAAGTGAGTGTTGTGATTTACACTTTGTTTTTGCTTTCAGAGTTTAGATAGAAATTCGGAAGTGGAAAGTTAAGTTTATTATTGTAAATGGTGGTTCCAAGATGAATTGGAGTATTCGGGTCAGTGTTGAAAAAAGTAAGCTTAAGGGTGAAATTTGGAATTTGGTTATGGGAACTAAATGTTGGGTTGTACTGTTAGTAGATCGGGTGTTGTTCCGGTTTCATTATTGTTATGTTCCTTTGTATTTTTCTTTTCTTTCATAGAAATGTTCACTGCATTATTTATGGTTCTTATACGCGTACTTTACTTTTGCTATGTTATTGGTCGAGAAACACTTTGGTTTGTAGAACTTGTAAACCATACTCAGATTCTTTAGATGGGGTATGTGTGTTACATAATTGTGAAATAATAAACTATACTCGAAATCTTTAGATGGAGTATATGTACTACCTAACGGAACTTGTAAACCATACTCGGATTCTTTAGATGGAGTATGTGTGTTAACTACATATTAAATAATGAACTATATTCGGATTCTTTAGATGAAATATATGTATCAATGGAACTGTAAACCATACTCGGATTCTTTAGATGGAGTATGCGTGTTACCAAATGTGAAATAATAAACTATACTTGGATTCTTTAGATGGAGTATATGTATTACATGATTGAGAAATTATGATTGTGCTCTGATTCTTTAGATGGAGTACAAGGGTGTTAAGAGTAAGTGCTATTGTTAATGTTATTAAAATGTTAAATTATGAAATTCCCAGTTGATTGTATCTTACTCTGATGATTATGGAAATGAAATGTGAGTTAATTACGATTGGTGATTGATGGTATTCTTCGGTGACAAGTGGGATTGAATTTGGGTATAAGTTGTTTTGAGAGAGAATGGGTAGTAAAGAGCATGCTAGAACTTTGGACATAATTTCCGATGTGGAATTCATCCATAGGATTACATGCCTCCATTTTACTCTCACTAGCATTTTTATGCTAATGTTGCTACACTTTAATTTTCCAGGTACGCCCCGAGGTAGAGGACATAGTAGAGGTGGTGGTGCCGCGTGATCGCTGGATGATGGTTTAGATTTGGACCGGATGGTTATGAGATTTCTAAGAATGCATGACATTTTAGACACTTTTGAAATACTTTGCTTCCTTAACTGATTTTATTGGGTTATTTGGAGCTCGAAAGAGCACTTGATCTTTATGTTTTTTCCATTAGAATTAGAACTATGTCGGAATTGCGCAATTTCAGGATTTATATGTTTTACCGCTTTTCCTGCTTGAGAACTATGTATTTTAATTTTGGATTGTTCAAAATACGAACAACACCATGCTGATTTTTTATGAAATCAAGTCTTCCGCTGTTTATTTCTGATTTAAAGTATTGTTGAAAATTCGGGTATTTACAGTTGGTATCAAAGCCTAAGGGTTCTGTAGACCACATGCATCACATGTTTCTTTTATGTTTTGTTTTAAAGTCCTTGTCCAAACATCATCTGCGATCGATGGCACCAGGTAACTTTAGATTTTGTACTTTAGAGTTTTCTTTATCGAAAAGTTAAGTGTGGAGGATTATTTGGAGTTACTACACAGTGGGGGAGGACGCTCAGATCGTGATGTACGACCTGTCCGAGTTCATGATCCAGTTGACAGAACAGGGGGTAGTGAGTCTGCTAGAGTTTTGAAGGATTATTTGAGACATACTTCTTTTGTGTTTGACGGACATCCACTGATCATACCCTCGTCGAAAGATGGGTTATGAGGGTGGAGAGAGCACTTGCTTCTATTCAGTGCCCTGAGTGACTGAAGGTTCACTGTAGGACCTATTCTCTGGTCGATGATGCTTCGTATTGGTTGGAGGGGCTTTCCCGTTCCTTGAGTCCTACCATTGTGGTCACGTGGGAGATGTTTCGCGAGAAGTTCTTTGATAAGTATTACACGGAGGATATTAGAGATCAGTAGGAGGCGCAATTTCTGACCCTGATATAGGGAGATCATTCTGTAACGTCCCGTTACTTTTGAAGTGAATTATTTATTTATTTATTTAATATGTTATTTATTTATTTCAATTAAAGTACTTAGTTTAATTATTATTTTGTAATTTAGAATTTAGTAGTTAATTTCGCTCGAAATCTTTTTAATCGTTTTATTTGCCTAAATTTGTTATGGTCGTATTAATAATTATTAACGGGCCAATTAATAATTATTAATCACCATTGGGTTAGTTTAAGAACTTCGGGTTTCGATTTATGAGTTAAATTCATTAAAAAGGACGTAACCGTCATTTCCAAAGTTCTTAAAATATCTTTTCACTATTCATCTCTTCCTTAAATATCAAGTTTGACTTCTTTGACCAAGAACACTTCATTTTCTTCTTCTTTTTTCCTTTCCTTTGCCATGGCTTCATCCACCATGGATGTGGTTTTGGTTTTCTTCGTTTCTCGATGGATCGGCTTGATTTCGATTGCGTTGGATTGGTAGGGACGAGAGCTACCTATCCAACCTACCTTTTCGAAGTTTCCTGTTCTCTAAGGGAAGTCCCAAAAAGTAAGTTTTCAAAACTTTTTATATGGTTTTGTTCGTCTTTTATTATAAATGAGTTTTGAAGTTGAAATCATGAATTTCTATCATGAAATTTGACGATTTTGAGTCCGGATTTTCGAAAAACACTATTCATCCGAAAATACTATTCATCCGAAATCACTATTCATCCGAAAATTCAAACTTGTTCTCATCTTAGTAATGATTTGTAATATGTTGTGCAATTGATGAATTGTAGGTGCGATTGCTCGGTTGTTGATTAGTGGGAAATTGGAGATTTGGAGCAAAACTAAATGGGCCAAGGTGAGAATAAATAGGATTAAAAAGTAGATTTAGAAACCGAATAAGTTGAACGGTTTGTAGGATCGGAAGTTGAGATTAAGATTCGAATCCAAGAGTAAAAGAAAGTGAGCTAGTGACCTTAGGATTAGGAGCTAGTTCTTTGACTGAAAACTTTGGAGTTTCTCGAGGGAAACATTGAACTTTTGAAAGTTCTAAGTTAGAATCGTTTCGGAGATTAAAATGGATCATTGGAAGTTTAAGGATCCAAACTTTTAGATAGAATGGTTAAAGGAACTTGAAATTAGAACCTTGGATTTTAATTTGGGAGTTTAGAATCCTTGAAAGTGAAGATCATTTGTTTAAGATAAGATCTTACTTTTATTAAAGTATCGGAAGTTCGATTTACTTATTGTTCTTCCGAAATTCCTATTTATTTACTTTATGCATAAGGACATCTATGATCCATTTACCTTATGATGTCCTTTACATTATGCCCTTTCGATTATATGGAATGTTTATATTTATTTACTTGCACTTAAAAGCATATTCATATCACATCACATTGCATAATCAAAATTGGGAGGAATAATGAGACATGCTAAAGGACTGTGGGACTTTGCATTGTCTGGTATTATTCGTTTTATATTTACGTATATGTACATGAGGAATGCTAAAGAACTGCGGGACTTTGCATGATCGGAGGAGATGGATAATGAGATAATGATGGAACTATGCGAGTTCACATTATCTAGTATTATCCATAATTACTATGATACATATACGAGGATACAGGTGTGCATTGAAGCCTATATTCGATGGGTGAGATAATGAGGTATTGATGGACTGCGAGACTTCATTACCTGACATTATTCACTATAGGTGGGAAGATTATATTGTTATTATATTGATTTAAAGGTTGAGTGCCCTTTACACTTGTTGAGCGAGATAATGAAGTATTGATGGACTGCGGGACTTCAATACTGTCATTATAAGCAATTGGTGTTATATTGATGTAAAGGTTGTATGTCCTTTACCCTTGTTTAGCGAATTAATAAATAATGATTAGACTACGTGTGCTAATATTATCGTCATTAATCGTAAATTGTGATTGTTGAATATGTTAAGTCCGAGTGAGCTTAACATTATTATATTAAAAATAACGGAAAGTAAACTTTTGATAGCCGAATGCTATAGGAAAAGAAATGAGATTGAATTGATAATGAGAGAATACAAGGTTGTATTGAACCTTGTATATCTATTAAGTGATATATGTAAGAGAACTAGTTTCTCAATAAATTGGAAGATCTTGAAATTGGAGATTAAACACTTGAATATAAACCTTGTATATAGTATAAGGTATATAAAGAAAATGAGATATAAATGCTATATGCATTACGAAACCATACCCAAAAATGCTTGGTATGTAGTTCTACAATCGGAGAATTGGTAAGTAAAAGTGGAACACTTGATATAAAACTCTTTGAATGGATTGATAGCAAAGAGTAAGTAAGTTCTTGGACACGAATCCGGATACGGGTTTGGGGTCTAACTTTACTTTTTATTCTGTTTATTCTCACTGGGCTTTGTTGTTAGCTCATGATATTACAAACATTTTCAGGTAATGTTTGGGGTCGTGGGAGAGGAGCTGGTGCGCGCTTGATCGAGATGATGATGATGTGGAGATGGACTAGATGTACATTTAAAAGTCCCGGGGCTTATCTTATTTTGTTTTGTTTTAGTTTTTTAAGATGTAAATTTGTTTATAAGCTTTTAAGAGCTTCTTATTTCACTTTTATGAATGATAACTCTTTTTAAAGTCTTGAAATAGGAATTGCAATTCCTTGTCTTTAATTTCTTTGATTGTGAAAAATGTATACAGGTTGTGGATAGTCCAAGTTTTAAACATATCCACGCCAAATTTTTATTAAATAATAAGTCTTCAGCTGTCAATCTGATTTTAAATTATTTAAAAGAGTCGGGTCGTCACACATTCTGTGGTTGAGTATGAGAGAGAGTTCAACCGTTTGTCCAAGTTTGCCACGAGGCATGTTGCCGATCTTGAGAGTAAGAGGAAGAGATTTGTAGTGGGTTTAAGATCTGACATTCAGGTGCCTGTACGAGCTTTCCGCCCCACCACTTATGCTAAGGCTCTTGACTTTGCTCTTGCTTTAGATACCGGGGCCTCTAAGAAGAAGGTCAAGTTAGCTGCTACACAGACCTCTTCATAGAAGAGGAAGACTGAGGACGACCATTTCGGTCGAGGGACACAGCCATAGAGACATGTTTAGGGTAGAGGCAGAGGACAGACTAGACCTCAGAGTTGCCAAGGACAGCAGACTAACTATTCTAGTGCTCCAGCTTCTTCTGCTCCTTATTGTTATAAGTGTTCTGAGTATCATACCGGTGAGTGCATGAGGAGGAAGTACTATTCATGCGATAAACTGGGACATATTCGGTAGTTCTGCCCTAGATTTTAGGCTCTACATCAGCATGGTGCTCAGAGCCAGGGACAGAGCCAGGGTCAGGGCCAGATTCAAGGCCAGGGACAGGGCCAGAGTCAGGGTCAGGGACGCGGTCATACTGGAGGTAGAGGCCAGGCTAGGCCTAACCAGTAGAAGAGAGCAGCGCCACCAGTTCAGACACATACTCAGCCACCTCAGCAGGTTCGTGTTTTTGCCACTACTAGAGAGGATGCTGAGGCGCCAAGTACGGTTGTTACTGGTACTTTGACCGTTATGGTGCATTCTTCTTCTTTTTTATTTGATTCTGGGGCAAGACATTCCTTTGTTTCTGCTGAGTTTGTTGAGTCTGCTGCATTTGAGACATCGTCGTTAGGGTATGAGTTGCATGTTACTACGCCGCTTGGGAAGTCTGTTATTATGGATAGAGTTATTCATACTGATGATATGTGCATTCTGGGTTGCAATTTGCATGCTGTTTTGATTGTTATGCCGATGTTTGATTTTGATATTATTTTGGGTATGGATTGGCTGTCAGCCAACCACGCCAACATTGGTTGTAGTGACAAAGTCGTGGACTTTGTCGATCCATGTGGGACTAATTATCGTTTTCATGGCACACGAGGTAGGGTGATGCCTGCAGTTATTTCTACGTTATAGGCTAGAGCTCTTTTGAGTGATGGTGCGTGGGGTTACTTGGCTAGCGTAGTAGACACTTTGGTTAGTGAGACTACCCTTGCTTCTGTACCCATTGTGAGGGATTTCACTAATGTGTTCCCTGATGAGTTACCCGATTTACCAAAGAGTGAGTTAGATTTCCAGATAGAGGTGATACCTGGGTCCACTCCATTGTCCAAGGCACCTTATCGCATGGCACTGGCTGAGTTAAAAGATCTCAAGAGTCAGTTACACGAGCTCTTAGACTTAGGGTTTATTCGCCCTAGTGTGTTCCCGTGGGGAGCACCTGTGTTGTTCGTGAAGAATAAGGATGGTTAAATGAGTTTGTACATTGACTACCGAGAATTGAACCGAGTTACTGTGAAAAATAAATATATGTTGCCTAGGATTGATGATCTTTTTGATTAGTTGAAGGGAGCTACTGTCTTTTCGAAGATAGATTTGAGATCCTGTTACCATCAGTTGAGAATCCCGGAGGATGATATTCCCAAGACTATTTTTCGGACGCGTTATAGACACTATGAGTTCGTGGTTACGTCTTTCGGGTTGACTAATGCGCCAGCAGCTTTTATGGATCTCATGCATACCATGTTTAGGAGGTTCATTGACTCCTTTGTTATCATGTTCATCGATGATATTTTGATTTATTCTGAGACCGAGGAGTTGCATGCTATGCACTTAGAGAAGGTTTTGACGGTGTTGCGAGAGCAAAAGTTGTTTGCAAAGTTCTTTAAGTGTGAGTTTGGCTAAAGGAAGTGGCATTCTTAGGCCATGTGGTCTGTAGTAGAGGAGTGACGGTGGATCCCTCTAAGATTGAGGCGATGAGTAGTTGGCCTCGACCAACTAGTGTGCCGAGATTCGGAGTTTTCTTGGGCTTGTCGGGTATTATTGACAATTTGTGCAAGACTTTTCCAAGATAGCATCGGCTTTGACGCATTTGACTAAAAAGGAAGTGAACTTTGTATGGTCCGAGGAGTGTGAAAAGAACTTTGAAGAGCTCAAGAAGTGACTTGTGACGGCACTGGTTCTTGTGACTCCCGATAGGACTGGTGGTTTGACAGTTTATACCGATGCTTCGAAGAAAGGTTTGGGTTGCATTTTGATGCAACACGGGAAAGTTATAGCTTATGCTTCTCGTCATTTGAAGGAACATGAGAAGAAGTATCTGACTCATGATATGGAGTTGGCAGCCGTTGTGCATGCTTTGAAGATTTGGCGACATTACTTGTATGGGGAGAAGATCATGATTTTCATGGACCCCAAGAGTCTTAAGTATTTCTTCACTCAGAAGGAATTGAATATAAGACAAGGCCGGTGGTTGGAGTTAGTCAAGGACTATGATTGCGATATTCAGTATCATCCCTATAAAGCCAATGTAGTGGCGAATGCACTTAGTAGGAAGTCATCGCACGTGTCCGCTTTACCGTTGAGGTTGAAATGGGACATGGAGCATGCCGAGATAACTCTTCTTACTGCTGAGGTTACAGTACGATTAGCTAGTCTGACGGTGGGGCCTACTTTGAGACGGAGAATGATTGAGGCATAGAGGGGCGAGGCTCATTTACAGGTCGGATTTCGAGAGGCAGAGTCGGATACGCCTAGTCATTTCTCTTTTACTACTGATAGTGTCTTGATGTATCGTTAGACGCTATGTGTGTACCCTTAGGGTCGACTTTGTAACGTCCCGTTATTTTACAAGGAATTTTTTTTTTCTTATTATTTATTTTAATTATTATTATTTGATGTTAAGCACTTAATTTAATTTTAGAGTTGATTAATTTAAATTTTAGATTTAATTTAGAATTTATAACTTAGAATTTACGAGTTAATTTCGTTCGTAAATTCTTTTAGTCGCTTTATTAGCTTAAACTAGTTTTGGTCGTATTAATAATTATTAACGGGCCAATTAATAATTATTAATCACCATTTGACTAGTTTAAGAACTTCAGGTTTCGATTTATGAGTTAAAAATCATTAAAGGGACATAACCGTAATTTTCGATTTCTTAAAATTGTCCAAACACTATTCATCTCTCTTTAAAATCTCAACTTTGACCAAAATTGACCAAGCTCCTCATTTCTCTTCTTTCTCTCCTCCTTGGCCGACCATGGCAAGCTCTTTGACCTCATGGGTTTCGTCAATTCTCGACCAATTTCGATGATTTCTGTTGCGTTGGATTGCTCGGGATGTGGGCTATCTATCCCACCTAATCTTGTGGTGTTTCTCGTTCTCTAAGGGAAGCCCTAAAAAGTGAGTTTTCAAAACATTTTATATGAAGTTCTTCTTTTTTGTTTATAAATGAGTTTTGAAGTTGAAATTATGTATTTCCATCAAGGAATTTGATGATTTTGAGCTCGGATTTTCAAAAATCACTATTCACCTAAAAATCACACTTTTTCTCATATTAGTTATGAGTTGTAATATGTTGTGCAATTGATGAATTGTAGGTGTGATTGCTCGTTTGTTGGTTCGTGGGAACTTGGTTGTCATGGGAGCATTTGGGGTTAGAATAAATAGATTTTAAAGTAAACTTAGAAACCGAATAAGTTGAACGATTTATAGAATCGGAAGTTGAGATGTAACGTCCCATTATTTTACACGAATTTTTTTATTTTTTTATTATTTAATTTAATTATTATTATTTGATATTAAGCACTTAATTTAATTATAGAATTGCTTAATTTAAATTTTAGATTTAATTTAGAATTTATAACTTAGAATATATGAGTTTATTTCGTTCGTAAATTCTTTTAATCGTTTTATTAGCTTCAATTAGTTTTGGTTGTATTTATAATTATTAACGGGCCAATTAATAATTATTAATCACCATTTGGCTAGTTTAAGAAATTCGGGTTTCGTTTTATAAGCTAAAAATCATTAAAGGGACGTAACCGTAATTTCTGAATTCTTAAATATCTAAACACTATTCCTATTTCTTCTTTAAATTGCCAATTTGATCAAGGTTGACCAAGAAGTCATTTTTTTCCTTCTCTTCTTCTTCCATACGTGAGCTCCTTATCCATGGAGAGTTTTTGGGCTTTCGTCAATTCTTGACCGTTTTCGATGATGTCAGTTGTGTTGGATTGCTCGGGACGAGGGCTACCTATCCAACCTAACCTTATTCCGTTTCTCGTTCTCTAAGGGAAGTCCTAAAAAGTGAGTTTTCAAAACTTTTTACATGGTTTTGTTCGTTTTTTATAATAAATGAGTTTTGAAGTTGAAATCATGAATTTCCATCAAGGAATTTGACGATTTCGAGCTCGGATTTTCAAAAAACACTATTCACCCGAAAATCACACTTTTTCTCTTATTAGATATGAATTGTAATTCGTTGATCGATTGATGAATTGTAGGTGCGATTGCTCGTTTGTTTGTTCGTGAGAACTTGGTGGTCACGGGAGCATTTGAGATGAGAATAAATAGAATTTAAAGTAGCTTTAGAAACCGAATAAGTTGAACGATTTGTAGAATTGAAAGTTGAGATTAAGGTTTAAATCGAAAGGATTAAAGTAAGTGAACTAACATGCTTAGGCTTGGAGTTAGTTATAATTGAGTGAGAGAACTCATGGATTTTTCGAATGAAACGAATAACTCTTGGAAGTTCTAAGTTTAGATTTGTTCCGGAGTTTAAGGATGATTATCGGAAGTTGAAGGTTTCAAGTATAATGGGGTGAATAAGAAACTTGATTATGGAACTTCGAATAATTATTGGAAGCAATAGAATCATTTGAATTGGAGACTTTATGATTAAGTTAGTAATTCAAGTTAACTAAAGGCCGTTTGGCTTGATCTATTTATTGTTTTCCTTATTAGAAGTTCCTAATTTCTCATTTTATGTATAAGAGTATTACGTGATCCATTTACCTTTATATTCTTTCGATTACTTTGAATCTTTATATTTATTTACTCACTTGAAAGCATATTCATATCATATCATATCATATTGCATAATCGATTATTGGGAGGAATAATGAGGCAATGCATAGACTGAGTGAGCTTGCATTGTCTGGTATTATTCATTTTATGTTTACGTATATGTACATGAGGAATGCTAAAGGCTACGTGAACTTTGCATGATCGGAGGAGATGGATAATGAGATAATGATGTAACTATGCGAGTTCACATTATCTAGTATTATCCATAATTACTATGATACATATACGAGGATACAGGGGTGTATTGAACCTTGTATTCGGTGGGTGAGATAATAAGGTGGATGAGCTTAGCCTACGGGAGCATTCATTACCTGTCATTATTCACTAGAGGTGGGAAGATATTATTGAAAGATATTCGTATATTTTATATTGGAAAGTGAGTTTAATGAGGTGAATGAACTTAGCCTACGGGAGTTTCATTATCTGTCATTATTGACTAGAGATGGAAAGAGATTATTGAAAGGAATTTGTATATTTTATTTTGGAAAGCGAGATAATGAGGTGGATGCTTAGTCTTACGGGAGCTTTCATTACCTGACATTATTCGCATGTGATGGTTATATTAATGTAAAGGTTGTGTGTCCTTTACACTTATTTAGTGAGTTAATGAATGTTTAAATATGTTAAGACCGAGTGAGCTTATCATTATTTATTAAAGAAAAGAAATGAAACATTATGTATATTATACATTTCCAAAGAGAAAAAGAATGAAATATGATGATAGCCGAGTGCTATAAGGAAGAGGAATGAGATTGAATTTTATAATGAGAGAATACAAGGGTGTATTGAACCTTGTATAATTATTATTGATATATGTATATATAAGAGAACTAGATTCTCATTTTAATTGGAAGATCTTGAAATCAGAGATTAACACTTGAATGTAAACATTTTGTATAGTATAAGGTATTAAAGAGAATGAAATACAATATTATGTGTTGTGAAACACATCCTCCTAATGTTTGGAAGTTAGTTCCTCAATTATATGGGAGAATTGGTAAGTAAAAGTGAAATACTTGATACAAAACCCTTTTTGGTGGTTGAAAGGTAAGGATATGTGAGTTTTACTTGGACACAAATCCGGATGCGGGTTTGAAGTCTAATGTTACTTTTTATTCTATTTATTTTCACTGGGCTTGCTTTTAGCTCATGATATTACAAACATTTCAGGTAATGCTCGGGGTCATGGGAGAGGAGCTGGTGCAGTCTGATCTAGTTGATGATGATGGCGAGATGGACTAGGGATACCTTTAAAGTCCATGGACACATTTATTTCATGTTTTATCTTTTGAGTTTTATATTTGTATATAAACTCATAAGAGCTTTTGTTTTAACTTTTATCACCTTGAACTCCTTTAAACTTTACACAGGAATTGCATTTCCTGTCTTTAAATTCTCTGATTGTGAAAAGTGTAAACAGGTTGTGGATAGTCTAAGTTTTAAACATATCCACGCCAAATTTTTATTAAATATTAAGTCTTCCGCTGCAATTTGATTTTAAATGATTTAAAAGGACTCGGGTCGTCATATGAGATTAAGGTTTAAATCAAAAGGATTAAAGTATGTGAGCTAACATGCTTAGGCTTGGGAGTTAGTTCTAATTGAGTGAGAGAACTCATGGATTTCTCAAGGGAAACGTTTAACTCTTGGAAGTTCTAAGTTTAGATTCGTTTCGGAGTTTAAGAATGATTATCGGAAGTTGAAGGTTTCAAGTATAATGGGGTGAATAAGAAACTTGATTATGCAACTACGGATATGTATTGAAAGCAATGGAATCATTCTGAATTAGAGACTTTATGATAAAGTTAGTAATTCAAGTTTAACTGAAGGTCGTTTGGCTTGTTTTATTTATTGTTTTCTTATCACAAGTTCCTAATTTCTTATTTCATGTATACGAGAAATACGTGAACCATTTATCTTTACGCCTTTCGATTACTTTGAATGTTTATATTTATTTTACTTGCACTTGAAAGCATATTCATACCATATCATATTGCATAATCGAAATTGGGAGGAATAATGAGGCATGCTAAAGGACTGCGGGACTTTGCATTGTCTGGTATTATTCGTTTTATGTTTATGTATATGTATCATGAGGAATACTAAAGGACTGCGGGACTTTGCGTGATCGGAGGAGATGGATAATGAGATAATGATGGAACTATGTGAGTTCACATTATCTAGTATTATCCATAATTACTATGATACATATACAAGGATACAGTGTATGACTTAGCCTACGGGAGTTCATTACCTGTATTTGGTGGGTGAGTTAATGAGGTGAATGAACTTAGCCTACGGGAGTTTCATTATCTGTCATTATTCACTAGAGGTCGGAAGATATTATTGAAAAGACTTTATATATTTTATTATGTAAAGTGAGATAATGAAGTATTGATGGACTGCGGAACTTCAATACTGTCATTATAAGTATTTGATGATTTTATTGATGTAAATGTTGAGTGCCATTTACACTTGTTGAGCGAGATAATGAAGTATTAATGGACTGCGGGACTTCAATACTATCATTATAAGCATTTGATGATTATAATGATGTAAAGGTTGTGTGCCCTTTACATTTGTTGAGCTAGATAATGAAGTAATGTTGAGACTGTGGGAGCTTCATTGTTGTCATTATAAGCAATTGATGGTTATATTGATGTAAAGGTTGTGTGCCCTTTACACTTGTTTAGCTAGTTGATGAATAGTGATTAGACTGCTGTAACGTCCCGTTATTTTGTGATAAAAAAAAATTATTTATTTTATTTTAATTTAAATAGTTAAAGTTTATTTATTTATCTGTAAATTAGAATTTAGTAGTTTATTTCGGTTTAAGTCCTTTTAATTACCTTTTTAGCTTATTTTTGTTTTAATGGTATTAATAATTATTAACAGGCCAATTAATAATTATTAATCACCATTGGGATGGTTTAAGAAGTTCGGGATTCGTTTTATAAGTTAAAAGTCATAAAAGGACGCTACCGTCATTTCCAATTTCTTAAAATATCAAAAAACACTATTTACCTTCTCTTTAAATATCCCAATTGACCAAAGTTGACCAAAATGTTCATCCATTTTTGCTCCCTAGGCCGTGGGTTCCAAGAGAGAAAGAGAGAAAATTGATTTTCGTTCGTTTCTCGACGGATCGACTCGATCTTGGATTCATCGGAAAGCCCTCGAGTCTACGATCCTTTTCCACCTAGCTATTGTCCGTTTCTCTCGAGATCCAAGGAGTTCTTGGTAAGTAAAGTTTCAAACCCTAAGCTCCAAATAGTGTTTTAATAGAGTTTTCTTTGTTTTCTTTCGATTTCTTGCCGTGAAACTCGGTGTTTGTAAATACGGGAGTAGTTTTAAGAGTTTTTGAAAACTTTCCCATAACCCTAAAACCGAGTTTCAGTCAAAACCCTTCCCGTTTGAAATTTACCCTTTTGGGATTGATTATGGGTTAGAATTTAATGAAATAATGTTTATTTAAATTCAATTCAGGAAATGGCTTAATGTTCAAAACCCTAATTATCGATACCCATTGAAATCAAGAATATCGAATTTGCTTAAAACCAACTCGAAACACTTTTAAATTGCCTAAAAGCCGGAAAACCAAACCCGAAGCCCAATTTCTTGATAGGGCAATGGGCCTCTTGGGGGGGGGGTTTGTTGAGTTTTTCGTTATTTTGTATGTTAGGTTGTTGTTTGATCGATAGTTGGTAAATTTATTGATTATGTGTTATAATTCGATTGTAGGTGTTTTCGAACCACTCGCTTGATCGCTCCTTCAGACTTAGGAGCAAAGTCATCTTTTATTAAAGGTGAGAATAGTTAGGATTTAAAGTAATTATAGAAATCGAATAAGTGTGAAGGTTTGTAGAGTTTGAAACTAAGATTAGAATTCGAATCTAAGATTAGAGGGTTGTGAGTTAGTGCCCTTAGGATTAGAAGTTAATCCTTTAAGTGAGAACTTAGGAGTTCTCGAGGAAAGTATTGAATCTTAGAAGATTCTAAGTTAGATTCGT
Organism: Gynostemma pentaphyllum; assembly: GCA_028015215.1. Classification (NCBI taxonomy): domain Eukaryota; kingdom Viridiplantae; phylum Streptophyta; class Magnoliopsida; order Cucurbitales; family Cucurbitaceae; genus Gynostemma; species Gynostemma pentaphyllum. The sequence goes on from CM051348.1 coordinate 24,611,140, forward strand.
TTCGAAGCTTAGGTTAGATCATTGGAAGTTAAAAGATCCAACTTTTATTTTAGAACGGTTAATAGAACCTCGGATTATTGGAAGATTAGAATCCATGAAGGTATAGGTTAATCGTTTGATTTATGATTCTACTTTTATTATTGATACCGGAGTTCGATCGATATATCGTTCGTCCGAGATGCTTACCTACTTTTACCTTATGTCATTTACTTTTTGTCTTTTACTTTATACCTTTACTTTATGCCTTTTACTTTATTTGTGTATCGGCTACTTTAATTCCGCAATTTATTTATTTACAACAAAACATATCATATTGCATCATAACATCTCGCATCATGAAAAAAAAGTGAGAAAGATATGAATGGGAGAATGATGGGTCCTATGGGATAGACCACATTACCTTCATAGAAAAGAAGAGAGAATGAGAAAAATGTGAATGGGAGAATGATGGATCATACGGGATAGACCACATTACCTTCACAGAAAGAAAAGAGAAAGTGAGAAAGAAAAGGAGGGAGAACGATGGATTCTACGGGATAGACCACGTTACCTTCTTCATGCATAAGGGCGTATGCGAATCCTATGGGATGCTCTCATGCATTCATGCTTATGATCGATGAGAAAGAGAATTGAGATGTTATATTATATGCAAAGTTATTTACTTTTCTTATTTTATGTCATAACAAATTAATGGATGAGGATTGACTACTAGTGTTAGCAATATCATCCCTTGGAAAGTTTAGAATGAAATTACCTAGAGTTTGGAAGACTTTAGGAGTAAATTGTGTCAGTTTACTTGGACACAAATCGAAATGCGAGTTTGAGGTCTATCTTTACTTTTTATGCTTATTATTCTCACTGGGCTTAAGTTGTTAACTCATGATATTACAAAAATTTCAGGTAATGCCCTGGTTAGAGGCCGTGGAAGGGGAGATGGTGCTGAGTGATCGAGGGATGCTGACCTCGAGATGGACTCGTTGTTGTAAAGTCTATGTAAATATTTTTGTGAATTTCAAAGACTTTGATGATTTATATGTTGTATTTAGCTCATAAGAGCTTTTGATGTGGTTTTTATGATATGAAATATTTGAACTCCTGATTTGGGACTTAAAGTCCAGGTGATTTATTAGATTTGAAAAATTAGGATGTAAACAGGTTTTGGCTAGCCAACTTTCAAACAAAACCACGCAAAATTTTCTTAAAATAAAAGACTTCCGCTGTTTTCTCTGATTTAATTTATTTTAAAAGTGACGGGTCGTCACAACTGCGTATGCTAATATTATCGTCATTAATCGCAAATTGTGATTGTTGAATATGTTAAGGCCGAGTGAGCTTAACATTATTTTATTAAACATAAAAGAAAGGTAAACCTTATTTTATAGCCTGAGTCGCTATAAAGAAAAAGAAATGAAATATGATGTATAACCGAGTGCTATAGGAAAGAGGAATGAGATTGAATTGTATAATGAGAGAATACAAGGGTGTATTGAACCTTGTATAATTATCATGATATATATATATATAAGAGAACTAGATTATCAATCAATTAGAAGATCTTGAAATTGGAGATTGATACTTGAATGTGAACCTTATGTATAGTATAAGGTATTAAAGAGAATGAATAAGAAAGATACGTGTATTATGAAACCGTTCTTCTAAATGTATGGGAGCAAGTTTCTCGAGTATTTGGGAGATTTGGTAATTGGAAATTGAATACTTGATGTGAAACCTTTTGGAAGTGGTTGAGTGATAAAGAGAATGTAAGTTTTACTTAGACACAAATTCGGATGCGGGTTTGGAGTCTAATGTTACTTTACTTTCTATTTATTTTCACTGGGCTTGCTTTTAGCTCATGATATTACAAACATTTTCCGATAATGCTCGAGGTCGTGGGAGAGGAGCTGGTGCAGTCTGATCTGGATGATGATGATGCCGAGAGGGACTAGAGATACTTTTAAAGTCCATGGACACATTTATTTCATGTTTTATCTTTTTAGTTGTATATTTGTATGTAAGCTCATAAGAGCCTTTTGTTTTAACTTTTATCACCTTGAACTCCTTTAATCTTTACACAAGGATTGCATTTCCTTATCTTTTAAATTCTCTAGTTGTGAAAAGTGTAAACAAGTTGTGGATAGTCCAAGTTTTAAACATATCCACGCCAAATTTTTATTAAATATTAAGTCTTCCGCTGCAATATGATTTTAAATGATTTAAAAGGAGTTGGGTCGTCACAGACTTTCAAGAAAGAACTATTGGAGGAGGCTCACAGTTCTACCTTTTTTTTTCATCCAGGTAGTACTATGTAACGTCCCGTTACTTTTTGAGGTAAATTTTTTTTTTTATTTAATTAAAGTTTTAAGATTAGTTTAAATTCAGTAAATTCGATTTAAGTGGTTATTTATGTCCGAAATTGTTTTTAATCGTTTTAATACTTTAAATTCGTTTCGGTGACTTTAATAATTATTAATAGGCCAATTAATAATTATTAATCACCTTTAGATTTATTTACGAGTTTCGGGTTTCGTTTTTAAAGCAAAAGTAAAAGAGGGACGTAGGCGTCATTTCCTAAATTGTTAAATATCTAAAAGTTACTATTCATTCATCTTTTAAAAGTCAATTTTTAGGCAAAATTATCATTTTTCTCCTCCTTCCCCTCCTTGTAGCCGTGAGCCTCCTTAGCCAAAACCCAAAGTTTGGTTTTTGTTTATTTCTCAACGGATCGTATCGATTCTACATCCGTTGGAAAGCCCTTGGCCCGTGGATCATTTCCAACCTACTCAACGTAATTTTCGCTCGTTTTCTCGAGGCTTAAAGGTATGTTAAAGTTTCTAAATTTTGATGTGAATAGTGTTTTAATGGAGGTTTTGAGTTGTAATCTTCGAATTCGTTCACCGAAGCTTGAATGTTTCATTCGGGGAAGTCTTTATGGTCAATTTTAGAAACTTTCCCTAAACCCTAAAACCGAGTTTGAGCCGGAAACCCGTCCCTTGTGATTTTCCCTCTTTGGGCTTTGTTTACGATGTTTGGTTCTTTATGTTTTTGCTTTTTAGTTAATTTTTCGAAAATTGATTAATATGCAAAACCCTAATTTTCGGTTACCCATTGATTATGCAAGCCTCCAAAGTATCCGAAACCAACCCAAAACACCTCTAAAATGCATAAAAGCCGGAAAACCAAACCCGAACCCCTTTTTCCCTAGCTTGGCCGAGAGCACCATAAGGGTAGAATCCGGGATTTTCACGGTTTTATGTGTTTAGATGTTGTTTGATTGTTTTCCGGTTAATTAATGTTCTTTAGGAATAATTCGTTTGTAGGATTGTGAATTGTTCGGGAATTTACAACCTCGGATTATTCGGAGCTTGTCTTCAAGCTAAGGTGAGTTTAATGTGAAAGTTAGTGGTTTTATGAATTTAGTTTCGTTATGTAATTGTTTATCGATGTAAAGAGGGAGATAACTTCTTAGGATTATAGTTTGGTTGGGGACTTTAATTCGGAAGTGTGTGTGGAGAAAGTTTGGAGTTATAATGAGTTCGATGAAAAGGGAACATCGGAGAGGTTTGGAAGTATGGTAATAAGATTTGGAGATGTTAGATGAAAGTGAGAATGGAAGTTACTTTGATGGATTTGGAAGTTAAAGTAATTAGAAGATGCACTTGAGTGTTAACTCGTGTAACTAGTTAGTTAGGTTTCTATTTAACTTAGTAGAATTCTTTGGAGTTTAGCTAACTTATTGGAGACCTAGGGCACATTGATTCACACATGGTAGTATGTTGATTTTGATCCATATGTAATCATGGTGTGATGATTTGTGGGAACTTCGAGCACTTTGATTCTGCACGTGATAGTATGTGATTTTGATCCATATGTAATCATGGTGAGATGATTTGTGGAATAGTACATGGTAGTATGTGATTTGATCCATATGTAACCATGGTACTATGGTTTGTGATACGGCACATGGTAGTATGTTGATTTTGATCCATATGTAATAATGGTGCGATGATGGTAATATGGTACGACCGTACGTGGTATGTTGATTCGGATCCATACAATAGCACGTTACGATGATGACACTACGGCACATGATAGTATGTTGATTTTGATCCATATGTAATCATGGTGCGAGGGTTTGTGAAATAGTACATGGTAGTATGTGATTTTGATCCATATGTAACCATGGTACTATGGTTTGTGATACGGCACATGGTAGTATGTTGATTTTGATCCATATGTAATCATGGTGCGATGATGGTAATATGGTACGACCGTACGTGGTATGTAGATTTTGATCCATACAATAGCACGTTACGATGAAACTTGATTGGTAATAAGGATAGATATTGATACATTTACTTTTTCCTTAGAATTGTGTAGTAAGACTTAGTAATGATTGTACTTTACTTTAAACCTTTGTTTCTATCTCATGGTTTTGATTGATGAATACGGGTAATATATGACTATCGAAAGGTTGTATGGAAATTGGAAGTGTGGATGTGGGTAGTATTGAGCATTTTAGGCCTTTGGACACGATTTCGGTTATGAGATTTTGTTCATAGGATTACTTGCTTTCATTTTACTCTCACTAGCATTGTTTGCTAATGGTGCTACACCACAATATTTTCAGGTAAACCCCGTGCCAAGAAGCGTGGTAGAGGAGGTGGAGCCGCTTGACTTGACGAGATGGTGCAAGGACAATGTTAAAACTCTTTTGGTTAAGCATTCGTAAAAATGCTTGTAAATCATATACTTTTTACATACTTGTGTCTTTTTGAGCCCGCGAAGGGTGTTTGTATAAAGTATTTCGATGTTTTGTGATTAAACTCTCTTTTGGAATGCGCATTCCCGATTTATAGCTTTCTCTGAAAATTTGGGTTGTAAACAGGTTTTGGTTATTCGATTTTTAAATGAACCCATGCCGTTTTTCTTTAAAAATTGAGTCTTCCGCTGTGCATTTGAATTTAAAGAATTTAACGAAAAGTGGGTCGTTACATACTAAGATGTATAGGGGCCTGAGACAGCACTATCGGTGGCCCAGTATAAAACTTGAGGTTCCGGAGTTTGTGAGTAGATGTTTGACTTGTCAGCAAGTCAAGGCTTTGAGTAATAGTCCACAGGGGTATCTTAACCCTTTGAGTATACCGGAGTGGAAATGGGAGGAGATTTCCATGGACTTCATTTGTGGATTACCTAGAACTTCGAAGGGTTATGATACCATTTGGGTGATTGTAGACCGTTTGACGTAGTCCGCATATTTCTTACCAGGGAGGATCACTTACCCAATTGAGACTTGGGCACAATTATACTTGAGAGAGATTGTTAGGTTGCATGGTGTGCCAGTGAGGATCGTATCGGATTGGGATGCTCGTTTGGTTTCAAAGTTTTAGAAGAGTTTGCATTCTTCTATGGGTACCGGTTTAGATTTTACCATGGCCTTTCATCCTCAGACCGATGGTCAGATGGAGAGGGTTAATCAGATATTGGAGGATATGTTGAGAGCTTGTGTTCTAGACTTTGGTGGTAGTTGGGACTCTCATTTATATTTTGTCGAGTTCGCATATAATAACAGTTTCCAGGCTATCATCGAAATGGCACCCTTTGAGGCACTTTATGGCAGGAGGTGTCGTTCTCCCGCTCATTGGGATGAGGTTGAAGAGAGGAGACTTTTGGGACCCGAGTTGTTACAGATGACTAGTGAGTCGATCACTTTGATTAGAGAGAGGATGAGGGTTGCCCAAAGTCGAATGAAGAATTATATTGACAAGCGGCGTAGTCCGCTTGAGTTCGAGGTGGGGGATCACGTGTTCTTGAAAGTGGCGCCTATGAAGGGAGTCATGAGCTTGGAGAACTTTTACCAAATGAAAAGATTGAAGCAACAAGCATATTGCATTGTTGGAAAGAAAATAGTTTATTTCCAAACGCATCCATTGCATATAGAATTTTATTGACTATTCCTATTACAGTTTCCTCAACTAAAAGAAGTTTTTCACAGTTCGAAGTTGTTGAAATCTTATATATGGTCAACCACATCACAAGAGAGACTCAACGGATTGGCCATGGTATCAAGTGAAAGTGAAACTTTAGATGACATTGATATCGAAAATTTAGTTGATGATTTTGTATCTAAATATTTAACAAGAATGTCACTTTTTAAATGAAATTTTGAATTATATTATTTCATTTAATATTCATTGTTTGATTGAAGTTAAAAATGTTATATTTGTTTATGAATTTTATTATAAATTTAAAATTATATAATAGGGGGTCTAAAATCTCATTTTCGCACCGAGTCCCTATTATCTTAGCATGCCCGACCCTGACCACGTGCAGCCAGGGCCATTGCACATGCCGCCAACTTTCAGGGCCCCAACTTTCAAATGGGTTTTTAATGTATGATATATATTTTAAAATAAGTGTTTTTTAATATTAAAACTAGAACGTGGTATATTGATTGTCACTTGTCATCTCATAAGTCCATTTAGTGTGAAGCATCCTGGGTTCGAACAGGGAAAGATCTATGTTACCCTATTGTTGATTTTCTTTTTAAAATGAATGAGATGTTTTATTTAGAATTCATTATCTTTTAAGTTTTTTAGTTTTATCCCTTTTTATAAATAATTAATTTAATGTTTTATTTCATTCAATTAGAAAAAAAATTGTTTTATAATTTTTATAGAATTATTTTATTATTTCAATATTATTAGAAAAATTCATTTATTTATGTGAATTAGGAAAGATATTTCTAAAATTCATTTTAAAATCCTTTTATTGTATATATTATTTTGTTGTTATGGTGTTTAATAAAAGTTTTTTTTTAAAAATATTTTGATGATTTTTTTATCTTTAAATTATGATAGAGGGCCCAAAAATATATTTTAACATCACACCCTGATTTTTTTAGGACTTGCGCTGTATCTCAGGAACGGCCTGCATATTCAAATATCAAGTTCACGTCCCTATATAGAATGCCAAAAGGAAAAAAAAAAAAAAAAAGATAGATAATCGTGTTGAATGAAAATTTTATAAATTAAATTAAATAAAAGGATAATATAAAAGATTTGAAGATATAGTTAATATTTTATTTTAGGTAAAAGATAAACTTTTGCTTTCCAATATCCAATATAATATTTTCCTAAACCCCTCTCTATATAGCCCAATCCCTTCCTTCTAAACCCTATTAAACTCTCAACTCACAATTCTCTTCAAATTCTCTGATTCCGTTTCCAAGTGTTTCAATTCTTTATCTCCTTTCTCAAAAACTCCAATTTCCAAGACTTCCTTCTTCTCCTACTTCTTGTTCATCATTTATGGAGCGTAGAAGTTTATATATCACAATCGAGAGAGCCAACTACCTCAAGAACGTCAATCTTTTTTCCACAATGGACGTGTACACCGTCGTTTCAATCCTCGGCGACCCCCTCGGAATATCGAAGCAGAAAACCCACGTCGCTAAAGACGGCGGTATCAATCCTCAGTGGAATCATTCCATGAACTTATCAATAGATGAAAATGCCGCTCAGGGTAATCTCCTCACTTTAAAAATCAAACTCTTCTCTGATCGCATTTTCTTCGATAGGAAGATTGGAGAAGTTCAAATTCCGATCCAAGAACTCCTCGATGAAAGTCGTAAAGGCGAAAATGATGAAGATTCGGAGAAATCTGTCACTTATAGCGTTAGGACGGCTAGAGGAAAGAAAAAAGGAACGTTGGAGTTTTCATTCAAATTTGGTGAAATATTTAGGGTTCAGGCGCCACCACCACCACCGCCAGTAAATCAGGCTCAGGCTCAACCTCGGCGTCGTGCTCGGGTTCCGGATTCAGTTGGTGGATCTAGTTCGGGATCGAATCCATTAGGCTACTTGGGTTTGGGAGGAGCAGCTGGTTTAATGGGTAGTTTATTAGTTGCTGAGATGATGATTTCTAATGCTTGTGATACGTCTTCTTTTGATGCCGGATATGATGCTGGATATGATGCCGGCTTTTCTGGTGGCTTTGATTGTTAATTTTTTAATTTTTATGTACATGGAGGAAACTTGAAACTTTGAAATACTCATGTTTTGTGGAAAAAGACTTCTACTTTCCATGGTTTAGGTCCCTATTCACAAACATAAAAATAGTTAAAAAATAAAGAATTTGTCTCTTTTAAAAATTACTCAAATAGCATAATTATAGTTCAATATATTATTGAACTATAAAATAATAAATTATTGAACTATTTTTCATATGTATTTTTAATGAATTTGTTTGTTTTTTGGTTTTTTAAGTTCAAGTTCAAGAATTTATTTAACTATTTGATCATTTTTTATTATTATTTTCAATGAATTTGTTAAAAAATTTAATTTTTTTTGTTCAATAAATTATTGAACTATAGTTATGTTATTAGTAATTTTTGAAAAGTTCTAACCTTTCAGTAATTAGTACGTAAAAAAATGTTATTTCAGTAATTACCTATAAAAAAATAAGAGATTAAAAAATTAAAAAAATAATCACAAATAAAGATGATGATAAACTCTAGTCTTAAAATGTAAGGAGAGCTGCTCCCATCGTTTTGGCTATTTATTTGTAAATAATATTCTATTGACTAGCATAATATAATTATAAAGTCATAATGATAAAAAAATTGGATACAACAATTTGTAAACGTAGGAGAAAATTGTTAATTAATTGATTGTACGACTAAATTAAAGAGATAAATTACCAAAACCGGAGGAGTACCGACATTTTTATACTGCCCAAATAATTGCTTATTCGGTTAAAATAATAAAGTTTCTTAATTTCCAATTTTAGCTCCATATCAAATTAGAAATTACGTATGGTATCTATGCTAGTATATATCTATGTAATTATGTAATTACTCTTAAATCCAATATTTAAACTTTAATAACTTACTTTAATTTGGCTAACCTAAGATAATATATTCATTTAATAATTACATTTGTGGTCCCATAATATATAATAATTTCCAAATTCATAAAACTGCGCAAAATTAAAACTCGTAAAACAAATGGATACCGAAAATAGTCGTAATTTAATAATCATAATATTCAGCTGATGAAACTAAATCAATAAAAGTAATTAAATATATGTACAAAAAAAACTTCTCATATAATATATCATAGTGTTAAAAACCAAGCTAAACATGTACTCTAACCGGTCATAGTGCATGTAGAGCGAAATCATGCATGCAGCAGAGCAACTGATATACTGAAACTGGTCATACGCTCATAGAGATGCCCCAAAGGGCCTATGCACCCTAACATACGGCCCAAAGCCTATGTGTATGCTAAAGTTGGTCCCAAAGACTTGCAGAAAAATGATAACTAAGGTACTGTTTTTAGCAGTTTGAAAAATAAACTATTAAAACTAAATAACATAATTCATAACAGTTTCTAAAACATAGCTGGGTCTCCATGATTTTCATAAAGAATATACATACTATATCATAAAACTCAATTACGTAATATTTGTAGCTAAATATCTGAATAATTATATGATGTTGAAAATATAATATTTTCCAGTATATCTAGTAAACAATTATATTTCAGAAATTCAAAACCCAATAATATCATAAATGTTAAAATAGAAATGCACTCACAAACTTTTTCGGCAAAAAGCCCAAGTCATAAATAATTTACGTCTCGATATCTCACCTGAAATATTAATTTCATAAACATATCACTAATGAAAAAAATTCCATTAATTCATTAAACCAAAAACATATATAAAGTTTAATGATCAACCCATGGGCAAGATTTAAGGTAACCATTTCTCTAGTGTACCTTCCACATCAATCACTTCTTACTTTAACAAATAAAATAATGAACTCCTTTCTTTTTTCCTTCTCTTACACGTGAGTTGGAAGCCAAGGTTAAGCTCCTTTTACATTTTTTTCCACAACTTGACTATTCTATGATTTGAGTACATGTACATATTTGCGGATACATTTTCAATCCCGTTAATTCCATATTTCTTTTTCCATCTGCTCCACTCCACGAAAATAGAAGCAAAGTTTACTAATAAATTTTTTGCAACTATTTCTCTTTCTATTTTACCACTTTTCATTTATATAAAACTAATACCATGAATTAACTTACTCGTATTTACAACAAAGTGTAGATAAAACCTCTCAATTTTTGCTCTTAACTCAATCCATGATCCTCTTCCAATTTCAACCTCTAAGAAATGTTAAAATTTCATTTCTTAATTTCCAATTTTTCTATGTCAACAATTAACATTTTATATCAACTATATACTGTTCCAATATATAAGAAATAAATTATGACATTTATCTTCTAATTGTTTCCCCTATTTATATCATGTTGTGAAGACAAAAATTAATTAAAAAAGGGGGAGTGTTAATTGCCCAAGCTCACCAATTCATTTTGAATAAAGCCCACTTAAATCCTACGTATATGTTTTTGCTATTGTTCTACACGGAGATGCGTGCAAGCTTGAATTAGAAAATAGATTTATTTTCTTCTCTCTAATTGGCTGACTGAGACCATTTAATTGGTGCGGCGGTGATCTTATCCTTTACGAATTGAAGGCGGTAGATTTAATCTACGAAGAAGCGTGAAGAAAAGTGAAATATAAAAAGGTTTGTAACCTTTTTTTGTGTGCTTGAGCCGACAGATAGTCAATTGAGAGTTTCTGACTTCTTCAGTGAGTGAGTGAAAAAACAGTTGCGGTTTGTGAGATAGTTTGAGAAATATTGTAAAAAAAAGGGTTTATTTTTTTGAGGGTTTTTTTTAGCGTAATACATCATTGTGTGTATTGAATATTTTTATTGTAACTCTCTGATTATCATAGTAAAATATGCAGCGGTAGCAACTAGACGTAGCCCAATAATTAGGGTGAACCAGTATAAATTTTGCTATCGATTTCTTTCCCTTTTATTTACGTTTATAATTCTGCTATCGTTCTTGTGTGAATTTTAGGCCTCGCGAACCTATCATTCCCTAACATCTATACTATATTAAAAAGTGTTTTGGATAGAAAAAAAATTTGATTTCCTTTTTTATCCCTATTAATTTCTTCGTTTGACCTCTGATATGGATAATTCAAGATGTTGTGGAATCCTTGTTTCAAGCTCTACGTAATGATCACTTCAAATTTTTGAAAGCATAAATAAATAAAGGGTTTATGACTTTAATCATACTTATAGTTTCGATTATGATCAAACTTTTATATACTGGTGATTTTAAAGTTTTGAAGTATTCATAAAGTAAAGCTCAAAAAGAGAATTCTGGAACATCTTGAATCATTCAGGGCCGGTCCTAAGAGAATAAAGGCCCGGTGCGAAAAATTAATTTTAGACCATTTATCATATAATATTTAATATTAAAAATCACATATTAAAAAAAAAACAAATTATAAACTAAATGATTTTAGAAAATTATATTTTTTAAATTTTTTTTCCTAATACACATAAATAAAAAGGAGATTTTTATTTTAAAAAAAACATTTCACTACTTTTTTTTTTAATAAAACCCAATTTTGGGCACTAACGAATCTAAAAGAGAAATGGGTAGCAGAATTTTCTGCAATATTTCTAAATATAGTATTTTTAAAAAGTATTTGCAAATATAATAGTTTTTTAAAAACCCTCATTTATGTGAATCAGAGAAATCAGTAATAACTTATAAGATAATCAGTGATTCATGCACAAAATATCAAGATATCAGAAATCAGTGATTAGTGGTGAGGAAATCACTGATTACTCATGCAAAACTAGTGGCAGTTTTATAATATTTTAGGTGTTAATTTGAATTTTTTGCTATATTTGCAAATAACTTTTTCTTGTTATTTTTACAAATATTAGACCTAATTTTGCTATTTTTGCAAGAGCCCCAATCTAAAACTTAGGTTTAAGATAGACACACGATGTAGATACATATATAATTATAGCTATAAATAACATATACGTTTTTTAAAAATGGTAAATTTTTAATAGTGCATTTCAAAAAACACCATAATTTTTTAAACTATTATAAAATGATATTTTTTTTAACATGCATTGAATAAAAGAAAAATATTAAATTTATAAATTTATAAAAATTTAAAACTAACAAACTTGAAAAAATAATTAATTCTAATTCAAAACATCTCAATTTTCATTATAAAAAGCAACGGGTAATACAAATATGCAATTACTATATTAAAAATAAGGGGCTCTTGCAAAAATAGCAAAATTAGATCCAATATTTGTAAAAATAGCAGTAAAAAAACTTATTTACAAAAATAGCAAAAAAAACTCAAATTCATGCCTAAAATATTACAAAATTGCCACTAGTTTTGCATGAGTAATCAGTGATAATCTTTGATTTCCACACAAGTAATCACAAATTTTACTAATATTGTGATATTTTGTGCATGAATCACTGATTACCTAATAGTTATCACTGATTATCTTATAAGTTATCCTTGATTTCTCTGATTCACATGAATGAGAGTTTTTAAAAAACTACTATATTTGCAAATACTTTTTAAAAATATTATATTTATAAATATTGCAGAAAATTCTGCTACCCAATGAAATTTATCAAGAAATTAAGGTTAAAATACTATTGGTTGTAATTTTTCATTATAATAACTAAAAAAAATTATGTTAATTATTGATTGATAATATTTGATTCGTTAAAAATTGAATCAAGTTAAAATAAGGGTAAAATGAAAATGAGACCCCTGTAGTTTTTTTTAAATGCACGAACACCCCCTGTGATTTGAAAATGACAAATCACACCCCTGTGGTTCCAAATTTTTTCAATCTCCCCTTCAATGTCAATAATTTTCTTTTAGCCATAACTTCTTCGTTTGAACTCCGATTTGGATGACTCAAGATGTTTTGGAATCCTTATTTTAGGCTCTACATAATAGTCACTCCGAAACTTTGAAATGATTAATAAATAAAAGAGTTTATTAACATCAAAATACTGGGTATGATTGACACAGTTAACTCTTTTGTTTATTGATGATTTAGAAGTTTTTGAGTGACCATAGCGTAGATAACGAAATTAGGATTCCAAAACATGTTGAATCATTCAAATCGGAGTTCAAACGAAGAAGTTATGATTAGAAGAAAATTAACGACATTGAAGGGGAGGGGTCTTATTGAAAATATTTGAAACCACAAGAATGTGATTTGTCATTTTCAAACCCAGGGGGTGTTAGTGCATTTGAATAAAACCACAAGGGTCTCATTTGCATTTTACCCTTAAAATAAATACTTTTTTTACCAATTTAATTTAAAATCTTTTAACTCATATTGTTAACAAATAAAATAAATAATTAAAATACACAAATATTAAAAATTGTGGGGGAAAAAATCCTTATTTATACTCCAAATTTATTGAAATTTCTAAATTCTATTAATAGCGCAAAAGAATATATATATATATGACTTCAACTGAAATTTGAAACATGGTCTCAAAGTATTCCAACTTTATATAGAGTCGTCAGCCAACGAACCACAAAGAATCTATTGCATACAATTCCTAATGTATATAAAAAGTATAAAAATACATTATTGATTTTTAGGGCCCCATAATTTTGGGTTGCATTCCCTTAAGGCCGACACTCGAATCATTCAAATCAGAGTTCAAACGAAGATTTTATGACTAAAAGAAAGTTAATTGCGTTAATGAAAAGGGGTCAAATTACATAATTTTGAAACCATAAGGGTATAAATTTCATTTTTTTAAACTATAGATGATATGTTTGCATATGACTAAAATCACATGGATCTTATTTTTATTTTGCCCTAGTATTTATTAATTTTAATCACTCATTCACACATCAAGTCAATAACTGAAATGTGTAGATCAATAGTTACAACATAAATTATGAATTGGTGATTAAATTATTTTTAAAATATGTGAATAAATGTTAATCACTGATTGACACGATCATAATTTGTTATATTTAGAGATATATCTATATTATTCTAAAAGGTGCTTAAAGTGAAAGAAGTTTTAGGTTCCCACTATGGTACAATTTTTTGAGAATTTCTATCCTATGCATTTTTTGAATTGATATCTTCAAAATTAGCAAAAGTTTTATAAAAGAAAAAAAAAAGAGAGATTTTTTCTTTCATTAATCTAATGAATCATTAAATTAATGAAAATTCATTTTCATTAATATTTTATCTTGTATTATTAAATGATCAATATCATTATTATATTTTATGTTTCTAATTAATATGTTTTAAATTAAAATCAATAATTTTTTAAATTTTATTAGTTTTAATGATTTTGAAATTTTCATTAAAATCATGAAAGTTGAAACAACTTTCAAAATAATAAAAGTGTTTTTTTAAAAAAAAATTATAAAAACTATTATTATGTTTGGAATTTACAATTCATAAATATCATTTTTGAAAATATACCATATTATTAAATATATATTGTTTTGAGTAAAAACTAAAAGCAAATAGATACATCGACCCATTTGATAACCAGTTCGTTTTTTATTTTTTAAAAAGGAATTATTTAAAACCCAACTAATTTCTTGATATTTAAATTATAAAAAACATATTTTTAAATTAAGTTGGTTTTTATTTTTTACTTACAAACGAAAAAACCAATTTATTATCGAACAATTTAAAAAAAAAAATTAAAACAAATACTAGAAACTAGAAAACAGCATCAAATTAGAACCGATGCATCTCACTCACTTTATATTATATTAGGTTGGGCTCGGTCCGGTTCTGTTCAGTTTTGGCCAAAATCATGAACCAAACCGAGCACCTCGGTTTTGTGTTTGATAGAACCGATCGGTTCTCTATTTTTCAAGAAATCATTAGATTCAGTTTGTGACGGTTTTTGTCGGTTCTTCGGTTCAGTTTTGGTCACACACATCTTAGGGCTACACATTTATAAAACCAAACAAAAATCTGAATCTATAGTCAAAAAATGATGAAATTTAGTATATTTTAGATCTCAGATCTGAGGTCTAAATTCCCGAATCTGAGGTTTAATTCACAAATCTGAGATTTAGAACACCAGATCTGAGTTTAAAACACTCAGATTTGAGGGTTTTGAACTTAGATCTGAGATTGAAACCCTCATATCCGAATTTAAAAACAATCAAATATTATGTTTTAGTCTTAGAAGAATGGAGATGAAGAAGATGAAATCTGCTATGAAGAATGTGTATGAACGGCCATGGTAGAGACGATGAGACGAGGCGGCGATGAAACAAGGTAGCGATGAGACGAGGCAGCGGTGAGATGAGGCGGCGGTGAGATGAGGCAGCCTTGAGATGAGCGGTGATGAAAGAGGCAGAGAGAGCATATGAGTGAGAGAGAGCATGAGTGAGAGAGAATTTGAGGGATCTGATTTTAGATGAAAATGAGGGAGAACTTTGATGGAAAATTGAAGGAAGGAACAACGGAGATGGAGAATCGAACGAACGAATGAAAGAATGAAGGAGAGCATTCTTGAAGGACACGACGCAAGAAGGAGAAGTTTGAGGAGAAATAAATTTAGGGTTCTAAAATATTATATTTATACCCTAGTCTGGTTCGGTTCAGTTTTCTCGGTTTAGTAAAACCTATGAACAGGAAAAACCGAAAAAAATAGATTTCTTATCATTTTAAACCGAGTAGACCGGGAAAGAGGAAAAAACTGAACCAAACGGTTCGGTCCGATTCATCGGTTATTTTGCACATCCCTAATATTATAGACCATCACACCAAAAGACTGTACTGGGGGCGGTGCGGTTTGACGCCAAATTTGAATCAGATTTCTGGAAATAGCTAACTTATAGTTACCATTTAGATTGACATCTAAAACGCATATTTAATTTAGGGTAAAATACAAATGAGACCCCTGTGGTTTTTCTCAATTACATGAACACCCCCTGTGGTTTGAAAATGGCAAATCATACCCTTGTGGATCCAATTTTTTTCAATCAGACCCTCCCCTTCAATGCCAATAATTTTCTATTAGTCATAACTTATTCGTTTGAACTCCGATTTAGATGATTCAAGATGTTTTAGAATCCTCGTTTTGGTCTTTACACTATGGTTACTCAAAATTTCTAAATCATCAATAAACAAAAGAGTAAACTGTGTCAATCATACATAGTATTTTGATGTTAATAAACTCTTTTATTGGTTAATGATTTCAAAGTTTCGAAGTTCCTATTATGTAGAGCCTGTAATGAAGATTCCTAAACATCTTGAATCATCCAAATCGGAGTTCAAACGAAGAAGTTATGGCTAAAAAAAATTATTGACATTGAAGGGGAGGGGGGTGATTGAAAAAATTTGGTACCACAGAGGTGTGATTTGCCATTTTCAAATTACAGAGAGTGTTCATGCATTTTGAAAAAATCATAGGGGTCTTATTTACATTTTACCCTTTAATTTAACTTTCTTTAATCTTAATTATTGAATAAACTATTTAAAAATTATAATGAAGTGGTTTTTTAAGTAAAGTATTATTAGTAAATTAAATTAAATTTATTTATTTATTTTTTATAAAATATAACAAATTAATTAAATAAAAATTAAACCACACTTTCCAATCCTATTCCTACATACCAAACACAATTTTTATTCCCGAACATTACAATATCAGATACATATTCTCATTTATCTACACCAAAAAACTCCCGTAGGACTAAGCATTCACCTCATTATCTCGTTTTCCAAAATAAAATATACAAAGTCCTTTCAGTAATATCTTTCCATCTCTAGTTAATAATGACAGGTAATGAAAGCTCCCGTAGGACTAAGCATTCACCTCATTATCTCACTTTCTAAAATAAAATATACAAATTTCTTTCAACAATATCTTCCCACCTCTAGTGAATAATGACAGGTAATGAAAGCTTCCGTAGGACTAAGCATTCATCGCATTATTCCTCCCAATTTCGATTATCTAATATGATATAATATGATTATGCTTTCAAGTGCAAGTAAAATAAATAAAAACATTCAAAGTAATCGAAAGACATAAAGATAAATGGATCACGTAACACTCTTATACATAAAATAAGAAATTAGGAACTTCTGATAAGAAAACAATAAATAAATTAAGCCAAACGACCTTTAGTTAAACTTGAATTACTAACTTTAACATAGAGTCTCCAATTCAAATTATTCTATTGCTTTCAATAAATATCCGAAGTTCCATAATCAAGTTCCTTATTTACCCCATTATATTTGAAATCTTCAACTTCCGATAATCATTCTTAAACTTTGGAACAAATCTAAACTTAGAACTTCCAAGAGTTAAATATTTCCCTCAAGAAATCCATGAGTTCTCTCACTCAATTAGAACTAACTCCAAGCCTAAGCATGTTAGCTCACTTTCTTTTATCCTTTCGATTCAAACCTTAATCTCAAATCTCGATCCTACAAATCGTTCAACTTATTTGGTTTCTAAAGCTACTTTAAATTCTATTTATTCTCACCTCGAATGCTCCCGTGACAACCAAGTTCCCACGATCCAACAAACGAGCAATCACACCTGAAATTCATCAATCGAACAACAATTTACAATTCACATCTAATAAGAGAAAAATGTGATTTTCGGGTGAATAGTGTTTTTCAAAATTCCGAGCTCAAAATCGTCAAATTCCTTGATAGAAATACATGATTTCAACTTCAAAACTCATTTATAATAAAAACAAACAAAACCATATGAAAAGTTTTGAAAACTCAATTTTTAGGGCTTCCTTTAGAGAACGAGAAACGCCAAAAGGTTAGGTGGGATAGATAGCCCTCGTCCCGAACAATCTAACGCAACTAACATCATCGAAAACGGTCGAGAAACGAAGAAAAGCCAAGAACTTCTCCAATGGGAGATGAAGCTCATGTCCATGGAGAGAAATGAAGGAGAAGAAAATGAAGCTCTTGGTCAAAATGGGTCAACTTTGATGATTTTAAAGAGATGAATAGTGTTTGGATATTTTAAGAATTTCAAAAATTACGGTTACGTCCCTTTAATGACTTTTAACTTATAAAACAAGACCCGAAGTTCTTAAACTAGCCAAATGGTGATTAATAATTACTAATTGACCCTTTAATAATTATTAATACGACCAAGACTAATTTAAGCTAATAAAACGATTAAAAGAATTGACGAACGAAATAAACTCGTAAATTCTAAGTTATAAATTCTAAATTAAATCTAAAATTTAAATTAATAAGTTCTAAAATTAATTAAGTGCTTTACATCAAATAATAATAATTAAAATTAAAAAAAAATTAAAAAAATTCCTTGTAAAATAACGGGACGTTACACTGTAGTCTTCCTTGAAAAAAGAATCATGTTTTTTAAATTTACTGTCTACTTCTTAAAATCTCCACGTCAAAATATTTAAGAAAACTAACCAAGAAATCTTCCTCATCAAAGTAATCACCAAAACTTTGTTCGTTTTTCTCTGTCAAACGTTCTTGATTTTTTTGTGATTCAGATTTATGAAGCATCTCATCTTTATCTTGTCCGATTGTTTTTTCACGAAATTCGAACACATTCTGGACAGGTTCTTTATTGGAATTTCTTTCCTTTTGATCAATCTTCTCTTCTGAATCCGTTGTTACTCTGAAATCATCGTATCTTGGGACACGATAAGGCTGTTCTTGATAATCTGATGAATTTTCTTATATTAGTTGATGAAGTCTGCTTGTTATTGTTTTAAATGAATAATCCATTGATCTTTGTATATTTTCCACTCTGCTTTGTAGATTTGCCGTTGAAATCTCTACCGACTGCATGCGTTCAGCAAGAGTTTCAAGGGATAGTACTTGCAGTTGACAAAGTGCCGCTGACTCCACACCGGTACGATTTGCGTCGTCTCTAAGGTGTTTTCTCCATTTTCCAGCCATGTTTCGACCAAGGATCAGAGTCGCTCTGATAACGAAATAGTGTAGGACTATTTTTGAATTATTAAGAAATCTATATTAATCAATAAAACTTTTCAAAATCTACCATTTACATTGTTCATAATATGTATTTATAGACATCTTTTAAAAGTCTATATTAGGTAAAAACCCAAGATATCCTAACTAAGACCATAAGCCCATATCTCCTACATCAAGTAGGGTCCAAGGAATTAGCATAAGACAACTCTAAATGCAATTTTAATTTGAAATCTTCAAGTTTTAATAAGTGGAACTTTAAGATTTCAACTAAATTTACATTCTAAGAGAAAAGAATATGAAACCCATAAATATAAAAGAGAAATTTCCCTTCTAAGATATTCTTGAAATTAGGGAAATTTTCAAGAGTTAGATGGAAAGAATCCTCGTGGTAAGAGTATTCTAACACTAAAGGAATTGAGTCAAACGAAGAAGAGATGGAGAAAACCTGGTCTTGGGAAGACCTCAAGAAGGCGACTGCAATAAGAGCTCAAGGGAGGAGGATTTGTTTCCTTTTGTTCAAATGAAGAGGAAGGGGGAAATCCTAATAATTAGAAGATGATGAATTTTCTTGAAAAAAGGATCCTAACCTTTCCTTTTTGTTTTAAATAAACCTCATGAATATCAAACCATAAGCTCGCTAAAATCATTAAATAACACTTAACTAGCTAGAGATGAATCTAAATATTATTAATTGACATATTAATAATATTTAGTTCACTTGGGTTTTCAAATAATGATTTTCCTTTAAACTAAGTAACTAATATCTAGAAATTTAACAAATAAAACTAATAATTAAATTAAAATAAATAAATTTCATAAATTAAATTAGTAAAAAATCTTACCTAAAAAATACTCTGGACGTCACACCTATGTGCTAAATCAGTGATAGTTGTGCGGAAATCAATGATTACTTACGCGAAACTAATGGAATTTTATAATATTTTAGGCGCGAATTTGAATGTTTTTCTATTTTTTTAAATACATTTTTGGGCTGCTATTTTTATAAATATTGGACCTGAATCTGTTATATGTGTGTAGTGGATATTTCCCACCTACTATCGATCCCGTAAGATTCACTTGCAATAGTCTTCTTCGCACCTCAAGTTCCTGCAATCGAAGAGTATGAAGAGGTAGGTGTGGTTCCTTCCAAATGATCTTCGACGATCAAGTCAGTAAAATTGGAGGCAAAAGTAGAAAAGAGTTAGGATGGTTCTCTAAATATAAATTGCATTACCCATTTTATTAGATTTGAACACCTTTTATAGCCAACTTAATGTGCTTGGTGCAGATGGCCTTCCCCTGATATTTAGGGAATAATATCTTTTCCATAATCTTAGGAGAAAATATTGATGATGAGCTGAATACCGTGGCATTCCTTTTGGACCTCGGCTAAACTGATCACCTTTATAAGTCTGAGCTAGGCTAGGGCTTATTTGGACGAATTGGGTTCATCCGAGATGGCTTGGCCTTTGAGCTTCATAGTGGGCCTTTAGCGTTTGTCGTGATGAGCCTTAGAGGTCAACATATTCTTCGTGGGCTGAGATTATTAGAGTTTTGGGTCTATAACTTGGGCCTGTCTTAGGAGGGCGGTGATTTTACCTCCTATAATGTGCAAGAGCCCCATATTATATAGTCTAAAGAAAAGAAAAACTTTTGATAACTCCTTTATCACTCTATAATAAATAAACTATTTAACAAAATAGATTATTTTTAAAATACAATAATATTTGTGAATTTCAATGAGTTTTATCACTATTTTAATCAGATATGAATTTGAACCTTTTTTTTTTATTGGAAACTTCATAAAAGAATCATTTAAAGGCTACAACCTAGGAAAATGGATGTAGGATCGGTATGGCAACCCTAGAGGGGGGGGTGAATAGGGTTTTAGGTTAATTTAATTCACTTTTTTGATTAATGACCTCTAATTAACAAGTTAATTAGACTTTTTAAGCTCAAACAATGAATATGGATTCTATACTAAAATTCCCTAAACAAAGTATGCTAGTTTATAATAAACATATGAAATATTAAAGCATAATTAATCTAAACCAACCAAGCTTCAATAAATTCTAGCAATAAATATCTGAAGCATATCAATTAATTTTCAATGATTGATATTAATGATTCCTAATAAAAATGCACAATAAATATTTAGCAATTAATTCTAGTGCAATAAATTAAAGAGGATAGGGTTAGAGAATGACATCAAGATATATAGTGGTTCTACCAAATCCGGCCTAGTCCACTTCCCGGGCTCCTCTAGGGAATTTATTACCTTTTCCGAGAGCAAAGTATAACCCAATCTTTTTGCGGGATCAAGATCAAACCCAACTCTTTTACACGGGATCAAAGTCAAACCCAATCTTTCTTTTTTCGAGCTCAAGAACAAACCCGATCCTTTTACCGGGAGCAAGATCAAACCAACGTTCCTATTTTCACAGGTTAGGAAACCGACCCCAAGTGTGAATTATAAATTTCACACATTACAAATCTCTCACAAAGATTGAATATGAAATTCAAAGCTCTTACAATAATGGCTCTCTAAATAGCCTAATTAATCACTCAAATTTATCCCAAAATAATGTAAATATTGCTTCAAGATGATTCAACAATAGAGGAAACAAATGAATATTTTTTTCTATTTTTCTCCACTGATTTTCGGCCATATGCAGAGAAGGAAGATGCAATTAGCCGTTGGTGCCACATGTCAAGATTTGGTTGGCTGAGGAAATCTAAATTTTAAATTAATAATAAAATATCAAAAACTTCACGGGCAGCAGGGGTAATCCGGTCAGGGAACCGTTGAGAGTGGCTTTAAAATTCGGTTAGCATGAGAACAAAATAAATGGTCAGGACATAAAAGGCATTAAACAAAAAAGAAGGGGCAAGGACGTCAAATCGCAAGCATAGGAAAATGGGGCAGCTGACATTGGGAAACGATGAAGACGCGTGTCACGTCGTGGCTGGCTACTTCAACTAACTGGCCCCACGTGAGACAGACGTGCATCAGGTGCGTCAGGGAGCCGGTCTTCACGCGCTGACATGGCTAATTGAAGACCATTGGATGCGAGTAGTTGGCACGATCATACAGTTGAAATTTGTTCCTGATTTTTTTTTTTCAATTATTTTAAACTCAAAAATATATATATAAATATATATTTTAAATCCAATTTTCTTTTCTTGATATCTTCTCCATTTTAGCTCGGAATTGGACGATTCAAATTGCACCGTACTCGATGTTTTCCACTCTACAGAACACAACACTAAAAATACTAAAATTGATTAGTATTAAGTGTTTGTTATCATCAAAACATAATTAAGTGAGATTAATAGGCCCAAAAAGCCAACAATGGAAAGGTACCCAAATCAAAGTAAGTAATTTAATTAGAGTGGAGTTTTCAAATCTCAATGACACCAAAATTATATTCAACTTGAGATTGTATGTAACGCCCCGATATTTTTATTTTATTTATAGAGTTTAATTATTTCAATTTAGATTTTAGATGTCTTAGTCATTTACTTTGTACTTTATTACTTTAAAAGTGATATTTAAAAACTAGGTGCATTGAATATTATTAATGGGTCAATTAATAATAATAAAACATCTAATAGCTTAGTTTAAGTGTAGCTAGGTAGAATTAATTTGATAAAATATAATTTCAAATGCATAGGGTAGTTTTTAAAAGAAGAGGGAAAATAAAAGTGTCTCTTTCCAAAACAAAAGATGTGTCTTCAAGTTTCTAGGGTTCCACATATCCTCCCTCATTGAACAAAGAAAGAAAAGCCACCAAAAAGTCTCTCCCTACTCCTTTGTCGTCGCTCCATTGGTATGTCTCCAAGAGTGGGTTTTCTTCGATTCCCATCCATTTCGTTCGATTTTTAGTGCGTTGGAACACCCTTACAACGAGGATTTCAAATCTCTAACTTTAGAAGCATTCCCTCATCTCCAAGTTAGCTCTAAGAGTAAGATTCTTTTCTATTTTCATGGGTTTTCTTTTCTTTTCCTTAAAATGTAAAGTTTAGTTGAAATCTTCAAGTTCAATCCATGGAAAATTGAAGATTTTGAATTAAAGGTTACATTTAGAGTTGTTCATGCCATTCCCCTTAAGCCCTAGACTCCAATTTTTCAAATACCAAATCCCCATTAACCTTCTCAAAAAAATTGTAGGTCCTTGTAGGTGTGAGATATCGGTTTCGGTTTACGGTTTCATCTGGACCAAACCGAACGGAACCGATAAGAGTTCGGACTGTATCAAAACTGAACCGACAAAGTATCGGGTTCGTTTTTGTTGGGTTTGCACGAACTAGCATGTATATATTTTTAGGGTGGGTTTTTTATGATTTTTTTGTATTGACCCAATTACAAATAAAAAGAGTAAAAGAACAATTTTAGAATATTTTGAAGAAAAAAAATTAATGTAGTAGGTGGTAGATAACCAAATATAATAAATAAAATGTATATTATTGTAGAAGAACATGTTGTTTTAGTTCTATATATCTATATGTTTTGAGGAAACTGGCTTGGGGCAGTGGGCTGGGTGGGATATTCTAAAAAGGAAAAAAAAATTTGGTTCGATTCGATCTGGGTGCGGTTTCACTGCTTTTGGACTTAACTGAGTCAAAACCGCCAATTTCGATTCGGTTCGTTAGTTCGGTTGGATTTGATAGGTTTTACGGTTTCGATTCTCACCTCTAGGTCCTTGTGGTTTTATCCTTGTTATTTTGTGATTTTTCTTTGAAATTGGGTGGTGAAATCATGTTCAAATTGCCAAATTAAGTTTACCCATTGGTAGAAATACCCAAGAAAGTTCCCCAAACGCACCCGGTTCATCCCCAAATTGCCCAAAAAGCTAAGACACCCCCATGTTATGGGTTGTTCAGTCAAGGCTAGGGGGGGATTTCCCAAGCTATTTTGGCTTTTTTCATTATTTGTTGCTAGTAATTGTTTGTTTAGTCAAATTAAATATTTTAGACATAATTTATTGTAGGTGGTGCGTGAATCCTTGCTCGACACTCATTATAGGACTTTGATTTTATTTTTTTGATAAAAGGTGAGGATAAATAGAATTTATAGTAAATTTAGGAACTAAATTCATGAACGACTTGTATGACTCAAGAGATAAGTAAAACCTTAGAATTACGAGAAATTGAGCATGATTTAAGTAAAAGGAATAGGATTTGGGAGTATAGAATTGATTCTTGAATTAAGAGTATTTTTGGGCTTAAAGTTTGTTATGGTATGTTTAGTTATAGAGATTTATGTTTATAATTTGCCTATGGGATTTTCTGAGTTATTACACTTTTCTAAGGATGAAGTGATATATTGGATATGAATCATTGAGAAGTATTATGGATTTGCAGGTTTATGTATTATATGGAAATCAGGATAATAATGGAGACTGGTTATGTTTCTTGCATTATTTGGACTCGTTTACGTTTCTTGCATTATTGGGACTCTATTTATGTTACCTTGCATCATGAGGCTCTGATTATGTTCTTTTGATTTAGTTTACTTATGAAGGACGTATTAATGGGAGTTGTAATGAGATAATTTATATGCATTATCTTGTATATTCCATGTTTTATGATTTAAAGTAAATAAGTGAAGTGAGGATTGCTGGCACCTAACATGAACTTAGTTTACTTAAGTCGACATATTAATGGTAGGGGTGAGATAATGTATATGTTGTGTGTTATTTGCATTACCTGGTATTATCTATGTTTTTCTTGTTTTAAATGTAATTGAGATATATAAGGACTGTTTGTACTTGACATGATCTTAGATTACTTTTGAAATGTTTTAATGAAAGAAATGATGAGATATTGATGATGTATGTAGTCTAGTTATGTTGATAACCGGCTTGGAGGGTTTTGAAATGAGAAAGTTTGTTTGGGTCATGAGTTAGCATGATGTGAAGATGTAATGTTTGGTTTGGGTAGTAAAGAACTATTATGGGCTTTGGACACAAATCTGGATTCGGGTTTGAGAGCTAAAGTTACTTTACTTTTTGTTTATCTTCATTGGGTGTTTTCGCTCATGATACTACTTTTCAAGTACGAGACGGGTCACGGTCATGGCCGTGGAGCTGGTGCATCTTTGATCTTGTGGATGATGGTGGAGATCACTATAAGAATTTCAGGAATAGGTGATGGTTTTTTGACCGTCACCTATGGCAGTGTCACCTATTTAAATAGGTGACGTCCAAAAAAAACCGTCACCTATTCGAATAGGTGACGCCAAAAGAACGTCACCTTTTCGAATAGGTGACGCCAAAAGAACGTCACCTTTTAGAAAAGGTGACGGGGAAAGAACGTCACCCTTTCAAATAGGTGACGTTCTTTCCCCGTCACCTTTTCTAAAAGGTGACGTTCTTTGCGTCACCTATCTGAAAGGTGACGTTCTTGGCGTCACCTATTCGAATAGGTGACGCCAAAAGAACGTCACCCTTTCAAATAGGTGACGCCAAAAGAACGTCACCTTTTCGAATAGGTGATACTTGAATAGGTGACGGTCATGAAATACAGTAGAAAAGGTGACGGGGAAAAACCGTCACCTATTGTCTAAAATTTGAGAAAAAAAATATTTTTTTATTAATTGATTTCAAATAATATTTTTAATACACCTATCAAATTTAAATAAAATATTACAATACAAATTAAAAAATCACTAAATGCCTACATGAAATTACAATATTTTTAAACAAAAAATTAAATTACATCAATCTGACAATAAAGCAACAATTGCTAAAAGAACTTCAATCACCACTCCTATCAAAATTTCAATAACCAACCCGCATGTCGGGATCTTCGTCGTCATTCCTCCAAATCTTACTTCAAGCATGCCAGGATCTGAACAATGGCAATTTTAAACTAGTTAGATTCTTCTCTTTTGCATTTATAAAATTATTTTATAATTTTAGGAAAAACACAATGGAAAACCGATAACCAAGATAGTTCAAGTAACGAGCTCCTAAAAACGTCAGTCAACATTAAATCCAAACATTTAGCATGAAGTCCATAAATTTAACAGAAGAGAAATGTTATAAAAATGATTCAGCTAATGAAACTAACCCGAAAAAAGGACACCATTTGAAACATGATCCCGGTTTCTGCTACAATATTGACTAGACTAGAACATAAGAAAATACATCAGTCATCCTATTAGGTGCTTGCTAAATGAAATTGTTATGACATAAAAAAATGGAAATAAAACCATCAAGAATATAGTAGAGCACAAACATAAATTTTTGTTCATATAATGATAGTAGTTTCGAATGTGCAAAAAAATGCTATTCATTTTGCATATGAGGCTATGTGAGACAAGAGAGTAGTTAGGACAACATAACTTAACAAAGTCACACTTTAGACACATTCCACAAGCAAAGCAGCAAAAAGCTGAAAGCAAAATTCAACTAAACCTTCAATTTACTCCATTAGATACTTCAAGCAAACAAAATTAACACATTCCATTCCAATAAAACCAATCAACCAACAAAAGGGCCCAAGAACAGTACATTCCCAATGTTTTTAACTTTTTATTATCATGTCATATTTCTTGAAGTCATCTCAATCATAATAATGCAGGATCTGTTAAGTGGAATAAATCCAAGGAGACAAGGAAGAGACATAGAAGATTGATTATGGTGTGACAAACCTCAAATTATGGTGTTTAATCTACAGCAAACCTTCTCCAGTACCATCTGTGCCACCAAAACAAGTTTTCCAAGGTCAATTCTAATAATGGGGGATAAGATAAGATAGATAATAATGTAGAACAACTTTGCTTTTCAATTTTTGTTCTTATAAACATAATGGAGGATAAGATAAGATAGATAATAAGTGTGAAATTTTTAAAAGGAAACAAGAATCTCAAAGTTACTTAAAAAAGTGTGAAATTAAGCCAATTTGTTGGAATTAGAAACCATCAATTATGAGATGTACGTACGAACAATAATAGGAAGAAGAAGTTTCATTCCCTCTTCAATATTCAACACAATAGCAGGATGCAGAGCATAACTTGGCAGCTCCCCGCCATGAGACAAATTGTGAACACATTTTAAATGTCTATCATCCCTCATTTTAATCATGAAACCACATGCTCCACTTTTCACCTCAACTATAAGGCTTTTAACATCAGATATATATGTATTCGATAATGCTGCACATGGTAATTTTCTATGCTTGATAGGTTAAATTGCACATGCAAGTATTAACCATCAGAAATATCTATAATCATGGATTGTTACTAAAAAAAAGTCACACAACATACAAAGTAAATCATATTTATGAAGGAGATGGCCATACCCTACTCTTCCGACCTGAAAACTTTCAAGCAAGAAACAACGATATACAATAAGACCAAAAATACTAGTTTTCATAGACAGTTCTGCATTTAGATTGCTGGCCATATCCAGAGACTTTCAGACACCTATAATATACGAGACATAACCAAAATGTCGTTAAAATTGAGTTTCATTCAAGGTTCAATGATGCCACACCAGTTATAAGACCAGTAACAAAACCAGTTGCATAATTAACTTTCCCAGATAATCAAAGCACAGCTTCCTAATCCTCCACTCCATAAAACCATGAAGAAAGAAAAATGATTCACTGTTTTCACACAAAAGGAATTATAGATATGAGATGCAATTCATTAAGAAACTTCTTTAAGAGAGGCAATTCAATTCAATTCAATTTATGAACAGACAAAACATGGAATCAATGCATTAAAAAAAACATAAAATATTGACATCCGTTTTCAAATAAACACTATATAGTATACTAGGAAATGAAACAAATAAACTCTTTAATTAAGACAATAAACGATGCGGAGAGTGCAAGCGTTTTTTTTTAATTCCAGACAATAAACGATGAGGTGACAAATTTTCTTACTCATAAATCAGACCATACAAAATTAGCAGACAATTGATTCATCAACCTTGAAACTCGAAATGATTCATCAACCTTGGAAAGTGTTTGCTAAATTAGGGGAACTTACAGTGAAGAAGGTTGATGGCTTCATTGACCAGACGAATATAATTGTCATTAATGTCAAATACCCTCAAAGTACAACCCGAATCTCTTTCAGTTTCCAACTGGCACGCAATGGATATGGCATTATCTTTTCCCTTTGAAATTGTCATGATTTTACCTTCAATAGGATAACAAAGCAAACCATCAATATTGATTGTTTTGGTCTTTTGGAGCTAAAGAAGGGATAAAACTAGAGAATTAACATGAGATATAAAGACAGAAATATCTTATCAGAGCATTTTTTTATAGAAAGGCTATTTTCTTCTAACTCATAAAAAAAAAACATAGCTGTTCACAAAGAAATTTAAGAATATTATAAAAAAAACATAGCTAGCTGTAAGAAATAGATCAATAAAAAGGAAATCTTTTTCACAGTTTGTATCAATCTTCTTCTAATACCATGAATTCATTAAGAACTACTCGAGGGAAAAGGGGAAAAAGGACATTAAAAAAGAATCCTCCCAAAAAAGATAAGAACTTTTGAATTGCAACCTAAGTCCATAAAACTAGTATCAAATACCTAGTGACTTGTAAACAAAATTGTAGAAAACGAGAATATATCCTATTGAAGTGTTCAATAAACAGAAACAAATAAAAACACAAGAATTTATTTAAACAACAAAGGAATCTTACACTTTTTTTTAGTGGTGGTGGAATGGTGAGGAAATATTAAACGCGCCCTTTTTTAAAACAAAACAAAATGAAAAGAAATTAGTCACAAAACTTTCACATCCAAAACCATGTTAGTTCCTTGACAAAAGCACACCTTCAAACAAATATTGAGTGAGATAGAGCATGATAATGAACAAAATATATAAAATTAAAAAGGAGTAGAAATCTAACTCTTGAGATGCTAAAAGATGTGATCACAAATAAGCTTCAACTATCCTTCTTGCAGCTGCAGGAGAAAGTGAAATTGCCCACTCCGCTATAGTTTCATTCCCAATTGGAAAGTGCTCGAATATATCTAGGAAAAAAAAAGAAACAAACAAAATAAAACAACTCAACTCAACTAGCCATCAATTTAACCTACATGAACACATCTTAAAAAAAGAAGCAAACTCAATACAAAAGGGCAAAAGCAAATGACTACCAAAATCAATAAATCAAGCATGGAATTTAAACTTGAAAGCTTCAATGCTCAAACAAAACATAGGAACTAAACTCATGTTTTCAGAATGAAAAGAGAGTTCATTCCTCATATTCCAAGTTCACTTTACAGGAATTTAAACAAACAACAATGCAATTAGAGATAAGCCAGAGAGAATATTAAACAATGAAATTATACTATTGATAAATGCAAAGTTTGTTTTAAACAAATGACAGTTATTGAATTACCTTGAAGAGGAGAAATATTGGTACACGAACAACCTGGTATATCCAAGTCCTATCAAACTCAAAATCAACACCCACCCATAAATTATATGTTCATAGATTTTAAAGCATTGGCAGAACAAATACTTCACAAACCAAACTCAAAATCAACACCCACCCATAAATTACAAAGCAAAAAACACACACTTTTCACTAATGAGAAAAGAACAAAATGAGTCAGAAAGCGTTTTTGTAATCAATCACAAAAATGTTTTTGTAATAATTTTTATAAATTAACACATTACAATTTCTAATTTAAAATAATTCTTGACTCGTTTCCAAGATCAAATTAGACATTAAAATATAATTTTAAGCCATATCAAGCAATAAAATGAAGACATCAAAAGCTACAGAGAACTAAAGAAAATGGACATTACGTATTAACTATTATAAATAAAACACCGAGTAGACATGATTGACTAGCAAAAAACACTACAGATACTAACTTGCAACTCGTTTTAACTTAGTGCTCTTTTTACCTTCAATCACAGTTTAATAAATTAAACATAAACAAGTTTCATAAATTAAACATAAAATGGTGATCACTGCATCGCTGATTTACATGCTAATATATGTCATATAATATAAGAAATGAGCAACTGAAGAAGCAAAGTCATAGTCGGTGACTTAGAGGATCCAAAGGTAAGCAATGATAACCTTAGAACACTAAAAACACACACAAGAAAAAAATTGTTAGTGAACTTAAATTTTAAAGAATATATAAAATGGGATTGAATCATAACCTTTACAAAAGGTTATTTAACAAAGACACTAACTAATTAAAGAAGTCACAATGTAATAAATTCAATAGAATTACAAATGAACCTAATATAAAAATTAATTCATTAATATTACACACAAACGTTATTAACAAGAAAATAAAATAACTGAATCTCACGATTACAAGGGCATATCATATGGAGTTATAGATAATGTTTAAGCAAACATCTACGAAAAAAGGTCATTTCAACCCATAACCATGACAGATATATATATATTGAGGGAGGGAAGAGAATCACCTTGTCAGCTGAACCGATCAAGAATAAATCATCCCAAGCCACAAATTTCACAGTTGTTGCCTAAAGGAACAAGGTGCAATACTCCAATTAGAAAAATAATTATAGTAAAATGAAAACTACACCATTTCACAAGAATTCATCAAATAAACCTTCTTTGAATGACCACTTAAAGTAGTTAAAATCTCCCCAAATGATCGATAAAAAATAAAAGCATTTGGTTTGATCCTCCATGCTTATAATACAACACATAAGCAGTTGCAAGATATCAAAAACCATTAAGTGAAAGTTTAAAATTAAATAAAGAGTGGAAGTCATACCTTTACCTTGGAGCAGGAGATAGACAAGATTTTTACTAGGTGTCATTCCAAGAGGGCAAAACCAGAATCCTTCTAAAATGAAGTGAAAATTTTTTAGTTATAACATCATGATCTAATCTTGATATGAAAACCAAAAAGGGGAAGAAAAGGAAATCAATAACAAATGAAGATTGAAAAGATTATAGATCATAATTCAATTGAACTTGATAAGTGGCATCATAAATAAATTATAGTAAATTATAATCCATATTCAACACACTATTTTTTGGGTATTGTCTATAGTTTGTTCAAAACTGTCTGACAAGTGAAAAATGCATCTAATAGACATTAAAAGCATAAAATGGGAAAAATGCATCATTATTGAATAACAAAAACTTTTTCAATAAACCAGTAAGTATATATATGGAAGAGGTTAAGTTAGGCAATCAAACCAAAGGCTAATTATTCAAGAATCCAATGAATAAATATTGTATTTAGCCAATTTAGGAGGGATTTTTATACATTTATTAATCATATTTTAGTTAAGATGTTAGATTCTAGAGTTCTTTTGAGATAAAACACAGGCTTACATTTAAAAAAAATCAACAATCCATCTTCCATTTCGAAAAGTCGTAGGTCCCATAATTGTTTTGTGAGAAACCAGATCATGAACATAAAAAAAATCGCTCTGAGTAGAAATGTAAACAAAATCAACAATCAAAATTTACAATCTCACCTTCCAAAAAATCGTTGATTTTCCTACAATCGTGAAACAAATGATCTGCACATAGAATTAAAGAAAATCATTGTGAGAAAAATTAATGAACTAAAAATTTAAAATAAAAACTCAAAGCAGATCCCGGAGATTGAAGAATTGAATCGAGACAGAGACGAGATAAATTAGGGCAGAAAAAAGGAGTGTGTTAGTCTGAGATGACATACGAGAGAAAAAGCTAGAAATGATTTTCATGGCTTCTTTGAGTGAGCGTAGACAAAACACATCTTATAGCAATAACAAGGCTTCGAAAGACTGAGACTTGGAGAGATCGTTTGATTTTCATCTTAATTTTTGTTGAGTGATGAACTGAGACTTTGAAAGACTAAGAATCGAAGGGCTTGATGAATGATTTCTTATGAGATCAAGAGCAAGAGAGAGAGATGAGGGTTTCATCTGAGATCAAGAGCGAGAGAGATAGAGATGAAGGGTTTCGTCTGAGATCGAGAGAGAGATGAGGGTTTCGTCTGAGAGATCGAAAGCGAGAGTTGAGGGTTTTGCCTAAGATCGAGAGCATGGAAAGGTGAACCATGGGTTGGGATTAGGATTAGGAGGAGTGAAAGAAAACCGATTCGAGATATTCAAAGACAATCTTCGATACATCGACGAAATCAACTCACAAAACCTACCATACAAGTTGGGTTTGAACAGGTTCGCAGATCTGACCAACGAGGAGTACCGATCTAACTACTTGGGTACCAGAAGAAGAAGAGGAAGAACAACCCCGAGGAATACAACCACGACCAACCCCGAGGTTCAACTTGGTCTTGGTCTTATAGATACTCTGCCGGACTCTGTTGATTGGAGGAAGAAAGGAGATTTCGATTTTGATTTCGTCTGAGTTTGAGTTTTCGTTTGACTGAGACCTTTTTCTTTTCGTTTTCGTTTAAGCGCTCGCGATTTGAGTTTTTTTCTTTTTTCTTCCCAAGTCTTCATTCGTGAATGTGAGATTTGGGATTGGGTGACGCTTTTATTTTTCATTTTACTGTTCATCCGTGATTTTCTTTACTACCGTAACCCTTTCTTTTGACAACCGTCACCTAAACCCAAAATTCTTATAGTGAGGAATTGAAATCAAGTTTTGAATTCGAGATAGACAGAGAAAGAGACGAGTTTAAAGGCTTAACGAATAAGCTCTTGTGAAGGCCTCTGCTGATTATAATCCTGCAGTAACAACGAGTTTAAAGACCATTAAATAATAGTAAGAAAATAACCTTGGATAGATCATAAATGTTATAATGAAAACACGTATTAGGAAAACATAAGGTAAAACAAAATGGAGATATAAAAAAAACCTGTAATTTTAGGACTAAAATGTCTAACCAAAAATAAATAATAATCAGACAAATTCTTCACAGTAGTTTTTTTTTTCTAATTTCAAAAGCCGAGCCAGACACCATACATGTTGTAATATGTCTTTTCAAGACTCGTTCCATTGATTTATCAATATCTATCTCGATGAACCTAGAGAATTGAATAGCAGTACACCAGATTAATCATGAGAAAAGATCCTTAATGCAAAAGAAAAACAAACAAGTGGTTTCATTCGCTTCTCTACCTCTACTAGATTAAATGCCCAACTTGTTTTGGAGATGGTTTTACAAATCGAGGTCTAAGGAGAACCCTTAGAATCCTCACTGTCAGCATAAAATTATTGTTGGTTTTGTTAGCAATAGAATAGTGAGGAAAGACAGAGGCACCAAAACGAGCACATTGATGGTACTATAACATTGACTTAGGAAATGTTTATTTATATATCGATTAAGTTCAGAATGCTCATGTGCTTTGATACCGAGGAAGTTTCTAACCTAAAAGATTAAGTTATGAAGTGAATGGATGGAACATATGAAGCCAATACGACCAGCAAGACTTCTGTTTTTTTTTTTTTTTTGTGGACTAGAAGTATGTTTCAGAGTTTCAAATCAACAGATTATAGTTTAATTCCAGGAGGTGGAGATTAATTTAGTTTTCAAACCTACAATGATTCTTTCATTAATTGTTAAAGGAAAAGATGATTGTTTAATTCGATGCCAACTATATGCAGCCACCAAGTTCAAGATATGTGACTTTACCACTAAAGGTCCTCACCTCAAGTCCATTTAAATTCTCATCCTTATCCCAAATTAGCTTAAACTTTAACTTTTGTTCCTTTGAATTAATAGGTGAGCATTTTAATAGAAAGGCAAAAATATTTTTTTAGAACATCCTAAACCTGCTAACATATAGACATGGAATTAGTAAAAAAAATTCACATCTGTAGAAAAATTTAACGCAATCTTCTACCAACCCACTCATAAATACATTGAGGTTTTTTTGTACTCACCATTTCTCATTGAATATGGATGAGATCTCTTTCCAAACACCATCCACCAGAAACAAATAATTTCCTTCTACTATTATCACCTTGTGTCTGAAAATGAAAGAACAAGAAAAATAACGAAACAATACACAGAAGAAAATAGGGGAAAAATAAATCTACCGTCACAGGAACAAGAAAATCGTTGGAGTTCAGCGTTTCCATGAGCTAAAGAGCAACTAGGACGTGAACAACGACCTTTCTGATAAAGACCGTAAAGCTTCGTCTTGAAAAGTTTGCGACCAACCATCATCGAAGAAGATGAAGAATATCAAGAAACAGTAGATTATATGAAATCGCAAGAATCGCTGATTGTAAATTACTGCGATGGATTATATGAACGATTTGAGAGTTAGCGAAATCGAGAGCGGTATGAGAGAGAGAACAGATCAAGAAAGATATGAGGGCGAAAATAGATCGAGAGCGATAGCGATTTGAGAGAGATGGATCGAGACCGATTTGAGAGAGACGGAGCAAGGGCGAGAGCGAGAGATTTTTTTAGGGCGTATTTTGTTAGGGCAAATTTGAGAGAGACGGGCAAGGGAAAGGGCTATAGCGATTTGAGAGAGACGGAGAAAGTGAGCGATTTTTTTTTCTTGGAAATGCGTATTTATATCTCATAAAAGGTGACGGCTTTTTTATTTTCCTTTACTATTCCTCCGCATTTTCTCACACAAGCGTAACCTATTAAAATGTTTAGTGTCTCCTATTGTCATTTTTCTTATAGTGGATGGACTAGTGGATGTTCATTATGTCCATGGACTAGATTTATTTTGTTTGTTTTTAGAACTTGGTCTGTTGAGCTCATGGGAGCATTTTATTAAACTTGAACTCTTTCATATTTGAATGTATGAACTTGCTAAACTTTTGAATATTTTCACTTTGATTTATGATTAAAAGGATGCACTAATTGTTTGTCCATTGGGATAACTATTAAGCATCATCTAGCTAATGTTCATACACAACATGGTTTAGCTTAATCATTTATTAAACACATCCAATTCATTGCTAGACCATTTCTTATGAGAGCAAAGCTCCCTATATTTGTATGGGGTCTTTGTATTTTACATGCTACTATAATAGTACGCATTAGACCAACATCTAATAAAAAAAAATCAAACCATTATAATTTGTTTATGACCAGAAGCTAAATATTTCCCACTTGAGAATTTTTGGCTGTGCGGTACATGTTCCAATTGCTCCACCAAAATGTACTAAAAAGGGTCCTCAAAGGAGGTTGGGAATATAGGTTGGGCATGAATCCCTTTCAATTCTCAAATATCTTGAACCATTGGCGGGTGATTTATTTAATGCATGTTTAGTTAATTGTCACTTTTATGAGACAAATTTTTCAACGTTAAGGGGAGAAATTAAGAAGTTGAAAAAAAAAACTAACATGGAGTCCATCATTATTATCTTATTTAGATCCTTGTTCAGATCAATCTTAATAGGAAGTGCAGAAAATTATTCATTTAAAAAATATAGCAAATCAGCTACCACCAAATTCACCCATAGCAAACCTGACCATGATGATGACGATGAATTTAATGAAGAGGTTGACCATGAAGAGGGTGATGCTGCAGTATCTGATTGCTCAGTGGATTCTGAGATTGACTTGAATGATTGTCTGAATTTTGAAGGTGATGTTGAATCGAATTATGCACCATCAAATGAATTGAACACACCTCCTAATTCGGATGGTGAGAAAGGGCCAAGTTATGAATGGTTTAATCCACGGGCTGACATGGAAAAGGTCGAATTTACCATTGGGAAGAAGTTTCCCACAAGAAAAAAATTTGAAGACTGCCATTAAACAATATGTCGTGATAGGGGCATTCAATGTAAAATTGGTGAAGAACGACAAGGAGCGAGTTCGGGCAGTGTGTTCTGGCGAGTGCGCGTGGAAACTTCATGCCTCTCAGGTGAAAACTGAGCTTGAGACCTTCCAAGTTAAAACCTACTATGGAGAACACACTTGCCCTAGAGAATTCACAAATCAGAATTTGACTTCGTCTTGGATTGCGAGGAAGTACATGGATAGGTTTCGTGTTCAGCCAAAATGGCAATTGAAGGAAATCCAGGAGACGGTAAAAACAGAATTATTTGTGACAATTTCTAAATCAAAAGCCTATCGTGCACGAACAAAGGCATTGAGAAAAATTAACGGAACACTGGTGGAACAATTTAGGAGGTTGCAAGATTATTGTGAGGAGGTGTTGTGTTCAAATATTGGATCAACCGTGAAGATTGAAACAGATAGGTTGGATGATGAGGGTTCTTTAATCTTCAAGCGAATATATGTGTGTCTGAAGTGTTGTAAGGACAGTTTTAAGTATTGTCGCCCGTTTATTGCACTGGATGCTTGTCATTTAATTGGGCCTTCACGAGGTCAATTAATGGCTACCATGGGAATAGATGGCAACAATGGTATTTGTCCTATTGCGTGGGCAATTGTTGAAGCTGAAACAAAGGATTCCTGGAGTTGGTTTTTGCATTTGTTGGATGCAGACGTGGGTAGTTTCAGAAGTAGGGATGTTACATTCATCTCGGACAGACAAAAGGTGTGGCCTTCTTTCTTTGTTTCTGTTTTTTTCTTAAAAGTTTCACATATGGTCCCTCATGAAAACGGAATGTGAAACTGAAAAGTTTCACATTTCGTCCTTATGAGGGACCAAATGTGAAACTTTTAGGAAAAAAACATTTCGTTATTTCTTTCTATCTATTTTCGTTTTGAAGTCTCACAATTAGACATTCGGGACCAAATGAGGAACTTGTCAAGTTTCACATTTGGTCCCTCATAAGGACGAAAGGTGAAAAGTTTCATTTCACATTTCGTCCTTATTCGGGACCAAATGTGAAACTTGACAAGTTCCTCACATCTCTAACATCTTAACACTCATATACAGGGACTTATACCTACTTTTGAAGAAGAGTTCCCTGGCATTGACCACAGATATTATGGAAGACATCTATATGCCAACTATAAAAAACAATTCAAGGGTTTGCAGCTCAAGAATTGCTTCTGGAATTCAGCAATGGCAACTACAAGGGCTCAATTTGACCGCTGAATGGAAAAATTAGCAAAGTTCGATGTCAAAGCCTTTCAATACCTTACCAATATCCCTGCAAGGTGTTGGTCTAAGAACGTTTTTAGGACAGAGCATGTAACGACCCGGATTTTCACCCAAGGGCATTTTAGTCTTTTCACCAATTTTGATCCAATCAATGTAATCTTTAGTTTTCCCAAACCGTCACGTTGTTATGAATTCAACGAAATTGACTACGCTCAATTTTGAGTTTCGAGTAAAAAGTTATGGCCTAATTACCGACTTTGCCCTTAACTCCTCTTATTTCAAATAAGGGTAACTTAGTCTTTTACCTATTAATATTTATACATCATGCAAAACCCTAAACTCAATATCCATAAGTCGTACGCCCTTTTGTTAGCTGCCGTTTCTCCTCTCAACGTAGTTTCCCTTCCGATTGTCAAGGTAATTCGTCGAGCTATATTAATCATTTGAATTGTTGTTGATTTCGAATTGATTTCTAATCCTTCTAGCTACCATTCAAGTTCAGTTTCAAGCTACCGTTCTTCACCGGGAAATCAAGGAGAATCTTCATTCAATCTAGTTATTCCTTAGGTAAAATCATTTAATTTATGTTAGAGATTGTTCATATGGTGTTTTCGGTTTAAATCAGTGTTAATTGAGTGTCGTTTTCGTGCGTTTAAAAGCTCGTCGGACCCTCGCCGGATTCTGGAAGTTGCTAGCCGGAATCTGGGTTGCTTTGCCGCCGTCATTCGAGTTATTCTCATCGTTTCTTGGCCGAGTTTTCATCAAGAGTTGATCCCTCGATTCAAGTCGCTGGATTTGAGGTAAGAGAGAAAAAGGAAGAAGAAAGAAAGAAGAAAGAAAAAAAAATACGAATGCAGCGCTGCAAGCAGCGCTGCGTGCGTGAGGGAGATGACCGGTCCATCTGGACCGGCTGAACTGGTCCAATTGGACCAGTACAGCTGGTCCAGACCGGTCCAGGGGCTAATTTTAGTCCATTTGAGCCGGTTTTCGACCCGTTTTTCCGGTTTTCTTGAAATTGACTTTAAATTAATGTCAATACAGGTTTTGGGCACCTTTAGGATTTTATTTGGCATCGTTTCGAGTTCGTTTGCTTGCTCAATTTGCGAATAAGGTAGGTTAAATCCTACTTAGAAGTTAAATTAAATTCCATGTGACTGGATGTTTATTGTGGGATTATTATGATAGTTAGGAGTGATATAACTATTTATTTTAAAAGCGTTATATGCTCGTTTAACTCGTGATTAATGTTTATATTCAAATTATGATGGTTAATTAGTTTTTAATTATAATTAGAACCTATAAATTATTTTAGTTAAATAAACTCATATTAAATTTAATGTTTTAATTAATTAATATTAATAATTAATAACCGTATAATAATTAGTTTTAATTGATTTAATAATGCTTAGGATGATTTTAGAGCCGAATATGACATGATAACATAGTTAATTTATAAAATTAAATATTAACTCAATGGTTTCCTTATTGTGACTTGATTTTGTTGTTTTCTTTTCTCTTAATTATTTGTGATATGAATGTGTGTTGTTTTAAATATTTATTCTTTGTTGTTATTTTCTTATTCAAGAAATATGATCAGGGAGTTATGCTGAGACTGATTGTTGTTAGAAATTTATTTGAATGATTTTACTCAGATATATGATAATCACGTTGGATAGTGTGGCAGGTATCATAATGGCCATTATGATACTATTCTATAGAGCTGAACACTATGATTATGATTTATCTAAGTAGTTGAGATGAGTTGGACAAGTGATTACCACGATGGATAGTGTGGCACGTATCATAGTAGCCACTATGATACTATTCTATAAAGCTGAACACTGTGGTTATGATCTTTGTAGGCTAAGTACCTATTAGTTGTTGATGAATGGTGGAAATGGACGAGTATCCATACGTTATTATAATTATGAGATAAAATGTATTTAATTTACTTATTTGAGTTTGGATTTAATCTACTAAGCTAAAAACTCACGGTATTCGAATGCCCTGCAAACTTTTATTTTGCAGGTAACATTGATATTAATGGAGACCATGGCGATTGACGAGGACGGCGCTACACTGAGAGACCCTTAAGACTTGTCATTCCTATTCATTTATTTTTACTTTATTTTATTGTACATTTTGTCATTTGCTTTATGGATTTTCATTTTAATTTATCTTAGTTGTTTTTTTTAAATTATTTTGATTGGCGCCAAAACAAATGTTTTGTTTCGAATATTTCTTTGGTTATTAAACGAATGCTTCCGCAATTATTTGGCTTTTACTTTGATTTATTTATATTTAAAATGAGTCATTATTTATTTATTTATTGGTTATTTTGAGTCGGGTCTTCTCAGTTGGTATCAGAGCCCTAGGTTTAAGGGTTCTGTAGACTGTATGTGTCACATACATTTAGAGTTGTCTTTTGGGCCAGTGTAGCACCTCGTCAGCGTCAGGTATACCTTTAACTTAATAAATTAAATTATATTCAAATAATAGTGTTATGTTTATAAGTTGGAAACTGTATAAATAAAGATAAAACCCTAAGAGGTTTATTCCTGTTTGTGAATTCAGAATGCCTCCTTGTAAGGCACTTGTGAATCAAGTACCTCTGAATCAACAAGAAGATGGGGAGAATCAGCAGATTCCAGTGGCACCCGCTCCTATCGTGACTTTGACTAATGAGCAGTTCTCCTTGCTTATCGAGACGTTGAGTAGACAACCAGTTGCACCCACGCAGGCACCTGATCCAGTAATTGATCGATTCGGGGTGACAGTGGAGGTGAGATTTCTTACAATGCTCCGTAAGAGCTTAATACAAACTTTTGATGGGAAGTCTACAGATCCTGCAGCAGCTGATGCATGGATATATCAATTAGAGACTGGTTTTGATGAGATTAACTGTCCCGAGAGGCTGAAAGCTCACTGTGGCGCTGCAATGTTGAAAGAGGGAGCTCGATATTGATGGGACTCTACTGTGAGATCCATAGACCGTGTTGATGGTGTGATACCTTGGGAGACGTTCAAGAAAAAATTCTTCGACAAGTATTATCCTAAAGCTTACAAGTATCAGATGAAAAGGGAATTCATGACCTTGACCCAAGGGTCGAGATCAGTTACTGATTATGAGAGGGACTTCGACAGATTATCTCATTTTGCTCCTGATCAAGTAGACACTAAAGCTAAGAAGATGGAGGCTTTCATTATGGGACTTAGGGAGGATATCCAAGGAGGAGTTGAAGCTCATTTTCCCACTACTTACGCTACTGCTCTTAGTATTGCATTGTTTTTGGATAAGGGTAGTAATGTTAAGAATCAGCAACCGACATCTAAAGGGCAGAGTTCTGGGAAGAAAAGGAAGTTTGATCAGTAAGAGAACCAACAAAATCAGGAATCAACCCCGAAACACTTTCAGGACAATCAACAATTTCAGAATTTTCAACCACGGAATCACGGGAGTCAGTATCCTCAGTGTCGTTATTGCTTGAAGTATCATCTAGGACCATGCAGGAAGAGGACATGTTTTACTTGTAAGAAAGAAGGTCACATTGCTACTCAGTTCCCTTCTGCAGCTGCTCCACTTAATCAACGACCTGCTCCCAAGGCTCTTCCTCCTCCGCCTTGACAAAACCCTTAGAAAGGTAATATTTTATTACAACTAGCGAGATACTTTTGATTCTAGCGTTGTGATGCAAGCACTTTAACATTTCACGTCGTTTAGCTTTTGTGTTGCCTACTAATAATCTAACTAAATTTCAGCGGAGTAATGCCTATAATACGACTCCCAAAACAGCCCCTAATCATATATAAAATCATTCCAAGATTACAGAACACAATAACAATGAAAGCAATTAACCTCCTAAGCTTAATTATTGACTTAAGGGTGCTATTCTCCAATAAGGCATTCACTACAACAAAATAGTTGATACTTGACCATTAAAAAGGGGTCAAGAATCTCATACTTGACCCATTTTCAAGTGTCAAATAAGCGACCGTCAAGAATACTTTGAGAGTCAAGAATAGCGCTTTCACTTGACTTGGTAAAAGAGTCAAGTTTTATGATTTTTGACCCTTTTTAAGGTTCAAGTATAATGATCATATCTTGACCCTTTTTTAATTGACAAAAATTGGCATAATTTGATACAATGTAAGAGCATGGGTCGACTTGAATTAAGAGTCAAGCAATATATTTCTTTTCTTAAAAAAAATACGATATTCGAAGCTAGGCACCTGTTCATTATAAAATATAATTAGAAATTTTCATTCATCCAACTAAAACATTCAAATTTCATTGATTGAAACCATAGAAAGCTATAACATAACATATAAGCAAAAGTTCTACAGCAAAAAAGCGATGTCGTAGTTACGTTTCTAAAAGCAAGTAACATAACAAAACTTTTTCCCATAAAAAAGAATAAATCATGTCTTAAGGTCAATAAGAGATGTAACTTCTATTATAAATTCAGTCGACAAAAACAGTCAATAGGAGATGTAACTTCTATATAAGTTGAGCCAAAAATTCAGCCCACTCTACCAGCACTTCATCAATTTCTTCTTGCGAGTATCCAACCCTTGTGTTGATCTACAAAGTATAATAAAATTAATTAGTATAATTTTATACTTTTGATGAATAATAATAAAATTACCCACCACCTCTGAAATCAAAATAGATTTGGTTGATGCTATACATCACATGTATCTCATGACTTAGTATCCACACTCGACATTTTCCGTCTTGAAGTGGGCACTATATTAAAAAGAAGACAATTAAAATTTATGATTATAGAGTAAACAAAAAAATTAGATGTAAAACCATAAGGAGGACATAACATCAAAAATTCATTTACATTTCATATAAGGTTGGTGAACCTAGCATAAAAAATCTATTACTATATAGCATACAATATCATGAAATTTAGATGAACAGATAAAAGTAAGATGCTTCTATTTCAACTAGCAGAGGCCATTCATCATGCACATAACAGTTTATTATTGCATAGGAATTATGTTTTGATTAAGCACAAGTATGATATTGATTTTAACTTACAGCTTCTTATAATTACTTCTCTATATGGATTTAGATTGGATGGTTTTCATGTTGATAGTAGTTTAGAAGATGGAGAAAGAACTTGTACCAAAAACTAGATACCAAGGCGGGGTCTTCTTCTATAGTTGAGTGTGAATGTTCAGGAAATGATACCATTTCTAAAGTTAAGACTTTTCGGAGAGATCACTATGAGATAGAATCAGTGAGGTAGAATCATAAGTTGTTGATGGCACATCACATGAAGCAGGAAGTGTAGAACATTCTTTAAAAGAAGATGGATGGTTTGAAAGAGGTTGGTTGTTTGAGAATGAAGTGTTAAAGAGTAATCACCAAGCACTATAAGAATTTCGGGAATAGGTGACATCCTTTTGGCGTCACCTATTCGAATATGTGACGGTTTTTTGACCGTCACCTATGGCAGTGTCACCTATTTAAATAGGTGACGGGCAAAAAAAAACCGTCACCTATTTGAATAGGTGACGGGTAAAACGTGTCACCTATTCCAATAGGTGACGGGTAAAACGGGTCACCTATTCCAATGGGTGACATCCTTTTGGAATCACCTATTCCAATGAGTGACATCCTTTTGTCGTCACCTATTCCAATGGGTGACCCGTTTTACCCGTCACCTATGGTCTAAATTTTGAGAAAAAAAATATTTTTTTAATTAATTGATTTTAAATAATGCCATTTATTACACCTATCAAATTTAACTAAATGTTACAATAAAAATTACAATATCACTAAATGACTACATAAATTACAATATTTTTAAACAAAAAATTAAATTACATTATACTTGGACAATAAAACAAGAATTGCTAATAGAAAACTAGCCCTAATTCTTCATATAATTGAAGACGTCAACGACAGCTTCTGCTTTAAGGGGGACATTTGTCCAAGGGCTCTTCCCGATTGCACAACTAGACTGTCCTATATCCATGAATAAAAGGAAGAACTGATAAACAATAGGCCTCCATTTAAATTACACAATCTGGAAGGGAAAAATTAAAGGCATATGTTGAACAACATTCAATGAAAAAATAAAGGTCATTGACAGAAAATCTGCGTTAGTTGTAAAATAAGAGGCACTGATACACACCTCTTCACATGTCCATTATCATAGTGATCATATGGTGCAGAACTTGAAGTAAATAAAAAGAGCCTTCTCCACTCCAACTTGATGCAGCTTGCCTGATTGATCAAACAACCAAAAAACCTTCATAATAAACACAAAATAAACCAACAGAAGGGGCTTCTGAAAAAGTATAACTTAAGCATAGTGCTCTGATTCACTATATTTCAAGTTTCAAGCACAAGCAAGGCGTGTCCATTGTCAAGCAAAATTACATGAAAGGTTCCAAAAACAAGAGAAATTTCCATGTCAATCTAATTAACAAGACTTAGAGACCACTCCATGAAAACTTAGTGCATATCTGAGAATATAATTAGATTTGGAACAAAAATATATTCTCCTTTTAAATAAAAGGAAAGTGCATGAAACTTGGGGAACTTAAAATTTTGATTCCTTGCAATATATCATTCATATCAAATATTTTCAATGAATTCCACAGATAAACATTTCCCAAACACTTGATTACTTAATCACCCAACCAATACCCTGAG
Source organism: Gynostemma pentaphyllum (assembly GCA_028015215.1). Lineage (NCBI taxonomy): Eukaryota > Viridiplantae > Streptophyta > Magnoliopsida > Cucurbitales > Cucurbitaceae > Gynostemma > Gynostemma pentaphyllum. The sequence goes on from CM051348.1 coordinate 24,654,614, forward strand.
TCTTAAATATTAATTGATCACGATTGCAAAACAGAACTAGACATGAATGTTTAAGAGATAATTATGGGGGGCGGGGAATGGAGGAAGTTTGCTTTCATGGCCAATAAAAAAAGTTGAAAAACTTGGTAAAGGAAAGTGATTGGATTTTGAAAATAACCTCTGTTTATCACTCCAATCAGCTAGCTGTAACCTGTGTTAGAAAAAAAAAATACTATTAAAAATCAAAAAGAAAATAGTTAACGGGAGGACTACTCAAACACATATGCCACTCTTCCCAAGCTACTATTAAAAGTTAAATTAGCATATTTGAAAGGAAAAAGTAGAACTGAAAAGATTAATCTCACAATGAGATGATATTTTAGCATACATAGAGGGAAAAGAAGTTACAAAATTAGCAAAACAAAAATCAGTTACATATAGATTGAGCCTAAAATGACCTTAATAATTTCACATCATGAACTCAGAATCCTTGTTTGATTTGCAAACAAGCAAGCTACTCAGGGCAGTAATTAGTGTCAATGAAAACAACCACTCTTGCTCCCCAACCATGAATGAAAACAACCACTCTTCCTCGTTCACTGGAGAAATATCACAAACAAAGATATAGCCAGAATACATGCGAGAATGATTTTATTAACTTCTCATGACTATATTGTGTTAGCCACTGTAAATCACACTTCCATTAAAGAAACCACAAATTTAAAACTAAAATTAAATTATATTCAAACTTTAGAAGAGAGATAAGACTAATTAGCATGAGAAAATAAACAAAGCCCAAGATCCAAAATTTTCAAATTTGCAATTAAAATTTAAAATCAAACAGAAATTACAATAAGAAAAGAAATGAGAAACCTTGCACGGGTGAAATTAGCAGCAACAGAAGTAGTCAAAGGGATCCCATTACGAAACTGATATAAAGAAATATGTCTATCAGACCATAGAACAAATGAACTTCATAAACATGATATAAAGAAACTGATATTAAGAAAATTGGAAGTAGATGGTTTTCAGCTTAAAAACCTATTGAAAGGCATTATTGGCTGCAATCAATGTATCCAAAAGTGGGAGATCAGGGTGCAAAGAAATTTTTCTTTGCTAACATTAACAAATTTAATATGGAATGGTGAGCTAAGTCTAAGAAATTCAATTTTATTCCATGTCAGTTTAGCGAAACTATTTGTAGTTATTGCATATAACACTAACACTAGTTGATGTTAGTTAATAAACTTTTAGAATGGCTCATGTTCATAATATTTAATGTCTGAGGAACATAAAATATCAATACACAAGCCATAGTAAACAGAACAACTGTCACAGTTTTCATAGTAAACGGAACAATGGAGTAAAAATGCAATCAATCTAATCCATCAGTGGCAATAATCCATAGTAAACAGAACCTAGCATATAGTATTAATTGGGTAACTTAAGAGGTTTAACCAGCTTTATGAATTGTTAACCTCGTCTAAATTGAACTATCAAAGTAAAACAGTCACTAACATACTGTACCTCATGAAAAGAGTGTCTAGGCATTTTAATTCTTGAATTCTTGAACCATGAGCTGTCATCTACAAATGAAATAGACCAGCAGGAATATTACATCTTGGCATCTACTACATTGTGCAGAACAAATCAATAACAATGAAACAATATTGATACTCTTCCAACACAGGAGATAATGATATGACATCTTGTTATCAACTAATGATAAATAGGTAAGACTAATATTAGACACCTAGCCTATTCCAAAAAATCATGTCTACACAGGGTAAACAATGATAAAATCAAATAACTATAAAAGCCAGGCTCGTCAAGGTTCAGTTCAATACAATGTAATCCAACCTTCATAGCATTAAATAACTCAATCGTAAATAACTTTCCGGTAACCTTCACAAAAACACTTAAAGTTCTTTAATTCTTTTAAGCAAAGTAGATTCAGGAAATGAAAAAAATATAAGAGAGATAAGACTAATTAGCATGAAAAAATAAAAAAAATTCAGTCATTTAAAGAAATTGAAACATAATCTCACATACTAGGAATTAAGAGAATAAAAATGACCCAAAAAAATATGCATGCTAGGTGATTGTAATTGAAGACTGCAAATTCATAGGAGGGAAACGAGGGATTTCTAATATATATCTGCAGACTGGACTGCTTATAATTCCAGAGTCTATTGAAAATTTTAAATTATCTTCTGTTCTAATATACTTGAGCAAAATCCAAACATCTGTAATACCTATGGCAAATTTTATAGAAAAACTCAATAATCAACGAGCAAGAGAGTAAGAATGGTTCTATAAAATATTAACACAAAAATGCCTTACTCTTACATATCACTCACCAATCAATTCCTGCATATTTTCACATTGTTGAGACTTTTTCTAAAAATCAACGAGCAAGAGAGTAAGAGCATGTCCGAGTTCATTTCTAAAAATTACAGCAAGGTTAGGAGTTCTTACTTCTCATTATTGAAGCATTGTGGCAATCTCCTAATAATAGCCTTGCAACTTCATCTAAGGAAATCATTTCCACCTAAACAAGTCAATCCATTATTGAAGCAATGTGGCTTTCGTAAGGGATTAGAACTTGCAAACTTTCTTACATACATTATAAGTTGTATCACAATTAGATTATCTACAGCAAAACTAATACAAAAATGTAGGGAGAGAGGATCCACTTTTTGTTATCATATTTTTGTTTATTTAAATGTGCATTTAAGAAGCAATAAGTCATGAAACTTAGAAAGTTATCAAATTTCCAATTAATGACACCCACCAGACATGTAGAGTTTAAGTTTATAGATTAAAACTACAACCTCAACAACAACAAAAAAACAAAGAGGAAATCAAACAAACAACATTAGAAACGTTAAAGCACCAGTACCTCTTAAAGAAGATTGTAAGAAAGCCATGAAGTTGGAATCATGGGAACTCGATCTTGGGCATCCCTACATTGAGCCCGTTAGAATTTGTGCTAAATAATTGAAATAAAACACACTCATTAGACATCTCAATCCAAGAGACTATTATTCATCATAAATTAACTGGGAGAAAAACTTTAAAGCCATATTTAACAGCGATATATCTGTAATCAAACAGCCACCACTACATATTTAAACTTTTTCTTAATGAAAACTTTATGTAGCATAATAAAAACACATGACATCTTCTCTTACTATATGTCACATATTATCCTCTCGGCCATTATATAGAGAAGTCAAAATCTCTCTCGCATTGTAAACTGCAATAAGAAAAACATGAAAATAAAAAACTAAACTTGAACTGGAGTGTAAGTTAAAAATCAAAATGAAAACTAAACTAATTAATCAAGCTTACTGTATGATTGCCGAAAATACAACCATTGGAAAAGATTAAACAAGACAAGCAAAGTATCTTAGATCTTTTTGAAACAATGTACTTCAAATATTTGGTGGAATAGTAAAACTCGTGTGTGTTGTAAGATGCCAGTCATTTATATTTATTAGCAAGCCATTGATCTCAAAAGTAGAAATATAGAACATATTAATGTTGAAATCCATAATGACAACCCTAACTAAACTGCACGAGAAAGAAGCCACAAATAGATGTTTATCCTAAAGCTCCACATCATTACTCAGAAAATATTAATACTTGATAAATTTTACTCACCTACAAAGTTGAAATCCATCGATGAAAAGCACCATGAGGCACCACCCAAAAAAAAGTTCTTTAGTAATTATGAAATCTATATACACACCTAATCGGATACTTAAATAAGGAACTAAAAAAAAAAGATGATAAATATAAAAAGACCTAATTGGAGAGTGAAAATGAGGACTTGATCAATACTTAGATTTCATTCTTCCACGTGTAATTTTCCAGCGAGATTTGAGAATTGTTCTCTAACTTTGACGACCCTTTTGTAAAAACCATTTATTCATAAAAATATAGGGCAAAAAGAATGAATTATTAACATGCTTATATGCTAACAAATAAGACATGTTAATCTATATATAAACCAAACAACCCACTCAAGAAAATTTAAGCCGTTTTCAATTTCCATGTCTCGCAATTAACAAAAGCACACTTATCTGATGCAAGCTGTTCTAAGAGAGATTAATGGAGACCTATGGCATGAGATGCATCTGCGTTATGGTCAGCGAAAGATTAATCAACATTCAAAAATTGATTTCGGTGGTAGGAGAAGACCCATATTGAAGAAATTGGAACAAGAGTTCAAAAAATATTTTAATTTAAGCACCTAATACAGAAATCAGATACCACAATTACATCTTAAGCTTCGGATTTTTCTGGAATTTAAAATAAAATTAGGGTTGCGATGAAAAGTGAAAGAGGGTTTGGATGAGAAAAATCAAATAGAGATAGATTTAGTTGAAGGGAGAGATACCTTGATGAAATCGAAGTGAAATCAAGTCGCAAAAATGAAGATTGAAGACTGAGACTTCGAGAGGTTGTCTGATTATCATCTTAATTTTTGCTGAATGATGAACTGAGCTTTGAAAGACTAAGAATCTTAGGGCTTCCTAAATGATTTCGTCTGATATCAAGATCGAGAGATAGAGATGAGGGTTTCATATGAGATCGAGAGCGAGAGTTCAACGAAATTTGCTAGAGCAAGAACGAGAGCTGAGCAATGTTTTAACCTTCAACTATTCGATTGATCCTTCGATTCGATTTACCAAAGTCATTGTGCTTCTTTCGATTTCATTAGTTCACCCTTGCAGCCTTCAACGATTTTCACTTTGATTAGGGTTTAGGTGACTAGAGAGAGAGCGAGAACGGAAAGTGAGAGAGAGAATTTGAGACGGAAAGTGAGAGAGAGAAGTTGCGAGAGAGCGAGAATTTTTTTTTTAATCGTATAAGCGAGAGAGCGAGAACGGTAGGGAAACAGTGGCGTCTTTTTATTTTACTTTTCCTGTTCATCCGCTTTTCCTTTTATTGCGTCACCTATTAAAATAGCTAGTGTGTTCTATTTTGATTTTTCTTATAGTGAAGCTATTCATGATATACCCATGACTCCTCGGTATATTAACAGGAAGAATGCATTTGATTGTAATTCTTGGAACTCCGACTGAAATTTCTACAATAAGTGAAGTTTCGGGTGGAAGTGAAAATGTCACCTAGTTGAAATACCCAACAGATAAGTCTCAATGAAAACCACTGCCAAAAATTGTTTATGGTCTCTCACCTAGTTGAAAATGATTATTTGAATTAATGAGAATTAGTGTAATGTGAACTGTGAAGGTCGTTGAAACCCATATCCATAGCTGGAATATTTGCCTAATGTATTTTTCTTGTTTTCTTGATGCATAGGACATCTAATAAACAAAGTGACATTTAATGAAACTGATGGAAATTCCTCTAAATCAAGAGCAAATGTAGATAGGAAACTAAAATCATGAAAGAAAATTATAAATTCGTGTTGTCAAAACCGTCATTGCATAATTATAAATTCCACAAAAAGATGAAGCCCATTTGCTCTAAATTAAACCAACAAGCCCTGCTCAAAGAATGATAACAACCATTCTTTGTATACAAAAAAAAAACCTATTAAACAAATTTCAGAATCTTAGAACCAAAGAAGGACAAAATCAAGAATTTGGGCAACTAAAAGAAAAAGAAAGAAAGAGAGAATGAGAGATGAAAATATGGGGTAGTATGTACATATATTTACCTCAAGATTCCTCCATAATGTTTTTTCGAGATTTCTTTAATGGATTATGTGCGTCTCACTTATCGTAAACGGTACAATTACGCCACCAAATTCAACCAGCATCGGGTGGTCAAAACCCCTAGGGGAAAGCTTGTTTACCAAACCACCAAGAAAATGGCTAGTGGTCCGAAATGCCCTGTCACTGGGAAGAGAGTTCAAGGGATTTAACTTGAGGCCTGCTAAATACAAAAGGTCTAGGTTTCCTAGGAACCGAAGGACAGTTAATCGGGCCATTTTTGTATTGATTGCTACAATCATTTAATTATTTCCAGCCATGTTCTTCTTTTTAATTATCTCAGCTTTCCTTCTAACAGATTGACTAAGGCTTTCTTGCTAAATTATTCTTAACCATTTATTACTATTGATGAGTGTGAAAGCCACATTTTATAACATCTTAAGTATCATCCGATATGCCGATCTGAAACCGATAATCAAAAGATCTAGAGATTATTTCAAGATTACTATATTTTTGTTTCTCTATTTATATCGAATGCATGTTATTATGCAGGAGATAAATATAAGATCGCATTAAATGAGTTTTTCTCAATCACGTATTAACTTAGCTAAAAAGTCATGCATATGAACTATTTAATTTTCATAAAAGGAAGAGAATATCATATCAAGGTCTCATACAAAACACAAAAATCAAGCTACGACCAGCATGTTAGCTAAATCCTATCATTATTAAGTACTTTAGATAATCAATCAGGGATCATGATTGACTTTAATAATCAATAAATGTGTAGTTAACTTTATTTTAACATGTATTTCCTCTTTCTAAAATCAACACAAATGTCATCTTGGTGATATTTTCAAGAACTACATTGTGAATCTGTAATTTTTAGATTCCTACCTTCTTTAATTTAGCAAAATTGGAAGGACATAAGTTATTATATATAAATATTATTTTAACAATTTTTGATTGATTATATTTTGACACCTAATATTAAATATTAATTATAAATGATCTAGATGAAAATTTTCTAATTTAACTTAAAGCTGAACAAATGTCTCATTAAATTTTTTAAAGGCTCAATATTTTAAGAAAAGTTGAGATGATTAAAAAGAAGAACATGGCTGGAAATAATTAAATGATTGTAACAATCAACACAAAAAATGACTAGGAACTAAGCTAAATAAAATGGTATTAGATAAAAATGGTGGAGGAGAAATAGCTGAGGGTGAATGGTGGTGTATTGTCCGGAGGTCGTCGTTAGGGGAAAAGATTATTAAGGGAGGTTTGATCACCTAAGGATATCATGAGTTTTTGTTTCTTATAAAAACAATAATTTACATAAAATCACAATATACATAATCACCAATCGAAAGTTATCAAAACATAATCGACAGTAAATCTCACATAACTCAGAAATTGAGTATTCCAGATACACAAAACTCACTAAAAATAGAATCTAATCTACAACCTAAATTTAAAAAAATGAAAAGAAAGAAAGATACCTTTAGGTTTATTGACGAGCGGTGGAGAGGAATAGAATGAAAGGGAAATTGCTTGGACTGAAATCCCCTTTGACTGAAATTGCTTAGGCTGAAAAACACAAATGACGAGTGGTGTTTCGAATCAATTGGAAATTAAACGATTTGGCAAGGAGAGGCTGAAATTAAACAGAGATGACAAAGCCTGATGGTCGCTGATGGTTCTCCGAATCGCAAATCGCAAGTCATAAAGGCCTTGGAGAAGTTTTTCCGTATGAGGGTTCAGGAAAAATCTAAAAGAAATCAGAATGAGAGTAAAATTTAAGCGATGAAAGGAAAACGAAAGCGATGAAAGCGAAACGAAAACGATGAATGCAAAGAATCAGGATTTAGGGTTTTTTTTTTCTGAGAAGTTATTCGTATGAAGGCTTGAGAGGGATTTTCGAATGAGAGGAAAATGAAAGAAATGAAAAAAAAATTGCGAGTATATGAAAAATTTTCGTACTCACGCACAGATATGGGATTTTTTTATTTTTTTAATATATTATCCATGACTATTCAAACGTGTCATCTATTTAAATTTCAAATACATTTATTTTGACCTTTTCAAATGGTCAAAAACACCATAGTAAAAAAAATAAAAATTATACTTAAAATAAATTTTTTAATATTTGACTCTTAAAATGTGTCGATTTTGAATATTTCTATTTACAATTATTTTGACTCTTTAAAAGAGTCAAGAAAACATGATGTTAAAAAAAAAAACTAACGCTCATAACTCTCCAATTTTGTCTTGACCCTTTTAACGTAAAATCTTATTTTCTTGACTATTTTTATTTAAAGGGTCAAGAATATATAAATATCTAGGGTCAAGAATACTACATTTTGTTGTAGTGATTCATGGACAACAACTTAGAAACATCTTAAAAACATCCAAAACATGCATAAGTATTTAGTTTCAAGCCAAAGCTTACAAGGAAACAACTTATGTAAATACCGATACCAAAAGTCACCGAAAGCATGCTTTAAAATCCAATTCTAGTCATACTTAATCTCCAACACATCAATTCTTTAAAACAGCCCCTAAACATCCTTAATATACTTTTAATTGCAAAGGAAAAATACCACAAAGCATCGCACGAAACGACGGACCGAACCGCGCAAGAACCGCCCCATATTGGGGGCTTTGCCTTACTGCAGCAGCTTGACTTTTTGGTCATTCTCGCCGCTCTGCTAAGGCAGCGGCACAGCGGCCCTTCGCGGCGTCCCGAAGTGTCGTTTGGCGGTATTTCTTCTTGGTGGGTAGTTTTCTTTGAGAAAGGTAGAAAATTAGGGTTTCCAAATTTAAAGAAGATGAGTTTTGGAATCATGAACTTGAAGAATAAAAAGAAAATCAAAGGGTTTTGGATCCATGAACTAAAAGAATAAAAAGAAAATCAAAGGGTTTTGGATCCATGAACTAAAAGAAAAATTCAGAGATTAGAAGGAGAAATTCCTTTACCTTGAAACTTTTCTTGATGTCAAACCCTAATTTTCCCTTCCAACTCAACCACCACCAATTCACCTAATACCAAGCAAGAGAAAAAAAATTGAATAGTCGTTTAGAAATCAAACCGAGACCTCCATTAACGACATTGAGAAGGAGAAGAAGAAGAAGAGGAATTTGCCTACCTTTTGTCTCTGCCTCTGTTTTCACGTGAAGGAGATGAATGACCAACCCTATTCTCTTTTCTCCCTTCCCCACGTTTACACGCCTCCCTCTTTTCTTTTTCTTTTTTTTTTATTTTCTTTTCCTTTATCTCCAAAAATTGATAAATAGTAATTATATTTATTCCTGAAAAAGAATATTTAAATATAATTATTAAAGCTTATCCAAAGTTTTAAATAAATATTAAAAAGGAAAAATTAATATTTATTTATTTATTTACTTACCAGAATACGGGACGTTACATACTGAGTAATCAAATGTGTTCAAAAATGATAATTTTGAATTATTAAATACAGCTTTTGCGATAAAACCCCAAAATGGTAAACTAAATTGATATTCAAGACGACGGCTGCGATAATCAGTCAGCCGACTCTAGCTCAATCTTACCCATTAAAGCTCTCTTTGTGACTCTCTTTTTTTTTCATAGATATTACATCAAATTAGAGAAGGAGAGACTTAAAACTTTCGACCTCATGGAAAGGGAGTAGATGTCTTGACCAGTCGAGGTATCTGCGAGGTTGACCTTTCTCTCAACCTCTTTATAGTGCTTTAGTTGGATCGTTAATCTCTTACATTTGGAGTTGTTTTGCTAAATAGAATCTAAGGTAAATTCAATGTCGTTTTGATAGAATAGAAACATATAAAATAAAAATAACTTTACCATTTTTTTTGGGGAATAAAGAGTGTTTGATTTACTTTTTCTTTTTCTATATTATACTTATGACGTTTAAAAAAAACAATTTAAATGAGTCATTTAATTATATCAAATTAAACTAAGTCTTTATTGAAAAAACTATGGTCATAAATTAAATATTTACCACACATGAAATATTTTCAGATTGAAAAATTGGTGACATTGATTTTGTTGCCTTTGTTGGTAAAATTTCTAAACGATTTGCTAAAGAATAGATAAAAGAAGAATTGCATATAGGAACAGTAAATCAAATAAATATAAGCGAAGGAAATTTAAAACGAAGTGAGGTATGCAGATATGCAAATTTCCTTAAGACAATATTTGCCCACTGCTTAGGTGCTACCAGATAATGGACAATAGTCTCTCAAGATACAACACTTCTAACCAAAGTTAATAAAGCACTTTACTAACCTTGACAGTCGAACCAAAAACTTGAACGAAACTCAATCCCGAAATTGCAGAGTAAATCCAAGAGAATAACACTTTGTGAAAGTAGAGAGAAATATTAAAGAATTCTCTCTTGTATTTTTCAAGTGTGTTATTCTGAAATGTGGAGGCCTATTTATAGGCATAGTCATGACTCTTAAAAGTAACTTTTGGGAAAAGTCATATCTATTAGTAAATAACTACCTTTAGAATATAACCACCATTTAAAAGTGACCTTTAATTGTGACTTTATGTCAAAGGTTGTAACTATTCAATAAGTAACCACTTTTATCAATAGTTGTAACTATTGAATTAATTAACTACTTTTATGAAAAGTTGCATCTATTCAATAAGTAACCATATTTATGAAAAGTTGTAACTATTGAATAAATAACTACCTTTATGAAAGGTTGCATCTATTGAATAAATAACCACTTTTATTCAACAGTCACTACCCATCCAACGGATACATCCATTCATAAAGTCACTTTGTGATAAGTCACAATTGTATTGGAAACCATTCATTCTTATAACCACCATATCCAATGGTTACTTCATATCAATGCAACTATTGGCGATACATGTGACTATTCGAGGGCCCTTTCGAATATCATTGTCACCATAACGAATGTTTGGTTATATTAAATGAAAATCATTAACATAGGTATTTGGAGTCTTATTCCAACTAACCTAAACATTAATAATGTTTTTTTCAACAGCCTTTACCAATTGTTTGGAAAGAAGTAAAATTATTTATATTTGTTTCGAATATATACAGGATATAATAAAAAAGATTTAAAGAAATAAAGCTTTATTTTGTTTAGATATAACTATAAATTATGAGAGATCAATCGATAGATAACTATAACATGATACAAATTAATATTTTCAATTAAAAGAAATATAAGACACATATACCTAATTTAACATAATATAATATAAAAATATTTTTCTTTGATAAAATAATATGACATTAACTTTTGAAAAATATTTTAAAATAGTAAGGAAAAAATTAGTTTTGATAGTATACTCATCGATTTCTTTTTATATAAATTTATATCACTTTTATTATATAATTTTTTTTCATGGGTTAAATTTTATATTTGGTTCCAACGTTTGTTATTGTGTCTAATTTAATTGAAAAGTTCGAATTTAATCCCTTAATCCCACTCAATTATTTAAAATTGAAATCTGTAATCTATACTTTATTAAAAAGTGATATCATACAAAGTAAAAATATAACATTGTTGTTTAACCTAAAAGTGACATTTTTTATGGTTTTAATTTAAAAAGATAAATTCATGACGTATAATCTATTAAAAAATTAATATTTTTATCATCTTGAATGATCTAATCTACAATTAATAATGTCTATTTATAATCTTTTATAGAATTAATATCGAATGAAATATACAAAATTCAAAATGATTTTAAAATTTTATTATTTAATATGTTTAGTTTATAAATAAAATTACTAGATTAATGCTATAAAAAAAGTTACGGTGTTTTTAAAAGTTATAATAAAAAAAAGTTTCAACAAAACTTATTATTCCCATTTACAAACAAATAAAATAATGCTGACATTTTATTAACTATTTATAAAAATAAATTAGGAAAATAGTTGTGATGTCAGATTTGAAAGTTTTCAAATTCGCAAAACTTCAAAAGTGGTTTGGTAACGCTCGCGAGTTATCTTTTCAATTTTGACGTTTCTTAACCCTTTCGTATTTGATTTTAATTGTCAGTTTCTTTTCTTTTGTTTCATATTTCTATTTAAATGTTTGAATTTATTATTTCTACAATGTTTTTCATTCAGGTAGTCTATAAATAAGATTTGATTTCATCTTTGAAGAGGTATAAAAAAAAGGGAAATTTACATGAATGTTATAATTGAGGGAAATATTTACAAAAATGTTAGAAAAAAAAAAATATTTACAAAAATGTTATAATTTCAAAAGTCGAGTATATCAGTGAATCTATTAGTATATCAGTCAATAATTAATAGTATATCAGTGATATATAATAGTATATCAATGATAGAATATTAATGATCGACTGATAAACTACCATTGATATACTAAAAGTTTACTGATATACTAATAGTGATTGACTGATATACTCAGAATTTTTAAAATTCTAACATTTTTGTAAATATTTTTTTTTTCCTAACAAATTTGTAAATATTATAAAAATTTCTAACATATTTGAAAATGCCCCTAAAAAAAATCAGTTTGTTCTCCGATCTTCTCACTTTTGTTTTTATATGTTCTTCTTCACCGTTTCATGTTTCCATTTCAATTATGGTAGCATTTTTTTTAATATTTCAATTCTATTGGTTATAGGTTGTTTGAGTATGGTTCAACTGATTCAATGTAGACAATGCTTCGATGTACTCGATAAACTACGACGGTCTTATTATCATAGTATTTTAATTGTATCTTTTTCTATTTCATATTTCAATTTAAATATTTGAATTAATTATTTCCACAACATAATTCATACGAAGTTTCTTAAAAATAAGATTGGTTTTAATTTTTCGAGATGTACCAAAAATCAGTTCATTTTGTGTTTCATTTGTTATCTTTACCGTTTGATGTGTGAATAACATTTTTTGTTTCAATTCTACTAAATTTAGTTGTTCGAGTTGCGGTTCAACTTATTTAGTGTAGACAATGCTCTGAGTGCCGAGAAAACTTCGATGGTCTTATTATCGTAGTATTTCAATTGTATTGTATTGTTCTTTAATTATAAAATTTATGTTCTTCTGTTCATAATTTTGTACGACCATCTATCAATATAATTCGTACCAATTCCAACATTTAATTTAATAAATTATTTTTTTAAAATATTAAATAAAAAATTAGTTCACAATTATTTTAAAGAATTTGTCTCAAATAGCATAAATCTGCATACTAATTACTAAAATGTTTCAACTTTTTAAAAATTACTCAAATAGCATAATTATAGTTCAATAAATTATTGAACTATAATTCAATAAATTA